>OY754967.1:18656713-19381713 GCA_963576475.1 Molanna angustata | reverse complement strand
TCTTATATTATATTCTCTTTTATTTTCATCATTATTTTTGTTTTGGAACCAACATGATGATTCGGGATGATAACGAATTCCCTTATTTTGTCTTTCACAAATCCTGCATGGTTTGTCTCTGATATAATTTTTTTTTATTATATTTTGAATACTAGTCTTTTTTTCTGAATGATTTTTATTTGCTAAATTTTCTAAACCTCTAATGTTATTAAATAAATCACTAGTTTCCTTCATGTTGTTTCTATCAATTTTATCAGATATAATATTTGGTAGTCCCGTAGCAATCAGATCAATAAGAGTGCATTTATCTATCGATTTATTTATTTCCAATAAAAGTCTTTCTTTTTTTAAAGCATATTCTAATAATGAGCCTTGTATATATTTGAATGACATTGCATACCTGATTGGTGTCCAACCTTTGTCTGCATAAGTTTTACAAAAGTTATCTTTCCATGTTGACCATTCTGAGTTTACAGTATATTTTATAAGCATTGACCTGTACCAGTCAAGACATGACTCATCCAGAAATAACCTAAGTGTTTCAATTTTCTTAATATCTTCTTCAATTCCCAAACGAGTACATTCACTTTCAAAAATAGTTATCCATTGTGATACGTTAGAAGTTTTTGTCGTAAAATTTTCTATAACAAAATTAACTGCTAATTTTTTTATATTATTAGGTTTACAAATATCTTTTTTAGCTATAAAATTTTCATTAATTTTTGTCTCCTGTATTTTATTTTGTGTAATTTCCTCCAAATATATATTATCAAACTGTAAGTTACCATCTTCATCTATGTATGTTTTTTGTAACTCATCTATTAACGTTATCCAAACTCTTCGTACTTGATACCTTTTTGTTATACTTCTTTTTACTTTAATAAAGGCACTTGTTTTTATTATTTCTTTGTGATTGCTCACTGGTTGTAGATCTTCTGGTATGGCATAAACCTTGTTATCAGTTGTGGTGATTGAGATTATATTATAAACATTTGTTTTTCCATCAATTCCAGGTAATATTTTAAATTCAAAATGAAGTTTCACCATTTTATGTATATTGATTTTGTCGTTAAACAATAATGTCGTTTTATAATGGGGTGTATTAAGCAAATTAAATCGTTGTTCTGTAAAAAGAGAAATTTATTATTAAAATAATTATAAAATACAATAAAAGTAATAATAACATAAACATAAATAAATAATAATGATAACAAATATAATTTTACCTGTAAAAAGAGAAACGACATTAAATGCTTTTAGTTCCTCCTTTTTAGAATCTTAACTGTCACTTTAAAACAAATATAAAACTAAAACTTTAATATAGAACCAATTCAAATAAAAATGAAATAAGTACTTCTAGGTGACATCTATGTAAGTACTTGTTTTACATATATATATATATATATATATATATATATATATATATATATATATATATATATATATATATATATATATATATATATATATATATATATATATATGTTATTATTAAGTATTTTGGGGATAACCCGCGTCAAATTCTGATTCCCGAGAGAATCAGTCGTCTGCCGACGTTTCGTCTGAATCACATCAGACATTTTCAATAGGCGCCTTGTTAATAAATTTCCGTCGCGAGGGATAGTGCGCGCACGTCCGTTCGCGTCGGAAGCTTACCACCAAGTGAAAGTTTGAAAGGAAGCCATGTCAGTTGTTAGTGGAGGGGTGGGTTTCCCCAATGACGTCATTATTGCGTTTTGTTTGGCTTCTAGTGACTCGAGTACTTAACGGTATATTGTTTACAGGTGGATTATCAGTTTTCGGCTTACTAAGAATTTTACTAATGTTTTTAATGTGACTATTGTTTGAAATATCGGTAGTTGGGTTAATTTGATTATTATGGTTTTTCAAAATATTGTTTTCAAGTACACTTGTCCATGCGGTCGGGATTCGAATGCTATCGTCCCTGCTATTCATTATACTGTTGCTTCTTCTATATATTTCAGGGAAGCAATAGAATAATCATATAATCCATAACCATAATAATCATATATAACCATAATAATCAAATTAACCCAACTACCGATATTTCAAACAATAGTCACATTAAAAACATTAGTAAAATTCTTAGTAAGCCGAAAACTGATAATCCACCTGTAAACAATATACCGTTAAGTACTCGAGTCACTAGAAGCCAAACAAAACGCAATAATGACGTCATTGGGGAAACCCACCCCTCCACTAACAACTGACATGGCTTCCTTTCAAACTTTCACTTGGTGGTAAGCTTCCGACGCGAACGGACGTGCGCGCACTATCCCTCGCGACGGAAATTTATTAACAAGGCGCCTATTGAAAATGTCTGATGTGATTCAGACGAAACCTCGGCAGACGACTGATTCTCTCGGGAATCAGAATTTGACGCGGGTTATCCCCAAAATACTTAATAATAACATATTTTGTACTCGCGAAAACCTTAGATTTAACATATATATATATATATATATATATATATATATATATATATATATATATATATATATATATATATATATATATATATATATATATATATATATATATATATATATATATATATATATATATATATATATATATATATATATATATATATATATATATATATATATATATATATATATATATATATATATATATATATATATATATATATATATATATATATATATATATATATATATATATATATATATATATGTTATATTTGATGTTTTCACGGGTGAAATATGTTATAATATTTTTATCTCGGTTTTCCCGTGTCAGTAGGTCTTGACTAAGACCATTTGTCTTCCGACGTTTCGCCTGAATATCACCAGGCATTTTCAAGGACTTAACGAAAAGCACGCGCGCGACACACGTCTACTCACACTGAAAGCTCACCGTCAAGTGACTCGTAGCGTACAAGATGGCCGCTTATGTCAAATATTGTTAGCGCGACGTGATTGGCTCCTTGTGACACGCCCACCTGCTGTCGTGTTCGTTGGTAATAATATTTTATCATTATTTTTGTGTTGTGATTTATTGTTAATTTTAGTTGTGACATTAATATTATTATTGTTGTGTTTTGGGGTTATTTTCGCTATGGTATTATTAATATTATTATTGTATTGTTTGTCATATAAAATGTTCTTCCAGGTACTAGGCAAACGAACTCCGTCGTCCCGATTGTTCATTATATCCCTTCTCTTATATATTTCTATAGCTTCCCTGTAAATTCTGAGAGGTTCACTGTTTAAACTTGCTATTATTTTTGAATGGTCAAAATCTATTGTATGTCCTTCTGTGAGCGAGTGTTGTACAAGTGAGGATGTAAGTTTTTTGTTTCTCATGTCGACTCTGTGCTCCGCTATTCGTGCTTCAACTTTTCGATTGGTTCTTCCTACATAAGTCTTATTGCACGATCCGCACGGTATTTCATATACTCCATGAGCTTCAAGTGGAATGATGTCTTTCGGGTTTCTTAGAAAGGTTGATATTTTATTTGTTGTGCTGAAAACGGTACGTATGTTATTTTTGTTTAATAGACGGCTGATTTTATCGGTGACGCCTTTGATATATGGTAGTCGGGCTGTTGATAATGGTGTTTCATTGGATTTTTCTTTCACTGTTTTTGGACTCTTTAATGCTTTGTTTATTATATAGTCTGAGAAACCATTACAACGTAGAGCATTTTTCGTGTATTCTAATTCTTGTTTTTTATGCTCGTGGTCTGCAATTCTTTTTGATCTTGTTATTAGTGTTTTTGCGACTGAGCATATTTGTGCGGGGTGATGATTGGACGTTGCGTGTAGGTAACTATCGGTGTGTGTGGGCTTTCTATATACTGTGTGCCCCAGTTTACCGTTTGCTTTTTTTAACACTAAAACGTCTAAGAAAGGTATTTGTCTGTTATTTTCCTTCTCCATTGTAAACTTTATATCTTTATGAATGCTGTTAATAGTGTTCAAAAAATTATTTAATTCTTCTTCTCCGTGAGACCATACTACGAATGTGTCATCCACATATCTTAGCCATTTCTTTGGTTTGAGTATTACTTTCTTTAAGACTTCTTCTTCAAACCTCGTCATAAATAAGTTGGCGACTGCTGGTGACAATGACAAACCCATAGGTGCTCCTTTTATTATATATATATATATATATATATATATATATATATATATATATATATATATATATATATATATATATATATATATATATATATATATATATATATATATATATATATATATATATATATATATATATATATATATATATATATATATATATATATATATATATATATATACAAGGTCCCGGGTTCGATTCCCGGTGGAGATACAGTTTTTAATTGTGTTTTCAGTCTGCGTTAGGCGTCATCCTGCTCCTCTCCGCAGTCGCAGCATGTATCTTCTGCCTCCAGAAATCCCCACCTCTGCTGATTCTTTTTACATCTAGTCACTCCCACTCTCAGTCTGTTAAGGGTCCTCCATGTTGGAAAGTCCAAACCAAACTCGTTGTTCACATCCTCAGATGGTGCCATCCAGAGTCTGAGTCTCATTAAAATATCATCCAACTGTCGATTTGTTCAGGAGAACTTTGTTCTCTTAACATATCGACAATGTTTCAAGCCAGGATACGCGAGAATTGTATGCAGAGGTCTACTTTTTTCACGGCTTTTCCAACTTTGAAGTCAAAAAACACCAACTTAGAGGCTTCGCAGCATATATGTTCCATACAGGGATTTACTCAGAATTCGGAGTAGAACATTTCGTGTGTCTGTGTGTGTGTGTCTGTGTATGTGTGTGTCAGGGTGTGTGTGTGTGTCCGTCTCCCCCTTATAACTTTTAATCCGCTCAATTTACAGAGCCCAAGATTTCAGAATATATAAACAGTTATAGGCCTACAAAACTTTTATACTCAGAATTTTTAATTTTTGTTTCAGTCAGGGGTTATCAATTTTTGAATTTTTACTTTATTTTTCAATATATCTCAGAAACCATAAAAGCTAGAACGCTGAAAATTGGTACAAATATAGACAAATACAAAATCTCAAATTGGTTTTTTCAAAAAAAATCCAGGGTTTCTCAAACATTTTTTATTAAGAAAAATATTTTTTATGATAAATTTATGAGTTTAACTGCCTATATTTCCAATTTTTTTAAAAATATCGAAAAAAGCCGAAACATCCCAACTAGATAATTTAATTTTCTATAAAAAATATGAACATTGTATTAGCACATCTCAAACATTTTTTTTAACAATTTTTATAAAAATTAAATTTAGTGACGACATCACTTAATACAATTTGTATGGTAGTCGCCTATACACAATATGTAAGAAGACTTAATAGTTTGAAACTTAAATCTCCAAACATACATACATACCATCATGCTGTTTTCATATTCTGTGTAGGAAAAACAGACTGACCTCCATACTATCCTATCCTGACAAATATACCTACCTACATGTTTTATATAGAAAATAAAATATCTTCAAATATTTATTAACTAGCTTTTATGTCCCGCCGTTGGCCAAGAATGTAATATTGTGAAGGAATAAGCAATCGTTTTTATAATATTGTCACCCAATTATTTTGCAATATCGGACTATGAAAAGTGGTTTGAAATTTGAATGAGTATTGTAAAATGTTCAAGTGATGGCCACAACCCATTCTTTTTTATATATTGCTATAAAGTGTGAATGAAGTATAATATACAATTTCTGCACGCATGGACTATGCGAAATGATTTTAAATATGACTGTTTATCAACGTTGTAAAGAGATTGGTCTGGCCACAACCCCCGTTTTTAAATATTATCATCGAAAACAAATTGTAATATGTACCTATTGAAAATTTAGTAATTTCGGATGTTGGAATGTGGTTAAATAATGTACTGAAAAGGTCTAGTGTTGGTCACATCCCATTCGTTTTTATATTTTTTCATCAAGTGTGCATTATATTTTTGCACAATTAGACTGATAGACTTAAAATTGACACAAAAATCTATATTAACGAAGAAGACTTAAACTATAGTAAGTAAACAGTTTTTTATTTGAATATAAACGTTGTAAAGAGTTCAGTAATGGCCACAACCCCCATTCTTTAAATATCGTCAACGAAATAAAATATGAAGGTGTTGAAAATTATTCAAGATAGGATGATATAAATGGTTTGTATTTGATTAAACAAAAGAATTGAAAATATTCTAGTGCAGGTTACATCGTCACATCCCACATCCCATTCGTTTTTACATATGTATTTTCATCAAGTGTGCATATCGTTAATAATATTTCTGCACAATAGACTATTAGACTTAAAACTATCCCAAAAATCTAAATAAAAAGAGAAGAATAAGTATAAGACTATAAGAAATAGTTTGTATAAAAAACTATCCCAATGGTCTACATAAAATAAGAAAAAATACATAAAATAGAATAATTAGACTATTGGAAATAGATTGTATAAAAACTGACTAAAAGGTCTTCATAAAAGAAGAAGAAGGAAATAGTTTGTATAAAATTCACCAAAGTTCTACATAAAATAAGAAAACGAAGAAAAAGACTATAGGAAATAGTTTGTATAAAAACTGTCCTAAAGGTCTACATAAAATTAAGAAGAAAAAAAATCCGTCCCTTCAGACCCTTCAGAACCTCCCGTCCCTTCAGGCCCTTCAGTACCTCCCGTCCCTTCAATCCATCATTACGTCCCTTCAAATCAGGCCCTTCAGTACCTCCCGTCCCTTCAAGCCGTTTTATACCTCCCGTCCCTTCAGGCCCTTTAGTGCATCCCTTCCCTTCGTTACATCCCGTCCCTTCAGTCGGTTAAGAAAAGTTTAAATCCAGAAACCATCCTGGAAGAACCGCGAAGAGATTAAAGGACCTTCTTTTCCCAGGATACTCCACCTTCAAAGGTAAAATGACTCAATACACGAAGAAGAAGAAGAAAAAAGATTAAATCTAGAAACCTGCGAAGAGATAGAAGGAAAATTGGACCTACTTCTCCCAGAATAGTCCACCTTCATAGGTAAAATGACCAAATACACGACGAAGAAGAAGAATAAAGTTTCAATCCACAAACCGTCCTGGAAGACCTGCGAAGAGATGGAGGGACAGTCGGACCTTTTTTTCCCAGGATATTCCCCATTCATAGGTAAAATGACCAAATACACGAAGAAGAAGAAGAATAAGAAAAAAGTTTAAATCCAGAAACCATCCCGGGCATACGCTCGACAATTCACCAAAGTTTCATTGTAATCGGACAAACGGTTTAGGAGCACATATATGTAGCATACATGCATCCATTCATACATAGGTACATAAATAAATAAATAAAATAATTTTCCGATAGGAAATCAGTATATTGTTGATTTGTAAGTAAATAGTATTAGGTACCTACCTACAACAATGTTCTAAATAAATTCGATTCATAACAAATTTTATTTGAATATCAGAATCTTTCCGTAACCATAGTAACCATTCCAACATATAAAATATTAATATCAAATGGGCTCGATACATTTTTTGGATATGTGGGTAGGTACCTACATTGGAATGTTCGAAGCCACAAAAACGAAAATTGTCCGAAATATCAAATATTATATACAAATTATGCAATTTTATTATGCCTATATCTTTACTAATAATTAACAGACTTTTACAATATATGTCTTAAAACTTGCTGTAATGTCTTGTGTTTCATTTTATTATTTCATAATCACATTTATTTCAAAGGTATATTATTTTAAAGAACATATTCATTCGGTAGGAAAATGAAATATCTTTTGAAAAGATATTAAAATGGCGGGGTTATATGTACATTTGGTTCGATTCATATATAAGAAACAGACAACAGGCTGTGGTCGTGGGAAGTCATAGATCCAACTTCATTTGCGCTCCGTCAGGTGTGCCGCAAGGTTCACACCTGGGACCAATCCTCTTCAAC
This sequence comes from Molanna angustata, assembly GCA_963576475.1. Lineage (NCBI taxonomy): Eukaryota > Metazoa > Arthropoda > Insecta > Trichoptera > Molannidae > Molanna > Molanna angustata. Next base: position 19,373,765 of record OY754967.1, on the reverse strand, counting down.
ATATACATACACGATATCCAAAACTGCTTCCAGTTTTCATCCTGTTCGGGTTTCGCAGATGACATGAAAATTTATCTAGCAATTAAAAATATAAATGACTGTTATAAATTACAAAACGATCTAAACAACCTATCCTTGTACTGTAATATAAACAAATTAGATATCAACGTATCGAAATGTGCTTTATTATGTATAACGCGTAAAAGAAATTCTATAGCATACCCATACTCTATTAATAACTCCATGCTGAAGAAAGTTGACCACATAAGAGATCTGGGAATAATAATAGATGACAAATTAACATATGAACAACACATACAAACCATCACAAATAAAGCCTATCAAATGCTCGGTTTCGTTATCCGTAGCTGTAAACAATTCAAAAACATTAATACACTAAAAACACTATACTTTACATACATTCGCCCTCACCTGGAATTCTGTACGCCAATATGGAACCCTCATTACAAAGTCTACATTAATCAAATAGAAAATATTCAAAAAACCTTTTTGAAACACTTGGAGAGGCGCCTTTATGTTGAACACACTAATTATAATACTTCTACCAGAAACTTCAATATGACTACATTACAAAACAGGAGACTTTATTTTGACCAAATATCACTTTACAAAATTTGCAATAACTTGATTGACTCGCCGGACATACTCAATAATATATCACTCCATATACCAAATAGACATACCCGCTCACATAATTTATTTCACTTACCAGTATGCCACACTAATTACAGATACTTTGCACCTTTGTTTAGAATTCAGCGAGATTACAATACACATTTCAAACACACGGACATTTTTCACGACACATTACTGCATTATCAAAAACAGATAAAGATGTTCTTAAACCCTAACACACAATCCAACAATCCCCTCCTCAATTACTAATGATCCCTCCTTGTCATCCTAAAACATATTATGTACCTACTTGTTTTTTTCTTATATTATTGTACTTTCATATTATTATTATTTTTTATGTATCTTTTCTCTCTCTTTTTTTTAAATTGATGTTACTTGTTGTATAATTTTTTTTTTCATAACTAAGTATGTAACCAAACATTATACATTCACAAATGTAAATAGAAGAAAGCATTTTTGGCTATGTTAACATTTAAAAACAGAATTGTAAATGATATAATTAACAGCTGTAGCTTTCTGAGAGTAAATAAATAAATAAATAAATAAATAAATAAATTTGTACAAAACGCTTACTTTACAAATAAGTTAAACATTATAATTAGACAAAATACTCAACATGTTTTTCACTTAAAAGCTAAGTTATACTTGAAAATATATTTTATTCGTGTAAATACGTACTTCTAACTTTTAAATTAACAGATATTTGCGTGCAAAAAGTACACTTTTTTGACAGATATGGTTTGGAAAATTTTGTATGAACAAAATAATTATTTAAATATTTTTAATAATTCAGCATTTTTATCGCATTTTTATAGCGTGACACTGCGTCAGATATACTGGTACATGATCGCACATAAATTAGATTTTTAGATGCTCTTGGTTTTTCAGAAGGCGTGAGACAAACACACACACACAAACACACACACTAACAAAATCATTGTTTTATTACTTTAGATTTGTGTTGTTTATTGTTTGGTATGTATTCTTTGATTATGCATACTATCGCCATCGACAGTTGGATCTCATGTGTGACATGCAACTAGTGTATATCCTAGAAAAGGCTATGGGGCTATATGTATATTTTTTACATTCATTCGTATTTACACTAAATATTTTCATTGAAAAAAATCATGTAAGAGCCGAGCATGCGATTAACAAGCCGAGAATATAATAATTTTGTATTTGCATTTACTATGGAAAATGGTCAACAAATCCAAATGACAGTTGTGTCTGCAAACAAATCCGTCTGATGCGCTCCGTCCGATCCGTCCGCTGCGCCTGTATGGACGCTAGCCTTTACAATACGGTTGCATCTTTAAATATTTTCAAAAATAACAGATGATTTTGCTCGAACGTATAAAATGTAAAATTTAAATCACTTTTGTGAAGTTGCTGTCTCAATTTTTGACAAAAATCGATCTCATATTTATCACAGTTTGTTTATTTTTATTTAAATAATTAGTTTCGTACTATGGTCATTATATACATAAGAATTGGTAGGTAAGTACCTGCGTTTTTTTTATTTTTTAGTATCTATGTACAAATCCGCTTTATATAGCTCTTCGTGGTCTTTTTGTGCCATACTGCCTGTTTTTATGTCATCCTCATTATTTTCACTAAATTTTAATTTAAATATTATTTTATGTAACGATTGTTCATGAAGAACAACAAACCATGTCTTGAACAGAAGGCGCCTCCCATCCAATATTAAAGAGAATGTTGGTTGGAACACGCGTAACTTCAGCATTGCGGTGAATACTAAATTCAAACCAGTTGTTCGATTTCTGACCTTGTAGATGTTTCAATACAAATGTAATATGAAGGGTCTATTTTCATGAATTTCCCTTTGATTCCCTATTATCAGAAATATAAATATCAGAAACAATGTTATCAGAATGTTTCGCCTGAAGCAAGGACTTGAATGACAAGACTAAAAATATGGTTAGGACTTTTCATCTTCATTATTTCCATTGTTTCGTATTTATTTTCATTTGTGTTGGCTTTTCCTCTTACATAGTTAGCTATTATTTGTTTAAAAAATAAATACTTTGTTCAAATTTAATAGTACCTACTTATCATTTAATATTTTTTAGATAGTTATTTATTACTTCTCGGGCAACTAGCAGGTACTATGCCACACATTAATTTCACACTCACCCAAAAACAAGTTGCCACATTCTGGAGACTTACGATATTAGGTAATCGTCTCACAGATCCAGACTGAAATTTAATACACATCACTTGTGGACAAAAGTAATTGGTCTGTCTTTTTTTTATTTCATAGTGTATTTTCTTATCTTACAAGACTGTATTTGTCCCTTAAATAAATAAATAAAACACGATTAAAAACTGAATCTCCACCGGGAATCGAACCCGGGACCTTGGATCAACAGTCAGATACCCAACCAACTGAGCCACGGAGATATTGGTTCATACACCTTAATATTCGTTCTAAGATGGATGAAATCGGTCGAGGCAGGATTTAAACCCGGGTCCATCAAATTAGTACTCCAATGCACGAACTTCTCCGCTATTAACCATTTTTTTAAATGTATTTATTTTATTTTAGGTTGTTTCTAGGTCTGGTGTAAAAGTTTGTTTAATAACCAACGGAAAATTGACAAATTACTTAAAAAAATATATTAAGCTACTGAATATAATTAAGCTTAATGTTTTGTATGGAAAAAAGTGCCCAGCGTAAATGTTTACTATAGTTAATCAAAACCTTGATTGATGGATCGTTATGGAAAATTCCATCAAAACGCCACACGTTTTTACTATGTAAAAAATATTTTCTAGAAGCTTTATTTCATTAAAAATATTTTAGTTTGTTTACGTTTCGGCTTATTTAAACCCTGCTACTCCACTCCAAAACATGTATGTATTTTGTATAGGAATACTCTACGACACCATCACTCGCATAAATCGATATCTTCGCCATTTTATTTTCAAAACAATTCGTAGGTCATGGTGCCCTCTAGATCTAGATTATAAATATTCATCCCATTGGTTCTATGATACCCAACAATATGACGTTGCTGGTATTCAATAAGTGTGAGTTTATTGTTCTTTTATACATATTTTTAATCATTACAGATTAGTAACATGTACAATACTTCAATAAAACAATATATAATTCAATAAAATGCAATAAGGAGTCATTAACATGTTATGGCTGTATCCGCTCCACTAGCCCAAAGGCATGTGCTATATAATTTATTATCTAAAATCAATTTGACAAGTCCGCAGTATCGCTGTGCGTCAATTTATACTGCTCCTGTCTACAATATATGTATTGATAATGCCGCATGCATAAAAACGTTTCCGAGTGGAGGAAAAGTAAAATTAAAGAAATACAAAATAATGATACCCGGGAATCTCCGTGGCATTTTGTTATTTGTCTTGCTGTGAAAACAATAACACCCCTAACTCGTAGAAAATTTACCAAGTTAATGTTTCAAAGTTTATCCTCGGCGCGTATCATTTCCATATTAGCTCTTTGGACGGTTCATGGGGGTAATCGCTGCGAGGTTTCGAAAATTGCTTTAGTTTTGCTTTAAGAATTTCAGATGAATAACGTAACATCGTGCTATTGGCAACACTCCAGCTGACATATCACAATTCTTGATTTAACCCTCCTCATGGCCTTCCTCTTTCTTTCCTTATGCGGTAATTCATAGCTATTTTAAATTCACATCAGTGTTCAATTTTGAACTGCAGAGAGGTGCGAAATTATATATTTATTATTGTCATATTTATTACTCCCCTGTACATTGATTAATTACATAGCTTGGCGTATTCACGAACTCCTTGAAATACATTTATGTTATAAATGGATCGTCGATATTTCTTATTCCTTTACTTTCTTATAAAAGTTGATATCGTCGTAATTATCTTTAGATTTCGTGAAAGCTATCGTTTTTTACGCGTACATACATCACCGCAACTCCAGCATTCTTGATTTTGTTGTATAAGTCTGTATTTTTTTTATAAAATTATACCTACTTGAATTGGATTGACATACCTACTACTATTTTGATGTCACAATTTTTATTTTGCTTATAGTAATTATTTAAGGTGTCACTAAATAAATTAATAGTACCTTCATACTTAATCCAAATAATAAATCGACTGTTTTTTACCTTATATAGTCCCGTGTAAGGAACATTTTATGAGGTAGTGGACTTTTTGCGTGGTTTATCCAACATTGAATTCTATAAAAACGAACTTAGAGGCTTTGCAGCATATATTGTATTATCCAACTGTCGATTTGTTCAAGATAGTTTATTTCTCTTAACATATCAACAGCTTTAAGCCAAAACGCGGGTAAATAGTAAGGGGCATTTTGTATGGCGTAGTGGTTGTTGCATGCAAAAACACCAACTTAACTTCGCAGCATACATGTTCAATTCAGAGTAGAACATCTTATGTGTTTTTTTGTGTGGTCTGTGTGTGCCCCCCCCCCCCTTTATAACTTTTGATACGCTTAATGCACATATTCCAAGATTTCAGAAATTATAAAACATTTAAGGCCTATAAACTTTGTCTAATTAGAATTTTTAATATTCGTTCCAGTCAGGGATTATCAACATTTAAATTTTGTTGTTATATTACCACATATCTCAAAAACTATAAAGGCTAGAACGCTGAAAATTTGTATAATTAGGTATAGACAAAAACAATATGTCCAACCATTTTTTAAATACGTTTTATATTATGAAAAACATTTTATTTAACGAAATTTATGTACTTAACAGCTAATATACCTATTACCAAAAAAAAAATATTTAAAATCGCCGAAACACATACAAACAAAAGCACATACGTAAATAATAGCAGTACATCTGTAACTTTTTTAAACAATTTTAATAAAAATTTAATTTAGTGACCTACATATTTACAATTTTTATGATAGAATACACAATATTTACGGAGACTCAGATACCTAATTAATTTTCATACATGCCAACATACCGTCGAGCCGTTTTCCTATTCGCGGTGAGAAAAAGGGACTGAACTCCACACTATCCTATTCTGATATAGGTACATGTTTTGTAAATAAAAAAACAATATCTCAAAATATTAAATAATTTGGATCTCATGTGTTACATGCAACTATTATAGTGTAATTTTAATCTTATTTTATTATTGCAATGACAACACACAGTACATGCATACAAAATGATATTTATAAACTATCAAGAATACAAAAAAGACACGCACCTCTTACGTGCTATACCTTATATCAAAACAATATTCAATAGTCGATGTTTTTAATTAAATATATATTGTATAAGTGCGATGCTCTTCTCTTGAACACGAGTTTTAAGTCTATCGATAAAGTATAATCGTACCTAGCTATTATGTTTTAAAAAGGTTGTTTTAGAGGTACGGTTTATTGTAAAAAATGTTTTTTTCTTAATAATCGTTATATTATGTTTGAAAACGTAGTATTAAATATTTGATTTTTTTCAGGAGGCAAGAATCGATGTACGCCATGACTGGTCTGTACGCGGAGACTGCCCCGGAGGACTCCTGTGGAGACTCTGGAGGTCCGGGAGACGCTGGTGGTAGTGATTTACCTCCGCCACCACCACCCCCTCACACTACACACGTCAAATGCCACAGCAGAAATCCATCCTCGGGACTGGTCGACAGGTAACCATTCTTTCGTAACGTCGTTTAAGTATTATATTACCTATTCCATTTTTCTGTTACATCCACGATAATGCAAATCGGCCAGCGTAGATTAATTTAATTTCTTGAATAATTTTACCATCGATGAAATCGCGTCAATTAGGGAATTGATTTAACCTCATTTAATTTATTTATTTATTTATACAATATACGGAATAAGCCATTTACTTGTTACAATACTAATAATTAATTACAAAGATAAAAATATAGAATCAAATAAAAATATAGATAAATATTAAAATATAGATTCAGATAAAAACAAAGATTTAGATAAAAACATTGATTCAGATAAAAATAAACAAACAATAATAATGGTGCAAATATTATTACACACACAAAATTTAAAATATCTGAAAAAAAAACTTTAAATGACTGACCCCAACTAAAATGGATAAAAGAAGAATTAAAAATGACAAAAAAAAATAATTATAATAAAAGGAAAAAAATCGACTGCACCTATATAAGTTAACAGCTATGGATATATGAAAGATCCATATTTTTTTTTTTGAAAACCGGCAAGCTATCTCCGAAAATATCTGCATCAACACATAGTTCATTACCAAACCTATGCAATCACGGTATTGGTGAGTTTAAAAATAGTGCGTGGAAGCTGCTACTTCATGAAACATCACCGATTGTCTTGTCCGTCTATTCGGGACTTGAAATTTAATTGCACTCACAAGTTCGATGCAGTCCATCTCTCCGTTGACTAACTTATATAAAAATGAGACATCCAGGAATCTTCTTCGATCGGCCAAAGAGTGCAATTTCGGCTTTCGCCACGCATCAAGTTGGGATAATCTATATCTTCTATGGAGCAACCCATTTTATAGTTAAGAAAGCGCAAAAACTTGCGCTGCAAAAAATTGTGCAGGAAAGCTGATTGAAGTTAATAAATATTCCAATAGCACGCCTTTGGACAGCGTCGAGCGTATTCAGTAGGCACCACTCCACCACTCCAGGGGTGACTACCATATTCAATAATTGGACGTATTTGCGCTTTGTAGAGTATACAGATCTGGGTCTTAGTAAAATATCTACGCGCTCTATATAGTTCGCTCAATTTTTTGGAGGCGAGTTTCACCTTAGCTTCGATGGAGCCCCTGTAGTGTAATTGGTTCGTTATAGATACTCCAAGCAGGTCAATAGAGCTGCTGTTTAGTAGGGTGCTTCCGTTGAAAGACACTTGCAATTCATTGGGGTTTCTCTTCGCATAAATTAGACAGGCTTGGGTTTTTGAGACGTTAAATGAAACAAGATTTCTTTCACCCCAGGTATTGATTGAGTGGAGGAAGCTATTTGTTTTTAGATGAAGGTCTTTCCGAGCTTCTGATATTTCACTCTGTTTAGGAGGTTTGTCAAAAGAGAAATTGTCATGAACTGTGCTGTCATCAGCGTTAACATTGGATGGGGGGCGCGTAAGAGCAAGTCATTAATATGTAGGAGGAATAGGGTTGGAGATAGAATGGACCCTTGAAGGACTCCCGCATTGATGGTATGGGGAGAGGAAGAGCAACCGTCCACTACAGTTATGACTTCACGATCTTTTAGAAAATTCGCAATCCATGTACACAGAGACTGGGGTAGTCCATAAGATGGGAGTTTCATTTAGAGACCTCGGTGCCAAACCCGGTCGAAAGCTTTAAAGATGTCAAGGGCGACAGTTTGAGCTTCTCCAAAGCGTTCCATAACTCGACCCCAAACGGATGTCACATACACGAGTATATAGGTCGCCACAAGATCGATTTCCACGAAATCCATATTGGCGGTCGCTTAAAATTTTGTTTGCTTCGAGGTATGTGATCAACTTGGTGTTTAGTACCCTTTCCATTATTTTGGAGAGTACAGAAGTAATTGCGATGGGTCGGTAGTTAGATAGGTTGGAGCGATCATCTTTTTTAGGAATTGGGCGGATGACCGCTTTTTTTCCAGTCACATGGGACAATACCAGTTTTAAACGAGAGTTTGAAGAGTTTAGTGAGAACTGGAGCTAGTTCGGCGGAGCATTTTTTTAACACAAGAACGGGAATTCCATCTGGTCCATTAGCTTTGTTAACATCCAACCCTCGGATGGCGAGTAAAACCTCAGAGAAGTTAATTCTTACTTCTTTCATTTCAAAACCACAATGTGGAACTGGTTGAGGAATTTTTCCTCCGTCGTCTGGGGTTGAATTATCTGCAAATATTTTACCGAGAAGATTAGCTTTGTGGGTAGCAAAGTTAGCAATGGATCCGTCATGGTTCGTTAATGGTGGAAATGAAGATGTGCTGACCTATGGAGGTTGACAATGACCAGAATCTTCGGCTACCGTTAGGGCATGAGGAGAGTTTTTGAGTTATGTGTTGGTCATGGAGTTTTTTATCCTAATTAATGGTATTTTTACAATCCTTTGTCATCTTGCTGTATGTTTTCTTGTTTGATGGGGTTTGAAGTTTTTGAATTGTTTTGAAAGCCAGATTTTTGTGCTTGACTGCTTCTCGGCATTTGAAATCAAACCAAGGTCTTGTGCCTGGTCCGCAGGTTTTGAGGGAGGAGGGAATATAGCCATCCATAGCACAAGTGATGACATCCCCTACCAAACGCGCACAGATAGATGGGTCTTTGGTTCTAAAACATTACCGTACAATATAATACAATTTTTCAAAATGTTCGACATTGAAAGTTATTTTGTGATTTACGAACAAAAAAAATATTCGTTCTTATTCTTTAAATGTAAGTGAGTGGATCATATTTCGCTAATTTTTAACATGTATAACCTTTTGCCTTTATAACGTCGATATCATGCAATTCAAAATCAACAAACTTGTTCGTATGCACCTCGAACGAATAATTCAATTCGGTTCTAATTATTTTTATTATTTCAATGGGATGCATACATGCATAGCCACCGAACGGTGATTTCAAAATACGTGTTTATCCCTGCTATTATGCTAACACTGGAGGGTCCCTTGCCGCCGATGGCGTGGCGGTCAGATCAGCTTCTGAAGAGTCTGATTGGTACCAATAACTGAGAAGTCATGCAAGATATACTGTGATATTCGAAACTTTAGCATGAACTAAGGCAATCAGGGTTAACGCTCGTCTGTGACATCTCTGGCTTGTGCCCAAGTCAATTGATGTGAAGACTTAAGATGTATTATCTTTATAGATTTCTTTACAGAGTAATATATTTATTAAAAAGATTGAAAAATGATTAGGTAATACCTACACATACATTTTGTATTAATTACAAGATACTCGTTTATGGTTTATATTAATTATATTGTAGTTACTATGGAAAGAAGTATGCGTATTTTTCCATCAGCTTGATAGATTATACATAAATGTTATTTAATGCAGTGACAAGACAATGGTGTAGAAAACAATTTCACAGACCGTCTCTTTCTAAATTAATTACATTAGTTAGTGTCCAGAGTGCATTGTCTATTGTAAGATTTGTCTGACGGTGTTCAATTCGTTAAACAAACTTGTACCAAATGACATTCAAAATCGAGTCCATGAAGAATTACTATTTTTAATTTATTTCATATCTTTAAATCCTAAATATTTTTATAATATACTGACTGACCAAAAACTGGGATGGCTTTGTTTCTTTGTTAGTTGTGTTTGTTAATTTCCCGATAGACGATAATTAGCGGTGCATCAAAGAAAATAAACAAAATGTTCCGGTAGCCTAATTTACTTTCTTATAACACAAGTTTTATTTCAAAGGATTATGTGCTGACTTCTAATAATAATAAACTACCGTCTAAAAGATGGAAGGATAGTTGGGAGTCCACTTCATAGGAGGAGCTGACCTGTTAAAACAGATCCAAGGGTCTACATAATAATAGGAGAAGAATAAAATATACCGCGGCATCGTTCGCCTGCATGACCATTAAATATAAACATTGTGATATAATTTTGTTATAATGAAGGGTATGAAGCTGAGGGATCATTCAGGATGTGTTAAATATAATATATTTCATATAAAAAATCAGTTTCTATAGACGATTATTATAAGTGTGTGTGATGTATTTATAGTATAAAAAATAAATCATTTGAAATAGATAACATATAACAATGCAATTAGAAAAAAAAATATGCATTGCATAAAAGTGTTATTACGGCATTTTTACTTCTTGTATAAAATTACCGGGCCTGCATATTGAAGATAATATTACCAATGATATTTCTTTATTGCACTATATCGTCATATAACAAAATGAACAATACTGTTTGATACGCTGATTTTTTACCTCATCGACGTCATTCGCCCACACTCCATTTTCATAGAAGCGCGAAATGAAGTAAAAATAACTAACGGATGGTGCAAAGTTGATTTGTATACGTTTTAAGAAGAAATTATTTACCTGCGTTGTATTTTTATCTATAATATCTTATTTATAGAAGCGTTATCTGCCAAATTCAATGATATTATTTATAGAAGCGTTATCTGCCAAATTCAATGATATTATTTTTTTAAGACTCGAGGCTTTGAACCAAACTACTTTTTATCTAAGTTTATATTCTAATTTAAATTAATACTTCTGAAATGAATAATAATAATAATGAGAATAATAATAATGAGACATATTTTAATTATTGCAGTTGGTAAGCCGTTCGGTTTCTGTGCGGGCATCCTGGGTTCGATTCCCAACATAAGAGAAATTTATTTAAATTCATTTCTCACGCAAATATTGCTTCTCTGGGCTGGAAACACTGGTTATTAGGAAGAAACTACCACACGGCAATAAACTCGCCACTTGAGCAGGGTACAAGGAAGTGTTCATTATTATTTTAATTAATTATATTTCAGTGTTTCTGTCAATAGTGATTTGTTCGTAATTCGTACATACCTACTTTACATATTCAAGTAGGTAATATGAATAGTAAAGTAAGTGTTCATTATTCACACACACACACACACACACACACACACACACACACACACACACACGAAATATTCTACTCCGAATTCTGAGTAGAATATTTCTCCGAATTTTTGACTTCAAAGTTGGAAAAGCCGTGAAAAAAGTAGACCCTGCATACGATTCTCGCGTATCCTGGCTTGAAACATTGTCGATATGTTAGAAGAACAAAGTTCTCCTGAACAAATCGACAGTTGGATAAAATCGTGAGACTCGGCCTTGAAAGAGAAATTAGTAGTCAAAATCATTAAACTTAATTGTAACGCGCTCTTAACATTTAGCCGATGCCCTAGTTTATATTATACCTAATGCAAATATTGGTGTTTTCTTCTGCAGGGAGAAGGAGAAACCACACTCAGTTTTCCCGGCTGCTATGGAGCTGACTGACGATTCCCGTGATTGCGGAATTTTAGCGTGCAGACCGAGTTTTATACAACGATTTGCAAGTATTAAGGTAAGCATTCAACCAACACATCCACACTTGAAATTATTTTGTTATCTATGTTTTACTTTTTCCCGTTTGTTATTTTTTTTTTATTTTTCTTAAAACATTCTTCTGTACTAAAGTAGGTATAGTAAGTAGTTCATTTCTTAACTTTTGTTCCACAGATTTAAAAAAAAATCTTGTTGGAAACACTGGTTATTTGGAAGAAATTGCCATACGGCAATAAACTCGCCCCTTGCGCAGGGTGCAAAGAAGTATTTATTATTATTTTATGAATCATATAACTGATGTAATTTTTTAAAACAAACAAACAGCCAATTTAGTACCTACATAGGACAAACAGACACCAACACAGCGATAAGACAAATTTTTTTGATGAATATTACTGGTTAAAGTATGAATTGAAAAAGAAACATCTTCAATAACATTAAATTATTTTTCATTTAGTTACCACACTGAGAAAAAAAAATGATGTTGTAAAGACCACATTTCCATTAAAAGTCGATACGTTATTAAGACTCTTCATAGAATTTCTGATTTTAAGATCAATACATTTTTTTCTCGTTATGTGATTACATTACACGAGTCACATACTTTGTTGATTTATCATATTTTTGATTTTATCATATTTTTTGTTGATTTTATTGATTTTATCATATTATCATTGTGCAATTTTGTTGGTTTTATCATAATTTTTTTGATTTTTTTATATTACCATAGTGCAATTTTGTTGGTTTTATCATAATTTTTTTGATTTTTTTATATTACCATAGTGCAATTTTGTTGGTTTTATCATATTTTTCGCGCGTTTATTTATGTTACATCTGTTGTCATTTCGTGTCATCTATAAACATAATATCTTATCTTTTTACAATATTATTAAAATATGTATAACTTTGTTCTTTATTACGATGCCCTAAATGAGATATCTACGTTCATCATAAATACCTTTTTCCACGAAGCATTGTCCCTGTAAACATGACTCATTAAATAGTTGTAACTCTTTGTTTAAGCTTTATCGTCATGAACCTGTTTTTATGAGATTTAAAACAGTTACATTATTTGTGATGTATCATTGGCTCGCCTCTAAGATTAACCGTTCTCATTACAGTGTGGTTTTTATTTTTTATCTCGAGTAAAATGAAATATGATAAAGATCACTTTGACAACATACAACATATGTACATATATTAGGATGGTATTAGGATGACAATGCTACATCAATCATACTCATGCTAATAATACCAATACCATGACTTATGTATGTAATCCGAATGCTTTTGTTTTAATCACTTTAACATTATAAGTAGATACATTATAAATAGATACCTACATACTTATGTATAATACATATTTATAACAAGGGATTTCTCCTCTTGACTACCGGTACCGGAGGTACAAGCCCTCCTGTACTGTATACCTTGTTACAATTATTTTTCTTGATAAGTATATTAACCATTTTCATCATTATTTCCCCTGTGTTGACAGATGTTCGTGCTACTTCTGTCTTTCCTGGTAACATTGCAGCAAGCTCTCAGCTCCGGGTATAACAACTCTGTCATCACAACCATCGAGAAGAGGTTCGAAATACCATCCAGTCTATCTGGTCTCATAGCAAGCAGCTACGAGATAGGCAATGTCATTACAGTCATATTTGTCTCGTATTTGGGAAGTCGTAGACATATTCCTGTGTGGATTGCTGTTGGTGAGTGAATACATATCCTATCTATGTTTATACAGTAATCGCAATGCTTAAAGCGAGAGACTAAAATTAATCGTTATATAAATATTTTTTTTATTATTGCATATGCGCAAACATTGGATTTTTTTTCCCTGTCGGGAGTCAAAGATATTTTTTAACAGATTTTTAATTATCTCAATAGAGACGAAGTTGGAATATTTACTGTAGGAGAACCGGGAAATCAAGGCACCTACAGGGCTTACGACCTGTCATTTACAAAAAACCAATTCTTTTGACTCCCTTCAAAACCAATCTTTGACTCCCGACAGGGAAAAAAAATCCAATGATTGCGCATATGCAATAATAAAAAAATATTCGATTACTTACACATTGGTACAAGTAGGTAAATAAGATAAAAATGACCTTATAAGTCTGGCGCAATTCAGGGGTGACTTCTATGCGAAAAATGCATTTGTCACCTCAGTTATAAGAATTGTTGCTCTCATTATTTACAAAAAACCAATTCTCTCAATAGATGGCGTTACATCAAAAATAAATAAAAATAAAAAGAATGTTGTTCATAATTTCACACATAGATGGCTGTAGTAAAAATTCCTTATTTTCAAGCGAAAAGAATTTCAGTATTACAATATATAGAACTTTCAAAATTGAATTGATAGGGATCTCATTAAAAAGGCATAATTGGTGAACGTTGCGCAAGCGCATAAAGTGATCACGTAAACCAGCCGATGACAGGTCGTAAGCCCTGTAGGTGCCTTGATTTCCCGGTTCTCCTACAGTAAATATTCCAACTTCGTCTCTATTGAGATAATTAAAAATCTGTTAAAAAAAAAACTATAATTAAATTTTTCGTAGAGAAATAAGGAAGAGAGAAAGAAGTTGAAATATAGTTACTATACAGTAGTTGATCTGAATATACGTATTATTAATATTTATTGATTTTAATTTTGCTTGATTCCTTGACAATTTTCTTGTTTTCTTTGACTAACCCAGAAAGTGAAATAAGATGTACATAATATTGAGTTATTCATGTTTGATACATTTCTGAAATATTTTTTTTTAATATTCTTTATTTTGAAACTGATGTAGGCACTACAACTTTTTTTGATAGATTCCCAAAATAAATACTCTGACCCTTAATTTACCTTTGATATTTTGAAATATTAAATAGTATCACCATACTTTCCTATCCCATATTCCAGACAAAGAACATGGGATTATTTTTCTAAATTTTGAGTACATATACGAAGGGGAGACCATGGGACAGTTTTCTCTCAACTGTTTATTTATTCATGCGTAAATTTTATAGTAAATATTCTCAAATAATACATTTCAAAATGCAATAAACATATACTTTTCTTCTATGAATATGGATACCTACTATTCTATAAAATGCTAAGTATCCACTCATATGAAATAAATTATTGTAAATCATATCTTGTTAAGTTTTCATATTATATTTTATGTGCTGTCACTAAAAAATATTTAAATCTCATCTGACAAATGATTGGTTTTATTCTATTTTGGGATCTGTATTTCTCGTGATGTAGGATTATTTACCTGATCGTTTTGAACCATATTTTTATGTTTCACTCTCGTTTTCAAGAATTATTCAAACGAAGATTCACCCAACTGAAAGCTATGAGATTGATGTGCTATCAATCACAATAGTATATATTATGTTGAGAAAAAGTGGAAAACTTATCCGCAAATTTGACAGACATATTTCATTTTCTGCGATTGATCCTTCTCCGAATCCTCAACTTATTATTATTTTGCCTCCCCCTACAGCTACTGCATGATGTCATGTCATGTCCCACCAGTATTTTAATGACGCCTCTCTAATCAATATACCTGAATCGAGTTCCGCATTACTAGCAGCGGTGAATCATGGTCTTTCTTTGCATTATTTTTATATTGTCAATACAATTTGTAAATCACATAAGTCTTAATAGATATATTACAAAAAATAGACTATAGATACGGAGAAGTTTTTCGCTAAAATTCAATATTAAATGAGTCGGTTCGCGTTCTGGATTATTGATCCAGTGGTCGCGGGTACGAATTCTGCCACAAGTATCTGCTAAGTCATGGGATGTAAACGTTGTTATTTTATAGACATATTCATTCTTTAAAAATATATATATTGAATTAGCGTGAGTTTATTTAAATCAAGTAATAAATGCTTGTCCATTTTTGTAAAAAAAAACATGATTTAAAATTGTAGTCATATTATATGACAATATTTTAAACCAAGTTAGAGTTGTACAAAAATTAATCATAAAGGTTATACTTAAGAAAACACGCACTTTCCCCACTACAACACTATTTGACATATTCAAAGTACCCAAAGTAGATAATATTTGTAAAAAAGTGTCAATTCGGAAAATTTTCAAAGATAATGTTTTACAAAAAATTGAATAAAAATAAATCTCTGCGATTCCAAAATGATTTTAAAATACCCAAATGTAATACAGGACAATTACAAAACAACTACATTTATTTGGGAATAAAATGTTTCAATTGCCTCACAAATGAATTAAAGCAGATAAAAGAATTTAAAAAATTTAAACAAATATTAAAATTGCACTTAACTTCTAACTTCTAAAATATTAGTTTTCGATTTTGTTGTTTGATTTGTTTCAATTGTCAGTATTTTATTTTTTTTATTTTTAAATATGTGTTTTGGTGTGTTTGAATCGTCTATATTGCTCATTTTTCAATTTATTTTCATGTATTTCCTTTTGTTTTATTTGAATATGTATTTAGATATGTTTACTCATTTGTGTATTTCTCATTTTCATTTATTTTCAAACTTTTTTAATGTTGATTTGATTTAATTACTCTATTGTTGACTATGTTTAATTGCTTTGTATTGATATTTTTTTATACGTGATTTCCCTCATCAAGCACAAGATTGCAATATTTTTGATGAGGCACTGCAAAGAAAAAATTGTAAAAATATTATTACCTGTGAATTATATCTTGATTTGTTATTATAAAATTATTATGTTAAATAAATAAATAAATAAAATATAACGGGCTGAAGAAGTACGGTGGGTGGTCAACCAAGGTGGTCCGACGATATAAGGGGTGTCTGAGGGGGAGGCCTATGTTCATTACTGGACAAAAGAGGGCTGTTATGATGATGGTGGTTGAGCTTGCTTCATAAATATACATATATATGTACCTATACTTATATTGACGTATTTTTAGCTCTAGAAGCTCTCTTATATTAAAAACATTTTTAATTACCGCTCGCTGATATTTAAAGGATCTTAATATCTATATTTATGCCCTCTTTATTTAATATAATGGATCGGGAATATCAAACCATAACTACAATTAGTGAACCAAATGAACTCCCAGTGGGTTCCTACCTAGCCACAAATTGCTTTCAATTATCTCAAATTCAAATTTATCAAATTTATCTCTAATTGAATTACCAAATTTATCTAAATTTATCTCAAATTTATCTCTAATTGAATTACCCCAAGGTGAAGAAAATAGTTGTTATATCAACCGCATGCGCGTGTGCATGTGTGTGAGTCCTTACAAATTTTGATCCGCTTGATGCACACACCCCATTATTTCAGTAAATTTTGGGGGCTACAAAACGTATACCCAGAAATTAGAATTTTTGTTACAGACAGGGATTACCAATATTTGATTTTTTATTTTTTATATCCACATGTCTCAAAAAAACTAGATCGCAAAATATTAAAGCTAGAACGCAAATTTACAAATAGAATATCTCAATCTAATTTTTATGAAAAAGTTCGAACTTCTCAACAAAACATTAATGAGATTTTTTTGACTTATTTGTGTTTTTACTGCCTGTTTCCAGTTTTTTAAACTCCCAACAAACGCCAAAACACCATAACTAGGTTTTCTATAAATAACACAAAAATTATAGCAGCAATTTTTGTAAAAATTGAATATATGGACGTGATTATATCATACAGTTTGTATGGTAGAATACACAATATCTGCTGGGACTCTCAATAGTTTGGTCCTTTATGTACCTACATAGCATCAAGCTGTTTACACATTCGGTTTAGGAAAAAGGACTGAACTCCATAATATCCTAACCTGACATACATGTTTTGTAAGAAAACAAAATATCTTAAAATACTAATTATTTGGATTTAACGGTTTATAGTTTAGATGAGAGTTGGCCCACCACCACCCAGACTCGCTTTAGGAGATGAAGTCTCCTATTCGAGTCCACTGAATACGCCAGCAAAAGGCGCACTTAAAAAGTGTGCCGCGTATAGGTGCGTGAGGGTGACCTTTAGGTTGCTCAAGAGCAGCCCGCAGGTCACACGACACATGCATCCTTTCGGTCACCAGAAGGGCGACCTCCAGGATGCACACACCCCAAGATCAGTTTACCCTCAAAGCCCCACAATTATTTTTTTTTTCGTTTATTACCCCAATTTATAAAAATAAATACAACAACGGTTCGGTTTATAGTTTAGTATGTATTCTTCAACTTTACATACTGTAAATAAAAATAAATAAAAACACAAGTTTTAATCCACAAATGAGTATGACTTTAATGAGCCTAAGAGCTTTCGCCGAACACAGCCTGTAATTAGGCGGCTATGTAATAGGTATTATTAATAGTTTTGTCTGCAACACCTCGGTCCCAGCACCCCTCCCATTCACTCCATCCACACAATATTTTACTTGTATATTCAGTTTGATTTCTGCCTCTGAGGATGCCGGCTGTGTTCGGCGAAAGCGCTAGGCTCATTAAAGTCATACTCATTTGTGGATTAAAACTGTGTTTTTATTTATTTTTATAAATATTTTATTTATAACTATGAACTTCCACTGTGTTAACGAAAAAAACTTTGAAATTATATATTATACATACTATCGCCATCGAAATTTGGATCTCATGTGTTACATGCAACTAGTTTTATTTAAATCTAGAGACAGAGATGAAAAGCCACTAGCAGGGAATATATAACATTCTCTAGAACTACTGAAATTACTTTTTCATATTATTCTCGCTACAAAAAACAAACACTGCTGGAAACACTGGTTAGTTGGAACAAATTGCCATACGGCAATAAACTCGCCACTTGAGTAATATATAACCGGTTTTATTTAACTCTAGTATGAACCATTGACATTAATTCATACTAACTAGTTGCATGTCGATAGCGATAGTATGTACTCAGCCAGTATTGGAGTGGTTCACCAGTTATCTTGGCAACCGTAAACAATGCATTAAGACAGCTAACTCTACTTCTGATTATGCCACCTTGCTGTCTGGAGTACTGCAAGGTGGAGTTTTATCTCCACTGTTATTTTCCGTATTTATTAACTCTATCACTACAAACCTCAGATGTAAATATCATCTTTTTGCAGACGATCTTCAATTATATTTTCATTTTAATATCTCTGATATTAACAATGCAGTCCTTCACATGAATGAAGATCTTAAATTTATCTCTTCTTGGTCATCGGATCATGGTCTTCTTGTTAATCCGACTAAGTCCCAGGCAATTATAATCGGTAGTCCTCGTCTGCTGTCATCTACAAGGAATTTGCAACTCCCACTGCTGTATATCAATAACCAATGCATTCCTTATACCAGGGTTGTAAAAGATCTTGGAATCTTCATCGATGATGACCTTTCGTGGCATGAACAGGTATCGCATGTTAGTAAATCTATTTTCTTTGCCCTACATTCACTTAATGAACTTAAAAATTTCCTTTCATTCCGTTGTAAAATTACTCTTGCTCAATCACTTCTTCTTCCATTGCTTGATTATGCCGATGTATGCTATTTGGATGCAAATAAAGTGCATCTCAATAAACTTGAACGTCTTCATGAGGGAGATCGCGATACCACTGAACGTCTTCAGAATATATGTATCAGATTCATCTTTGGGTTGAAAAATTTGATCGCATATCACCTTACCGCAGTCTTCTTTGTTGGCCCAGGATACGCCAGCTGCGCAATATACACATTTTGTCACTATTGTACAATATTCTCTCGAACCCAAACCTGCCACAGTACCTCAAAAGCAAATTCACTTATTTATCCAATCATGGACTTCCACTCCGACCTGCTGAACGTACAATACTATCCATACCTATCCATAATACAGAATTTCTCAGTTCTTCGTTCGAAGTACAATCAGCAAGATTATGGAATAGCCTTAGTCCGGATATTGCGTCGTCTAACTCACTTAGTATTTTCAAGAAAAAACTAAAGAAGGAATATTTATCCTTGAACACCTGATCCCGATTTCCTCTCCTGTCCTTACCATATCCTTTTTCTTGCTATGAATTATATTTTTTTTTTGTTTTAATAGTATTAAAGTGTTATACGTATTTTCTTTGATTTCTTTTACTCTTTTTTATTTGCTGTTGTCATACCTACACAATGTTGTCATACTTTGTAATCTGGTTGGTTGGAAGAAATTGCCTAATGGCAATAAGCCCGCCAGTGTACAATTATATTTGTTTATATTATGTACAAGAAGATGTATAAATAAGTAAATAAATAAAATAAATATAGTTGAAGAATAAGAATCAAACTAAAAACCCATAAATACAAATTATTGAAAAATTTAACACATGTTGGTATGTATGTCAAGATAGGACAGTATGGAGGTCAGTCCTCTTTTCCTACCCGGAATATGAAAACAGCATGATGGTTCTGTATGTATGTAAGTATCAAACTATTAATTCTTCTTACATATTGTGTATAGGCGACTGCCATACAAATTGTATGAAGCGATGTCGTCACTAAATTCAATTTTTATAAAAATTGTTAAAAAAACATTGAGATGTACTACTACAATATTAATATTTTTTATAGAAAATTAAATTATCTAGTTGGGGTGTTTCCGGTTTTTGAAAAAACCAATTTGAGATTTTGTATTTGTCTATGTTTATACCAATTTTTAGCGTTCTAGCTTTTATGGTTTCTGAGATATATGGAAAAATAAACCAAAAATTCAAAAGTTGATAACCCCTGACTGAAACAAAAATTCACAATTCTAAGTATAAAAGTTTTGTAGGCCTATAACTATTTATATATTCTGAAATTTTAGGCTTTGTGAATCCAGCGGATCAAAAGTTATAAGGGGGGGACAGACACACACACAGACACAAAACTCACATAAAATGTTCTACTCCGAATTCTGAGTAAATCCATGTATGGGAACAAATATGCTGCGAAACCTCTAAGTTAGTGTTTTTAGCATGCAAAAAGTCCACTACGCCATACAAAATGTTCCTAGTATTCCTTATACGCGGGTCTTGGCTTAATACTTTGTCGATATGTTAAGAGAATAAATTCTCTTGAACAAATCGACAGTTGAATTATGAATGTTTTTGTATAATTAAAAACCTATATGTTCTAGCATTTTATTTTATTTTATGTAGCTTCTCGGGCAACTAATAGGTAATAATATATTATGTCAAATATATATTTAACACGCACCCAATAACAAGTTGCTACATTCTGAAAATTTACGATATTAATCGTCTCACAGATCCAGACTGAAAACACAATTAAAAACTGTGTCTCCACCGGGAATCGAATTTTAATGAGGTCACACGTATATATTTATTTTGTAACAACAAGAGTATGTGTTATAAACATTTCAATGAATATGACCCTTAACGTGTCCATAAAATAGCTTCAAAGTCAAAAACTATAATGATACACCCAACTAATTATAACTACTAATTATTGTACATCTATTTTGTTGAAAAACAGGCCTGATGCTTTTTCCTTGCGAAATAACATTTCATATCAATGCGGAAAATGTAAATTTGCTCCGGGAATTATTGTTTTCTTTGCGCAGTCTTTTCCAATTGTAGTGACCGATCCTTTTTTTATTTTGCACACACTGATATATTTATTGCCAACCTCTTGGCGATGCGGGACACCATGCAAGAGAACATTTTTTGTAGATTGCTGACAACGATAAAAATTCAATCTTCTCTATGTATGTTATATGATACAGACTTGTGTAGATCCAGTAATGATTCGGGGAAAATGTTGGAAACTCGTCTAGTATCTAATATCTACTTTGGATTTTATCACTTCAAATGTTGGCTTTCGTTTCATTTAGACATCTGACTCCTGAGCCACAGATTTCGGGTTCATTTCCTGGTGGGTTTTTAGTCTTAAAATTTGTTATTGGGAGCGTGTTTAATTGGTATTTGACCTCTCCATTGTCATAATTTATTTTTTTACTACCAGATCACCTGTTTTCGACTTTAAAAAAAAAATTGATTTGTGAAAATTTGATATTCGTGAAAGTAGTTTTATTTTTTTTTTTTTTGAAACCCACTTAGTAATGTTTAGTTCGGAACATACAAATCAAATAAAAATAATTTGGGATTAACAGCCAACACGTTCAGTAGCTTACCATATCCAGGTATATTTAATTGAATGCAATCGAATATTTACAGACTGAAATATGTTAGAGAGTTGATAACATTTACCTATGTACGTATTTTCTTGAAACTAATCCCTTATACTATTCCAACTGTCGATTCGTTCAAGAGAATTTTATTCTCTTAATGAATCGACAGTATTAACCCAAGACGCGTATATGAAGGAACATTTTGTATGGTGTAGTGGACTTTTTGCATGCCAAAAACACCAACTTAGAGGCTTCGTAGCATATATGTTCTAAATATATATGGATGAATTCAGAATTTGATGTAGATCATTTTTTTGTGTGTGTGTGTGTCCCTTTAACTTTTGATCCGCTCAATTCACATAGCCCAAAATTTCAGAATATATACAGGCCTACAAAACTTTTATAACCAGAATTTTGAATTTTTGTTTCAGTCAGGGATTATCAACTTTTGAATTTTTACTTTTTTTTACATATATCTCAAAAACCATATAACCTAGAACCCTGTAAATGAGTCTAAATATAGACAAATACAAAATCTCAAATTTGTATTTTCAAAGAGTTTCTCAAACATTTTTACTCTCCGCACTATGGAATAGGGGAGAGTCATGATTTCGCAAAATTTAATCCTTTATTTTTTTTACATCAATTTCTCAACGAGTATCATGTAGAGAGTGCACACTGTGAGTTTCGTCATGATGTGTTTGTATGTATGGCGTACGGCGTACGGATATTCATTATGTGTCCTCTCTACAGCCCACAAACGATGTTAATATGAAGTCCGATCGACTTCATATTAACATCATATGTGTAAAGTGCATAGACCTAGAGCTGATTAGTTTTCCATAGACAACTTTTGATTTCTGCTCTATGAATTCATCATTTAGTTTGTTTTTTTTTGTGTCCTCTCTGCAGCCCAAACTATAAGTCCGATTGACTTCATATAGTTCATATTGATATCATATGTGTTAAGTCCATAAACTTAGAGCTGATTAGTTTTCCATAGACAACGGTTCATTTTTTTTCAATGTTCTTTATGATTTCATCTATTTAAACTGAAAAAATGCACTCACGACCTGGAAATTTGAGATATTTTAATTTGGTTTCAACTACATATTTATACAACACCAAGAATCTTCATAAAATTGTATTCAATGTTGGTCAATGTTAAAAGAAAAATATTCAACGGTTTGAAAAATCATATAGTAAAAAGAGATTTTTTTATGTTTGGCAATGTTCAGTTCTTTGATTTCATATTGATATAAGAATATTAATAGCTTGAACTTAGAACTGATTAGCTTTCCATAGATATCATAAAAATTTTCATAATATGATATCACATGTCAAAATTTTCAAAATGCTCCAACGCTCTTTAAAACAAAATTTATCTGCTTTTATTAAAATATTTCATACAACATAAGCATTCTTCACCATACTGCACTACTAGTTTGTCTCTCTTAAAATGAATTTACAAAATGAATATAGTGACGACATCGATTCATACAATTTGTAAGGTAGTACACACTACAGCGGTCGGGGAACCGGGGTAAATTAACCCAAATGTATGTATAAGTTTTTTTTTTACATGTGTGTGTGAGGCGGTAGATCGGTTCAAAGAGTATATAATACCTACGGATAGATCGGTTGGTCTACGTTTTATATAGGTGTGCGTATCGGTAGGTGTACGTATACTAGAAATTCGTCTGTTTCCTCGCAGTTTTAGTTGGCATACATTCATTGCGCTGACTAGGTATCTGTATCATATATAATCTAAGAGATAAATATATAAACAACCAAAAATGTAGATAATTATTAAATTTAATAAATAATTAAAAATCATACAGCTTTATTACATAATACCTACCTTCAAAAGTATTTGATTGTAACTATGGAAACGAAAAAAATGAAAAATCAATGTCAGATATTTATTTATTTATTTAATTAAATGGCACTTGTAACCTCAAATGAAGGAACATTGGCCAGAGTCAAGTTTGTTACAAAATCGTGCATTTTTTAATTACAATAAAATAAACAACAAATTATAAAATATGTGGGAAACCAAAAAAAAAATATTAATAATTAATACTGAAATTAAAAATTTAAAAAGTTGTGAAAAAAGTTTTGTTTTTAAATAGGAAGTAGAAAATGAAATCACAATTTGACGTTATTCTGTCTGATAAATTTTGTAAGAACATTAAGTACTTGAAATTTATTAAGGCTGAGTAAGGAGGTGATATTATGAGGAGGAAATATTTTAAATTTAATCAGATGTGTTAAAGATATTGGGAACTTAGATGTAGGGCAATTGAAAAATATGTGATCCAAGCTGCCTTCTTCTTGACCACATTGACAAAGAGATGAGTTCTTAATACCCAACCTTGCTAGGTGAGAAGGGGAACAGCAGTGTCCGAATCTCAATCGGCATATGACGGAAGATTCATGTCTGCTACAACGAAATTTGGAAAACCATGGTTTGATGGGGATAAATTTTTGAATCGATGCATATCTTGAACCTTTTGAAATTGAAGATAAATTATAGTGTGTATTCCATTCATTCAACATATAAGAATGAACAAGAGGAAGGATGTCATGAATCAAATTAAATTTGTATCTGTGAGGATCACCCGATGAAATAGCAAATCTAGCTAAATTATCAGCTCTCTCATTACCAATAATGCCACGGTGACCTGGAATCCAGGCAATAGCTATTTCGAGATCTTTTTTTTTCATATCAAAAATAATATTTTTAATATGCAATGACAGCCAATTGGCAGGGGAATCAAAAGGATTTTGTGAAATTGATTGTATAGAGCTTAGGGAATCAGAAAGAATCAACGTTTTCTTAAATTTAAATTGTTTAGCCATTTCAATTGCTTCGATAATGCCAATACATTCACCAGTAAAAACTGTAGAATAAGGAGGTAGTTGAATTAGTCTTGAGATCTGGATAGAGGGACAGTATACTGAAACACCAACATGCTCATTATCACTAATTTTGGAAGCATCGGTAAAGATAAGAGTCCAATCATTCCATTTATTGTTGATTATACTTCGAAAGGCTGATTCACATTGAGAACTATTTTTGAAAATACCCAATGACTGGATTGTAAAAGGAGTAAATGTTATGACATCAAAAGGGGTGGAGAAAATTGGAAGTATATGGAATTGTTGAATGGGTACATTGTGATTGTTGAATTTCCGGAAACTTTGAACCAAATGTGGAACGTTTTTATTTTTCCAATAAGGAGATGTTCTAATAATATTGGAAAGGAGATTAAGTTTATCAATTAGAGGATGAGTGGAATTCATGGCTGATTTATAATAATATCTATCTGATAAGAATTGTCTGCGGATAATGAGAGGAGCATCCACACATTCAACTTGAAGAGCATTAGTGGGAGTGGACTTCATAGCTCCAGATATTAGCCTAAGGGATTGATATTGAAGCAAATCAATTTTTTGTTGAAGATACTTGCTAGAAATATTAAATAGGAAAGATCCATAATCTAGGTGGCTTCTTACAATTGCATTGTATAAAAGTTTGACAGAGAGAGGATGAGCACCCCACCATACTCCTGTTACCGCTCGAAGAATGTTTATGTTTTTTTGACAGGTAGAAGATAATTTTTCAACATGAGGTTTCCATGTTAATTTTGAGTCTAGCACAATGCCTATGTATTTATAAGTTAAAGAGGATGGAATGAGGACATGATTATATTTTATAAAAATAGAAGGGGGGTGTCGTTTTCTGGTAAACAAAACAACAGAACTCTTTGAAGGAGAAATCTCTAAACCATGATTTGAAAGCCATTTTTCGAGATTTATCATCGCATTATTTAGGAGGATAGTACCGGGAGAAATTAATGAATTAATAACATAAATAAGAAGGTCATCTGCATATTGAAGGATATGAGTATCAAGAGGTAAAATATTAGAGAGATCAGCAACATAAATATTGTATAGAAGAGGACTAAGAACAGATCCTTGAGGAATTCCTCTCCAAGTTAGTCTGGAATAAGTCATTCCATCAATGTGAACAGAAATAGTTCGTTCAGACATTATGTTAAAAATAAAATGAGTTAATTTTGAAGGGAATTTCATCTGAAGCATTTTTTGTTTCAAAATAGATAAAATGACATTATCGTAAGCAGAAGTGATATCTAAGAAAACAGCTATAACAGAAGATTGCCGAGAAAAGGCGAGCTGAACGTCTGTTGTAAATATACTGAGGTTATCCATAGAACTATTGGACTTTCGAAAACCAAATTGGGAAACATCTAAAATCCCTTCACTCTCGCAAAACCATTCTAATCTGTTTTTAACCAAATGTTCTGTAATTTTTGCTAATGCTGGTGATAGTGCGATCGGTCTATATGAATCACCAATACATGGATCTTTACTGGGTTTCAGAATTGGAATTATTATATAATTTTTCCAAGAGCAAGGAATTCGACCAGTATTAAACATGATATTTACCATAGCTAAAAAATATGTTAGAGTATGTGGTAATGCTTTACTCAAGAATGAATAAGGGACACCATCAACACCTGGGGAACAGTCTTTAACTTTATTGAGGACCATATTAAGTTCCTCTAAAGAAAATGGTGAATCAAGATGATGCTCAAAAGAATTAAGTAGGTATGTAAATGGTAAATCTACAAAATTGGGAGCTGAGGGAGGAGAGATTTTATTTAAGAATGAATTTATCCAAGGTCCAATAAAGTTATTACGCCTTTTTGAGGAAAATACAGAACGGAATTTTCTTATATTTTCCCAAACTTTAGACGAAGGAGTGTCTGGAGAGAGAGATTGACAAAAAGATTTCCATCCTTGACGCTTTTTTTTTAATAATAGTCTTTTAGTCTGCGCTTGAATTTTCCGGACAAGAATAAAATTGGATTCAGACATATTTGATGAATAAGATTTCATAGCTTCTTTACGTTTATGTATTGCTTCACAGCATTCTTCATCCCACCATGGTGGAGATGGAATTTTACGAGGGATAATGTTTTTGAGGGGGATCCAGGTTTCAGCTGATTGAATCATAGCTTTTATAAGACGGTCATATGCAGAATGAATGTTAGATATTGAGGGCCATTCAAAAGTTTTAATTATCTTGTCGAGCATTACAGAATATTCATTCCATTGAGCTTTTTTAATATTAAATTTATTTTAATTGAATAATCGAGTTGAACTGGTATTTGGGAATTTTATAGATTTAGGGAAAGAGAGAATGATGGGAAAGTGATCACTGCCATGAGAATCTTGCAAAATATTCCATGTAAGTGAAGGAGCAAGGGAGGGGGAACATATCGATAAGTCGTCAATTGCACTAATGTTTTGCATTGGTGGAGAAAACCGGGTAGGAGAACCGTTGTTTAAAATGCAAAGGTTCTGTTCATCGAGTAAATTGTATAGTTTTCTTCCAAAATGACAGGTTCTGGAAGAGCCCCAATGAGTGTGATGCATATTCAAATCTCCTAGAATTAAAATAGGAGGAGGAATGGATTCAATTATATCTTTGAGTTGATCAATGATGAAGTCGGAAGGCCTAGAAATATATACTGATAAAAAGGAAATGTCATTAATACGAGCTGCTACTACATTTAAGTCGAAAATTCGAATACCAGGAATTGGTAATTGAGAAAACCGTTGAGATGGATGTACAAGGAGGGCAGAACCACCTTTACCATCGACCCTGTCATCACGTAAGCATGAGTATCCTAATAGATGGAAATGCGACTCTGGTTTGATCCAGGTCTCACAAAGAGCAACAACAAATGGAGAGAAATCTTTTAGTAAAAGTTGAAGTTCGGCTTTATTGGCAATTACACTACGTGTATTCCATTGAAGTATATTAAAATTACATTGATGAGCCATTATTTAAATATAGATATAATATTATATAAAACATGTAAAATTGTATATCTTTAAAAAAAAAAAAACAATAGAAAAAATTAGATTAATAAAACATGATTAAATTAGATTCAAGTTAGCTAGGGGATGTCATTATGAGAAGTATTCGGCAAATTGCCATCAATATATTTTTTTAAAAGTGAAGTTTGATTGAGAATAAGTGGAGCAGCGTTGGGCGGTATGGTTGATGGATTATCGAGTAATTTTGTAATTAGCAAAAATAAATTATTGAGAATTCCAGTTATGTCATTGTCTTTTTGAATAATACAACCAGGTTTAGAATTAACTTTGGCATAGCCACAACCATCTGAGAGATTGGAGTTGGGTTTCCACGAGAGATTCTCAATTTCCTTCCTTTCTGACGGTGTGATGTGGGGTTGAAATCTTGGCAGGCTTTTTTTTAA
The DNA here is from genome assembly GCA_963576475.1 of Molanna angustata. Taxonomy (NCBI): domain Eukaryota; kingdom Metazoa; phylum Arthropoda; class Insecta; order Trichoptera; family Molannidae; genus Molanna; species Molanna angustata. The sequence goes on along the minus strand of OY754967.1, from coordinate 19,345,631 downwards.
GTGATGGGTTTTGTTGTACTGAAAATGACTCGATAAGTTGGATTCCATGTGGGAGGCCTGAAGAGTGGACGATTTGATTTCACCGTGTGATAGAACATCTTCAAAGGTTCTTTTTGTTGGAGGTAGTTGTTTGGATGCTTCTAAATATGAAAAATTTTGTTCTGACATAATTCTTTTTATATTGTCCTGCCTGGCATATTCTGGACAGTTGCGGTTAACTGCAGAATGATGACCTGAACAGTTTAAACACTTTTGGTTGATTATTGGAGTAGTACATGATTCACCGGTATGAGTTTGTCCACACTTAAAACATCGCGGTGAAGATCTACATAATGTTTTTGTATGTCCAAATCTGCAGCAGTTAAAGCATTGAATTGTAGGATATTGATATTTTTCCACAATCAAAAAGGTGTAAAACGAATATACCCTTGTTGGTAGTATTTGTCCGTCAAATGTTACGACAACAGTCTGAGTGGGAACCCATTGGACTCCTTCGGGGGTTGTAGATTTGCGATTAAGACGGCGTGCTTTAATCACATTACCACAACCGCTTGGGACTTCAATATTTTTGCAAATGTCATCAACTGTCCAATCTGTGGGAATTCCTCTTACAAGACCCATTCGACAAACCATGAAACTAGGGATGAAAGCTTTGTAGCAATTTTCCAATAAAAATTTAGAACATAAAAAATCGTTAGCAGCCAGAAAATTTTTGAAAGATATTGAAATTTTGTTTCGGCCTATTAATTTCACACCTTCTTTCGGAATAATGTCAGCAATCGAATATTTCTTTAATGTCTTTCCAAAAGATATCGGATTAATAGAAGCACCCAGAGAGGAATCTCTTTATTATAGAGAGAGAGTCTTCTTTATTATAAAGGCGACTAATAATTGATGTTGGATTGCCGGATTGAGTCGAGATTGGATCTAGAGAAATATGTGAGTTCACATTAGGAGTAATCTTGATTGGTAAGTCAGGGTCACTGTCAGATCTATGAGCCCTCATTCGTTTTTTCTTTAGTTTCCGTGTAGAATGAATCTCCAAAAAACTGTTTGGAACAGGGATGTCTTCATCAGTTACCGCAGAAGTGTACGTATCATTATCAAGAGATGATACTGTAGCAGGGTCAGGTGGTTTTGGATTTGGCCTAAAGGCCATTTTTGAATGGAGTAAACTTTAACTAAATGGTAAAATCAAGTTCGAAAAATAAGAATAAATTAAAAAAATCAACAAAATATAATCACTTTGCCACAAAATACAACAAAAAAAATCAGAGCAAAAAAAAAACAACCACTTGACAGATTAATCAAAGAGAAAAAAACCAATGTCAGATATTTGTAATAAGTATGGATTAAATATGGAACATTTTAGTAAGTATAAGGTAGACACCTTGTATGTACCTACTTATATATATAAAAACAAATGGGTTGTGACCATCACTTGAACATTTTACATCGCTTAAACTCAATTAAATTTCAAACTACTTTTCGACAATATTATATAAACGATTGCTTATTCCTTCACTAATTTACATTCTTGGCCAACGGCGGGACATAAAAGCTAGTATATAATATAATATAATATAACCACATGTTATACAGTGCGTGATTTGATGTATGCAGATGACAAAGTACTGTTAGCTGAAAGTATGGAAGAGTTACAGTATCTTGTAAGCATGGTATATGAAGGATGCATAGAGAACGGTCTGAGAATGAATGCCAGCAAATCAAAGGTAATGGTCTTTGAAAAGAGTGAAAGCAGAACAGCGTGTAAAATAAGAGTAGAGAATGAATGGCTCGAGCAAGTCGACGAGTATGTATATCTGGGAAGCATGTTTCAACGGAATGGACGACCTGATAAGGATATCGAAAGAAGAGTTATGGCAGGAAACAGAATGAATGGAGCACTGAGACCAGTTATGAATGATCGCAACATATCAAAGGTTGCCAAAGTTGCCATTCATAACGCTATCTTAGTGCCAACGGTGACGTATGCAAGTGAAACCTGGACATGGCAGAAGTCGCACGAAAGCAGAATAAATGCTGTTGAAATGAGATCGCTAAGAAGAATCTGCAATAGAACGATGTATGACAGGGTAAGAAATGAGAACATAAGGAAAGAATGTAAGATGAAGAAAGATATCATTAATAGAATGAATGAGGAACGCCTGACGAAGAAAATATACAATGCGGATAGGACTGGATTGAGAGGCCGGGGCCGCCCAAGAAAGGGATGGCACGACCATGTGAATGATATTTTGAAAGACGGAAATGTTAGAAGCGTGAACAACAGACGAAAATGTATAAGACGATGTATGAATGTTGTCGAGGCGATGAATGTATGTCAAGATAGAAGTAAGTGGCGTTCGGTTCTCTCTGCCTACCCCGTAAGGGACAGTGCGTGATGGTATGTATGTATGTATATACAAGAAATAGCTAACCCACCCTTAGTGTTAGGTATACTTGCAAATATATGTTATTCGTGTCAAAACGCACTTCTGAAATTGAAATAAATAAATATTTGCTTACGAAAAAGTACATATTTTTACGTTTCATGCATAACAAAATTTATAGGAAAATTTACGAAAAAATGAAAAATAACATAAGAAAACATTCGCCTAAGTTACTTACTGGTCGCAAAGGAAGCGATATGCAGACCTCTAAAGTTTTCTAGTTGTTGATTGAAAACTTCACTAAAAAAATATTCACATACATACATATAAATATACATAATATAACTTTCTAAAATATTATGGTGTGGATTGCAGCTCTTATAATTTTTAATAGAATATATATTCCAGGAAAATTTGCAAATGGTGTAAACATTTTCTACACCATTTTGAATCTTAGTACCTACTTTATTATTTTTATTTGTTTATTTAAAAAAAACAATACATAATATTACAATATTTATTTATTTATTTAGTAGCACAATATTATAAACTCTTCTTCTTCTTTTCCCTCGCCTTATTCCCATTATTTGGGGTCGGCTCTCCTAGTCCGCATGCGCCAGGTTGCTCTCTCCTGTGTTTCGTCATGTGTCACATTCCGCGTCTTCATGTCGCTGTGAACCGTGAACATCCATGTTGCAGGCGGTCGTCCCGGGCGTCGCTTTTCGGTCTCTATATGCAGAGCCTTATTTACAATGTGGGAGTCATCTCTCCTGCATATATGCCCATACCATCGCAATCTACCCTCCCTCATCTTTTCGGCTATGGGAGAAACCTTGAAGCTGCCTCGGACGTATTCATTCCTGACCTTGTCCAGTAATGTCACACCGCCGTCCCACCTCAACATTTTCATTTCGGTGACGTGGAGTCTCTGCTCATCCTGCTTTCTAGAAGCCCAACATTCTGATCCATAGAGCAAAGATTGTCTCACACAGGTCTTATATACTCTGCCTTTAGTCCGGACTGGCATTCTTCTGTCGCACAGTACCCCTGTTAGGGACCTCCATTTTAACCAGCCTGTATGGATTCTATGCTGTACGAGTATATCACTTTCGATCTTTCCGTCCTTTGTGAGGACGGAGCCTAGATATGTGAACTGCTCTGCTTGTTTTATTGGGGTATCATCTAATTTTAGTGTGGTTATGGGCTGTGTATCTCCTTTTACTTCTGCTAATTCGCAGTCCGTTTTTTTCTAGTGCTATATTAAAAAACAAAATACAATAAAGATAACTGCTTCACTAGATTTACAGATTAAATAAATAATGCATATTTATGTATGACTCAACTTAAAAAGAGAATTTCTCCTGTTTTTATGTGAGTCACATCTCACCAAACATACAAACTATTTCACAAACATACAAGTTATGTGTACTTAATAATAAACACTTCCTTGCACCATGCGCAAGTTTATCGCCATGTGGCAATTTCTTACAACTTATCAGTGTTTCCAGCCCAGAGAAGTAATATTTGCGTGAGAAATGAATTTTAATCAATTTCTCCTCTAGTTGTGATCGAACTCAGGACGCCCGTACAGAAGCCAAACGGCTCTCCAACTGTGCGACAGGTACTTATTAGTCATCTCGAATTTTTACAGATATACCATATTTTTGGACAGGTTCAGTTTTTTCATTATTATTGCAAATCACATGCACGATTAGGTATCCATTATGTTTTACAAATATAACAGGTGTCATACATAATCTGAATATGCATAGATATTTGGTTGTTTTTTTTTAATAAAACATTTTTTTTTTTTTTTTGTTGTTTTGTGTTGGTTGAGATTACTACACACAGTTCTTTTGTCTCCTTATAAATAAATATATTTAAGCGTTAATCTGGCGAAATATATGAAGTGCGAAGTATAAATCGGTGTAACTTTTAGTGCTGTTTCATTATTTACAAGTGATGTTTAAAAGAGGCTCGGAATAAAAAAGTTATCACTGAAAAACAATATCATATGACATTTCTACATATGCTGCTTAAACACTGCATCAAACGGAAAAGTAATACCACTATTAGAATCGCCGTATCAAATTCAACATAAAACCTTGCGACAACGCTACTCCAAAGTGCATAATTATAAAAGTAACTTAGTGTATAATAATCTTACAAAAAGTGCTACCTACAACAAAGTTTATTAATATTGACAGTTGATAGTGTAATACATATTGCCGCTATTAAGGAGTAAAGCATTACACAAACTGGTATTTATATAATATTACATTATTTTCATTGGTCAATGTTTAACTGTTGCTTCTTAACATGAATTGCTACACCTGTGTTAAAGACATAAAAAGTGACGATGCTATCATATGTTCGAAATGCCAAAGCAAGTTCCATTATTTATGTGTGGGATTCAGCGAAAGTAATTTTAAACAAATGCTGAGGATGAACAAACTTAAATGGAAGTGTCAAAAGTGTAAAATTGTTACTCCAAAAAAGGCTGATATATCTGAATCTGAGACTGTTTCTGGTATCAATGTCATTAAGCTATTGAATTCTGTACAAAATGAACTGATTGAAATGAGGAAGTCCTTTGATAACATGCTAGAGAAACAGAGAGAGGAATTAATGGATTAAAATAAAATGGAAACCTGTACGAATAATTTAGTTGAATCCAACAAAAAATCTGATATGTGGGAAAATAACTTCTTGGAGATCCAAGCCAAACAGGAAAAAACAGAATCCAAAATTGAAACCCTCCAAAAAGAGAACAGAGTTCTCAAACAAACTATTAACAAACTAGAACAAACATCCATGGCCTCATCAGTAGAAATTCAAGGACTCCCATTTAATGACAAACATGATTTGCAACCGATGCTAAAATCCCTTTTTAAGCATATTGATTGTGAAGACATACTAAAAAACGAGTCTATTGAGACATCTTTATATACGCACTCTCAAAAAAAAATCGTCACCATTAAATTCAGTTCAAAGGAAGTAAAAGATAGAGTCTTGTTATATAAAAAAAATAATGGAAATTTCACGGCTCTAGACATCGGCTGCTGCAAGGCAATTGGAAACGTTTACATCAACGAAAAACTCACTACATTTAATAAACACCTCCTTTGGTTGGCTAAATCAACTAAGGCTCATGGATATAAGTACATCTGGACCAGACATGGGAATATCTACATAAAGAAGACTGAAGACTCCAATGTGATAGTGGTCAGAGACGTCGGTGATATCCCGACTCGATAACAGTATGAACATCACCAAAGGGAAGCCCAACTATTCACGATGACCAGGATATGGAACATGACCTGACTTCCTGCCAAAAAATTGAAGACGTAAACAGTTTATTTACTCAAACAGATTTCGCAATCATAAACATGAACATTAGAAGCATCAATAAACATTTTGATGAATTTTGCATACTTTTGGGCACAATATCTTTTGGAATTGATTTAATTATACTGACAGAAACGCAAATGCGTGTGGACATTCCGTATTGTATTCCAGGATATTCTGTTCTTTCTCGCACATGTAGACATACGTCACATGACGGCATAACTATTTTCTATAATGATAATACGATTACGGATTTTACAAATGAAATGCCAAATTTGATGTTCTCAAACTGCATTTTAATTAACTATAAACATAATAACAAAAAATACTGCATGGTTGCTATATACCGCTCACCATCTTTGTGCGTTAAGGAATACATAAAAGAACTTGCTACATCACTAATTCCACTTGTAAAATCTAAAAATTGTAATAACATAATTTTCACCGGTGATATTAATATTAATATTTTAAATGAAAAAGTTCTAAATGCAGAAGAAAATAACTACCTGAATCTATTATATTCTGAGGGATTCACTTCCTTTAATAACACTACAACTAGACCAAACTTGAGGAACATTGATTCGTGCTTGGACCATATTATGGTGAAATCCAAAGATTCGTTTTTACCTAAGGCAGCCGTGGTGTCAATTGACATAACCGACCACCTCCCGACTTTCTATGGTCATAGTTATATTACGAGTGACGACGTTTGTAACTCTAGTAACAATAAACGTATAAAAGTCGATTATTCTAAGCTCAAATCTTTAATTTCGGTAGAATCATGGCATAATGTTTTCTCTTCCCATGATCCCAATGATGCATTATATCAATTTTATCATGTACTCAATGAGCATACTAACTCTTGTAAAATTGTAAAAACTCTACCCAAAAGTAAACACAAGAAAATACAACCCTGGATTACTCGCGGCATAATTGTGTCTATACATCACCGAAATAAATTATTTATTGAATTAAAAAAACATGAAAAATTCTGTCAGTTGAATAACATGTCCGTTTCATCGCAGATTAGACAGAGTTTTATTACTTATCGAAATATGTTGAATTTATTAATTAAGAAATGTAAACAAGAATATTATAATAATGAACTAACTAAGGCAAAGAATGATCCGAAAAGAACTTGGAAAATAATAAATGAAATAGCATCAAGGAAGAGGAAAGAATGTATATCTATCAATAAAATTGAACATAATAATGAATTTGTTACAGACAGTCACAAAATTCCTGATATATTTAACAGATACTTCACAAACATTGCGACAGACCTTCTTTCTAGTATGTCTATGACCAACAATACAGTAACAGACTCACCTACGGATTCGAGTAGTACTAATACAAACATGGCAAACCTGACGGAATTTAACTGTATTACAGAAGAGGAAGTAATTTCAATGATAAATGAACTAAAAACCTACACAGCTGTAGGACCTGATAATATTTGCGTAGAAACCCTTAAACAAATTAAACAGCACATAGCTAAACCAATTAGGTATATTTTTAATCTTTCACTAGAGAAAGCTATATTCCCAAATGTACTCAAAATCTCTAGTATAACACCATTACACAAAGGTGGTGCACGACACTTAACTAATAATTATAGACCTATTGCACTCATTTCACAAATCGCAAAAATATTTGAAAAGCTCATTAAAAAGCGATTAATACATTACTTACAAAAGCACAACATTCTATCTAAAAATCAATTCGGATTTAGAGCTAACTTGGGCACTGATGATACATTGTATATGCTTACCAAACACGTACATGAGGAACTAGACAGAGGAAAGAAAACACTTTCAATATTTTTGGACTTAAAGAAAGCATTCGACACAGTTAACCATAATGTACTTATTAAACGCTTGCATAAAAATGGAATAAAAGGAAAATGTTTGTCTTTATTAGAAAATTACTTAAATATGAGATTCCAAAAAACAAAAATTGGTTACGATTACAGCTCCGAGCAAAAGGTCATCCACGGAGTCCCACAGGGTACAGTACTCGGACCGATACTCTTTCTTATTTACATCAACGAACTGTGTAATGCCGATATCCCTGGTATAATACTGTCTTATGCTGAAGATACCTCTATCACTGTAAGTGGAAAAACTTGGCGTGAAACATTTGCTAACGCAGATACTTGTTTGCGGGTTGTAAAAACATGGCTGAATAAAAGTTTACTCTCTTTGAACTGTGAAAAAACCCTCTACGTCCCATTTTATACTAATAGTAGATCGGCGCCCACCTGTAACACTGTCCTTAGATTCCATAACAATGACTGTGATAACAATTGCTCCAGAGGTCAAGACAGAAAGCTCCACTAAATATTTAGGTATCATCATTGATTCACATTTAAGGTGGGACAATCATGTAAACTACTTGTGTAAAAAAATAAGATACTTGGGGTATATATTTAAAAGATTACTTGGTATTGTCAAAACTGACATAGTCAAAATGACATACTACAGTTTGGTACAATCTATGTTGACTTATGGCATGATTGCATGGGGAGGAGTATTGGACAGTCATATTGCTCCATTAGAAATTGTACAAAGAATGATAATTAAAAAAATGTACAACAAACCTCCCAGATATCCCACTAAACAATTATTTAAAGAGAGTGGATTATTTAATCTAAGGAAACTGTATATACTACAATGTCTTAAGTTTATTCACAAAAAGAAAGAAATTTTCATGTTAAATTCACAAAATCGTACCAGTGACCGTCTGAATAGTATTTACAAAGTTCCTAATTGCAATAAGAGATCGACACAGAGACATTCTGTATTTATAGCTCCCAGATCATACAATATGTTGCCATTGTCTCTTAAGTCTTTAAATTGCCATTCAAAATATGTGAGTCATCTTAAGACATGGCTTAAGAACAATGACAACATTCAAGATTTATTTTTATGATTTCTTTTTTTTTGTTCTTCTCTCTTCTGTCTTTTTCTATGTGTTTATCTCTTTTGATTATCTATATTTTACTTTTGTGTCATCATATATCTGTTTACTTTTATGTATTTTACTTCATTGCTTTTTATGATTTGTTCTAATATAAGTGGGTACATACTTATTTTACTTTACTATCATCATTAACTGTTTACTTTTAATTTATGGATTTTGCTATTTATGGATTTTGCTATTTTATGATTTAACGCTTTTTTGTGATCAGAATATTGTTTACTTGCAATTTGTATAATTTTCTTTATCACCATTTAGGTGGGGAATTATGATTTTTCAACTTGCGTTGTCTAAAAACTGTTTAATTGTAACGCGCAACCAACATCTTCCTTTGTAAATTTTATTTAGGTATACCCACATACAGGCTAAGCCTTGTGGGATTTTTGGTGTAATGTGTAATATGATCTGTCTAATATGTGTGTATGTTTTTTTTTGCATCTATTTATATTATGCTATGTACCGAAAATTTGTTTAATAAATAAAAAAAAAAAAAAAATGAACCTGAGGTTGTATGACATGTGATAATGCCAGGTACGAAAATAATTAATCCATGGTGAAAGGATTGTCTATAGGAAAAACACGTGCGTCATCCATATATAATATAATCGTGAATAGTAGGTACTATTGTCAGTAATTTCTTCGTTTTCGGTAGTTTCTTGACAAGTTTGTCTGTTATAATGAATTGATACAAAAATACATACATACATACATACATACATACCATCACGCCATATCCCTTACGGGGTAAGCAGAGAGAACCGAGCGCCATACTCCTCTATTTTTGCATACATTACTAGCTTCCTTTACATCCATACATCGTCTCATACATGCTCGTCGATTATTCAAGCTTCTAATATTTCCTTCATTCAAAATATCATTCACATGGTCATGCCATCCCTTTCTGGGGCGGCCCCTACTATTCACTCCATCTCTTACACCTATGTATATTTTTTTGGTCAGTCGTTCATCATTCATTCTTTCTATATGTCCAAACCACCTCAAAGCATTCACTTTCATTTTACATATAATATCCTTCTTTATCTTGCATTCTCTCCTTATGTCCTCATTTTTTATTCTATCATATATCGTTCTATTACATACTCTTCTTAGTGATCTCATTTCCACAGCATTTATTCTACTTTCATGCGTCTTTTGCCACGTCCATGTTTCACTGGCATACATCAAAGTGGGCACTACAATTGCATTATGTACGGCAATTTTGGCTTCCTTTGAGATGCTTGGATCGGACATTACTGGTCTGAGAGCTCCGTTTATTCTGTTACCTGCCATAACTCTTCTTTCAATGTCTTTATCAGGTCTTCCATTCCTTTCAAACATACTCCCCAAGTACAAATATTCCTCTACTTGTTCTAGCCATTCGTTCTCTACTTTTATTCTACACGGAGTCATACTTTCAGTTTTTTCGAATACCAATATCTTAGATTTACTCACATTCATTCTCAGTCCGTTCTGCAAGCATCCTTCATACACTTTATTCACTAAATACTGTAACTCATCCGCACACTCAGCAATCACTACTTTATCATCTGCATACATCAGATCACGTACATTTACAGTATTTAGTGTCAGGCCTATATTTTCATTCTTTAGTGCTCTTACGCAGTGATCAATATAGAGATTGAACAGCCATGGGGATAATACGCAGCCTTGCTTCACCCCCTTATGAATAGGGAACCATGTTGTCAGCGTATCGTTGACACGGACACAGGCTCCACTATTTTCATACAGAGACGCAACAGCACGTACTACAAAAATTTTTATTATAAATCAACCATTCATACAAATAAAACATTAAATAAGTACCTACTTATTTATATTTTTCCTTTGCAATATGTTCAACACGTCTCTTTCAAACATCGGCTCCGTATTGATTTTTTCTTCCTTTAGCATTTACACATTGCCTGACTCACATCTCAACTCGTGGTTTGAATCGTCTCTGTTGGGAAATAAAATACAATGTCGGCAAACTAACCTAGAATGTTCTTCTTACGTTGCATTTGCAAATAAAGTCTCGTATGCCAAAGCGACAGTTTGGACAGAATTCAAACTAATAGAGGCTCTGAGCTATAAATGCTCAAAATTCTAAGATGAACATTTTATGAAAAATTATTTTCTTATAAATATTTCAAATAAAATGGCAAATATGAAATGAATAGATTTTATTTCTATTAATTCTACAGAATCTGATAATTCAAAAATAACTACATGTATTAAAAAAAAAAACTATAATTTACCCCTGATTTGTATATACTACGTACTAGTATACTTAGTTAAATGTAATGAACGTACTGTGTAAAATATTTTATTTTATTTTATTTAGAGGACAACATACAGCATATATTTAATAATAAAGCCAATTACAGGTTGTCGCTGAAGTTATTGTAGTATATTAAGATACATTAGGAATGGTTACATATTATGGTGAGATATTGTGTGAATGATGTGTGCTATTGCATATATAAATGTGTATATTAAGTGTTAAATTTGATTATGAGGATGAAATTTTAAGTATGATATATTTTAAATGTGGGGGCGCTAAGTAAGAATATGTCAATCTCTTAGAAATGCCTATTATATGTATTACAGTTTCTGTAGATTGTTGCATGTTGAGCATAGTTGGTGTGTTGAGTGGTAAGACGGAAAAGAGGATTGTGTCTAGTTCTACAGGTGTAGGTAGGGATGTTGAAAGATATATAATTTAAGAGAGCAGGAGAATCAATTTTATTATTAATAATATTGTGGAGAAGCATCATATCATATACAGTACGTCTGTTTTCGAGTGAATCAACGCAATGGTAAATCCTTGCCTCACGATACGACGGGAAATCAAGAAATGCTTTTCGGTTAAGGTGTTTAATAAATATATTTTGTATCCTTTCGATACGGTTTATGTGTGTTGCATATTGTGTTCATATTTGGAAATTTTCTGCCTCACCTATTTTTAGTACCTACATATCTAAAAAAATCCCAGAATTTTGTGACTCAGCCTGATCATTTTGTATATAAATCCGTCTACAGCGACATTCGATCATTCTGCTTCCACTCTTTCGACGCTCGATATGTAAACCAATGCGAAATAAATAAGCAAGATTTCTTCTGTAGGAACATTAGTAGATTTATTATCAATAGCATTTGTGTATCATCTTTTTGTGTTTTCTCCAATGATTAATCAATTTTTCAAATTTCCGACAAGTACATTTAGAGATATTTCTTTAATGGATATTTTTATTCATCTCTTCCGTGGCTATTGAAATAACTTATTGACTCGGGGATACCGATATAAGATAAATTAAGATGATTATAAAGTAATTCTCTTGAGATTCTTTACCAGGAGAGACAGATGAGTATATGAGGGAGATCGCGATACCACTTCCACACCGGAGGACGCTATAAAACCCATTGGCCCTGTTCATTCAACTAGTATAGGATGGAGATCGCGATACCACTTCCACGCGCCGGTGATGCTATAGGACCCATTGGTCCTGTTTACCCCCGGACGCACCGCAACGTCGGACAACACAATATCCCCTATCCAGCGAGTTCAACCACTACCCCCGAGAATCCAACCTCACACGTCGGGGCCTCCGATTGGTCTCGAAATCGGTCGCTAAGTACACCCCGATTCAAGCCCAACTGCCGATTTGTTGTGTCTTTATGTGTGTGTGTGTGTGCGTGCGTGCGTGCGTGCGTGCGTGCGTGCGTGCGTGCGCGTGTGTGTGTGTGTATCCCCTTATAACTTTCGGTCCCCTTAATTCTGAGCTTAAAATTTCAGAAAGTATAGCTCAGTATTTGTAATTTTTTCAAAAAATTTCCAGAGATTCTCAAACCTTTTTATTAAGAAAAATCATCATCAATTTGTGTTTAACTGCCTATATTTCCAAAGTTTTTTAATATATCGAAAAAAGCCGAAACACCCCAACTAGATAATTTAATTTTCTTTAAAAAATATTAGCATTGTAGTAGTATATCTCAATTTTTTTTAACAATTTTTATAAAAGTTGAATTTAGTGACGACATCGCTTCATACAATTTGTATGGCAGTCGCCTATACACAATATCTAAGAAGACTCAATAATTTGATACTTAATCTCCAAACATACATACATACCATAATGCTGTTTTCTTATCCCGGGTAGGAAAAAAGGACTGACCTCCATACTGTCCTATTTTTAAATAATATTGAATATTTTTCAATTGGATTTTTGTGTGCCCGGTTGATTAATTATAATTGATATTATGTTTATGTACCTATATTGTATGTTAACCGTGTACCAAATCTAAAGTAATAAAGCAATCAAAATGTTAGTGTTTGTGTGTGTGTGTGTGTGTGTGTGTGTGTGTGTATGTGTGTGTGTGTGTTTGTCTCACGCCTTCTGAAAAACCAAGAGCATCTAAAAATCTAATTTATGTGCGAACGTGTACCTGTATACCTGATGCAGTGTCACGCTAAAAATAATGCGATAAAAATGCTGAATTTTAAAAATATTTCAATAATTATTTTTTTCATACAAAATTTTCCAAGTCGTATCTGTCAAAAAAGTGTACATTTTGCACGCATATATCTGTTAGTTTAAAAGTTAGAAGTACGTATTCACACGAAAAAAATTTACTTTCAAGTATAACTTAGCGTTTAAGTGAAAAACATGGTGAATATTTTGTATAATTATAATGTTTAACTTATTTTTCAAGTAAGCGTTTTGTACATAAATGCCGCCATTTTAATATCTTTTCATACAATATTTCATTTTCCTACCGAATGAATATGTTCTTGAAAATAATGAACCTTTGAAATAAATATAAATATGAAATAATAAAATGAAACACAAGACATTACAGCAAGTTTTAAGACGTATATTGTAAAAGTCTGTTAATTATTAGTAAAGATATGGGCATAATAAAATTGCATAATTTGTATATAATATTTGATATTTCGGACAATTTTCATTTTTATGGCATCGAACAAACCAATGTAGGTACCTACATATTCAAAAAATGTATCCGAACCATTCGATATTACTTACGTGTTCGAATCGTTTCCATGGCTACAGAAAGAATGTGATATTCAAATAAAATTTGTTAGGAATCGAATTTATTTAGAAGGTTGTTGTAGGTAGGTACCTACCTAATACTATTTACTTACAAATCAACAATAATATACCTATACTGATTTCCTATAGGAAAATTATTTTATTTATTTATTTATCAACCGTTTGTCCGATTATAATGAAACTTTGGTGAATTGTCGAGCGTATGCCCAGGATGGTTTTTGGATTTAAACTTTTTTCTTATTCTTCTTCTTCTTCGTGTATTTGGTCGTTTTACCTATGAAGGGGGAGTATCCTGGGAAAAGAAGGTCCGACTGTCCCTCCATCTCTTCACAGGTCTTCCAGGACGGGTTCTGCATATAAACTTTTTTCTTCTTTTTCTTCAACGTGTACTTGGTCATCTTACCTATGAAGATGAACTATCCTGGGAGATGAAGGTCCAATTTTCCTTCCATCTCTTCGCAGGTTTCTGGATTTAAACTTTTTTCTTCTTCTTCTTCATCGTCTATTTGGTCATTTTACCTTTGAAGGTGGACTAACCTGGGAGAAGAATGTCCAATTTTCCTTCCATCTCTTCGCAGGTATCTGGATTTAAACTTATTTCTTCTTCTTCTTCATCGTGTATTTTTGGTCATTTTACCTATGAAGTTGGAGAATCCTGGGAGAAGAAGGTCCAACTGTCCTTCCATCTCTTCGCAGGTATCTGGGTTTAAACTTTTTTCTTCTTCTTCGTGTATTTAGTCATTTTACCTATTAAGTAGAGCATCCTGGGAAAAGAATGTTCTTTCATCTCTTCGCGGTTCTTCCAGGATGGTTTCTGGATTTAAACTTTTCTTAACCGACTGATGGGACGGGATGTAATGAAGGGAAGGGATGCACTAAAGGGCCTGAAGGGACGGGAGGTATAAAACTGCCTGAAGGGACGGAAGGTAGTGAAGGGTCTGATGGGAAGGGACGTAATGAGGGATTAAAGGGACGGGAGGTACTGAAGGGCCTGAAGCGGCGGGTCCTGGAGTCTAATTCTGTTTCTTCTTAATTTTATGTAGACCTTTAGGGCAGTTTTTATACAAACTATTTCCTATTGTCTAATTCATCTTCTTCTTCTTTTATGTATACATTTGGGTCATTTTTTTATAAAAATTATTTCCTTTAGTCTAATTATTATTCTTCTTCATTTAAGTACGTAGACTTTTGGGAGAGTTTTAATACAAACTATTTCCAATAGTCTTATTCATTTTCTTTTATGTAGACCTTTTGGTCAGTATTTATACAAACTATTTCCAATAGTCTAAATATTCTTCTTCTTCTTTTTTGTAGACCTTTGGGTGAGCTTTTATACAATCTATTTCCAATAGTCTAATTCTTCTATTAGGTATATGTATTTTTACTTATTTTATGTAGACCATTGGAATAGTTTTTTATACAAACTATTTCTTATAGTCTTATACTTATTTTTCTCTTTTTTATTTAGTCTTTTGGGTTAGTTTTAAGTCTAATAGTCTATTGTGCAGAAATATTATTAACGATATGCACACTTGATGAAAATACATATGAAATGAATGGGATATGGGATGTGACGATATAACCTGCATTAGAATCTTTTCAATACTTTTGTTTAATTAAATTTAAACCATTTATATCATCCTATTTTGAATAATTTTCAACACCTAATATTTAAAGAATGGGGGTTGTGGCCATTACTGAACTCTTCACAACATTTATATTCAAATTAAAAACTATTTACTATAGTTCAAGTCTTCTTCTTCTTCGTTAATGAAGACTTTCAGTCAAATTGAGCAAAAATATAATGCACACTTGATGAAAAAATATAAAAACGAATGGGATGTGACCAATACTAGATCTTTTCAGTACCTACGTTTGTTTAATCAAATTTTAACCACATCCCAACATCCAAAATTACTAAATTTTCAATAGGTACACATTACAATTTGTTTTCGATGATAATATTTAAAAATGGGGGTTGTGGCCAAACCAATCTCTTTACAACGTTGATAAACAGTCATATTTAAAACCATTACGCATAGTCCATGCGAGCAGAAATTGTATAAATATTATACTTCATTCACACTTTATAGCAATATATAAAAAAGAATGGGTTGTGGCCATCACTTGAACATTTTACAATACTTAAACTCAATCAAATTTCAAACCACTTTTCATAGTCTGATATTGCAAAATAATTGGGTGACAATATTATAAAAACGATTGCTTTTTCTTTCACAATTTTACATTCTTGGCCAACGGCGGGACATAAAAGCTAGTCTTAAATAAATAAATAAATACCTACATGTGATGTATAGGAAACTAAATATCTTAAAATATTCAATAATTTGATTTATGGGTTTATAGTTTGGTACTTATTCTTCAACTACATACACTATCGCTATCGACAGTTGGATCTCATGTGTTACTTGCACCTAGTAATAAATTGATGTGATTATTTCCATAAATTTATATTTCCAATTTTTACCCATGTAGATTATTTAATTTTATATAAAAAAATATTGTAGAATATCTCAAACTTTATTTAACAATTTTTGTAAAAATCAAATTAGTGACGACATTGATTCATACAATTTGTATGGTAGTATACACTACACAATATCTACAGGGACTCTCAATAGTTTGATACTTCATCTCCAAACATACATACATACTATCAAGCTGTTATTATCATATCTTCACATACATGTTTTTTTCCGAAAACAAAATATCTCAGAATATTCAAGAATTTCGATTTAAAGGGTTCATAGTTTGGTACGTATTCTTTAACTATACATGCTATCGCCACTGACAATTGTATCCCATGTGTTATATGCAACTAGTATAGTATAATACCTTACACATCATTTCATCCTACTAAAGAGTTATTTCGAAAACTCAGACAAGTTTTCGTGGGTAATTTTTCAAATTTTATACATTATAATTAGTTAAGTAGTTTTACAAAGAGAAATGTTTAACATGTTTGAACTCATCAAGAAAATCGTTTTTTGTAATTTTTGCACTTTTGAACGTTTTTGTAATATAACTAGCGGACCCGACAGACGTTGTCCTACACGAACGTTGGCTTGCCCGTTATTAGCTGGTTTAACAAACATAAAAAGGATGGATTGCCTTATAAAAGGAAGCACGGCACATGCGTGTATACCCACATATCAGTCTTGCCTCATATAAAAAAGGCAACATACATAATGGGTAATGAACTATATATGTAAGATGTATTTGTTACCTGTTATAGTTTCGATTACCCGGCCCTGATGGGATACACACTAATATTCACTCTCTCTCTCTCTCTCTCTCTCTCTCTCTCTCTCTCTCTCTCTCTCTCTCTCTCTCTCTCTCTCTCTCTCTCTCTCTCTCTCCATCTCCCTCTTCCTAGTCACAAAAAGAATCGAAGATTCAGAATCCCTTAATAATTGATTATTTTATTTGAGTTGGATATTGAGAAGTTTGGAGAAGGACTTTTCAAAGAATAATCTTGGTCTATTTTAATTTTGAAACTTAAATTAGTTATCATTTAAAAAAAGAAAAAATGCCATAAGAGTATCTATGTATATATCTTTCAAAAACAAAATATATATTTATAGCTTCATTTTATAGTACGGAGTTGTACATTTTTTCACTATATAAAATTCACTCTAATATATGTTTGTTGTTTGATCTTGACGTTTCAATCACAAAATATGTATTTATAACTTATAACCTCACTTTACATTACGGAGGTTTTTAACAAAATAATATAATATTCAAAAATTAATTGAAATATTTAAACGAAAATATTACGAAACATTACATTGAGATAACTTTGATATACCTGTCGTCATAATACCACTTTAAACGGAATATACTTGTAATAAAACTAAATAGCTTTATACAATAATAAAAATATACAAATAACTTAATAATTTCATAAAATATTAAAAATATGAAAACAAATATCGCAGACAGCGTCGAGAAAACATCACGTTTTAATGTCATAACCAACATTGCATAATATTATGACATATCGGAAGCCAATGTTCCCACTATTCAAAATGTGTATTCCGAAAATATTTATAACGATTCCCATTTTTATTATTCTTTTATTAAATTCCTTTTTGTGAATATAATCCATTCAGGGACTCACATAAACACACACAAAAAGTTTCATCAAAATCGGTTCAGCCGTTTAGGAGGAGAGTTCAGTGACATACACACGTACGGAAGAATTATATACATATTATATAAAGATATGTATACCTACCACACAATAGTTAAATGTTTTAAAATAGTAAAATTATTACAAAGTGTTGTGTTGTTGGTATAAATGAAATTGTATTTGGCTAATTTGATTCTTTGGTTACAGGTGCAGTGATTATGGGAATCGGTTCTTTGGTGTACATGGTGCCACATTTTGTGGCGGAGACCAATGGAGGCATCAGTTCCCACAACTCCAGCTCAGACAACATATGTAGGGGTGTCTCTGTGAGGGAACAAGATATGGGACTTGGCAGACTCAGCTCGGGGCTTAGTTCACCACCACTCGCTCCCCACAACAATCTCAGGGGAGACAACTGTATTCAGGTATTGTCTTAAAATAAGTATTGTTATTTAATACATACATACATACATACCACCATGCCATATCCCTCACGGGGTCGGCAGAGAAAGCTGACGGCCAATTGTTTTCTTGGCAATTTCACTACATTAATTATGTTCTCGAGTGGTTCTCAAAACTAGCATACGTCAATGTTGGCACTAAAATTCCACTGTGAATAGAACGTTGGTTTCTTTTAATATAAAGCAATCAATGTTGTAATTCAATGTTATGTATTTTTGTTTGTATGTGTTATTATTATATTTGTTTTTCTCTTGATTACAGAGTTCTCCCAGTACTTTGGGCCCGGTGATGGTGTTTGTGGTAGCCCAAGTTCTATTGGGATGTGGCGGCAGTCCTCTATTCACACTGGGAACCACATATATCGACGACCATGTGAGGCCCGAAAGTGCTAGCATGTATATCGGTAAGTGTGATATCACATCTTTTAATAATAAATAAATCTTTTTACCCCGTCGAGAATTCGACGAGAATTCATCCAAACTGGCAACATATTTTATGACAGTTTACAGGCTCTAATGTTCGCCTTAATCTGAGCTTAAACTCATTCTGAATCCACATTGCAACTGACTAATAAACGAGAAAGCAAAATTGAAAGCCTGCCAAATTGTTCAATGGAGGAAGAGTCTCCTCTTTTTGAAACCTTTCCATATTAAATCCTTCCGCGTGTCATATTTTACCAGTCACAATCGTTTTAAAAACTATTAAACTTGGAATATATATATATCCTAGAGACGCTCCTACGAATTTTGTATTTAAAACGTTTAAAATCGAGCGTTGAACTTGAAAAACCATATTTGTAAAGAGAGTGAAATGAACAACACGCATTTTAAATTCTCCCATATTAGCAAATCCTCCAGACATTATTTCTTACATTTTGACTTGACCAAACAATAAATTCATCATCATCGATTTCAGCTAGTCCAACTGTCGATCCGTTCATGAGAATTCAATTCTCTTAATGAATCGACATTATTAAGCCAAGATGCGTGTACGAAGGAAAATTTTGTATGGTGTAGTGGACGTTTTGCATGCTAATAACACGAACTAGAGGCCTCGCAGCATATATGTTCCCATACATGGATTTACTCAGAATTCGGAGTAGAACATTTTATGTGAGTTTTGTGTGTCTGTGTGTGTCTGTGTGTGTGTGGTGTGTGTGTGTGTGTGTGTCCGTCCCTTATAACTTTTGATCCGCTCAATTTACAGAGCCCAAATTTTCAGAATATATAAACAGTTATAGGCCTACAAAACTTTTATACTCAGAAGTGTGAATTTTTGTTTCAGTCAGGGGTTATCAACTTTTGAAATTTTGGTTTATTTTTCCATATATCTCAGAAACCATAAAAGCTATAACGCTGAAATTTGTTATAAACATAGACAAATACAAAATCTCAAATTAGTTTTTTTAAAAAAAATCCAGGGTTTCTCAAACATTTTTTATTAAGAAAAATATTTTTTTTTATGATAAATTTATGAGTTTAACTGCCTATATTTCCAGATTTTTTAAAAATATCAAAAAAAGCCGAAACACCCCAACTAGATAATTTAATTTTATATAAAAAATATTAACATTGTATTAGCACATCTCAAATTTTTTTTAATAAATTTTATAAAAATTGAATTTAGTGACGACATTGCTTCATACAATTTGTATGGAAGTAGCCTACTCACAATATCTAAGAAGACTTAATAATTTGATACTAATCTCCAAACATACATACATACCATCATGCTGTTTTCACATTCTGGGTAGGATCAAAGGACTGACCTCCATACTATCCTATCTTGACATACATAATTAGGTACATGTGTTGTATAGAAAACCATATATCTTAAAATATTAAATAATTTGTATTTATGGGTTTATAGTTTGGTACTTATTCTTCAACTGTTCATACTATCACTATCGACAGTTGGATCTCATGTGTTACATGCAACTAGTTTCATATTGTTCAAGGATTTTCAATTTCGTTCATTCTACAACTTTTTTTCTACAAACACAATTTATCGTATATCGTGACTATCAACGTTCTGGATCTTTTTTTACCTGACTGATGTTTTTATTAAGCGTATAGAATTTTTTTTGTACACTTTGTCATGTCATTGAAATGCCCGCATTAAACCATTATTCGATGTTAATGTTAAACTATATCTACATTGTATAATTTGTTTGTCTATCGTTGTAGATATGTATTAGTTCTGTATATCGTTTTTTTGTCATCAATCATTTAACATTTCAAACTTATATTGCCATATGAATAATGTATGTTAAAAAAACAATTCTAATAAGAGAATTTGTTTTTTCTGTGTGTTGGTATATTCAAGAAAAGTGCTTAAAAATTATATTTTATTCTTCTTAATAACCTGTTTTGAGAAAATAACAAAAATATAATATGCAATGCTTTAAAATCAAAGGTTTTAGGTCTTTAAAATTGTTGGAAATAAAACATCATGTAATGTGAGTATTCAAATTGAACAGTTTGTGAAAAATTGTGCTTCTGAATTACCATTTAAACGACACATTGATTCCAGTAACGTCTAACCCTATAAATTGTTTTATCTCAAGAAGTTAAACTCGACATACATGAAGTGTATGCGAATGATGTACGCGAGTGAAATTTGGAATTGAAAAAAATGAATGTGTGATAATAATATCAATCACTCCAAGGGAGCTATAGCTTATTTTAATGGCTCTACGAAACAAGGCAGTCTAGTATGTCAAGGGACAATTTATTCCACTTTAAACTCCGCGATGATACTCTGATCCAGAGTATCTCAATGTAAGCTGTCTTCCTTGTGGAACATTCTTTTGACACAGTTCTTGAATGTCATGTAGAGCCAAGTTATTCAGAGCCTTAAACACGATCAGGCATACCTTATAGTCTCCTCGTTCTTGACATTTCATCCAGCCTATTTCGTTTTAGCACAGAACTCACAAATTGAAAAGTCACCGAGAGCTCAACGTAATGCCACCGGCTGCCGTAACATAATCGAAATGAAAGCAGGGTTAATGTGGTAGATATGTAGTCACATGATGTTTGTGCAAAAACACCCGAGTACCTATAATTAAAATTTCGATATAACCCTACTTTATGTGATAACGAATAATTTAGTCAAACAGATTAGATAACTACTGACAATAAAAGTACGACACGTTTTTAATACTTATTATTTAATTTTGGCAAAATACGTAATACCAAAAAGGAAAAATAAGGCATTAATGAAATATTAACAAGAAGACACTGTCTGACCCGATATTGAAAGTTGCAAAGTTTGCTATACCTTATAATACCTTAAAAATACAATCATTGATCTGACACTCATATATGCGGTGAAATAGACAGAATGTGTGATTTTTTTAGTACTTGATGAACACAAAAAGTAGAATGTGGATATGCCAGGAAATGAGAAAGTAACCCTCGTTTTTAGTACTTGATGAACACAAAAAATAGAATGTGGATATGCCAGGAAATGAGAAAGTAACCCTCGTTTTTAGTACTTGATGAACACAAAAAGTAGAATGTGGATATGCCAGGAAATGAGAAAGTAACCCTCGTTTTTTAGTACTTGATGAACACAAAAAGTAGAATGTGGATATGCCAGGAAATGAGAAAGTAACCCTCGTTTTTAGTACTTGATGAACACAAAAAGTAGAATGTGGATATGCCAGGAAATGAGAAAGTAACCCTCGTTTTTTAGTACTTGATGAACACAAAAAGTAGAATGTGGATATGCCAGGAAATGAGAAAGTAACCCTCGTTTTTAGTACTTGATGAACACAAAAAGTAGAATGTGGATATGCCAGGAAATGAGAAAGTAACCCTCGTTTTTCTTTAATTGCATAAATTAGCAGGACCTCAAATATTTTTATACCTTGTTCATTTTTATCGGTTCTGTGCTTATAAATATTATTTTATGTACGTGGGTGTATGCACTTAATCAAATTTGCTATTGATAACATGAACTATCTTTTAAGTAGGGCAACCTTTTAAGTTATAAGTTAAACAATTTTCAGTAAACGGTTATTGGTTAAATAAGTATAAATGAATTATGAAAACTATACACTAATGTTTCTATGGCTGGGTTTTGCAATTCAGTTCAAATCCCACCTAGACCGATTATATTTATTGATCAAGGTCAGTGGCCATGCATTCTTCGCCGAGGTAAGGAAATGCATAAGAATATAACGTATGTTCACGTACCATCAAGGACACAACACTTCACAATCCAACGAATTACCATAAGTTTTTCACATCTCCATCAATACATATTGTCGGCCTTCGTGGTTCAGTTGGTAGGATATCCGACTTCTGAGCCAAAGGTCCCGGATTCGAATCCCGGTGGAAACACAGTTTTTAATTATGTTTTCAGTCTGGATCTGTGAGACGATAAACATCACAAAGTCTCCAAAATGTGGCAACTTATTACTTGGTGCGTGTTTAATATATATTTGACATAGAATTATAAGGTACAGAAGCCGCGTGTAGCACAAATTTCGAATTCAAATGTAAGTATGACAAGATTTTTTTTTTACATGTGTGTGTGAGGCGGTAGATCGATAGGTGGACGTATTATGTAGGTGTACGTATAGGTACGGCCGGGCGAGTGAAACTCAGAACATTGTTCTTGGTTTTTTTGTCACACTTTCATTGCGCTGACTAGGTATCTGTATCATAAATAATCTAATATATTTGACATATTACCTGTTAGTTGCCCGAGAAGCAATGCAGAAATAAAATGAATAAAAAATATAAATGAATTACAAAGTGTTTACGTCGGTAATTAAAAAAAATATCAAATAAATATTACCGTTCATTTTACGTGACTACTTTTCACCATTTTTTTTTTAATTTTATTTAATATTGCTTCTCGGGCAACTAACAGGTAATATGTCAAATATTAATTTACCAAGCACCCAATAACAAGTTGCCAAACTTAAGATATTAATCGTCTCACAGATCCAGAATGATTAAACAATTAAAAACTGTCTCCACCGGGAATCGAATTTAAATGAGTTCACACGTTTGTATTTATTTTGTAACAACAAGAGTATGTTTTAAAACATTTACAATGAATATGACCTTTAACGTGTCCATAAAATAGCTTCAAAGTCAAAAACTATAATGATACACCCAACTTATTATATCTTCAAATAATCTTTTGAAAATTGTACATCTATTTTCATGTGAATACTCACTCGTTAAGAAACGTTCTTTTTTCTAAGCGTCTCATTTAATTTTCACGCGAGACGCTTCAAAAAATGTTGCTCTCTACATATTTTATTACATATTGTAATAAAATCACTACTTTAAACTTCAATAAGAATTCTTTAAACGCTTCATTGAATGTCTTATAATTTTTTTTTTATATTATATCATTGTACCCATCATACTTGAAGGATGAACACAACTTCATAAATATTATTAGGTACTGTAGTAGTTATAAAACACTTAATTGGCTGAACACGCTATATGATTTTTATACTTCTAATAAACCTGGTGCCTGTCCTACTTGTAAAATGTAGGTAGGTTTATATAAATTTATACTCAAGTGAAAAATATTCGTAAAGCTCGAATGTTTTTATTATTGCATCTGCGCAAACATTGGATTTTTTTCCCTGTCGGGAGTCAAAGATATTTTTTAACAGATTTTTAATTATCTCAATAGAGACGAAGTTGGAATATTTACTGTAGGAGAACCGGGAAATCAAGGCACCTACAGGGCTTACGACCTGTCATTTACAAAAAACCAATTCTTTTGACTCCCTTCAAAACCAATCTTTGACTCCCGACAGGGAAAAAAAATCCAATGATTGCGCATATGCAATAATAAAAAAATATTCGATTACTTACACATTGGTACAAGTAGGTAAATAAGATAAAAATGACCTTATAAGTCTGGCGCAATTCAGGGGTGACTTCTATGCGAAAAATGCATTTGTCACCTCAGTTATAAGAATTGTTGCTCTCATTATTTACAAAAAAACCAATTCTCTCAATAGATGGCGTTACATCAAAAATAAATAAAAATAAAAAGAATGTTGTTCATAATTTCACACATAGATGGCTGTAGTAAAAATTCCTTATTTTCAAGCGAAAAGAATTTCAGTATTACAATATATAGAACTTTCAAAATTGAATTGATAGGGATCTCATTAAAAAGGCATAATTGGTGAACGTTGCGCAAGCGCATAAAGTGATCACGTAAACCAGCCGATGACAGGTCGTAAGCCCTGTAGGTGCCTTGATTTCCCGGTTCTCCTACAATTAATATTCCAACTTCGTCTCTATTGAGATAATTAAAAATCTGTTAAAAAATTCGTAAAGCTGCTGTTTATTTTTCCTTTCGTCAATATTTTTTCATTATTTCACTATATATTTAAAGTGCCTTTTCACACGATCCAGTTTGTCGGGTAGTTGTCGCCGGGTAACTGGCAGCGAAGTGTATGGCCACGCATGGTAGCTTTCACACGTACCGGCATGTATGCCCATACACTTCACTGCCGTTACCCGGCGCCGGCTACCCGGCAACCGGGTCGTGTGAAAAGGCACTAAGACCTACACCTAGTTTCGTGTTAATCCCATTTTCAAGTAATAACAATGAAGGAGTTAACTAATAGAGTATTTATACAAAGACAAATTAGAATTTTTCATAGATAACAAACATGTGAATATGGACCCAAATTTTTAGGGTAAAATATTATGAAGCAAACAAAAATAACTATTTTCGAAAATTATTTTAACGTTTACTGGGGGTAACAAATGTAAAATTTTTGAAATGGAATTCCATTAAGAACTTTCTGTCGAGAAATTAAAAGATATTGTTTCATACTATCTCACCTAAAATATAATGTTTTTTTTTTTTTTTTAAAAAGGCTTATATCTCAATGTCGGTAGCTTTATTTATGTTTATCCATTTATTATTAATCAATTTGTATTCCAAAAATTATAAGATTGTAACGAAACGTTTTCTACGAACAAATCATTGAATTCGACATAGAAAATTCTATTACGACGAATATTCATTGAATTCCATAAGGACTAATATTCATTTTCAAATTTTATTTATAAATCCAATATAAACTTAAAAAATACATACCAATTAACTGTCAAAGAAGCAATGCCATCGTATGGATGTTTCCACTCCATTAGCCCAAAGCCACGAGCTGGAGATTGCGTATTTTTTTCTTTTATTATTTGGTTTAATTTATTTTTATTTTGTAGTTTATAATCATTCTTAACTTTTTTTGTTTTATTTTTATTATTTATTTCCTAATCAAGAAACCAAAGTGTAATATCAGTGCATTCAATTTAGTTGCAGACGTTACATGATATTAATTTTGCATACGTGATAATATGTAATATTAATGTTATAATTTTAAATAAGCTTCCAGATAATATTATATATGAACTTTCTTTACAATTTATCTTACTCGACATTCCATTTAAACATTATATGCTTCAGTATCTAGTGATTGGGTTATGAACATCAAAAATAATGATTTGGTCATAAATTTGACAATAAATATCTATCTTCAAATCTCACTATTATGAAAATTTGTCGAGCGCTCTCTTTGCTCTTGATAGAAAATAGTATCATAACAATACAAAGTT
Source organism: Molanna angustata (assembly GCA_963576475.1). Classification (NCBI taxonomy): domain Eukaryota; kingdom Metazoa; phylum Arthropoda; class Insecta; order Trichoptera; family Molannidae; genus Molanna; species Molanna angustata. The sequence continues at coordinate 19,319,611 of OY754967.1, read as the reverse complement.
CTTTGCATGAATTCTATTTTAGTACCAATATCTTTGATCTAATTTATTACATTTCAAAAAAATCCATTATAATATCATGCTATATATAATGTGTCACATCTCTGCTTTATCGAGTAGACATATGTATTTATATTATATTACATTTCCTAGAAGTAAATTGTATTATAAATCATCTTCGCTTTTATAATTGAATACTATCATTTACTAAATCTTTGTAAACCGTGTCATAAAATAAAATATTTCCTTTATATTCTTTGCCATTTTATTTGTTTCATTGCAGTTTTGACATTTGTTAATCTATTTTTAATAATGATTTGACTATTGTAATAACTATGTATATAGTTACCCAGCCATTGAGAGTTTCAAACATCTCCTTAAATATATTTTTTTGTATTTTATTTAGAAATTGAACGATTATATTATACGTAAATTTTCATATCTTGTAGTTTATGAAATCAAAATAAAACATAAATTTTGACAAGATAAAATCCTAATTTTGATGACTAGGGAATTATGAATCATTTTCTTCAAAAACGTAATATACAAAGGAAGACAAATTAAGTATTATAAAAAAACATTGTTTTAAATATGAATAGATAATACGCCGATACACGATATACAACGATTACGCCGACCGCCGCGCCGTGGCACAATTGGTAAATCTTTCGGCTACTGTGAGGCGTCCTGGGTTCGATCCCCACCAGAGGCGAAATTTATTTAATTTCATTTCTCACGCAATTAATCCTTCTTTGTGCTGGAAACACTGGTTAGTTGGAAGAAAATGCCATATAGCAATTAACTCGCCACTTGCGCAGGGTGCAATGAAGTGTTTATTATTATTATTCTGTGTTCTCGCAGGATAAATATTTTCTTAAGTTATTCAGTTATTATGTATGTTATTTAATGTAGTGATAATTAAAAAATACGAACTATCGAATATGTGTTTATAATCACATTCTTTTGAATCTGTGTGACGAAATTGGGCAGACCGAGTTTTGTTTTTTATTATTATTATTATTATAGGGATGCTAACAATTTATTGCAAGTTTAGAATATATATATTGTCACGTCCTACTTTATTATAACTTCACCTTGGTTGAATGTTTTCGTTACAAATTTCCTTGTGTTTTTTGTCTTCAGTCAGTATAACAATTGCATGATTTGTATATACATAATTATGTACTTAGTCAAAATGTACGTTCTTCTTTGTCCTGGCCTTTTCTTCCCATTATGTAGGGTCGGCCCTCCTCGTCCTCAATTCGCCAAGTCCTTCTCTCCTGTGCGTCTCCTTCGCGCAAGTCTGCCTCCCGCAACTCTCTTGTAATGGTGGAGTGCCACGTTGTCAGCGGTCTGCCTGGTCTTCGTATCATATTGTCTTCTGGTCGCCTTATGATGTGTCCGTACCATCTCAATCTACTCTCGAGCAACTTATCGGTGATTGGGGCCACACCAAAGCTTCCCCGAACGTGGACGTTCCGTACTCTGTCCATCATAGTCACACCCCCCGCCCATCTCAGCATTCTCATTTCAGCTATGTGAATGCTCTGCTGGTGACTCTTTTTCAGAGCCCAGCACTCGGCGGCATATGTCATGGCAGGTCTGATGACGGTTTTATAAACCTGGCCTTTTATTTTTATGGGCATTCTACGATCACAGAGCACGGAAGACAATGACCTCCATTTCATCCACCCTGTGTTGATGCGATGGACCACGTCATCCTCGACATCTCCTTGGTTTGACAGGTATGAACCTAAATATTTGAAGCTGTCAGTTTTTGGCAGTGGTGATTCTTGGTTTATTCAAAATGTACGTTAAAAAATATAAAAGGAGCTTTATAGCTGAATGACGTTATTGCTTATACCTACTTTTGCACAGCATTGAAAGGGGGCGTGGTTAAGCAGTCGGTTGGTTTAAGTCTAACTGAAGATTTTGAGTATGTTCAAAAATTATCACAATTGGAATATGTAAAGGATGATGTGCAGTGACCAATATTTTTACTTGTGGCAAATAAATAATCTAAAAGAATGATAACTTCGTAATATCCAATTTTTTATATTTATTATACATATGTACATATATTGAAAGACATCGCAAGAATTGTGTCTAGGGTTGTAAAAACATTAGAATTAAAGAATGTAAAAACATTAGAATTAAAGAATGTAAAAACATTTGAATTAAAAAATGTAAAAACATTAGAATTAAAATAATGTAAAAACATTAGAATTGTAAACACATCACAAGAATTGTAATTGTACCTATGCCGGGGTTAATGCACCTCGAAACAATGACACTTTAACAGTGAATGCCAACATTATCATACATATAAAAGTGCATCTACATAAATAACATTACAAATAGTGTCTTAATATTGATACAGATAGATACAAGCTGTGGAGGAACTATTTCCTCTGGAAGATTTATCAACGTCGTTTTTCGAAATTAAATTAAATAATTATTTGACGTTACAAAACAACCAAGTTGTCAATCTTCGTGGCTCAGTTGGTTAGGTATCTGACTGTAAATCCAAAGGTCCTGGGTTTGATTCCCGGTGGAGACACAGTTTTTAATTGTGTTTTCAGTCTGGATCTGTGAGAAGATAAATATCGTAAGTCTCCAAAATGTGGCAACTTGTTAGTAAGTGAGTGGTAAATTAATATTTATTATTGGGTGCGTGTTAAATTATATTATTTTACCTGTTAGTTGCCCGGAAAGTAATATAAAATAAAATAATTTTTACCTGTTTATATAATGGAAATTCGTTGTTTTGACTGATGTTAGTGGCCGATTGTAAAATACGGCTTTTGCTGAAAAAATTGGCCTAAGGTGGCCGAAACCGAATGTTTTTAGTGCGGGCTTATAATTCTTGTATAAACATAGTTCGGGGTAGACAGTGTTCAAGGACACAAAATTTCATAGTACGCCATATACATCATGACGAAACTCAAAGTATATACTCTCTGCATGATACATGTTGAAAAAAAAATCAAAAATAAATATATATGTATGAAATTATAAATAAAAAATATATATATTCTGAAAATTGGAAATTCTCCCCGAAAGTTAGGAAACTTTGTGCTTCGGGTAGGAGTTAGGAAAAAATGGGAAAAATTGACGTAATAAAATATGTTTATAAATTGTAAAATGAAAACTCCCCACTATTCCATTTCACCACTGCATTATAGGTAATTTAAGGTAATATCCGTTACATGTATGTATGTATAGTTACATAGGTTGATGATGTATTGATGAGTGGTAAGTGGTAGTTATGGCGTTGCCGTATCGCGTGTTGCTGTTGCTAAGAGGCCGATGTGGTTGTGGTAGCGGTGTCCCTGCACCGCAAGCTTTGCCCTACTTCTGTCCGATATTATTGCACTATCACTTTATTACTCTAAACCTGGACATAGACCTCGTGTCACGACAAAGCTTTTCCATAATATATACTTACATACCTACCGATCTCAGCTTACTTCACCCTCGGAAAACAATACTAATATTAGGTATACCATATGAAAATACATTTTTGGACCATACGTATGGGTAGTTTTCGGAAAACAACTTGAGCCAGTCACGTGGGTACGCAGAGCGCAAATTTATGAATTTTTTGGTTGGTATGTGAAAACCGCCCACCTTCACGGCGAAAAGGCTCGATAATTTTGACGAAAACTATCGAATGCAGTAGTTTAGCCATATTATTAATTAAATTTCAAATCGACACTCTTAAAATATCATTTGTGAATATCAATTTTTGATCTTTGCGCTACAAAATTCCATTTTTAAACGGAAATATAATTTAAATCGACATTTTTTCTCAGTGAGAAGCCTTATAGACCAAGAGCCAGCGACTAAGACTTACGTCAAGACATCGTCTGTAAGACTTATGTAAAGGGTGATTTTTTTAAAGGATACCACAGCTGTTAACGACGAATGCGTAATATGAACCCTGAGTTCTTATGGCTTTCGGAGATAACAGCCTTCACCCCCAAACCTCCCAACAGACACCTTAAAAGTTCAATCGTTCAAAGTTGGCAAGAGTCCGACTCACAGTAATATTCACTACGCCTGTCGTTTGCTTGTGAAAACAAATTATCCAACTGTCGATTCGTTCATGAGAATTCAATTCTCTGAATGAATCAACAGTATTAAGCCGAGATGCGTGTACGAAGGAACATTTTGTATGGCGTAGTGGACTTTTTGCATACTAACACCAACTTAGAGGCTTCGCAGCATATATGTTCCCGTACATGGATTTCCTCAATTAACAGAGCCCAAAATTTCAAAATATATAAACAGTTATAGGCGTACAAAACTTTTATACTCAGAATGGTGAATTTTTGTTTCAGTCAGGGGTTATCAACTTTTGAATTTTTGGTTTATTTTTCCATGTATCTCAGAAACCATGAAAGCTAGAACGCTGAAAATTAGTGCAAACATAGACAAATACAAAATCTAAAATTGGTTTTTTCAAAAAAATTCCAGGGTTTCTCAAACATTTTTTATAAAGAAATTTTTTTTTTATGATAAATTTATGAGTTTAACTGCCTATATTTCCAAATCTTTTAAAAATATCGAAAAAAGCCGAAACACTCCAACTAGATAATTTAATTTTCTATAAATAATATTAACATTACTGTAGAAGTAGGTACATACATCTCAAACAATTTTTATAAAAATTGAATTTAGTGACATTGCTTCATACAATTTGTATGGCAGTCGCCTATACACAATATGTAAGAAGACTTAATAGTTTGATACTTAATCTCCAAACATACATACAGAACCATCATGCTGTTTTCATATTCCGGGTAGGAAAAGAGGACTGACCTCCATACTGTCCTATCTTGACATACATAACAACATGTGTTAAAATTTTCAATAATTTGGATTTATGGGTTTATAGTTTGATTCTTATTCTTCAACTATACATACTATCGCTACAACAGTTTTTTTAAATTAATATGTTCTTGTTAAACAAGTACATATACATCTTCCTACGTTCCTTAAAACAAGCAAATAAATGCTTGTGCTATAGGTAAACGAAATCGGTCGAGGCAGGATTCGAACTCTAGCCCAGGATTACTAGCCCAGCGCGCTAACCGCTCTGCCATCGTCCCATCTAAAGTTGGATCTCATGTGTTACATGCAACCAGTTATATTTAAAAGTGTCTGTAAATGTGAGACGTTTAATGATTTCGGGTCCTTTTCAAAACAACAGCGAGTCAAAATGAAATCAAAATAAAAGTCTAAATTACTTACGTATTTTTTTATTTTCATCCAAAGCAACATGTACCTACCTAATAATGTCGTCATCCCATCATGACACGTTACGTCAGTTATATAAAATTATTACTGAAATTAAAGGTCATTGCACAAATTCATATTTTATGGTTAACTATTCATCGCATCACAGTCGATCCGATTTTTCTTCTATTTTATAATATTACTAGCTGACCCGGCAAACGTTGTTTTGCCGTATAAATTATTTCTTGTGAATATTTTGGTAATTAAATAAAAAAAACTAACTTATTGTATGTATGTGGGGATGGGGTCTATGAGTGAAAGAGGAATGAAGCGCTGTGGACGATGACGGCCTATAAAAATAACAAAACGGCCTCCGTGGCTCAGTGGGTTGGGTATCTGACTGCTGATCCAAAGGTCCCGGGTCCGATTCCCGGTGGAGACACAGTTTTTAAAATTGTGTTTTCAGTCTGGATCTGTGAAACGAAAAATTTCGTAAGTCTCCAGAATGTGGCAACTTGTTATTGGGTGCGTGTTAAATAATTATTTGACATAGCACCTGTTAGTTGCCCGAGAAGCTACATTAAATAAAAACAATATCAATCTCGAAGAGCAGTGTATAATGTTTTTTGTCCGTCAGTCTTTAGCCAACACAAACAAACTGGATGCCACGTATAATTGTCCGTGTGAAAAGCATGGTGTGCCCAAATCTAAGCCATAAACAGACATCATTTGGCCTTGTGACTTATTGATTGTCATTGAGAATGCCAATCTATTTGGAAATTTAACGCGTTTTAATTGGTAATCATTGGCATTCGTAACTGCAATACATTTTCGCCTCGGAACTTGCCATTCAAAATGCAACTATTCCATCTTCTTCTTCTTTCTCAGCCATCTCTCCACTGCTGGATGTAGGCCTCTTCTAAAATCTTCCACTCGTCTTTTTTCTGGGCTTTTCGAACCCATCCGCTTCCAGCGACAGGGATAATATCATCGGCCCACCTTTTCTGGGGCCGGCCTATCCCCCTTTTCATATCCCATGGTCTCCAATTTAGGATTCTGGGTGCCCATCTGTCCGTACCCTGTATGGCAACATGACCTGCCCATTGCCATTTAAGTTTTGCAACTCGATCCATGACATCAACAACTTTTGTCTGGCGTCTGATTTCTTCATTTCTAATTTTGTCTCTTAGACTTGCGCCTATCATTTGCCTTTCCATGGATCTCTGAGTGCATTTTAGCTTATGTATGGTCCTCGCAGTTAGCGTGATAGTTTCCAGACCATACGTAAGCACAGGTAGGATACATGTTTCAAACACTTTTCTTTTCAGACATGTGGGAATATCTCTGTTTTTTAGGACATGTTTAAATTTCCCAAAGGCTGCCCAACCTAGTCCGATCCTTCTGGGTATTTCTGCTGTGTACTATTCCATCGCCGATATCTAATTGTTTTGAAAATGTATCAGCGGATGGATCTTGAAGCATTTGAACGCGCATGTTTACTTTTAGCTGTACCTACATTTCTAAATTACGCCACAGTGGCGATGATTTCAAGCAAGCATTGATCTCATCAGCGTTCGTTGAACATAGAATGATGGGATTTTTTTGTCTGAAATCACCTGAAAGGAGTAACAGAGAGCCGCCGAATAGTTTGTCGTTGTTTTTATATCATTCAGTGTCCTGTTCAACGTCTCAAGCGAATTTTTGTGTGCCATAGTGAATTCATCCCAGATGATAGTTCATCCCAGCTGTTCTGCCTCCATCTAATAAAGTTGCTGCAATGCCAGATGATGCAACAGTCAATGCGATGCCATTATTTGATCGTATTTCGGCGAGAATTAGCGAAATGAGAAATGTTTTGCCAGTTCCACCTGGTGCATCAAAAAAAATGAATCCACCTTTTCCTCCCAAAACTGCCTGCATAATGCGGTCGTAAATGATTCTTTGTTCATAAGTCAGTAGTGAGACATTACGATTCAGTTTACCGCATGGGCCATGAATCATGTTTGTTGTAACAATATCGAACAGTAGTTGATCAGTAGACGCATCTGGAATTTCCGCAGAAATTATACTATCGATTTCCTCACTGATCGATGTACAAACAATAATAATGGTCGAAAACTGTGTAGAGAGTGAGGGAAAGCTAATTGTGTGAGGGAGATAGGAGACCGCCATCTTTCTCGTCCCTACTCCTTGCTGTTTGCTGGTTGAGAGGTGACGCCTGTATAACAATTGCACTTTCTGTTTTCACTGAAATGTCCCCACATATCTGAAAGAAAGATTTCAACCGTTGGCCTCTCATGGACTCCCACTTCGGTCTAGAGAAGAGAGAACCCTTGCCATCCCACCTCATGTTACAGATTATTATTCATCTTCCTTCACTATTCATGCTGCCCGGCTGTGGAACAATTTAGCATTTGATATTAGAACTGCGACGTCACTTCCAATTTTCAAATCTCGTCTTAAATGCTCACTCTTCCTCTCAATTTTACTTTCCATCCCTTTTGTTCGCTCCTCATCCTCTCCCTTCCCTTTCTGAATTTGTGTAATTTCTCCCTTTTTGTTTTGCTGTCTTATACTGGTTGTGTTATTGTGTTACTAGCTTTTATGTCCCGCCGTTGGCCAAGAATGTAAAATTGTGAAGGAAAAAGCAATCGTTTTTATAATATTGTCACCCAATTATTTTGCAATATCAGACTATGAAAAGTGGTTTGAAATTTGATTGAGTTTAAGTATTGTAAAATGTTCAAGTGATGGCCACAACCCATTCTTTTTTATATATTGCTATAAAGTGTGAATGAAGTATAATATTTATACAATTTCTGATCGCATGGACTATGCGCAATGGTTTTAAATATGACTGTTTATCAACGTTGTAAAGAGATTGGTTTGGCCACAACCCCCATTTTTAAATATTATCATCGAAAACAAATTGTAATGTGTACCTATTGAAAATTTAGTAATTTTAGATGTTGGGATGTGGTTAAAATTTGATTAAACAAACGTAGGTACTGAAAAGATCTAGTATTGGTCACATCCCATTCGTTTTTATATTTTTTCATCAAGTGTGCATTATATTTTTGCTCAATTTGACTGAAAGTCTTCATTAACGAAGAAGAAGAAGACTTGAACTATAGTAAATAGTTTTTAATTTGAATATAAATGTTGTGAAGAGTTCAGTAATGGCCACAACCCCCATTCTTTAAATATTAGGTGTTGAAAATTATTCAAAATAGGATGATATAAATGGTTTAAATTTAATTAAACAAAAGTATTGAAAAGATTCTAGTGCAGGTTATATCGTCACATCCCATATCCCATTCATTTCATATGTATTTTCATCAAGTGTGCATATCGTTAATAATATTTCTGCACAATAGACTATTAGACTTAAAACTAACCCAAAAGACTAAATAAAAAAGAGAAAAATAAGTATAAGACTATAAGAAATAGTTTGTATAAAAAACTATTCCAATGGTCTACATAAAATAAGTAAAAATACATATACCTAATAGAAGAATTAGACTATTGGAAATAGATTGTATAAAAGCTCACCCAAAGGTCTACAAAAAAGAAGAAGAATATTTAGACTATTGGAAATAGTTTGTATAAATACTGACCAAAAGGTCTACATAAAAGAAAATGAATAAGACTATTGGAAATTGTTTGTATTAAAACTCTCCCAAAAGTCTACGTACTTAAATGAAGAAGAATAATAATTAGACTAAAGGAAATAATTTTTATAAAAAAATGACCCAAATGTATACATAAAAGAAGAAGGAGATGAATTAGACAATAGGAAATAGTTTGTATAAAAACTGCCCTAAAGGTCTACATAAAATTAAGAAGAAAAAGAATTAGACTCCAGGACCCGCCGCTTCAGGCCCTTCAGTACCTCCCGTCCCTTTAATCCCTCATTACGTCCCTTCCCATCAGGCCCTTCAGTACCTTCCGTCCCTTCAGGCAGTTTTATACCTCCCGTCCCTTCAGGCCCTTTAGTGCCTCCCTTCCCTTCATTACATCCCGTCCCACCAGTCGGTTAAGAAAAGTTTAAATCCAGAAACCATCCTGGAAGAACCGCGAAGAGATGAAAGAACCTTCTTTTCCCAGGATGCTCTACTTAATAGGTAAAATGACTAAATACACGAAGAAGAAGAAAAAAGTTTAAACCCAGATACCTGCGAAGAGATGGAAGGACAGTTGGACCTTCTTCTCCCAGGATTCTCCAACTTCATAGGTAAAATGACCAAAAATACACGATGAAGAAGAAGAAGAAGAAATAAGTTTAAATCCAGATACCTGCGAAGAGATGGAAGGAAAATTGGACATTCTTCTCCCAGGTTAGTCCACCTTCAAAGGTAAAATGACCAAATAGACGATGAAGAAGAAGAAGAAAAAAGTTTAAATCCAGAAACCTGCGAAGAGATGGAAGGAAAATTGGACCTTCATCTCCCAGGATAGTTCATCTTCATAGGTAAGATGACCAAGTACACGTTGAAGAAAAAGAAGAAAAAAGTTTATATGCAGAACCCGTCCTGGAAGACCTGTGAAGAGATGGAGGGACAGTCGGACCTTCTTTTCCCAGGATACTCCCCCTTCATAGGTAAAACGACCAAATACACGAAGAAGAAGAATAAGAAAAAAGTTTAAATCCAAAAACCATCCTGGGCATACGCTCGACAATTCACCAAAGTTTCATTATAATCGGACAAACGGTTGATAAATAAATAAATAAAATAATTTTCCTATAGGAAATCAGTATAGGTATATTATTGTTGATTTGTAAGTAAATAGTATTAGGTAGGTACCTACCTACAACAACCTTCTAAATAAATTCGATTCCTAACAAATTTTATTTCAATATCACATTCTTTCTGTAGCCATGGAAACGATTCGAACACGTAAGTAATATCGAATGGTTCGGATACATTTTTTGAATATGTATGTACCTACATTGGTTTGTTCGATGCCATAAAAATGAAAATTGTCAGAAAAATCAAATATTATTTACAAATTATGCAATTTTATTATGCCTATATCTTTACTAATAAATAACACATTTTTACAATATATGTCTTAAAACTTGCCGTAATGTCTTGTGTTTCATTTTATTATTTCATAATTACATTTATTTCAAAGGTTTATTATTTTCAAGAACATATTCATTCGGTGGGAAAATGAAATATTGTATGAAAAGGTATTAAAATGGCGGCGTTTATGTACAAAAGGCTTACTTTAAAAATAAGTTATACATTATAATTATACCAAATATTCACCATGTTTTTCACTTAAACGCTAAGTTATACTTCAAAATATATTTTTTTTTTGTGTAAATACCTACTTCTAACTTTTAAACTAACAGATATTTGCGTGCAAAATGTACACTTTTTTGACAGATATGACTTGGAAAATTTTGTATGAAAAAAATAATTATTTAAATATTTTTAAAATTCAGCATTTTTATCGCATTCTTTTTAGCGTGACACTGCATCAGGTATACTGGTACATGTTCGCACTTAAATTAGATTTTTAGATGCTCTTGGTTTTTCAGAAGGCGTGAGACAAACACACACACACACACACAGACACTAACATTTTGATTGCTTTATTACTTTAGATTATGTATATGCCGAAACTATGTTATGTACTTTTGATCTCAGATGGTTGACTGGAAGAAATTGCCTCCAGGTAAGAAGTCCGCCATTTGTACTGTGTAGTTTTATGTATGTACAAAAAAGTGTTTAAATAAATAAATAAAAAATTATCGTACGACAGACAATGATTAATCTATTGCGATCTTGCAACGCATCTGTGGATAAAAGTAAAAATAGTAATATCGCTATTAACAAATAGGGGTTAGTGGTAAAAGGATGTAAATTTAGGGTTATAAGTATTTTTTAATGCCGATTCATAAAAAAAATTAAAAAATAATTATGTCAAAAAACTAAAAAAAAAAATCTGGAGAGGGCCACCCTTATCACATAGGCGTATAAAAAATGGCCTACAACCTATTCTCAGACTTACTAAATAAACACAAAAAAAATCATAAGGATCGGTCAAGCCGTTTCGGAGGAGTTCGATAACAAACACTGTGACACGAGATTTTTATATATTAGAAGATAATTATTGTAATATCGTGCATTTTTATTGCACAATCTACATATGTCTGGCTGCCTATCTATAGATAGGTACCTACCTAATAATACCAAATGGTACGATTTGCGTTGTGACGTTCGGTGATCATTAGAGGTATTACGTTCTGGTTTCTTTTACGTAACATTAATAATTCAGGAAGTAGGTACATACCTCTACTCATGTTTTAATACTTTTGTCCAATTGTTGTCTCTTGTATTTTACGTTTTCATTATAACATTATGAGATGGTTCATTATCGTGGTTAAATTTTAGTCCCAGAATTCAAATTCAAATTGTAAGAAAAGCTGTTCAAAATAATATTATTTGACCAATTTTTTATTGCATATTAAACACATAAAATGGACAATTTTAAATATGATGCATCAAACTGTTTTGTATTTTGTACTGAGACTATTATTTTATTTTCTTCTTTTTTCGTGGCTCAGTTAAATACCTGACTCCCGAAAGAAATGTCCCAGATTCGATTCCCATTGGAGGCACAGTTTTCATTTAGGTTTTCAGTCTGCATCTGTGAGACGATAAATATCATAAGACTCCAGAATGTGGCAACTTGTTATTGGGTGCTTATTAATATTTGACATAGTACCTGTTAATTGTTCGAGAAACAATACAAAATAAAATAAAAAAATACCACATTTTCGAGATTATTTATTGATATTATTATTGATATGCAAGAAGTCATTTTATATTAGTAACTATGAAACGTTGTAATTAATATTCAATTTATACATTGGATATTACTCTTCGATGTTATCATTAATCATCATTTTATTACATGTACATTATTTACGATAGTGTAAATATCCTGGTTCTTCCTTGCAATTAATGGGCAAGGTTATAGATAAGGTGGATAAATTTAAGTACCTTGGCAGTATTCTTTCGGAGTCCCTTGACCCGGATATGGAGATCAAGTGCAGAATTGAGGTAGCAAGAGCAACCTTTAATAAAATGAGATCTTTCTTCTGCAACAAAAAGCTAAATATGGACCTGAGACAGCGGATGATGAGATGTTATGTGTGGTCTGTGTTGATATATGGCTGTGAGACTTGGACATTGAAGGTTAACACCATGAACAGGCTGGAAGCTTTTGAGATGTGGTTGCATCGCAGAATGCTCAAAATCCCTTGGACAGATCTAGTTACGAACTCAGAAGTCTTAAGTCGAGCCAGAACAACCAGGAAACTCTTGTCCACAATAAAGGTCCGCAAGATCACATATCTGGGTCACATAATGAGGGGGGAGAAGTATCACTTGCTCCAACTAATACTGAAGGGCAAGATAGAAGGTCGCCGAGGGACTGGAAGGAGACAGATGTCCTGGCTGCGCAACATTAGGGAATGGACCGGCTTCAGGACCGTGGAACAGATATTCCGGGCAGTACAGGACAGAGAGGGATTTGCCAGAGTGATAGCCGACGTCGGGGGTTCCTGACATGGCACCGGAAGAAGAAGTGTAAATTATTGCAATAATATTTGCCATTTATTTACATACTTTTTATACTTAGCGATCAATTATTATTTATGACTTAAATACTTATATAAAATATTACGTTAATGCAAAAAAGTAGTTTTTCTTTTTTTCGACACGTTTAAATAATAAAAATAAACTTTATTTTTTAATCAAATTCACTTCTACATAGTTGACAGATTGACAGGACCGTTTCACTTGTGAAGGGCAGTTTCCACTGTCCGAAAAGGCCTCGACCAGGAGAGAAGTACGATTTGTACAAATAAATAACAAATATATGTATATAAATAATGACAAATAAATAATTTAGTGTTTTTAATTTGAAAATATAAAATAATTACCAAATTAACACTAAAATAAAACCCAGGATGACTTTTTTCTCTTACATTTTCTCTTTCCCATGTATACATATGACAACGAGAATATTTCGATAGAAGATATCAGAGAAGCAGTGAAGCATGCACGTACAGGAAAGGCTGCGGAATTTGACTGTATACCAACAAAATTTATCAAATATGGTGGCGAAAAGACGATGGAGTGGTGCCATTGCCTCGTCAACAAATGTTGATACTTGACCAAAATTCGAGAAAGGTTATAACAAGTAAGGTATGCGACGCACATGAGGCTTTTGTTGGAGGTAGAGGATGCGCCGACCATTTTTTTTCCCTTCGAATAGCGACTGAAAAGGTTCTGGCAAAAAACCAGAAGCTTTTCTGTGCTTTCATAGACCTGGAAAAGGCCTATGACAAAGTAGACCATGAAAAGCTTTGGAACATGCTATCAGTGTATGGAGCAGGAGTCAGATTGATAAGGGCAATATCATCTATCTATGAAAAAGCCAAGCCTGTGTGAGTTTATAAACTCTCTTACAGTATGGTTCTCCATTAATAATGGAGTGAAGCAAGAGTGCGTATTATCACCGTGGCTCTTTAATTTATACATTACTGTGAGAGCGCACTAAAAAATGAGAACATTGGTTTGGAACTGGAAGGTGAAAGTGAAGGTGTATGTGATCTAATGTATACAGATGACAAAGTATTAATGCAGAAAGTGTGAAAGACTTGGAATGTTTGGTTAAAATAGTATTCGATGGATGCATGCAAAGCGGACTGAGAATGAATGCAACTAAATCTAAAGTGATGGTATTTGAGAAGAGCGAAAGACGAACAAAATGCGAGATACGAATGGAGAATGTACAATTAGAACAAGTGGATGAGTATTTATACTTAGGAAGCATGTTTCAGCGTGATGGAAGATTGGAAAAAGATATTGAAAGGAGAGTAACGGCAGGGAATAGAGTGAATGGTGCATTAAGATCTGTAATGGCTGACCCAATTATTTCGAGGCAAGCAAAGCTCGACGTACACAATGGTATCGTCGTTCCGACTCTAATGTATGCTAGTGAGACATGGACATGGCAGAAGACTCATGAAAGTAGAATTAACGTGGTTGAAATGAGGTCACTAAGACGAATATGTGGTAAAACGGTATATGATAGAATAAGAAATGAAGATATTAGACGAGAATGTATGATTGAAAGAGATATCGTAAGTAAGATGAAAATAAATGCCCTAAGGTGGTTTGGCCACATAGAAAGAATGAGTGATGACCGTCTGACAAAAAAGTATATAAGGCTGATAAAAGAAGAACGAAAAGTAGAGGTCGGCCAAGGAAAATTTGGCACGATCACATAAATGGAATTTTGAAAGATGGAGGTGTTAGAATAACAGAAGAGCGTGTATGAGAATATGCATGGACGTGAACGAAGCGAGAAATGTATGTCAAGAGAGAGGAGTCATGCGTTCGGTTCTCTCTGCCTACCCCAAATAGGGAAAGGAGTGATGGTATGGTAGGGTACTCAAGCAATTAATATTATTTTTACTACGTCTTACTTTTCTGTCTTTTTATTTTACTTCTTTGTCATCATTTCTTTCTTTGTCCATTCGTGTTAATCGACTTGTTTACAATATCCATTTTTAATTTTCCTTTCTTGAGTTTAGTTTTTGTCGAACTGCGTTGTTTTGATCTATAGTCAAATGTATATATATGTGTTGGTACCGCATTATTTTCATTATGACCGACATTTCCATTGTTTCAACACGACGAATTTAGGTTATCAAAATGAAATGTCGGTAATCTGCATCGCGATTCTAAGTTAGTAACTGTACGGTACCAGTACAATACATAGGTATATACAATTTAGGTAGGTATCTACATAACGTTGCATGACTGCGCTGAGCTGTAAAGAGAATGAACCACTTATTATAGGTAGGGAACTGAACACTTATTATAGGGTAAAGAAAACCTCATTGGAATCTTTGCCTTCAGACTCCAGTACATTTTCATGTTGATATCGAAGGTAGTTAATTGGCATGGAACGTTGTATGTATATTTCAAAGGATTTGTAAATTTCTTATTTTAAATTATTTTGGAACGTTATTCATTTCAAACCTTTTCAAACATGTATTATTCTTGTTTGTAATGATTATGGAACTTCTCAATTTCAAACGATTCGTATTTTCTTCTTTGTATTACATATATTTATGAAACGTTCTCAATTTCAAACCATGTGTATTATTCTTGCTTATTATGATTATAGAATGTAATCAATTTCAAACGATTTGTATTATTTTTGTTCAAAACGAATGACGTGTGCCTAGAATGAATTTGTTTATTATTTTGTCGGAAAATACTTCCATTTAAGTCAATTTAAGTACGTAATATCATCAATCAGGGTCGGTTGGGTTCAATTCATATTTCAATCAATGTTTAAAATAACTGTACATTGTCAACTGCCGTGGCATGAAAGTAGGTACGTTATCTAACTTCTGTGCCAACTTCCAGGGATCGATCCACAGTAGAGAAAAGATACATTTATAATAATATCTCTCGTTTATCTTTTGCTTGTTTTTTAAATCCATCATAGTATTATGTCTGTTGTTAGTAAATAGTAGTAAGATAGTATCGTTACAACCTAAGCATTTACAAAAAATACGACCATTGACGAATAAATATATAGGTACTTACCTGCCGTAAGTTTATTATATGAACGTAAGTATTTGTGCAAAACAAAGTATACCGTTTGAATGTTGGTAATGTAGCAAATATTTCACATACAAATTTTCGTTGGAGCATGAATCATATAATTTTGAGGTATACAATGGAATCTGTGCCAGAAACTCTTTAAAGCAGTAAAGTTGAACAATGTTGTAGGAAACCAACACAAAAAACTTTAATAATGGTGTTAAAGTAAGTAGCAGGGGCGTACCTAGATCCTTCGAACTAGGCAAACCCTGAACGAATGTTTATATTTGTGACCCTGTCAAGCATCGTATCTACAAACGGTTCGATTTTCTAATCTTGTAGTATGGTTTCAATAAATACAAAAAATATTAGGTCTTGAATTTCTTAACATAATATTCATAGGAAAGCCAAGATTTTCGGCTTCTATAAGCAATCCCGCTACTGGTAAGTAGAATCATCACAGGACATGAAACTCGAATTTATATTTTTAGTAGATACTCTTGATTAAGAAATATTAATAGAAAAACTGTCGCATCTTCAGCGATTTTGCTGACTACAATATTTTTAATTTACATGGATGGATAAGAACTACATAAAATACTTATTTCTAATATCAAAATATTTCATTCAAAGTGAATTGTAAAATATATATTTTCATTATAATTAAGTACGTTCATGAAATGTGCAAAGTTTGCTATGGACACTTATTTAACACATTTTATGTAAATAAAGGCATTATCACAGTAATTGCAGATTCCATATTATATGTGAATTTTTTTTAAAATCAATTAATTTGGAAGTGATTTGGGTATTTATTTCTTCGTGCTTTAATATCAGTTAATTTTTTTGTTTGGTACAATCCGATACAATTGTTTTATTCGTGAATTTTGGGCTAAACTGTGTTACTGTCGTTATTTTTTTTCAAATTTTCCACATTAGCCAAACGTATTTGGGAACATTTTACATCTAATAAATCTAAACATCATTTGAATATTAGTGTAATGTAAATCGTACATCTTAGATCAAAATAAATTCCGTCTTGCCAATTCTCGTGTGTTCTTCCCATTGTATGTTTGCCTTAAAAGTCGAATACATCGGGATGGGTATCCGCAGATAAACCCCTTTTGCTATTTGAATATTTTAGTATTTCCTTGTACCCTGACTATGTGCAAGTTCATCTACATAAATACTGTAAAAATATCCGAAATTTTATATCATATTTCACATTCAAATCACACCGAGTTATCAAATATTGAGTATTTATATTCTTGGTTCGTTAAAAGTGAATTTAGATGAATAAGCGTTTATTCAAGTGGAATTGGTTATTATATGTAACGTGTGTAAATACGTAGATTTGAGGTAAGGAACGTTTCGCATTAAAAGTTATGAAAGTTGAAGCAAAATGAACAAACCGAATGGAAGAGTTACAGTATCTTGTAAGTTTGGTATATGAAAGAAGTATAGACAACGAGCTAAGGATGAATGACAGCAAATCAAAGGAAATGGTCTTGAAATAGGGATAGCAGAACAGCGTGTCAAATAAAAGTAGAGATCGAATAAGCATGTTTCAACGGAATGGACGGCACGATAAGGATATCGAAAAAAAACGGTTATGGCAAGAAACAGAGTGAATGGAGCACTTAGACCAGTGAGTTATGAATGGTCGCAACATATCAAAGGATGCTAAAGTTGCCATTCATAACGCAATCGTATTGCCAACCTTGGCGTATGCAAGTAAAACCTGGACATGGCAGAAGTCGCACGATATCAGAATAAAAGCAATCGCTAAGAAGAATTTGTAATTTAACGATGTATGACGGGGTTCGAAATAAGGACACAAGGAAAGGAAAGATGTAATTAATAAAATGAAATTTAACACATTGAGATGGTTTGTCAATTTGAGAAAAATTAATGAAGAACGCCTGACGCGAAAATTATACAAAGCTGACAGACGGAATAAGAGGTCGGGGGCGCCCTAGAAAACGATGGCACGATCGTGTGAAAGATATTCTGAAAGACGGAAATGTAAGAAGCGTGAACAACAGATAAACATGTATGAGACGATTTATGAAAATGTGACGTCCGGTTCTCTCTGGCTACCCTGTGAGGGACATGGCGTGATGGTATATATGTATGTATGAAGCAGTATCAAGCATTTTATAATATATGGTTCCATCATCCCAACTTGATTGTATATATTTTTTACGATATTTATATAATTTTATGACATACGTCAAAAACTATATATTATATTCTTAGTATTATTCTATTCTTAGATTTATTCATTAAAAAATGATAAGGGTTATCATACATCGTTATTAGAATTTAACTTTATTGTATTCGCTATCTTAAAAGAAGATACAAGACATGAGCAAAAGATTCACACAGCAGAAATGAAGATGCTCAGGTGGTCCGCAGGTGTTACAAGAGAGGATAGAGTTAGAAACGAATACGTCCGAGTTAGTTTCGGGGTCGCGCCTATTCCGGATAAACTAAAGGAGACCAGACTCCGATGGTACGGACATATTACCGTATGAAATGAGGATCACGTGAGTAAACTCGCACTGGACATACCCACTCGGTCACCTGGTGGACAAATATTGAAAGGTAGCTGAGGGAGGAGCAACTAACCCAAGAGATGGCGCAAGATCGAAAGGTCTGGCGTTTGCGTACCAGAAGGGCCGACCCCAGATGAACTGGGAAGAGGCAAGGATGAAGAAGTAGAAGTATTTACTGTCTTAAAATTATAATCCACGTTTAATTTTATTTCATCACGATTGTTTAGTAATTTGTTTCTCTTTTGATATTTTTACTCCTTTATGTCTCCTTTAGTAGTATGGTGTTCGGATACATATTTATCTACATGAAGTTTACAGTGATCTTACATGTCAATAATTGTTCTATTGTCATTTTTTTTTCAAAACATTAGCCATAAACAATTGATTTTGAAACATCAGTTTGATACTCGCCATTTTTTAATTCAAGTCATTTTCAACACAATACATTATCACAAATGCCTTTTCAATGACCTTATATTATATTTTGCGTGTTTCTATAATACTATTGTTATTTTCTTAATCAGTCTATCTCAATTTGTTTATTAATATTCACTGTGAATAGACTTTAACAAAAGGAAAATTAACAGTTAAAAATATTTCTTAATTAACGTTATCGCATTCAAAGATAGGCAATTTCAAACTCGTTATATTTTTGCGGTACATTCATTATTCTCCATTATGATGCGAATTTGGCCAAACAAACAAAAAAGTTTTTATATTATAAGAAACAGCATCTAGCTTAGCAATTTGAAAATACGATAAATCGTGTTTCTTCAAAAAAGTGTTCTCTACATTTCTATCGATTTATTTGTATCGATCAGATGCAGAAAATAATAACATTCCTTTAATAAAGCATTGAGCTTAAACTAAGAAAATATCATAGATGTATGTATGTATATCCAAGCAGACATCCAACGATGGCAAAGTCGCAAATATATAGATAATATTGTTAGTCGGCGACATTTTAATATACATGTTACGTGGTTGTCGTTACAAGTAATGTTGCTTCTAGCAATGCCAAGACTGGAAGCTGAAGTTGTAAGTGCCAAATGGAAGGAATCCATTCAATGGCAGCCAGTGGGCGGCGGACCATAAACCATGCAGCCTTTACGGACATCCCCTCCTAGTTCCTAGTATGTCTCGTCCGATACTGGGAGGGGATGTATTTTGTGGGCGAATGTCAATGTCAGTTATATGCATATCTATATAACCTTAAAGTCTCACTACTAACATAAAGGTACTGTACTGCACTGCACATATCACTACTAAAACGTCAACTATACGATCTGGCTCTAGACACATAGGTACATAATTCCTACATAATATATTATGTAGGAATTATGTAAGTATGTGACTCATAACCTTTACGGATTTTAATTTACTGTAATATTTTTTATGACGGCTATAACAGTTTCTAGGTTTTATTGTAAACAAGTTCATGAAATGTTTTATTTTAAATAAATAAATTAAATAAATCCTTTTCAAATCATAAAAATCCTCCTCGTTTAATGCAATACATAAAACATTATTTATCGTTTACTTTGTATGAAATACAAAATTGTTCAATTTTATCAATATATCAAATCAATCAAGCTGAATACAGTTTTATCGTAGATCTTCGGTGAGTTAAGTTAAATTCGATTGAAAAATTCTAATACAGAGAGGCATGTGAGATTAATTAAAAGGATTTAATAAAAATAGAATCAAATACACGGAAAAAAAATTTCAAAAAATTTCTTCAGTCAAGAATATTTTTTCATATATAACGAAAATAATATTCTCTCAAATTAAGATTTTTTTGTCTGTATAGGTTTTATGCAAATAAATTTGTTTGAATTAAGAAAATATTGTTTTGAGATAAAACAATAAATCTTAATTTGAGAGAATATTATTTTCGTTATATATGAAAAAATATTCTTGACTGAAGAAAACTTTTTTTTCTGTGTATAATAAGTTTATTTGACTGTGTATGAAAGACGACATTCCTGGCAAAGAGAAATAAAAAATAATATGCTTCAAAATTTAAAAATCATAACTCTCTACTATGGTTTACCTGTATAGGTTTTATTTATTATTTTTATAGTAATTATTAGTATATTTATTTATTCTCGTATATTATTATATGTAGGTACCTACTTACTTACAAATTTATTTAACCGCCACGCCGATAAGTTACGAGACTACGTGACAGCCAAACGGATATATTATCATTTATTTAACTTCAAAACAGCCATGTTCAATTTAAAATCCAGCCGAATAGCCTTCATCTAAACATAAATCCTTGTAATATACCTTCCATTGGAAAATATCGGACATTTCGATAACAAAATGGATTTTAGTAGTAGCTGCTAGCCAAGGGCTGGAATAACCTCATGGATTAACTGGAATTTTGCTTTGCCAAAAACTTTCACCAGTATAATACATATGTAGGCATAGATAAACTTAGATACCTATATATTTACCATTGCGTAATCATGCTATAATTTAAAATCTTTTTCAAAATTTTATTTATTACGTCCATAGTATTTTTTTGCTTTATTCTATAGTGGCTGAAAAAGTGGTTCATTTTCAGTTTAGCTTATTAGTTTTGTTTTTTTTAATATATGTAATGTATTCAAATTTTAATATAATGTATTCAAATTTTAATATAACGTATTCAAGTTTTAATATAATGTATTCGTTTACAATATTATATTAAAATTTACTTCTAAATAGCTACGCCCACCTCCACCCGATCCACATATGGGGACTGAAAACGGCCTCTTCACAGAACGCTAGTAAGAATGACAAATAATGCATGGCACGAAGAGTAGCTCTAGAAGCTCCTTCTAGACTCGTAGTCTCGGCACAATAGTGCAAAAAATGACAATCAACGTCGGTGAAAATAATATTCACAGACATGGATTGTCGCGAGAGTACTTCAAGCCTGTGACTGTGTAAAATGGGCATCATAGAGTTGACCAAGGACACTGGAATTTCTATTTTTTTTATTCAGCAGATAGAAGGGCACTATAACCATGGCAAAATAATTTGAAGGCTTTGTTCCCACGAATAAGGATAGTGGCATTTGTGGCATCGTCAGCATACGCGTGGGTTTCATAATTTTCAGGAAGGGGTAAGTCGAGGATGTCGTCAAAGAGTATATTCCGCAACAGAGGACCAAGAACCGAACCCTGCGGACACCCCATACTCACAGGCAGCTCATGCAGCTGTTGTTCACCAGGCGTGACTTTGCATTAAAATTGACTTATGAAGAGATTTTTTTTCTAAACACGTTTTACCTCACCAAATGGTTGGAAGATATTGCCATATGGCTATATGCCCGCGATTTTGCAATTATTATATAATGTACGCAAAATGATTAACATAATTAAATTTTACGATGTTTTAATTGACATTTAGTCTATCAGAACTGATTTATTTTGCTATTAAATGATGTAGAAAATTTTCATTTTTCGGTGTCCATAAAGTTGAGCTCATTAATTATTGCAAAATATACATTGGATCCTTCAAATTCCAGCAACTCCAGCTTTAACTTTGAACTTCGGTAATACCATGGACTTTGACAATGGTTAGACGAAGTCTTTTTTTAACGTAATCTCACGAGGTTTGAATTCAAAACAAAATTAAAGATGTGTAAATGAATCATTTTCGGTCATTTTTTAAATATTCACCTATAACACAAAGTTTTCATAATTCTATTTATTATTCATTACGAATTTTACCACACAAATGAATTTTGTGACTGTCGTAGCAGAAAAAAAGTGGAAATAAATTAAGTCACATTTTCTTGAAGCTTCTAAACGCCATTTTATATGTTCAATTAGGTTATTGTCTCTCAGTAATAATGTTTACAAAATCATTTTTATAGTGCTTATCACACATAGCAACATTGGGTGGTATCACCGCCCCGCGCCCGCGCCGCCGGCATATGCAGGATACAGCCATTGAAAATGTAAAAGGACTTTCATAATACTCTACGTAATCGCTTAACAAAATAACTTTTTAAGTAGTCTTTTTCATTTTTTTTTTTTTTTTTTTTTAACATGTCTACGTAGGGGACGCCAGCTATTAGGATTTGGGTCCATTTTACTCTTCCGGAGAAGCGCACTACGTAGCGTTGGGAGGGGTTTGCAATCTAGAAAAGAGTTTATTAATTCGGATTTTAAAAAGACCCGAGTTATACGAAGATGGAAACACAGAATTCGGAAGATCGTTCCACAGTCGGGCTGCTGTGTTAATAAAGGAGTTCGAGAAGCGACTTGTTCGTATATGTTGAAGGTCCACTGTGAATGGATGCTGCGATTGAGTGAAGCGAGTGACTCTGTTGCGAGTGGGTGGAGGAGGGACCAAAGATGCAAGTTCTTCTGAGCAATTCCCGTGGTAGTATCTATAGAATAAACTTAAAATACCGACTCTGCGTCTGTGTTCTAGTGATTGCAATCCATCAGTCAGTGATGGATCATCAATCAGACGTATAGCACGCCTTTGGACAGCGTCGAGGGTATTCAGTAGGTATTGGGGGGCGCCACTCCAGAGGTGACTGCCATATTCAATAATTGGGCGTATTTGCGCTTTGTAGAGTATACAGATCTGAAATGTATTTGGATGTATTTGTCTTAAGGAAAAAATATCGATTTTTGGTACTCGTGCAATTTAAGTGAACTTTTCAACATGATCCTCTAATACAAGGCAAATGACATTTGCAGAGCTAGCTCTCTATGAATGGTAGTAGTTTTTAAGATAACTTGTGGAAAAAAATGTTATATGAAATTATTGTTCCAAGAGCCTTTGAAAAGTTAGTGGAAAATTGAGGCTTCCAAAATTTTTTAAGATTTTTTTTTTATTTTTAAAGTTATTAGGTACTGACTCACAACGGTATTATTTTCCATAACCATCACTATTGAACTATTCCCTGAAAAAAAATCATGATCGCAAACCTAATAGTTTAGGTACAGTGATGTAGTTTAGTATGAAATCCGATTTTTATTCAAATTTTACAAAAGTGTACATAACTTTTGAACCACCCAATATCGCTGAACATACATGGGGGTTAAATCGATAGGTATTGAGGTCCTCTACCTCCATGCTTCGGTTGATCCACTCCTCATGATACACCCTGTATATATGGCGACAGCTAAAAGTTTCCCGCCAATTTCCCTGCGGATTTCCTTCAGCGCGGCGGTACTTCCTGCGAGGAGGCCACCTGACAAGTCAAGGACAGCGCTTCTGTTCTTCAGGCTTACAGCCAATTTGACTCTTACGTTATTTTATCTCCAGCCAGTGATGAGAGTTGGAGATCACCCTACAAGCATTTTATTTCGTTATATTTACTTTCTCAAACAGTGTTTCATGAACATCATCATTCATTTACGTATGCAAAACAAATATCCAATTTTTCACGATCTGTCTGAAAAATACTTATAACAAGTAAAATAACTTCTGTATGGGAAATATTTTTTTGGGCTTTTTGAACCAAAAAGCCCAAAAAAAAGACGAGTGGAAGCTTTTAGAAGAGGCCTACATCCAGCAGTGGAGAGATGGCTGAGAAAGAAGAAGATGGGAAAATTCAGTTATCGACTTCATATTGGTGTGTTTCTCTAGACAAGCACATTTTTTTACTCTCCATTACTAGGAATGCAGTCGTATTCATCTACATACTATCACGCCATTTTACTCTCCATTACTAGGAATGCAGTCGTATTCATCTACATACTATTACGCCATTTTACTCTCCATTACTAGGAATGCAGTCGTATTCATCTACATACTATCACGCCATTTTACTCTCCATTACTAGGAATGCAGTCGTATTCATCTACATACTATCACGCCATTTTACTCTCCATTACTAGGAATGCAGTCGTATTCATCTACATACTATCACGCCATTTTACTCTCCATTACTAGGAATGCAGTCGTATTCATCTACATACTATCACGCCATTTTACTCTCCATTACTAGGAATGCAGTCGTATTCATCTACATACTATCACGCCATTTTACTCTCCATTACTAGGAATGCAGTCGTATTCATCTACATACTATCACGCCATTTTACTCTCCATTACTAGGAATGCAGTCGTATTCATCTACATACTATTACGCCATTTTACTCTCCATTACTAGGAATGCAGTCGTATTCATCTACATACTATCACGCCATTTTACTCTCCATTACTAGGAATGCAGTCGTATTCATCTACATACTATCACGCCATTTTACTCTCCATTACTAGGAATGCAGTCGTATTCATCTACATACTATCACGCCATTTTACTCTCCATTACTAGGAATGCAGTCGTATTCATCTACATACTATCACGCCATTTTACTCTCCATTACTAGGAATGCAGTCGTATTCATCTACATACTATCACGCCATTTTACTCTCCATTACTAGGAATGCAGTCGTATTCATCTACATACTATCACGCCATTTTACTCTCCATTACTAGGAATGCAGTCGTATTCATCTACATACTATCACGCCATTTTACTCTCCATTACTAGGAATGCAGTCGTATTCATCTACATACTATCACGCCATTTTACTCTCCATTACTAGGAATGCAGTCGTATTCATCTACATACTATCACGCCATTTTACTCTCCATTACTAGGAATGCAGTCGTATTCATCTACATACTATCACGCCATTTTACTCTCCATTACTAGGAATGCAGTCGTATTCATCTACATACTATCACGCCATTTTACTCTCCATTACTAGGAATGCAGTCGTATTCATCTACATACTATCACGCCATTTTTCTCTCGGGGTAGGCAGAGGTGACTTAACACCACATTCTTCTATCTTGACACATATTCATTACCTCATCAATTCCTTATCTTTTGGTAAATCATTTTTTGCATCAATTTTTCATTTAGATATGAGTTATCATTTAGTTAGAGAGTGCATACTATGAGTTTCGTGACATTTTGTGTGTATGGTGTTTTATGAAAACTTTTGTCCCCTGTGAAACTAATGTTTGTTTAAGAATCTACTAGAATTGAACTTCATAAAAATGCATTTTGGGATTGTCAACCTTTCCAAAGAATGGAGAGTTTAGTATTGGCCACAACCCACTCGTTTTTCTTTAAAACTAATTTTTTTAATATTAATTTTCTATTGAATAAAAAATTGCAAAAAAACTCGACTTTTCAGACCGTGAAAGCATTTTGGAAGTTTTGACAGATTAAAGCATAGAAAATAAATCAACGGATATATATGGAAAACTAATCAGCTCTTAGTTTTTGGACAATCAGATTTATAGTAACACAAGAAGGATAGGTACCTACGGTCATATCTGTTTGAAATTGTCTTTTCTCTAACTTTTATAATTTTTTTTATCTTCTTATGTACCTACCTATTTTTTACTTCTACTTATGTAACTTCTATAACTTTTTTTTGTTCTTAAATTTCTTAAATTATGTAAATATTTTTTCTTCTTTTTTTACTTAACTTTTGTTACCGAATTTTATCTAATTTATGTAACTCATACTTGTGTAACTTACGTGTGTGATTGAATAAGAGCTCACGTAATTTTGTGTGCATCCGTAATTGGACGTCCAGCACTCATAATAATAACTAATATTATCTTCTTTTTATGAAAATTGTAAGCTGGATGTCTGTCGATGTACCCTTTTAATAAGATAAAAAAAAAAAAAAAATATTGAGTACGCCATACATACATACATACACATTACGATGAAACTCGTACACTCTACATTATATTGTACCCGTTAAAAATTGTGAAATCATGGCTCTTCTTTATTCCAAAGAAATGAAGTGGTGATTAAAAATATCAATCTATATATTAAAAGTACATGTACACGGTGTACATTTTAATTAAAATTTAAATAGTAATATTTTAATATAAAATGTTCACGTGCTTATTGTTATTAGATCGAAAAATTACTCCATAATATTTTGCAGCCCACCATATTATAATATTTGGTTTACTGATATTGGAATTAAATTCCTTTTTTGTTGTTTAAATTTTTGGAAAGTAATAGCGTATAATATTTAAGTTTTCCAATTAATTTCACCATCGATCAATATGACTCTAAAAGGGTTTTGTTAAATTATAAAATTTTTCATAAATTGACATTGATTTTATGTACTTACAAATAATTTTCCTCTCCTCTAGTACATTGTGTTGTTACTTGGTTATTGATTTACGGCTTCGCCCACCTCGTGTTTGTTTGCTTTCATACCGAACCGTCATTTAGTCACGTTTTTTGATCAAAAGACATTCAAGGTGACTGAATTTGTGTTCATTTTTTTCCTCCATAACCCTCCAGTACAAATTTGTCCTTGTCACGAAGCAAACTTTTCTAATTCTGTCGTTGAATACTACTAAGGTCACTTGGTTTTCTCAAAAACCTTGAACTTTGAACTCGTATTTTTGTCACTTTATATAAGTACATACATACTTGTCTCAAACTCTGTTCTATGTAGGTGTTATGGTATCAATTTAGCCTAAAAAGTATTTTACAAACCGTTATGATTTAAGATCCAATAAAAATTCGTGAAACGTTATTTCATTCAGACGCCAGCCAAAAAATACATTGTATTTTTGGTTTCTCAGAATATGTATTCGAAAAATATTTTTTTGATATTTAAGAGCATCAGCACCCTTACTATTTTCACCCGATTCATACATTAATTTTCTTATTGTGAAGTAGTTTAACTGTGATTTTGATATACATATATATATATATATATATATATATATATATATATATATATATATATATATATATATATATATATATATATATATATATATATATATATATATATATATATATATATATATATATATATATATATATATATATATATATATATATATATATATATATATATATATATATATATATATATATATATATATATATATATATATATATATATATATATATATATATATATATATGTTATATTTGATGTTTTCACGGGTGAAATATGTTATAATATTTTTATCTCGGTTTTCCCGTGTCAGTAGGTCTTGACTAAGACCATTTGTCTTCCGACGTTTCGCCTGAATATCACCAGGCATTTTCAAGGACTTAACGAAAAGCACGCGCGCGACACACGTCTACTCACACTGAAAGCTCACCGTCAAGTGACTCGTAGCGTACAAGATGGCCGCTTATGTCAAATATTGTTAGCGCGACGTGATTGGCTCCTTGTGACACGCCCACTTGAGTAATACTTACTATTAGTATTGTAGAATATATACTAAAATGATTTTTTTCATTATTTTCCAAATATAGTATACATTCTTTATTTATGTCGATATTGTTTAAAGAATTTTGTTTAAGCTTAAAGCGTTTCTGAATATTCTGATTATCTCTTTTTATATTTTGCCAGATTCGCATTTTCCCAGTCTTCAGAAACATTTGCATAATATTATTTCTCTCAATATGTTTTTATTATTCTTTTTCCGCACACTTCAACCGCATCTTGTTTATTTTTTACATCCTGTTTCCGCCATAACAGCGACCCACTCTTGTTTCACTCGCGAATCTAACCTCTTGACCTTTTTAAAAAGCTATCACAAATACCCCTTGAATATTTTTTCTCCGTTCGTCCTTTGCGTACATCAATATCCGTTATTAAAAAATCCTTTTTAGAATACTGGTATTATGTACTTTCTTATTGATGGTGAAAATGGTGAATTATTTTTAGAAGAATTATGTGTTATAAGAACATTCAAATTTATACAAAAACATACAATTTAGACTCGATCGATGGTATTGATACTTGAAAAATATTTAATTAATAATTCTTGTGGTTGCTTCGTTATAGTTACAGTGTGAGTCTCAAAGTTATATTTTTCTGATATTATGTGTCGTTTTATATATTTTTTAATATCTTCTCATGTTATTGCTACGTTAATTTATAAATAAATATATTTTCTCATAGGTTATTAAAGCAATTTTTTTCTCAATTACAATAGTCATTTATTATTCCGTCTTCTTCGGCAGTGTATTAATTATGCTGTCTGGATTGAAAGAAAACATTTCAAAAATATCTTCAATGCTTCGAAATGGTACATACCGCATGAAGGTTGTTGGTATTTTTATCAAGAGAAAATATTTGCTGTGTAATTAAAATATAATAAAATTCCAAGTTATTTCATTTGCACCAAAACTGTTTAAATTGAAGTTATTACGTCACTAAGTAATACATTCAAAGATAAATTAAGGTAAAATACCTCGTGCTTTCACACTAGTTAATTGGCAGTCGTAGTACATTTTTTTCATATTTTTTACATATTTCATTTATATTTTTTACATATTTCATGAAAATATGTTTTGATTTTACCTACAAATTAGCTCTCTTTAATATATTATTTAATTTATTAGATATCTGTAGCTATCCCAAAATTTATTTTCTCTCCTTGCAATACTTACTTACTTTCCGTGTCCGGATTGGTTGGTGCTCCGGTGGTGGATGGATTGGCCGGCATTCTGCCGTTTCCAGGGACGCCCGATTGCTTTTCCGAATTAGCCGAAACTCAATCTACGTGGAGGCTCCTTCCACGTTCCTTGCAATAATCTATAAATGTCATTTTTTTCGCCTCATCGCGGTTTGTTTGTTGAATGTTTTACAATAAAGATTCTTATCTATATTAATTAAACTATATCAATTTTTCCTGTTTAAAAATTGACGTCATTGTCCCAATTCATTTCAATTATACTCTGACGTCAAAATGCGATTCATTTATCATCCTGAGAGTTTTCAAATGTTGGCCAAACATTTGAAAAAAAATCGACCAACATCGAAGTTACTTGCGAAATTTTTTGTACGCATTTTGTTGAATTTTTCTGAATAATGATAAAAAATAATGTAATCTCGAATATAATGACTGTTGACGGGTTTTGACGTGTTGTACTATACATGCATATCTCAATGTACATATTATGTAGATAATATCGTAAAGTATATTATCTTATACCGACTACCGTGGAATAACGACGTTCTGGCAGAGTAGAAATTCCCAGCAGAGTAGAAATGTATTAAAAATTATATATTATCATGGTTATTATGAAAACATATCGGCTTGTCAATAAACTCGTCATTTGCAAGGATATGTTGTGTAAAACAATGACAGAGCGGTTAGCGCGCTGGGCTAGTAATCCAGTGGTCGCGAGTTCGAATCAGCACATAACTGGAAAGTAAATAAATAAATAAATATTTAAATAAATTAAATAATTATAAATAAATACTTAATCTACATCTTTATATGTAGGTATATCAAATGGGACGAAAGCGACTGGAAAGGGACGGAAGGGAATGAAAAGGCGGAATTATAATTATCGATTAGGGATATAAATCTTAAAAAAATAAAAGAAAGCATACAGACCAACCATTTTATTTATTTAGATATAAATAGTTATACAGGCAGGACAACGCCTGCCGGGTTTCGCTAGTATTATATATTATTACTTCTACCCAAGAAAAAAATTGGAATAATAGTGATCGTTTGTTTGTATGTTTTTCCTACGCAGTAAGTATTTTTTGTGTCATCGGTGAGTATGTATCATTTTGTCGTACAAATAATAATTAATTTTGTACCCAATATTCAAGATATCAAAGGATTTGAACTGAAAAGAAGGATTAAGGGAGAAGATTGGTGGTGGTGTTGATCGAAAGCAGATTTGGGGGCAATCAGTATAATATTATATGATAAATCTTCGGTCAACATGAAAACCCATTGAACCACTACCCAATTCCTAATCGATTCCAAACTACCTATGGTATTTTTCTTCTATACACGTGGAAATTCTTGATTTAAGGTATATTCTAATGGCCAACCTATTCTCCATTACCTTTTACGGTATATTTTTTATTTAAAAATATCCACGCATTTATACCTTGAATGTACTGAAAGTTGTAATGAACCTGAACTATGTATGTAATTTTTAAATAAATATAATTTAAATTTCTAAAGCACTCTCGGATTCATCTCCATTGTATCAGTCAGAATCAATTATCTCGTCACTGAATATTTTGGATCAAGTGAAATCTAATAATACTTATAGTCGAACAGTTGATCATAGAATTTTTCTTTTTTCACAAGAAAATTTATATAATAATACCAAACTAAATAATCTAAAGTAATAAAGCAATCAATATGTTAGTGTGTGTGTGTGTGTGTGTGTGTGTGTGTGTGTGTGTGTGTGTGTGTGTGTGTGTGTGTGTGTGTGTGTGTGTGTGTGTGTGTGTGTGTGTGTGTGTGTGTGTGTGTGTGTGTGTGTGTGTGTGTGTGTGTGTGTGTGTGTGTGTGTGTGTGTGTGTGTGTGTGTGTGTGTGTGTGTGTGTGTGTGTGTGTGTGTGTGTGTGTGTGTGTGTGTGTGTGTGTGTGTGTGTGTGTGTGTGTGTGTGTGTGTGTGTGTGTGTGTGTGTGTGTGTGTGTGTGTGTGTTTGTCTCACGCCTTTTGAAAAACCAAGAGCATCTAAAAATCTAATTTATGTGCGAACGTGTACCAGTATACCTGATGCAGTGTCACGCTAAAAATAATGCGATTAAAATGCTGAATTTTAAAGATATTTCAATAATTATTTTTTTCATACAAAATTTTCCAAGTCATATCTGTCAAAAAAGTGTACATTTTGCACGCAAATATCTGTTAGTTTAAAAGTTAGAAGTACGTATTTACACGAAAAAAATATATTTTCAAGTATAACTTAGCTTTTAAGTGAAAAACATGGTGAATATTTTGTCTAATTATAATGTTTAACTTATTTTTAAAGTAAGCGTTTTGTACAAATGTACATATAACCCCGCCATTTTAATATCTTTTCATACGATATTTAATTTTCCTACCGAATGAATATGTTCTTTAAAATAATATACCTTTGAAATAAATGTGATTATGAAATAATAAAATGAAACACAAGACATTACAGCAAGTTTTAAGACATATATTGTAAAAGTCTGTTAATTATTAGTAAAGATATAGGCGTAATAAAATTGCATAATTTGTTAAAAATATTTGATTTTTCTGACAATTTTCATTTTTATGGCATCGAACAAACCAATGTAGGTATCTACATATTCAAAAAATGTCTCCATAACATTTGATATTTTTCACATGTTGGAACATGGTTACTATGGTAACGGACACATTCTGATATTCAAATAAAATTTGTTATAAATCGAATTCGAATTAATTTAGAACATCATTGTAGGTAGGTACCTACATACCTAATACTTACTACTTAAAAAGCAAGAATATACTGATTTTGTATAGGAAAATTATTAAACTATTTTAGGTTAAGTACACATTCAATATACCTACAAACTATTTCCTATAGTGAAATTCTTCTTTTTTCTATGTAGACCTTTGGGTGATTTTTTCTACAAACTATTTCTTGGGGTTTAAATCTTCTTCCTCTTCTTTTGTGAAGTCACTTGGGACAGTTCATAAATAAACTATTTCCTATAGTCTAATTTTTCTTTTTCTTAATTTATGTAGACCTTGGGTGAGTTTTTATACAAACTATTTCCTATAGTCTAATTCGTCTTCTTCTTCCTTTATGTAGACCTTTTGGTTAGTTTTTAAACAAACTATTTTTAAACAAACTATCCTTTAGTCTAATTCTTCGTTTTCTTATTTTATGTAGATGTTGGGTAAATTTTATATAAAATATTTCCTATAGTTCAATTCATCTTCTTCTTCTTTTATGAAGACATTTTGGTCAGTTTTTTATATAATACATTTCCTAATGTGTAATTCTTCTATTTCATCTTCTATGTAGACTATTGGGTCAGTTTTTATTACAAACTATTTGTTATAGTTATACTTCTACTTCTTTTTTTATTTAGTCTTTTGGATTAGTTTTATGTCTAATAGTCTATTGTAACGAAATATTATAAACAACATGCATACTTGATGAAAATACATAAAAACGAATGGGATGTGACCAACACTAGAATCTTCTCATTACTTTTGTTCAATCAAATTTACACCATTTATTATATCATCATATATTGCTTAATTTTCAATAACTACACATTTCATTTTGATGACAATATATAAAAATCGGGGTTGTGGCCATTGCTGGATCTTCACAACGTTTATATTCATATTAAAAACTATTTAACATAGCTTAAGTCTTCTTCTTCTGTAATGTAGACTTATGTGTCAGTTTTAAGTCTATCAGTTTTATTGTGCAAAACTATAATAAACTATATGCACACTTGACGAAAAATATAAAAACGAATGGGATGGGACCAACACTAGAATATTTTCAGTACTTTTGTTTAATCAATTTTTAAACCATTTCCCATCATCCAAAATTACTAAATATTTAAAACACATTATTTGCGTTCGATGACAATATATAAAAATAGGGGTTGTGGCCAAATCCAAACTCTTTACGACGTTGTCTTTTTATAATAAGTCATATTTAAAATCATTTCCCATAGTCCATGCGTGCAGAAATTGTATGTGCTTATATATAAAAGCAAATGGATTGTGGCCATCACTTTAAGATTTTACACCGCTTAAACTCAATTAAATTTCAAACTACTTTTCATACTACGGTTAAAAAAATTATGTGTGACAATATTATGTAGGTATATAAATGATTGCTTATTCCTTCACTAATTTACATTCTTGGCCAACGGCGGGACATAAAAGCTAGTTATAAATAAAAGACAATAAACAAGTTGGTCCTGAAGGAATTATTTTTATTGGGTTATCTATGGAGAATAAACAATTGTCCAACTGTCGATTTGTTCAGGAGAACTTTGTTCTCTTAACATATCGACAATGTATCAAGCCAGAATACGCGAGAATTGTATGGAGAGGTCTACTTTTTTCACGGCTCTTCCAACTTTGAAGTCAAAAAACACCAACTTAGAGGCTTCGCAGCATATATGTTCCATACACGGATTTACTCAGAATTCGGAGTAGAACATTTCGTGTGTCTGTGTGTGTGTCTGTGTGTGTGTGTGTGTCTGTGTGTGTGTGTGTCTGTGTGTCCGTCCCCCCCTTATAACTTTTGATCCGCTCAATAAACAGAGCCTAAAATTTCAGAATATATAAACAGTTACAGGCCTACAAAACTTTTATACTCGGAATTTTGAATTTTTGTTTCAGTCAGGGGTTATCAACTTTTGAATTTTTATTTTATTTTTCCATATATCTCAGAAACCATAAACGCTAGAACGCTGAAAATTGGTACAAACATAGACAAATACAAAATCTCAAATTAGTTTTTTCAAAAAAATTCCAGGGTTTCTCAAACATTTTTTATTAAGAAAAATATTTTTTTTATGATAAATTTATGAGTTTAACTGCCTATATTTCCAAAACTTTTACAATTATCGAAAAAAGCCGAAACACCCCAACTAGATAATTTAATTTTCTATAAAAAATATCAGCAATGTAGTAGAAGATCTCAATTTTTTTTAACATTTTTTTAAAAATTGAATTTAGTGACGACATCGCTTCATACATTTTGTATGGCAGTCGCCTATACACAATATGTAAGAAGACTTAATAGTTTGATACTTCGACTCCAAACATACATACATACCATCATGCTATTTGCATATTCTGGGTAGGAAAAAGGATCTTCCTCCATACTATCCTATCTTGACATACATACCTACATATGTTGTATAGAAAACAAAATATCTGAAAATATTCAATAATTTGTATCTATGGGTTTATAGTTTGGTACATATTCTTCAACTATACATACTATCGCTATCGACAGTTGGATCTCATGTGTTACATGCAACTAGTAATAATCGCATTCGATTATTACAATTGTTGATTAAATATGAAAGACCATTGTATGAAGCTATTTGAATTAGGAATTAGGTAGACTCGTATCTTCATTTTCTTCTATTATCAACAACGATTTATTTTTCATTTGAAGAACTTACAGTAAGTTGTTCTAGAGTTACATATATCTCTTCTAGATATATCGTCGGCCTTCGTGGCTCAGTTGGTTAGGTATCTGGCTGCTGATCCAAGGGTCCCGTGTTTGATTCCCGGTGGAGACACAGTTTTTTAATTGAGTTTTCAG
Source organism: Molanna angustata (assembly GCA_963576475.1). Taxonomy (NCBI): domain Eukaryota; kingdom Metazoa; phylum Arthropoda; class Insecta; order Trichoptera; family Molannidae; genus Molanna; species Molanna angustata. The sequence goes on along the minus strand of OY754967.1, from coordinate 19,285,107 downwards.
TCTGGATCTGTGAGATGATTAATATCACAAATCTCCAGAATGTAGCAACTTGTTATTGGGTGCGTGTTCAATTAATATTTGACATAGTACCTACCTGTTAGTTAAGCTACATAAAATTAAAATAAAAAATAACTTCTGTAATATCTAAGGTTATTCTCGAAACGTTTACTGCAACTATTAGTCTTAACAAATTTACATTATGTATTCAAACAAATTCCCCAAATTTTATAACTAAAAATCATTTTGCACATACCTACCACAAAACGTGGTAATCAACCTTTTTTTTCTCTAATTTTGATGTTGACAGACACGGTTTATCGATAAATCGATCACGATATTTTTGGCCTCGGTAGATCAAATAGCGAAGTAATTTTTCATCGTCAGTAGGTACATCTCATAATTGTATGAAAGATATCCTCAGAAACCTTGAACCTTTTTATCGTGTTTTCAAAAATGTTGACCCACCCTATCGAATTTTTTGTCGTTTTTCATTGCTTTAGGATTAAAATTAAGTACATGTTATGATTTAGTGAAGTATGTACAACGTAAGTAATATTATTGTTCCCATTTTATTTCGTTAATGAGCATAAATTTATTATTGGCCTAAAACTAAAGGGACCTAATGAAATAACGACAAATATTTTTTTTAATATTTGTGATGTATATTTTTTCTGTATTGTGTTCCAAAATATATTTTTGTACTTTCTTTGGTATTGTCGATATATCCTACAATGGCATGTTTTACGTCATATACCGCTACCCATGACGTTTATATAATGGATGGACATTTTTAAAATACTTTCAGCTCGAAAGATTCGTTTTAGGGCAGTATTTGGATGATATTTATAATTTGAAACTCAAAGTATTTTGTAACTTAAATGGACCTCTGTGTACGTTTATATTTAGAAGTTAACAAATTAAACTTTTGTAGGTATTTTTGTTTTAATTACCTAATCGAAGCGACGCGACAGCGTAACTTGTATTTTCAGTAGGTAGCCATTAATGTAAATTATTCGAGATTATCCGATCCGCATTTAATCATCTAGCATTGAAATATTAATTTGGAAAATATTGTATATCTTTTAAGATATTCGTTTTATTTTTAGAACCCATTAAATGTTTTTTTTAATTTTATTAAATTATTTTTTTTTGTTTATCGCTGATTTCCGATTATAAGCAGGTTTTTCAAAACTTTGTTTCTTTATTTTAAGTAGGCATATAAACCTTAACATCGCATTTTGAAATAAAATTTGTCAAATATGTTTTTTTTTTCAGGATGTATGTACAGTATGGCAGCTTTTGGTCCAGTTTTAGGATTTCTACTTGGCGCTTACCTCCTATCTTTCCACATGGATTCATTTTCGAGTACTTTCATTGAAATCGGTTCGTAAAATTTACATTATATGAAATTTACTTATCTTTATCGGTTCTCTCTGCCTACCCCGTGAGGGACATGGCGTGATGGTATGTATGTATGTACTTATCTTTATTTTTGAGAGATATTTATTATTATTACTATTGTCAGAATATGTTTTAAGTACATACCTAATCTTTTATGGGTAAAAACTTTATTAAACCATACCATGTGATTTTCCTAAAATTTATTTTGTCCAGAATTTCTCGTTTATTCCTTTTTTATTGAATAATTCTGATTAATAGTTATTAATGTAATTGTTTTTAAAATACCTACTCTCTAAAATTCTTTCATGAGATCATTTTATCCCTCTTTATTTCAATATTTTCAAACTTGTAATGTTATGAATATTACTGTTGTATAGTTTTAATTTAGTATTGATAATTTTCATTTAATTATTTGATAATTTTAGATCCAGATGACCATCGTTGGGTTGGAATGTGGTGGGGAGGATTCTTACTATGTGGTTTACTACTGATCCTTGTGGCAATACCTTTTTTCTCCTTTCCGAAAGTATTGACAAGAGAGAAAGAAAAGGTCAGGCTCGGGGAGAAGGCAGCAGTTGCAGCTGGATCAGCTCTTCCAGCCAAACCCACTAAACCACCTGATTCTGGATATGGAAAGGATATCAAAGGTATTATATCAACATACCTACAATGTTTTTTATACACCCTTGTGCAAATTAATGTGGACAAGACTAATTTTCCTTAAAAATGTGTTTTCTTCTTACAAAAAATTAAATCATATACAAAATAAAATAAATTCATATTTGAAATGTCCACCCTTGGCTTGCAGCACCATCTCAATGCATTTTGGTATTGTTCTCCCAGCGATTTGCTATTGTTTTGGATTTTTGGTTCCCCTTACCACACTTCAATCATAGCTTAAATCAACTTGCTTTTTGTTGTACAGTCCATGTTTCTGACTTTTCTGAGCCTTCTATTACAGATAAACCACAAATCCTCAGTTGGTTTGAGGTCTGGTGAGTTGCCAGGCCAATCCAAAACGTTTATCCCACTGTCTGTGAAGAGTTTTTTGACATTCTTTGATGAATGGCAAGGTGCCAGGTTTTGCTGGAAAATTGATTTTTCTAAATTTATTTTTGATAGCTCAGGGACCATTCTATCTTGCAAAACTGTATATATTTTTTCGCTATTTGTCATCCCTGTTATGGGTACTAATGATCCTGTACCATTAAAAGAGAAACAGCCCCAAAATATTTGCTTCACGGGATGTTTGACAGACTGCTGAATATGAGCTGGCGAAAGTGATTCACTATCGGACCGATGAACAAACTGATGACGCATGCCCTGGACAAAAAAATGACTTTCGTCTGAAAACAACACCTTCTTCCAGTCATCTTGGGTCCACCCTTTATATTTCTATGCCCAAGCCACCCTTTTCTTCTTCCTAACACCAGTCAAGAATTGTTTCTTTAAGGGTATTCGAGATTTTTTTCCAACTTCTAGCAGACGACGCCGTACTGTCGAGGCATGTAGACTTGTTCCAGTGACAGCCAGCTCTTTCTGTTAGTCGTTGCTGGTCTTTGTGGGGTTTATTTTACTATTTCTTAACCATAACCAATCTTCTTTCTTTGTGAGTTTTTTTTTTCGGCCACATTTTCCCTCTCTCCGAGGTAAAATTGAGTCAGTTTCTCTATGGAGTTTGATCAGTTTGTTAACTGCACTTTTAGAAATGCCACACTCTTCTGCAAACTGCCTTTGAGTCTTTTCAGTATGTATCGACAGCGTATTTACCTTAGAATGAACTTCTATTGAAATATCCATTGCTCATGTTTACCTAAACTGTCTCTAAAAATTAAAGGAAAAGACAAAAAATCTCAGACGTAACGCCAAAACTTAAAAACAATCAAAAATTGGTAAAATATTCCTTCAACAATCTGCCTGCGAGCATGATTGAGGTTAACTGACGACTAAATAACACTAAAGTAACGTTAATAGCTGCTTATAGAGTTCTCATAACGAAACGTGAAGCATATCCTATTCCAGTATGAAAAAATATCCTTTGTCCACATTAATTTGCACAAGGGTGTAGTTATCATTCTCTTTTATATTTACATACTTTCATATGTTCATGTATTTTTGCTAGTCAATATTTCCATTTGACTAAACTATTATTGTGTAAAAAAAATATCCAATAAAAATAATAACATAACAGATTGTTTTATGAATTATGCAAATGGTTCTGTGTACATAGATTTGTAGATGGATAATATGGATGGATCATATTTTTATTTATTTCTTTATAATATATTTACAATGGGTATATTAGTTTATATACATATTATGTTATGAACCTTTCTATATATTTATAGTAATAAAAAACATCCTTTCACCCTGTGCGTGTTGCGAGTTTATTGCCATATGGCAATTTCTTCCAACTAACCAGACAATGTGTCCAGCCCAGCGCCCCTAGACAATGTGTCATTTAGCTTGTGGCAGACCACATCTCGAAATTTCTTTCGAGCGCGCGCCTAGCGACGGCAAGTACATTTGTACTTGCAAGTACGACGACAACTCGCTATACTGGCACGTATTCCCAAAGACTTCAGACTCACTTGATGCGCGGCAAAGAATGCACACACAGGCCCCACTGGAGAACTACATTCTCCAAAACTGTCTAACGCAACAGACACGCCGCAACTTCAACGCTGGAGAACTACTCCATAGCTGTCGGACACCCAAATTTGAACGCACGCACACATCTCGAGCACACAAAAACTCACCTCGTCTCATCGCTACGCACGTCTTTGAACGAGGAATGATTTTGTTGGGACGCTGTCCCATCCTTCGTGTTATGCTTATGACTCGCACTCTGTCTCGCATACCCAAGGAGCTGCTCAACCACGACAACACGACGTCTACACGACACGGTCAACACGACGCTGTCAACACGTCACTGTCAACACACGCTGTCAACACGACGACAGTCAACGAAAACTTCGAAAACGCCAACGCAAGCCAACTGCACAGTTCTGCAAATTCGACAAGAATGTTTAGATGCCAATTACACTGCACAGCTTATCGGACTCCACGGACTACACTGACTCCACGGACTCCACAGCTTTGTGTACTAACAAGCCTCACCGACACACTGCAATTGTCAACGGGCTGAACGGGAACACTGTTTCCAAAGCAATCACATCTTGATCCGTCGCAATCATCATCAGCAACTAGGCAACAGTCCAACTAACACAAGTCTAACCATCTCTCCAAAATTGTAATGACTACAAAAAACTTCAGCAACGACTGCCTCAACTCAGCCACACCATGACGTTCTACCAAGGTATCGTGCCATCTTCGATACCACTTGGAGGGGAGGAATGTGGCAGACCACATCTCGAAATTTCTTTCGAGCGCGCGCCTAGCGACGGCAAGTACATTTGTTTATCGCTAGGCCGAGTTCATCGCCCGCAACGTCAAACAAGTGACAATACTCCTCAACTGGGTATGACACTTCAAATAAATAAGTCTAGAAAGTTCGAGGACATTGAACTTGCTACCCCCAGCGCAGCACTATTTAAGGGAGTCTACACTTGTACACTTCGTCACTTCATTTCCGTATTTCCGTCACTTCGATTCGTCACATCACGCCGCCGTTCTCGACCACGCCGTCTCGCCGACACTTCGTCACTCGACCACCGGTCATCTCTCGACCCTGCGAGCACGATGGTACTTCACCATGCAAAGATTCGGACACCTCGAACACACCCGCTAACTCGCTCGTTATACCTACTCATCGTGAGAAAAGTTCCTTTGTAAGTTATTTCATCAATTGTAAATTTACCCTTAAGCAAACTATTAATTGTAATCAATATACTCATTGTTACTTTTGACCATTCTTTCTTCTTCTCTCTAAACCACTGTCCTTGTGTTCTTATTTCAAATCATACCCACTTGGGATATAGTAAACTCTCTTTACTGGTAACCCCTCTGGTTACCACATATATTTAATAGTAACCACTCTGGTTACTAACCACTGTTGATTGGTAACCCCTCCGGTTACCAATCAGCTTTAAGCTCAAGAAAAGAAACAAGAAAAGATAACTCAATGTATGGAAGTGACAGTTGCCAGTCACGTGACAACTGTCACTTCCATACATTGAGTTATCTTTTCTTGAGCTAAATGACACGTTGTCTAGAGGTGGCAGAGAATCTATCTGCTTTATAAATGAAATTAAAAAAAGATCTTATGCTGGGAATCAATGCCCGCACAGAATCTAAAAGGCTTACCAACTATGCCACGGCAGTCGGCAATGAATATATTTTTTTCAGTTCTAGAAACAGACATTTATATACAAATATTTAATATATAGTAAATAATATGTTTAATATTTATGTAATATATTTAACAATTGCTAGAAATAAAATTTCCTATTTGACACACACATTGGTGAATAGTGAAATCTGTAGGATGTATCAAAATATTTCAATCATGGGTACATTATTTTTGTTTCAGATATTCCCGTTTCCATGTGGAGATTAGTATGCAATCCAGTATATGTCGTAACCTGCCTAGGTGCATGCATGGAACTGGTGATTGTTTCAGGTTTTGTAGTATTTCTACCAAAATATCTAGAGACACAATTCAGTTTGGGAAAAAGCCAGGCTAGTGTATTTACTGGTATGTTATTTTTCTTATATGAATTATTTTAATTTCTTACAAGAATTTTATTTTGCTTCTCGAGCAACTAATAGGTATCCAACCAACTGAGCCATTAAGGTCGACAATTAATGAATTTAAATAATCAAGGCACATTTTAAACACCATATCAAAATGACGTGCAAATTGGATAGGCCATGTATTACAACACAAAGATCTCCTACACATCATCCTGGAGGGAATTGTTGAGGGATCTAAGGACGTTGGCAAAGGACTTCCCCACTGGGAGTATTTAGTTAGAGCAGGTGTTCCACAACATGAAGTGTATCTCCTACACAGAGTTGATGAGAGTCACTGAAAACCGAGCAGAGTGGAGGAAGAGATACATCACTTTGCTGCCAACCAATCCCCAAGATTGAAACCAAAGAAGAAGAAGAATTAAGGCTGGGCTAGAAAATATTTTATAATTTCATCTGATATTTTTCTTACATTTTCATGTTTTACAATTTTCACTTTTTAAATTTCATTATATTTTTCAAGGTTCCATTGCTATTCCTGGTGCTTGTATTGGAATATTCATGGGAGGCTGTCTTTTGAAGAGGTTAGAACTTCGACCTAAGGGAGCCGTGCAATTTGTTTTGGTCTCCAACACCATCTGTCTCGCTTGTTATGCTCTGCTATTCTTTTTAGGATGTGACAATGTCAAAATGGCTGGTACCACTATACCATATTATAACAGGTTTAAAAATTTTACCTTTTCTTATACAATCTGATTATTCATTATATATGTAAGTAATATATTCCTTTTTTTAACTTCCTGTGTTTTTCAACAAATTTTTGATATCAAAAATACATAAATATCTTTGTGGTAGAATAGTTAGTTACCTTTATTGATATTGTCTTTTTTTTAGTACATCGCGATCAGAACCATTCCAAGTAAATCTAACAGCTGCATGTAATTTTGGATGTTCATGTCGCACTACAGATGTGGAACCTGTTTGTGGAAATAATGGTCTTACCTACTTCTCTCCATGCCATGCTGGATGCACTGCCTTTTCTTCACGCTCAAACTACACCAACTGCGCTTGTAAGTTTATTGAAAAATATTCATTATATTACCCATTTATTTGGTTCTTATTAGACAATTAGACAAGTCTTAATTTACAAATACTAAATGGTAATTATCATTATTTTGTTTTAATATGACATCCATCAATAAACTTAGGTACAATTAAATTTGTGACTAACTTATACCTACTTTGATTCAATTAGACATTCTGATATTACCTTTGAAGACTAAAATATAAGCACAAAAAGGTTTTTGTGGAATATCTCAAAACAAATCCATGAATATGAAAGTTATTGAATTAAAAGTAGGTAATAATTTATTTTTTGTAAAGATACAATGATACTGTACAATGTGTCTTACAAAATTTCAACCCACTATGTTACAGCAAAAAGGCGCTTTGCTCAGCTGTACACCAAATAGAGATCCACAATGTAGCTGATTTTCAGCAATGCCTTAGACATTCACAGAACATTAAAGATATTAGTTCATCCATGCATATGAAATAAGTAAACATCAAAAAAAGAGAATGAGCAAAACAAAAATCTAAATAATATTATATTCTCTTTTCATAAATATATTGTGTTTTCAGTCTAGATCTGTGAGACGATTAATATCACAAATCTCCAGAATGTGGAAACTTGTTATAGGGTGCATGTTAAATCAATATTTGACATAGAACCTGTTAGTTTTCCGAGAAGCAATATTAAATAGTAAATATGAAATAGACATTAGGTACAGATGACCAAACTCTATTTAACTTCTCTATCAGGTTTCTGTAATAGATGAGACGAAAGTTGACATTTAAAAAGATTGTCTGACCAAAATACGCTTGTCTATTTTATAAATTTCAATGTTTGTATGTATCATGTATCTATGTACCTATGTATGTATGTGTATGTATGCTATGCGCTCCTAAACCATTCACCCGATTGCTATGAAACTTTGGGGAATTGTCGAACAAATGCCCGGGATGTTTAGATTGAAACATTTTTCTTCTTCTTCATCAGGTATAAGGTCATTTTACCTATGAAGGTGGACTATCCTGGGAGAAGAAGGTCCAATTTTCCTTCATCTCTTCGCAGGTTTCTTGATTTAAACTTTTTTCTTCTAAGCGTATTGGTCATTTTACCTATGAAGGTGGAGTATCCTGGGAAAATAGGTCCAACTGTCCTTTCATCTCTTCGTAGGCCTTCCAGGAAGGATGGTTTCTGGATTTAATCTTTTTCTTAAGCTACTGATGGGACGGAAGGTATTGAAAGGAAGGGGGGTACTAAAGGGCCTGAAGGGACGGGAGGTACTGATGGGACAGGAGGTACTGAAGTTCCTGAAGGGACGGGAGGTACTAAAGGGCCTGAAGGGACAGGAGGTACTGAAGGGACGGGAGGTACTGAAGGGCCTGAAGAGTCTGAAGCGACGGGTGGTAATGAAAGGCCATCTTTAATTGGGGTGGGCTAGCTAGTATATTATATTAAGCTGAAAAAATCTGGAAATTCGTAGTTTCTGGTGATTTATTTTTTGTATTATTTTTATTATTTATTTTTGTATTACTTATTTTTTTGTATTTCATGAAATATGCAAATTTAAAAGAGATGTAAATAATATTTGTAGATGACACAAACGTTAATATTTTAGTTATTAAATCTGTCATAAAACATACATAATTTTAAATTACACACTTTGAAATGTGTGTCGCATTATCATTTTTTATATAAAAACTTTAATTCTGTATTGATATGTTGACAACTTTTAACTCGCAATTTAATTAACATTTTATATTATTTCAGGTGTACATGGTAATCTCTCAATGCTGGGTGGAGGACCAGGGGGTGGTCCATTGTTGGGTGGTGCAGGGGGCTCATCTGCTGCCGCATCCGTTGCTCTCCGCGAGGACTTTGCAGAGGTCACTGTGGTGCCTGTTGCCACTGCAGGACCCTGCAGCCCTCCTTGTACAACTATATTTCCCTTCCTCATACTGCTTTTCTTTATGACATTTATTGTTGCTGTTACACAAATGCCACTTCTCATGATTGTTCTAAGGTACCTACACATTTACATAATATTATCTTGATATAAGTATTTTTAAATTTATTATAATTCTATTTATTTATGTGAACCATAAACAGCCTCATTTCAGGATGTTTTAAAAATATAGTCATACATTTTATTTGCCAATCTCAAGTATTTATATTATTAAATTGCTATATGTAGACTTGTTGATGTGACATCAATTTATACTTTACTTTCATTTGGTGCCTATATAACATTGACACACAAATTTTAAAATAAATTTTTAGTATTTTATTGATTGCTCTGTGATAAAATAAATTAAATTAAAAATGTAAATTAAAATATTCAGGTTTCTTTTGCAATTTTAATGATTGATATTATTGAATTTCAGATCTGTAAGTGAAGAAGAACGATCCTTTGCTTTGGGAATGCAGTTTGTAATATTCCGCCTCTTTGGTTATATCCCGGCTCCCATACTTTTTGGTAATCTTATTGACTCTACATGTCTTCTGTGGAAAAGTACATGCGGAGAAAAAGGTGGAAGATGTTTACTGTATGACATTGAACAATTCCGATACAGGTAAATTAGCTATCTATTATTTTTAAATATCTATTTAAATCTTCATATCCATGTTGTTTTTATCATAAGATAAAATTATATTAAAAATTGGGATTAATTCCGAAGATGAATAATTTTTAATCAACATTAAAGTCATTATAAACAAAAACGTGGTCACCTGAACTGTCACTTTAAATCTCTTTAAATTATATCCATTTTATAATACATACACTAATGATGTTCTTTTGTCATTTTAATTTCCTTTATTTTATTAAGGGGGGGACTGCTGCCAACGTACCTATTTATCAATTTGATACACCATCATTATTTCTTATCAAATCGTTTTGAATACAAATAATTTAGATAGTTTGGGTATTCATAAATAAAAATATATCTTTACTTTTTGATAATGTTTTGTATAAATTCTTGTAGAAAAATAATGGCATACCCCTATTTTCAACGTTTATCTTATATTTTTAATAAAATATAAGGCGTAGTTCAACATATTTGTTTTTAAATTAAAGAAGACAAAAATATCTAGAAAAATAGGATGTGACGTTGTATTAATGCTTCAGGTTTAGAAAATAAACCTAAAAAACATTTATTATCCATTCAGCGCCATTGCGAAATATAAGTTTTTTTGGTTTATTAACTTAACCTGATGCATAAATGCAACGTTACATCTTATTTTTCCAGATATTTTGATCTTCTTTAATTTATAAAAAAATATAATGCTCTATACCTTATAATTTTCTAGAAATTTAAGATAAATGTCAAAAATTGGGGTATGCTTATTATTTTCCTACAAGAATATATACAGAACATAATTAAAAAAATAAGGTATATTTTTATTTAATAATATCCAAACTAACTAGGTTATTTTTTTCAAAATGATTCGTTTTGTAGTAATGACGCAAATTCAAATTGAAAAAATAGGTACGTTGGCAGCAGTCCCCCTCTTAAACAGAATAGCAAAAAAATACATTGAAAAAATAATGATTTAATTAAAATTGTAGTGTGTTTTCAGAATTGAACACAGTAACTAGATAAATTTTAATCGAAATAAGGAGTTACTACTTCTATTCTTTTTTATTATCTATAATATTTATTAAAAAAAACCATTGGCTCATGACAATAATTTATAGTTAAACATTAATTGGTACAATAACACTTCAGTTCTTGTTCTTCTTCTGGGTCACAATCCTAGGATTGGTCTGCACCAAACACTCGTTACAAAATTAATTCCCATTGCAATGCCATTTCGTTCATAGTTTTTAGTTGTTCTGACAATTTATTGAAGTAACAAAGTCCTTTACATAATTATTCTTTTATCTCCAATTTATTTGTAGCTTTCTCAGTTTCATTTTTTTGTATGTGTGTTGTAGGTGCGGATTTATATTCTCTGCCCTTAGTTCAGGGTCTTCTATTGTGCCTATTTTTATTTTGTGTATTAGTTTTAATGTTTTGTACTGCGGGATCTTCTGTATGTTTAGTTTCTTTTGTGTATAGGTATATCGATGGTATATGTGTTTAGGTTGTAAGTCATTTTTATTATTTTACTTTGCTTTCTTTGTAGCTTTCAGATTTCTATATTGTTGCTATTTGCACAGAAAGGTATTACGTATGTTAGTTTATTTTCAGTTTTTTTGTTGCCTCATTTTTTATTTTATACATTAATGCTGAGTACAGCCCATTCAAAACTTTAATATACCTTGGATTAAGTATTAGTGCATATTGGTGATTTCGAGTGTACATATACATTGTGATTGTATTAGTACAAGCGCCATTGGCCGATCGCACACACATACTTAAATCAGTACCGCTTCAGACGTCAAAATGATGAAAAGTATATGGTGTTTTGCATAATAATATTGATTTTAATAAAAGTTCTTTTTTTAATTAAAATAACATAATAGTTTTTTTAGTGAAGTATATAATAGTTTCTTTCAATATGTCACAAAATACAAAATTATGACGTGGCATACCTCTTTCCCGTCAATCCAAAGAACTCATTTTTAATCTGTACGAGTATTTCCGGGAACAATATGAAAACAATAAAAATACAATATCTCCGTTAGAACAAACATCAAAAGCGACTAAATTATATATCGCGACTGTAAAAAATATAATAAGGGAAAAAAATAAATTTACTCCCAATTGTTCTACTTCTTTTTCTTCTCCGAAAAAAAATGGAAGTGCCTTAAAAAAAATTTATGTCGATAGTTTCGACAGTGTAGTTATAAGACGTTGCATACATGATTTTCATGTTACAAAAAAAGAACTCCCTACACTGTCGAAATTAGTAGTTGTTTTAATATCAGACATAAACTTTATGGGTGGAAGAACTTCTTTGTGGCACATAGTCCAAAGAACTGGGTTTCAAATGAAAAATAAACAGAAGACAATAGAAAATTACTAATCGAAAAAAGTGATATGGTTTTTAAAAGAATTACATTCTTAGAAAAAATTACTAAATATCGTTCTGAAGGTAGGCCAACTGTATATATGGATGAAACCTACATTCACTCTACCCACACATCAGAAATGTCTTGGTCCGATGGTTCAAATGAAGGGTTAAAGAAACCAATTTCGAAGGGCTCACGATATATTATTGTTCACGCGGGAGGTGAGGCAGGTTTTATTCCCAATGTTTTTCTGATGTATAAATCTCACCAGGAAACTGGCGACTATCATGACGATATGAAAAATACAAATTATGAAAAATGGCTGAAAGAGAAATTAATTTGTAATCTTCAACCAAGATCTGTTTTGTGATAGATAACGCCCCTTACCATAATAACGAACTTAATCCTGTGCCAAATTCAAATTCTATAAATCAAGTTATGATTGATTGGTTAAAGAGTAAAAGCATATCATTCCCTACCAATCTGCTTAAGCCACAATTGTACAGAATAATACTTTACAACAAGCCACGGGAAAAGGAATTTAAAACAGATGCCATTCTTAATGAACACGGACATACTGCACTACAATATCATTTAATGATTCGGCGGATACTGCATACTGCACTTCAATTACCCCCTTACCATCCAGAACTTAATCCAATTGAAAATATGTGGTCCATAATAAAAAATTATGTGGGATCTAAAAATGTATCATTAACAATGGAAAGTGTACGTGCTTTGGTAAAAGAAAAAATATCGCAAATTACCAGCAATGATTGGTTTCAACTGTGTCGACATATCCAAAAAGAGGAAGAAAAATATAAACTAAGTGATGCTATTATGGATGAGAACACGTTTGTTGTAAATACAGGTGACAGCTCATCATCACAAAGTGAATCTGAATTATCGGGCGAAGAATGTCAGATACTAATTTGTTCTCGTCATTTTCATCTGATCACAAATTAAAATTGAGACTTTCTGTAATTCGCATAATTTTTATAGAAAATTAAATTATCTAGTTGGGGTGTTTCGGCGTTTTTGTTTTTTTTTTTAATATGTATAAGTAGTTATGTTTGGTTGCGTCTATGTACTAAAAGTTATTGTGTATGTTTAGAATGTTGTGTAGGTACCTAATTGATAAAATAAATATTTAAAAAATTAATATTTTTTTCATAAAAAAAATTTGTAACCATCCTGTTACTAACACTTATGCAAGGGACTATTAAAGCTCGGAAGGGACTGTACCTTAATGTTTTATTTATGAATTTGTTTATGTGGTTCTTCCACGTAAACAAATTTATGTATTTTTTTTTTTAATTTCTCCAGTAAAATGGTTTTTATCATGCTAAATGAGATTGCTTGTGGTTGTAGATCATCAAATCATTAATAGTTTTTCTAGATTTCTTTTTAATTTAATTTAGCCTATTTACCCCAGCCGCCCAATAATCTAACTGTATTGCCCTTTCCCCTCATTTTTTTTTACTTTAATTATAATATATGGTTCCTTGTACTCTGCGCAAGTGGGCAGTTTATTGCCATATGGCAATTTTTTCCTACTCACCAGTATTTCCAGACCTGAGACGCAATATTTGTGTGAGAAATGAATTTAAATAAATTTCTCTTCTGCTCGGGATCAAACCCAGAACGCCCGAACAGAAGCCAACTGGCTTACCAACTGTGCCATGTTCGGCACAGTTGGTAAGCCACATATGGTTACGTATTATAAATTTGTATTAGTTTTTAACCAAAGTTGAATCATTTGCTTTTGAAAAGTGACAGAAGAAAGAAATTGGTTTTAATCTTATTGTTTGACAGGTTGGTTTGAAAATTTGCTCTTTGGTATCATTTTTATTAGAATATAGAACCAAAAAATAAAGTGTTGCATTCAAATTGTAATATTTTACCTTGTTCTATATTTATTAGCAGGATTTTTTTCATATTAACTGTCATCAATGAATATATACCAAATAATCCAATCTATAGAAGATGTACAAGGTTGCCAGATGTAAACGTAGAAAATATTCCCAAACTTTGTATAGTGCCCTCTTCGTTGTCCACATGGACTTAAATTTTCCAAATCTCATTAAAACCATAGCCAATACTAATTGGTATACAAAGTGACAAAATCTAGATTAAATTTTAGGTAAAAACTTTTCCCTGGCAAAAATATGGTAATTATATGCAAACTATTCGTTCTTTTGTATTTGTTTCAGGTATGTTGGCTTGTGTGGTGGCATTAAAATATTAGCACTGGGTATATTTCTGATTGACTGGTGGTTAGTCCGTCGTCGCAAGTCACTCGAGTATTGCTCTCCATTGGATCCACAAAAGGACATTAGTGGATCAATTATCAGTCTAGATAAATGTAAGTATCTAAAGACATTAACAGTCTTACTAATAAAAATCTACCGCACACCCATTGACCATTTTTTTTTGTTATCCTGTAAAGCCCGTGCAGCAATTATTTAAAAATCTTACTAATAAACGCTGTATAATGACTGGGTAGTTGCAACAGACGTACAACAAAAAATAATCGATAACGTTGTAATTTCAAACCTGCACATTCGCAAAGCCACCATCTGCCATTCTAATTTTGACATTTGTCATAGTTGATATTTTCGTATGTTTTCACATTTTAAATTAGGTAAGGGAAAATATAACGAATAATTTAATCATACGAATACGCATGCGAATACCATTGTAGATATTATAAAGGAACTAATTTTTTGAAAGCTATTCACTTGTAAAATGCACAACTATTTTTATAGAATTTTCGACAAGTTATTCCAAGATATAACAATATAAGCAGATCAAAATCAGATTTGATGTGTGATAGATGACAGTTGTCTTAAAACACCGCTAAACTACCTTGGACAGGCGTGCAAGCGTTGTGTAAAATTTGTATAAGAGATACACAGTCATTAACAAACTGATTTGCTACACAGTGTTTATTAGTAACGTTTTTGCCTACCCGGGTGTTGAATGGTCATGTAACTTTTACAACACGATTATTAGTTAGACTGTAATTCTACAAAAGCTATATAGATAATATATATTTTTTTCAAATAATGGCCTACTTTTTTAATATATGTCAAACCAGAATACATTTTTATGTTTACAAAAACATGTGTATCATTATATTTAATAAATTCATACTATGTTCAACTGTAATGTAAATATGTATAAAGAACATTCTGTAGTTGATATATAGAATTATTCTTAAAGAGGAATACTTTTTATTGAGTACATATATTTGTATTCTTTTATTTCAATTGTTCCTATGTAGAACATTCATGAAAGATAGGAATTCGTTAAAAATAAAAAACATACTTTATTTCATTTTATTCTGTTGTTAAATGAAATTGCATTCTTGTACCACAATAGATCAAATCACAATCCATTTATATGATTTTTACACTATAGATGATGGCATTGACATCAAAAAATGAAGTCACTGTAAAATTAATTCCATCAGGTGAATACAATGATTCATTTTGTATATTTATTTTAAACAAATATTTTTATTATTGCATATGCGCAAACATTGGATTTTTTTCCCTGTCGGGAGTCAAAGATATTTTTTAACAGATTTTTAATTATCTCAATAGAGACGAAGTTGGAATATTTATTGTAGGAGAACCGGGAAATCAAGGCACCTACAGGGCTTACGACCTGTAAACCAGCCGATGACAGGTCGTAAGCCCTGTAGGTGTCTTGATTTCCCGGTTCTCCTACAATAAATATTCCAACTTCGTCTCTATTGATATAATTAAAAATCTGTTAAAAAATATATTTATTTTGTTGCAGTATTTGAAGAAAAACCAAATGTTGAAAACATGAGTGGATTCACATCTGGTTTAACATCAGGTGGAAGTTCTAATATTGGTACACCGTTGGAAGGTCCCTGTGCTATTACACAATCTGAGTCTTTTAAAGAACAGTTATCAAAGAATGGAAGACTTCAACGTAATGATTCTCAATATTCCCAAGAATCGCATCAATCCAGGAATGCTGTTGGGAAAAACTGTAGAGTTTTGGTAGCTTCAAAACATCTACGTAATGATTCCAAAACTATTCAACTCGAAACTCGGCATCAATTATCACTTGATGAAGAAAAATGTGAAATGAAGCACAGTAGAACAAATTCTAGAGATCTTAAACATTCTCGCTCCAACTCCAAAGATTATACTCTATTTTCCAGATCAGCTTCAAAAGATTTCAACACTCATTCTCGTTCTGGATCTCGAGATTTCAAAGTACATTCTAGATCTAACTCACGCGATATCAGTTTAGAGCAAATAAAAAATCTCGCTTTAAAGAGTGTCGAGAACTTGGATCTTGCTTCTGTTGTACATTCTAAATGTTTGGATGAAGAAGCAAAACAATTATTAGATAATTCCAATATGGTTTTAAGACACAGAAGAACCAACTCTAAAGATTTAAAGGTTGCTGAGGGAAATGTGAAAGGACACAAAAGAAGTACCTCACACCATATAATGGTGGATGGACCTGGACAAGAAACAGATGTAAGGGAATTATTGGATACAAAACATTCCCTTCCACTCAATGAACAGTCCTTTCCTATTCCGAGTGTTATATTTAATGACAAAGTACTTTCTCCAAGCGAAGAAGGGACTTAATGATTGTGTCATATTAGTTAATTAAAGTGCAAATTATATTTCTGTGTATATACAAGTTTTATGTAGTTTTGCTTGTTTAGTATCTCAATTTTTTCTTCTAAAGTTTGCAAAAACACAAAAAATGCAGTAAGTTTAGCTAAAATTATTTTTAGATACTATTAAGAGTTTATTTATGCATAGGTATATAAATAACTTCTTAATTATCTATGTACATATCTCAATTTAATGTCAATGAAAATGACTATAGATCCTAGTCGCTTCCAATGACATTACATTTTTTTGTTAAAATTATACTTATAATTTTCAAGGAAAATTTATGTCAATTGAGTAGAAAATTTGTGCTGTGAAATGTGTAAATATTTAAAACATGTCTAGATTGTTTTATAAAAAGGATCTGTAAATATTTAATTTTAATTTTGACTAGTATTGCAATACAATTTATTTAATTTTTCTATTTTAGTTAGTTAAATTGTTTAGTCTCATTTATTTATTTGTTTTCATTGTTATTTTCAAACATTCCGTTTGCATAATGATTTTTTATTTCGTCATATATTTGTGTACTTAATTACGTTGAAAATAAAATTGTCTTATTAATTATTGTGTTATTAAACTTTGATAGGCTAAAAACTTTCTGCATAACATGAACATCAATTTAATTTTTAGAAAGACTCCACCCCAAAATGGGAATTTTATTGCTATAACAAAAATATACCATTTTGTGCAATTGTAAAATTGCATGAAAAGTATTGAATAGACCTGTAGCCTTACTCTTGAAACTCGAATCCGATCCCAATTTCAAATTTTCATTTAGAACTTACCTATCTGCCGCCTACGTACATAAAACATACCTACCTACCGCATTCATTCTCCGTTACAAAGGTAGGTTCTTAACAAGTCGGATCGTATTGGGATCGGATTTGCAGTGGAGAGTAAGGCCGCTGTTTTTTTATGACAATTCTACATACAATTATTTGATTTCATTTGTTCTGGAAAAATGATATTTTTATATTGAAAGATGAAGTTCTTGTAAGTGTGATATCATATTAATTATTTTTTTACCCTAAATAATATCTATCCAGTGTGTTAGATATTATTTTTTAATAAATAAATAATTATATATGAAGGGTTATTTTCTAAGGTAACCTCATCAAAATAACCTTTCACGTATATAATTTTTTTTATATGCAATTCACTATTTATCTTTGCTTCTCATTACATGTATTTCTCTAGCGATGTCCATGAAGTATTCTTTATTAAAAAAATATTGGTACTTAATGTTTTCTTTCATTTTATTAATACAAAATTAGGTTTATTGTATTCGCAGCGTGATGATGACTGATTGTGATGTTAATTATTATTTTTTTCATTTTTTGGAAATCATTTTTATTTTACGATTTTGATTGTATGTATGTATAAATTATGGATTCAAAATATTTTGCAATTAAACTCTTTTTCACATAACACCTACATATTTTGCTCTGCTAATTAAAATTACAGTAAATACCAAAACACAAATGTGTCAGAATCGCATTACAAGTTTGTAAGTACCTTTTTGTATCTATTTTGTTAAATATTAGAACTACTTATATTTTTACTTACAGGAAGTAGAATTTGTTTTTTTTTTTATTACGTCACAAAAATAATTAATAAAAAAAACACAATTTTGGAATACAATATATTGGAAATATAGAATTTATTTCATATGAAAAATTATCAAATTTTCTATCTTTATGTTTCCTCATTCATAATTAAGTAATTTTCTTTTTTTTCATTACTGTGTTTTTACTTAGCACGGCTGTATGGTACCTATTCCATTAACTTATATTCATTCTTTAATATGACGAAGATTTCTAGATCATCACTGGTATTGGTACAGTTTCATATTGTCTATTTTTTATATTTTGGATGGTATTATTTTTTCTTCAAATTCATTTAACCACAATATATCTACTTGTTTTTTAAACTCATGTATTTTAGATGGTTTTTAGTCCATTTATTCTCAAAAGAAGCTATTTACTGAAATTATTTGTGATAAATAAATCTAACACATAATTTATTTATTATATGGTAACAAAAATACTCAAATACATATTATTATTAACTTTTATTATTTTAATTTATTTATATTTATAATAATTTTCATTCTTTTTTATCCCAGTAATATCATCTATGTAAATTTCTTTTGTAAATCATCTTCCAACTTGATGATAAAACATTAATTTATTTAATAAATATTTTATTTGCTTAAATAATGTGCATGTAGTTGGGACCATATCATAGTTTTTATTCCTTTTTTTGTATATTAAAGTATATTCCTATAAAATATGTATATAAATTTACAAAAAGTAGAATTTAGAGGTTTTACCATTTGAGCAATATGAGCATCAATTATTTGATTGTGAAAGTAATCGGAAAAAATAGAATACAAAATGAATTTAGATTTTAACAAAGCTAAAACATACATATTTGAATATCAAAATGCCTTAAAAAAATATTAGATTAGATATAAAAAAATGTTAAAAACAGTTGTTTGAACTGGATATTTTATTCATAATAATATATGTAGATGTATTTCCAGTTCCAATATTGATGTAAAATTGTTATTTTCTTATAATTATGGAATGTTGAAAAAGAAAATAGTTTT
The DNA here is from genome assembly GCA_963576475.1 of Molanna angustata. Taxonomy (NCBI): domain Eukaryota; kingdom Metazoa; phylum Arthropoda; class Insecta; order Trichoptera; family Molannidae; genus Molanna; species Molanna angustata. The sequence continues at coordinate 19,265,746 of OY754967.1, read as the reverse complement.
GTAAACAGTGTGTATATTTTATTTTCTGTGAAATTATTAGTTGATAAAAATATTTTCTCACAAAATATTAATGACAAATGAATACATAAGAAATCTATTGGAAACATGTTTATGTGATGATGAATACAAAATAATTACTTTTAATATATATTAGGTATCTGTAAGTTCTATTCTATGGTATGCTGAGAGTACATTATTTATTAGTAATGTTTGGATTTAAAAAAATATTGATTTGCACATAGGTACATAATAATGTTAGGACACTTTTTTCCAAATAAATAACAATGTTTGCATCGCTTGCTGAAACCAAGAACCATTCAAATTTTAGGACAAATGTTTGCGAGCTTTATTACAGTTGTAAATTTTTCAACTTGCGATTTTACAATCACATTTTCAGTGTTTTGCACGTTGAATGGACTTAGCAGTACCTTTAATGAATAACCTAGCTGAAGCCTGATTGGTTATATTCTAGGGAAAATTGTGCAATTATGATGTATTTTTTTTATAATATATATATTATATATATATATATATATATATATATATATATATATATATATATATATATATATATATATATATATATATATATATATATATATATATATATATATATATATATATATATATATATATATATATATATATATATATATATATGTACATGCATATATAGGCTTATATTAATTCAATAAAAGCCATCAAATCTTAACAGTGTTTCACTTTTACCTCACCCCATGTTAAAAATTATTTTATGACAGGAATATTTTATTGCACAGAAATTTTATGACGAAAATAATTGATAGTTATCGAAATTTAGTGTATTCGATGATGAGGATGTAAGAAAAATGAAAATACTGACTATAAGACCACTACTACAAAAAGGGATCAATTTAATAAATTATTCATCTTGTATTTAATTGCCTTAGTTCTTTGTTTTTAGATGTTTGAGTTGTTTTTATTAGTGTAAATTTTTTTGTTATTATTAAAACATTTTATGTACTTATTTAAAAATTTGCAATTAAAAAATTTATATGCCCTTGTTAAACAAGTACATATACATCTTCATACATTCCCCAAATTATGCATAAATGCTTGTCCTATAGGTGAAAAAAATATGTCGAGGCAGGAGATTCAAACTTGTGACCACTGTATTACTAGCCCAGCGCGCTAACCGCTCTGCCATCGACCCATCTAAATATCAGTAATCTCTTTGGTCAGTCTATTGTTAAAACTCTGCCCATACTGATCTCAAATTATCGTCCTTTTAATGACAACAATTAACAATGTATTAGTTTCATAGTATATAATAATAATAATTAACACTTCCTTGCACCCTGTGTAAGTGGCGAGTTTATTGCCAAATGGCAATTTATTCCAACTAACCAGTGTTTCCAGCCCAGAGAAGCAATATTTGCGAGAGAAATGAATTTAAATAAATTTCTCCTCTGCTGGGAATCGAACCCAGGACGCCCGCACAGAAGCAAAACGGCTTACCAACTGTGCCACAGCAGTCGGCATGTTGTCACTATATGAAAATCAAAGATAAAACTTGTTATCACAAGTAACTATACAAGCACGTTTATTTCTATATGAAGGGAAAACATTTACTACATGTTTCAAAATCGCATTGGGGTCAGTTTTGTAATATCAGAGTGTATAAAATGATGTGTATAAATGGATATTTTGAGAATCATTTTTTCATAAAATATTCCTCAATGTATCAAAAGTACAACGCCTAATTCATCCGTTCAACTCTAATTCTGATTGTGACTTGGCAAATAGTATATAAAGTTATAAAGAGATGCAACTCCATAAAAATACTGAAAGTCACCCACCACTTATCCGGGTATCTCAGGAGCGTTAGCACCTCGTTACCCGCACTTACTTGCAAATCTTTTTACGCAGGCGGGCTCGGAGTTTGCCGGATGGGTTCCCCGCAACAAACCCCACCTGCTAAATTATGGACTCTCGGTACCCCCATTCAGGGATGAAGCCTATCTAATGCACCTTACTAATCCAACTGTCGCTTTGTTCAAGAGAATTTATTCTCTTAACATATCAACAAAGTATTAATCCAAAACCCGCGTATAAGGAATACTAGGAATATTTTGTATGGCGTAGTGGACTTTTTGCATGCTAAAAACACCAACTTAGAGGCTTCGCAGCATTTATGTTCCCATACATGGATTTACTCAGAATTCGGAGTAGAACATTTTATATGAGTTTTGTGTGTCTGTCCGTCCGTCCCTTATAACTTTTGATCCGCTCAAGTTACAGAGCACATAATTTCAAAATATATAAATAGTTATAGACCTACAAAACTTTTATGCATAGAATTTTGAATTTTTGTTTCAGTCAGGGTTCATCAACTTTTGAATTTTTACTTTATTTTTCCATATATCTCAGAAATTATAAAAGCTAGAATGCTGAAAATTGGTATGAACATAGACAAATACAAAATCTTATATCGGTTTTTTTTTTTTAAATTACAGAGTTTCTCAAACATTTTTTATTTAGAAAAATATTTTTTCATGATAAATTTATGTGTTTAACTGTCTATATTTCCAAAGCTTTTTAAAATATCGAAAAAAGCCGAAACACCCCAACTAGATAATTTAATTTTCTATAAAAAATATTAACATTATAGTAGTACATCTCATTTTTTTTAAACTATTTTTATAAAAATTGAATTTAGTGATGACATCGCGTCATACAATTTGTATAGCAGTCGCCTATACACAATATGTAAGAAGACTTAATAGTTTGATAGTTAAATCTCCAAACATACATACATACCATCATGCTGTTTTCATATTCTGGGTAGAAAAAAGGACTGACCTCCATACTGTCCTATCTTGACATACATACCTACATGTGTTGTATAGAAAACAAAATATCTAAAAATATTCAATAATTTGTATTTATCGGTTTATAGTTCAACTACATACACTATTGCTATCGACAGTTGGATCTCATGTGTTACATGCAACTAGTTAAAACTAATCTTAATTTCTAGGTACTTATAACTAGCATCACAATATAACTATATATCTATACAAATAAAAACTAGCATCATAATATAACTATATAAGCAAACCTTTTTTTAATTATGTGAATAAGCAACTGTCCTTGAGGGTAAATGTTCCTCCCGTGTTGAATGTTGAGAGGGGAGGAACAACATCAATTCATGAAGAGATGGCAAATATATTTGCAGATCAGTTTCAGAAGGTGTTTATTAGAGAACCAGATGGTCTACTCCCAGATGTTGAAGGAATTCAAAGAGTTAATAACACACTGTGCGACATTAATTTCTCTTAAGATCTCATAAAAAAAGTACTGTGTAACCTCGACGAACACTCATCCATGGGACCAGACAATGTCACAGCAGGGCGACCCAGCTCCCGTGAAACATGGAGTAGGGGATGGGGGGGGGGGTTATACTGAGGAACCAACCCGTACCGCCGGGTGAAAGCCAAGATTTCAGGAATCTGCTTAATGCATTTTACATTTTAAATTTATTTTCAATAGAAAAGACAATGCTTAAATATATGAACAAGGCCTGGGAGGCCGCTATAATCCGTTCCTAGAATTAAAAGAAGAAAAATACATTAGGCCGAAGTAAAATAATGGTTATTGGGTTTCTTTGATATCATAATGCATGGAAATATATCGATCACAATACCTATGGAAATATCAATCGCCTCTCCTTTTATGATCGAGATAATCCATGCAAAGACAAAAGAAACCAAATATCGTATAATCAAACAAGAGTAAACGCATTACCAGAGCGAGAACGTACACGACTATACACGATTCTTCTTTCCACCGCAATGTTCTACATAATAACATTTTCTTTTCCGATAAACGCATATGTAACGCTTTATATCGCTTCCAGAAAACCGCTTCGCGAAGAAGCTTCACCTTAATTATAATGGGGCCAATACCATACCGCAATCGCTTCCAACCATCGAACAAACAAAACCGTATAACAACTATCCATAATACAATTCGATTTCCGATAACTCAACGTCATAACGCATTTACACAGTTTTACGCTCGTATCTAACTTCTCCTCTCTATACCTCTACTTCGTCGGCTGATTCATTCGTGTCCATCCGTTATCTCATTTTCCTCGGTGATTTACTTACGTTGTCCTCTCAATTAAATAATAAAAATACCGCACTTTTTCCCACAGGAATATAACACACAAAAAAATCCATCACGCCGTATTCTGCTATTTACCTATCAATTATTACGTCATTATCTTATCTTTTTAAGTCATTATATCATCGTACGTCATTATCTCACCCGATTACGTCATCTCATACTACTACGTAATTATGTAATCTATCGTTAGCTTATCGTAATTAATCTCGACTTCATCTCATTGCATTATTACTCATCTTATTACATCTCGTTAACCGGCTACTACTAAACTTATTCCTTTCATCTAATTCTTCGCTTTCGAGTAGTCTAATTCTGCTTTCGTTACAAATCGTTGTCTCTTTGGGTCACAGATTTCTCCAAATCTGCGCGAATTTAACTGCGAGTGGCTGTAGAGTCTATCAATGCTACATAAAGAGAATCATCAATCGTCTAGTTTATCTGCGGTGAGGCTAATCCTACCAATAACACATAGATCGTCTATATTGTATTCTTATTCGTAATTCCGTCATTCTTCTCCTCTTCGTACCTATTCATCTCATTACTACTCAGCGCAATTACTGGCGTACCTAACTCAGGGTCCGGCGTGACTACCGGTCTTCTCTCTTCGAATTTCACAGGAGCTTCTCATCATCCGACGTATAATCATCATCATTTTGCTACCTTTTGACGTTTCTACTTGCTTCCTTTCATCCGACGTATCTTCATCGTCATCTTGCTACCTATCGACGTATCTGCTTGCTTCCTTTCATCCTACGTATCTAATCAACTATCAGCTTCCTACTACTCGACGTATCTGGCGCGACTACCAGTTCTACTTCCGACGCGAATTCTGAACTACTTCTTATGATGCGTATCTTCTCGCTATTAGCCTCCACGGTCTTTACATCGTCATCATCCTCTCTATGCACATACAGCCTCCACAACCACTACAGCAAAATCTACAGAATTGGGATCATCATTATCCTCCAAACAACTTCATTCTTCATTCACAGAATTTTTATTACTCATCAAAATCATCTACAGATTTATAAATCACCTTCATCGTCAGAGTTATAAACCACTTTAACTTCATCATCTACAGATTTATTATCCACCTTCATAACTTCATCATCTACACACTATAACTTCATCATCTACAGATTTATTATCCACCTTCATCGTCAGAGTTATAAACCACCATGCTTCATTAACTACAGATTTATTATCATCCTCCATCGTCAGAGCTATAAACCACCATAACATCATGATCTACAGATTTATAATTCACCTTCATCGTCAGAGTTATAAACCACAACAACTTCATCAGCTACAGATTTATTCTCCACCTCCATCGTCAGAGTTATTTTAAATTCTTCACCTACAGAATTATGCTTTGCCTACAGAATTATAATCCACGAAACTTCGTCAGAGTTATAATGAATTCGTCACCTACAGACTTATTATTCACCAATGTTCATCTCATACAGAATTATACCAATTCACCTACAGGTTCTAACAGCCTCCCGTGAGGTCACGATATCTTCAAACGTCTTTACATTATTATAATCATCATCATAATCAGGGCGCCTGTTCCACGTGTTTTTACCTGGTGGAACGCAGGTTATATTTATTTAGAACAACTCACAACAACAAAATATTTCTTCGAAAAAAAAACGCTTACATATCCTCTACTATCCGACTTTGTAAAAATAGTACTTAATATTCTATTGATTTAACATAAGTTTAAAATATTTAAAAATAACATCATACTCCCGGGCTAACATAATATAACAGCAAATCTATAATATAGCGGTTTATATTATCATTTATATTATTCGCTACAAATCTAGTCTCATATTTTTATAAGTATACCACTGATTTCGTCATCACGTTCTACTATTCGATAATTACAAACATATATAACGACCGAAAATATATAAAAAAATCCACCTCAAAACATAACTATCAAAACAGTAATAAATTTCTACAACTGAAAATCTCCACATGGTCTGTGAAAACAACAGTTATTAAAACACGCTCAAGTATCCCGACAAATAAATATTTCAATATCAGTAAAATAAATATACCTAAAAATCATTCTTAAAAATTACACGCTTCAAAAAAAACACAGCTATCTACAAACAAAACTTAAATCTCAGGGCGGTTCGTTAAAAACTACTGTTTTTAAAATGTCCCACGTTTTGGGGGCCAATTGATATCTAGAGAAAGGCGGAGAAGAGTACTTGTCCCACGTTGGGAGCCAAATTGATATCAAGAGAAGGCGGAGAAAAATACTCGTCCTACGTTGGGACGCGAAATTGATAACTAAAGAGGCTAAAAAAAAATACGGCTCCACTTTGGGACGCGAAATTGATATATAAAAGCGCTGAAGTGAATACTAAAAATAAACATTAAACTCTGTCTCTGAAAATAAAAATCTAATAAAACATAATCGGCTGCGATGTGCCTGAAAAGACAAATACATACAAATACAGGCATGGTAAACTAATATATACATAACTGGAAAGATCTTACCAAACTGCTGCTCTCGTGACGGGACTGTAGAGGAAACACTTACACTACATATCACTTTTTAGTAATTAAAAATAACTTAAAACTAGCTTAAATTCACCCCCCGTTGACTATATGGACCTGAAACACACTTATTCACTACTATGCGATTATTTTTAATATTAAAAGTTATTATTAATAGTAACTTAAACTATTTTAAATTCACTTCCGATGATAGGTAGAGGACCTGAAAAGAACTTAATCACTACTTTATACAATTAAAAAAAAAATGCTAAGGCCGTCCGATAGCCTAGCAAACTCGCACTCTCGCACGCGGGTCTCTACAACTACCGACCAACCACTGACGCCTACCGAATGACAACTGACTGGACACAGCAGGGCGACCCAGCTCCCGTGAAACATGGAGTAGGGGATGGGGGGGGGGGTTATACTGAGGAACCAACCCGTACCGCCGGGTGAAAGCCAAGATTCCAGGAATCTGCTTAATGCATTTTACATTTTAAATTTATTTTCAATAGAAAAGACAATGCTTAAATATATGAACAAGGCCTGGGAGGCCGCTATAATCCATTCCTAGAATTAAAAGAAGAAAAATACATTAGGCCGAAGTAAAATAATGGTTATTGGGTTTCTTTGATATCATAATGCATGGAAATATATCGATCACAATACCTATGGAAATATCAAATCTTAGATTTAACTGCCCTAAGGGAGAAAAATGGTTATTTAATATTAGATTGTATAAATAATTACTATGAAATAATATAATGCACTCTGACTACCTTGAGTCTAGGCCTAAACCTTAACTCTGGTATTTTATATATACAAACATAATACGAATGAGATAAATACTCACAGACTTTCCTCTCTTGAAAACTTTGAGAAAAAAATATTTCCGCTACTGTGTTTCTCCCGCTTGTTACAAATAACGCAATTTCTATATTTCTGACTCATGATGCTCAGTAAGTTAATGAATGTTTGGTTATCTTTTTAAGCACTAAGCACCTGAAAAAAGGTAAAATGGCGAAATGAATCCAAATTCTCATTTGGTCCTCATGAACATTAAACAAAATCACAAGCAAAAAATCAATTAATAATTAATGTGTAAAAAACACACAAGTAAAATACTTTAATTATTTTTATTTCATGTTAATGTTAATATTGAATAAATAAATTAAAATTCTTACGTGGTCTGGTATTTTCCATGAATTTTCCTAAGAAATAAACAAAGTCAATCACCAAAACAAAATTTTTCGCTGTCACATAATAATCCAAAATTCAAATTTTGAAAAAAATATATATTAGGTACCTACATGGTACCTACCAAGTACCTACACCGAAGTTTTGAAAATTGGGTTCTTAATGTTGACTAACCTTTGTGTGTTAGTTTTTGTATGTTGGTATTTTAGCCTGATTCTCCCCATACAAAATCTTCTTGTATGGAAGTTGCGCCCCACTGCTTGTCACGAGCGGCTAAATATTGCGCATACCTCCCACTCTACCGCTATAGTGTTGCCATAATTTTATTTAAACTAGTTGCATATAACACATGAGATCCAACTGTCGATAGCGATAGTATGTATAGTTGAAGAATATGTACCAAACTATAAACCCATAAATACAAATTATTGAATATTTTCAGATATTTTGTTTTCTATACAACATATATTATGTAGGTATGTATGTCAAGATAGGATAGTATGGAGGAAGTTCCTTTTTTCCTACCCAGAATATGAAAATAGCATGATGGTGTGTATGTTTGGAGATGAAGTATCAAACTATTAAGTCTTCTTACATATTGTGTATAGGCGACTGCCATACAAAATGTATGAAGCGATGTCGTCACTAAATTCAATTTTTAAAAAAATTGATAAAAAAAATTGAGATCTTCTACTACAATGTTAATATTTTTTATAGAAAATTAAATTATCTAGTTGGGGTGTTTCGGCTTTTTTCGATAATTGTATAAGTTTTGGAAATATAGGCAGTTAAACTCATAAATTTATCATAAAAAAAATATTTTTCTTAATAAAAAATGTTTGAGAAACACTGGATTTTTTTTTGAAAAAATTAATTTGAGATTTTTTATTTTTCTATGTTTGTACCAATTTGCAGCGTTCTAGCTTTTATGGTTTCTGAGATATATGGAAAAACAAAATAAAAATTCAAAAGTTGATAACCCCTGACTTAAACAAAAATTCAAAATTCTGAGTATTAAATTTTTGTAGGCCTATAACTGTGTATATATTCTGAAATTTTGGGCTCTGTAAATTGAGCGGATCAAAAGTTATAAGGGGGGGACGGACACACACACACACAGACACACACACACACACACACACACACACACACACACACACACAGACACACACACACACACACAGACACACGAAATGTTCTACTCCGAATTCTGAGTAAATCCGTGTATGGAACATATATGCTGCGAAGCCTCTAAGTTGGTGTTTTTTGACTTCAAAGTTGGAAAAGCCGTGAAAAAAGTAGACCTCTCCATACAATTCTCGCGTATTCTGGCTTGATACATTGTCGATATGTTAAGAGAACAAAGTTCTCCTGAACAAATCGACAGTTGGATAAATGCCATGTAATAATAATAATTTTATTTTAAATAAAATTCATGTTATACCTATGGCAAGGAAATATTTTTAGCCTTGAAAAATTGTCAATCAGAAATTGAAGTTATACTCTAAAATACTCTACTACTCTAGTTTCTACTGAAATACTCTAGTTTTGATTAAAATGTATGGGAAAGTTGGCAAAAAATATGGAATTCTGTTTTCGATCGGAATATGTTCGTTAGGTTAGGCTCCGACATGAATATTATGTTCGTAAATGGATGAATAACACGGCCGCAAAAACCGAACAGACCCGAAATTTGGCGGGGAAACGCTGTTAAGCAAAATCACCAAATTCTTTATAACCACATACCTAAGTAAAAGTATGAAAAAAAAAAACAAAAAGTAGGGAGTTTTCACTTTATTGTGAGTTACTGATATAATTATAGGAAACCAATAAGTATCTATATATTAATACGTGGAGCCTGTGCCAAAGATCCCTTGAATCAATATAATTTAGATGGGTCGATGGCAGAGCGGTTAGCGCGCTGGGATAGTAATCCAGTGGTCGCGAGTTCGAATCCTGCCTCGACCGATTTCGTTCACCTATAGCACAAGCATTTATTTGCTTATTTTAGGGAACGTAGGAAGATGTATATGTACTTGTTTAACAAGGACATATTCATTTTTATTTAAAAAAAAAAAAAAAAAATTAAATGGTAGGTGTACGTAAACAATAATTATCCGTAGGTACTATATACTCTTTGACAATAATATCTACCTAGTGATCAAAGAGTATAATATCATACCTTACGGATACTAGTGATAATGCCAACCTTAGGTAATACCAATGTTTAAATTAAAATTTTAGAACATGTTAATGAAAATTACGTATTATATAAATAAGTACCTACTGTGAAACAATATAAATTATATTTTTTATTTATATAATATCTCACAAAGGAATTTACGGAAGATAATCGAAATAGGACTACGAACATAAATGGAAGGGACGAAGCGACCGAAAGGGCGAAGGGATGGAGGGACCAGGGACAGATGGGCCGAAGGAACGAATATATTCTTCTTTGATTATTACAATAACTTCCAAGTTGACCTGAAATTGTTATATCGGATTAGTCATAAGTTGAGAAACTTTCAAAAAAACTAAACATTCAATAAAATTTAATAAACCATAAAAAATGTTCTTTGAGCAATAACTATAAATGATATGATTTTGTTGATAGTAAATTTATCAAGGATCATTTTATTCTTCACAATTCTTATGTATCGTGCGTATGGTTTTCTAATAATTTATTGTACTATCCGCGGTACATTATTGTACCGCGGTACATTATTGTAATAATTTATTGTACTATCCGCGGTACATCATCTCTGGAGTGGCGCCCCCCAATACCTACTGAATACCCTCGACGCTGTCCAAAGGCGTGCTATACGTCTGATTGATGATCCATCACTGACTGATGGATTGCAATCACTAGAACACAGACGCAGAGTCGGTATTTTAAGTTTATTCTATAGATACTACCACGGGAATTGCTCAGAAGAACTTGCATCTTTGGTCCCTCCTCCATCCACTCGCAACAGAGTCACTCGCTTCACTCAATCGCAGCACCCATTCACAGTGGACCTTCGACATATACGAACAAGTCGCTTCTCGAACTCCTTTATTAATACAGCAGCCCGACTGTGGAACGATCTTCCGAATTCTGTGTTTCCATCTTCGTACAACCCGGGTCTTTTTAAAATCCGAATTAATAAACTCATTTCTAGATTGCAAACCCCTCCCAACGCTACGTAGTGCGCTTCTTCGGAAGAGTAAAATGGACCCAAATCCTAATAGCTGGCGTCCCCTACGTAGACATGTTAAAAAAAAAAAAAAACATTTATGAAGATGACAGTGGACCATAAAATACTTTCTTTCTACTTTGAAAGCTGTTGTACATTTGACAGTTGCATATATCATTGTCACAGGTATAACAAGAATTTTATTTTAAGTAAAACTATTTATTACGGAATGGCAACATTACTAGTAACGGCAGAGTGGGGGGTATGTGTTACATTTATCCGCTCGTCTGCTTGTCACCTCAATAATAATAATAATATATCCATCGGAAAATGTATGAAGAGAATCACGAAAGTCATGCCAACGTTAAAAAAAAATTGTTGCGTTGTCTCTCTGCTATTTGACAGCACTTAGGGATGGAAAAGCTATATTAAATGCTGTCACTGGTAGTGATGGGCAATATTAGAATTAGTATCTACCTTTGCAAAAATACAGGCAGTCCATATAATTTTATTTCAAAAATTTATAAAAAAAATTCCAAGAAATTCAAATTTATTGTTTATTTTATTAATTCAAAAGTCGCACAAAATCTTTTTTTTTTTGCGGGTGGCAGTTCTTGAGGAGAACACACTTAGGCCAATTGGCCCTTTGTGATACCACATTGGGGCTGTCCTCCCACTCACTCATCCCCCTTGAACCAACCTGAGCGGCAAATGAATGTCATAATGTCTGCAATGTCGGCCGACGATATGTCAATTAAATCATCATAGAAGAAACTTCCCAAGAAGCTTCTCCTAATTCTAGAGAGAGCAGGACAGTGACAGAGGAAGTGGACCACGGTCTCCTCCTCCTCCTCCTCTTGGCATGCTCTGCAGTAATCGTATGCCTCCAGCCCTAGCCTTCTGGCATGCTTTCCTATAACCCAGTGTCCCGAGAGAATTCCAGAGTGTCCTTGGTCAACTCTCTGATGCCCAGTTTTACAGTCATGCGACAATCCATGTTTGTGAATATTATGTTCACCGACGTTGATTGTTATTTTTTGCACAATTGTGCCGAGACCACGAGTCTAGAGGAGCTTCTAGAGCTACTCTTCGTGCCATGCATTCTTTGTCATTCTTACTAGCGTTCTGTGAAGGGGCCGTTTCAGTCCCCATATGCGGAACGGGTGGAGGTGGGCGTAACCCAGTGTCCCGTTAATACTGATATGACTCTGGCGAGTGAGTCTCTTCTGAACGAGAGTATTTCTCTGGTTCTTCTGAGATCATATTTTGGCCATGTTTGTCTGGCAATGGAGCATGTGCTCTCCTCAGACCACCTTTGGTCAGCACAAGCAATAATTTTCTCACTGACCCGGAGTTTACATGTTGCCATGGGGACTCCAGGTCTGTGTTTGATATAACAGGGTACCTGCTCTGGCAAGTTCGTCTGCCCTACAATTCCCCGCTATATTACTGTGACCCGGCACCCACATGATTTGTAGATTGAACCGCTCCGCTGCCCCATTTAAGATGTTGCGGCAGTTCAGGGCCACTCTAGAAGTAGTACTTACGCCTTTTAAGGCTTTAATAGCCACTTGGCTGTCTGTGAGAATACGGACAATGCTGTTTGATATTGTATTGCCTTGTATCCATTCTACTGCTTCCTGGATTGCCAAGATCTCTGCTTGAAAAACACTACAGTGGTCCGGCAACCTGAAAGAAATATTAATATTTAATTGCTCCGAAAAGACTCCTCCGCCCACCTTACCTTCCAGTTTTGACCCATCAGTGAAAAACACCTGAGCTTCATCGTGACGGATCAGATTCTCCTTCCACATTTCCCGCGAGGGGATTTGGGTTGAGAACCTGTTCTCGAAGAAAGGCTTGGGAATGACATAGTCGATACCTTCGGATGGCTTTTTGAACTCCTGAAGAACCATGGAGTGTCCAATGTGTGTCTCCCTCCAAGGGTTGACACAATTCATTCTTATGGCAGCTTTCGTTGCCATTTGTTTTCCTAGGAGGTCAAGCGGCATCAGATGCAGGATGGTGTCAAAGGCTTTTGATGGTGTAGTTCTCAGACAGCCAGTGGTTGTCACTTCTGCTAGTCTTTGAACTTTTGCCAGCTCTTTTAGATGCACTCCTTTTTTCAAGCAGTGCCACCATACCACCACTCCGTACATCATGACTGGCCTTATGACCGCCTTGTACATCCAGTGGGTTATCTTGGGGTGTAGTCCCCACCGTTTTCCCACGATCTTTCTGCAGGTGTACAGTACATTTGTAGCTTTCCATACTCTTTCCTGCGTGTTGGGCTTCCAGCTCAGTTTTCTATCCAGGATCAGACCTAGGTATTTAGTTTGAGCTGAGATCTCTAATGTCACCCCTTCTAGGGTTGGCAATGTAAATGCCGGGATTACCCGTTTATTTGTAAAGAGGATCAACTCTGTTTTCTTTGGGTTCACTCCCAACCCACTATTATTACACCACTGAGTTATCCTGTCTAGTGCCCTCTGTAAGAGAGATGAGAGTATGTTGAGGATCTTACCGGACACCGCTATGGCGAGATCATCTGCATAAGCAATTACTCCGACCCCGGTGTCGTCTAACTCCATCAACAGTTTATTTAGGGCTAGATTCCATAAAAGAGGTGATAGAACGCCTCCTTGGGGTGTTCCCTTCACCGGGTATCTTTTTATCTTTGAGCCCCCAAGTTCTGAGTTTATAACTCTATTTCTCAACATATTGTCGATAAATTCTATGAGCGAAGTCTCTATCCCCAATTTCCTCAGAGACTGAGTCATTGTTTCATATTTAATGTTATTAAAGGTTCCTTCTATGTCTAGGAAGGAGACCAGTGTGTACTCTTTATACTTCATCGATTTCTCGATTCTGTGTATCAGGGTGTGTAATGCTGTTTCTACAGATTTCCCTTTGCTGTACGCATGTTGAAACTCTGACCACTTTGAAGGTTCTATTTTACCCCTTATTCTGGTTTCTATAAGTCTTTCTAGCGTTTTAAGGACAAACGAGGATAGACTGATTGGTCTGAAATCCTTGGATGTATTATTAGATGTTCTTCCACCTTTGGGTATGAACACCACTTTTACTTCTCTCCATAATTTGGGGGTATAACAGAGTTCTATACATGCTTCGAAGATTGTCCCCAACCAGGGTATGACAGTCTCCGAGGCCGCTTGCAGTTCCGCTGGAATGATACCATCCGGACCTGGCGACTTGTATGGTTCAAACTCGTAAATTGCCCAAGCAATCATTTCTGTATTAAATAATTTCTGGGAGTTTTTCTGTTTCCTGGTTTGATTTGTTGTCTCAGGCATGCCCTCTCTTTGCAGGTGGGTCTGCGCCCCCCCTATCGGGCGGAGGGTTTCCCTAGGCATGTCGAGTTTACATCCAGGAAAGTGTGTTTCTGTTAATAGCTCTAATGTTTCAGAGCTGCTTGAGGTCCAGCTGCCGTCGTTTTTCTTTATATATTCAGGCATCTCTGGATCTGTAGCTAGGATTTTGTGAATCCTGTTTCCCTCAGGGATTGTTTCAATTTTTGTGCAGAAATCTTCCCATGAGGTTCTTTTTGCCGTTTTTACTTTACTCTTAAAAACTCTTTGACTAGCCTTATAAGTTTCCCATTCATTGTTTTTCTTAGCTAGGTTAAATAGTTTGCGACATTCCCTTCTTAGGGCAATTATCTCTTCTGTCCACCACGGTGGTCTTTTTCTCCCTTTAGCTATACGCACCGGGCACGATTCCCTGGTGGCTTGGTTACAAGCATTAGTAAGGGTCTTTACCATGTTATCCAAGCGCTGTTATGATAAACTGTTATCTAGGTGGCACTACAAATGGTATTGCTATTATAAAAAATAGCATCTCAGTAGTGCATGATGTAAAAAAAAATCAAGTTATCTTCTGCTTAAGGCTACTGTCAATAGTGTCAATACTAGCGCAGCGGACGGAACGCATCAGACGGATTTTAGAATTTTCTTTTGTATTGGAATTCATACAAGTGCGTCCACTGATCGGCAGGGATTGGAGCGCGCGCAGCGGATCGTCGGAATGCCGACGCCGCGCCGTTGCTCGGATCTGTCATTTTTATATGTGTATTTTCTTTGGTGATATCATATCGCCTTTTTTATGGAAAATTGTCATTTAAATTGTTTAAACTATATTTAAATAAACCAAATTTGGATGCATAAATGCTTTTTACTCAGCAATTACGCGAAAACGACTGAAAGATTTTGTATGAAATTTGGTATTTAGATATGGCTAAATATTTTTTAAATTCATTGTAATTAATTTTCATTGAATAAAATAATGTACGAGCCGAGCATGCGATTACCAAGCCGTAAAATCATTTGTGTATTTGCATTTTCAATCGAAAATTGTCAATAAATCCAAATGACAGTATTGTTGGACGCACTGTCATAAATACACATACACACCAACATATTCAGACATATACACTATCACAAACAAAAGAAAACAAAATACAAGTGATTTACATATAAATAAAATTTACATATGTAATGTAATCGAAATATTATATCCATGGAATATAATATATGTATTATAGAGAAACCTGGAGAAATCCAATATCTATTATTCCTCTTTACGATTTGGTTCGATTCCGGATAGATACACAATTTGTGAAACGTTAAAAAATATAATAGTCTTCAGAATATGGCGACTACCTGTTACATTGGCTGTTTATTATTTGTAATTTGCCCGATGAGTAATAAAATTTAATTTGCGATTAGTACATTATCACTATAAATCAATTTCATTGCGAATAGAAATACATATTTACTTTCGCCAGTCTTTTTTTTTCGTCTTGATTTGAGATTGTGGTTGATATCATAGAATAGTTGATATGACTATTAATCATTTTGCTTTCAGCAAGACGGAAGGTTTACTTTTATCAAACCCAAGGTTTCTTGTTGTTTTCAATTAATTTCTATTAAATTACATATTTTGTTCAAGTAGAAAATCGTAAATGAAAACTTCGAATTATATTTTATTACTGGTAACATAGGTACAAGCGTCTTGCTTGACATTTTATCATCTGCAATCTGCCATATTTAGTTCCTTTGAGGCCACCATAAGGTTGTGTGGTGTGTGTGGTCAGTGCTTAAGTTTTTCATTAACTCACGGCATTAACCGTAAAATTCATATTCAATGTGTATGGCAGTGGTGGTGAGTTTAAAGATTTTTAATTCTATTTTTTATGTATTATTTACAAAATATTTTAATAATTCTGTAAATTTTGTATTAGGGTGTGAATGTCATTCTGGATCGTGTTCACATGCAATATTGTGTCATCTTATGCTTTGTTAAAAAACTTTTAATTCTCTTTATAATATCATTATTTATTTTGTGAATTAACGAAGTGTGCATATTATTTTGAACTGCTGTGGAAATATGTGTGTGTTGCAAAACTAACTTTGCTATAAAAAGTTATATTTTTACATAAACATTTTTTTGACCCCAAATATGTTGCAATTACATTTTTAGTATTGTATCATAATGAATTGACATATTTGAGCCAATTAATCAATCTTTGATCGTTTACTTAAATTATTTTCATTTGGATACGCAGAACTTTATTTATTTGTCTGTATGTCTTTTTTAAGATTCCTAGAGAAATCATGATATCATGTATGATAAACTAATTTTGTTTTGTTGCTTTGTGAATACATTATATTATATTTTACAAACATTCGTTAATCATTGTTATTGTGGACTCTTTTTCCTTTTAAATTATTAAGACATGAGGCCTGAGTCAAATTGCAAACATTGTTTGCTTTCGTAAAGACCTAATTTTTATGTATGGAATTTCACGTTTGTTGTTAATTGGTAGAGAAACTTGGTACAACAAATGTCAAATCCCATACAAAAGAATAGCGCTTTGCGAAAGCGATTTTTATTGTATGTTTTGTATCATGTACATAGCGGTTTCTTAATGTATAGTTATTAATTACAGCATGTATAATTTGGCTCATTTAGAATTTATAATTAAGTATAATGAAGTGATACAAAATAAATAGTAACTCTGTTAATATGCTTTCCTTCTATTCTAGGCAGAATTGTATTTTAAAAAGTTATTTTTGAATAATTGTGCAGTTATTGGTTGTCAAAAGTCTTGTTTTTTTTTCAAGTATGTATTTTTTAAATTTATTTCAAGTACCATATTGTTTTTTATAATAAATCTCTTCTTTGTCCTCAGTTTAATTCATTACACAGGGCCTGCTTTTCTGATCATGATTTTACACATGTCCCTTTGAATATTTATCAACCAGGTGGTTTGAGATCTTTCACTCTCTTTTCTCTTAGAAGCTATAGAAAGGCAAACATATTCAACATGTATATTTTCATTCATTGTATTCGCCGACCTATAATCATTACTTATATGGGTGATTCTCAGTTAAGAGATCATGATTAAAAAAACAAACTTTTTTATAATATGTTACAAATAGGTTGATTCTCTGGTAAAATACAGCATCTAGTTTATGTTCACTCATTATCATTGTTTACTTAGTTTTGTCTTAATTGCAGGTTAACCATGCAAAATTTCCCTATCCTGGTACTTATATTTTTTTAGTAATCTGTGTTTATTTTATCATGTTTCTTTACAGTTACAAGCTTATCTTGTTTTTTTAACGAAAAAGTCCCTCCCCCTGCTATCTTTGTCATTTCAGAATATAATACACTCTATCAGTCTTACTAATAAACGTGTTGTAAAATTTACACGACCATTTAACACCCATGTAGGCAAAAACGTTACCAATAAACGCTGTGTAAAATATCAGTTGGTCAACGACTGTGTATCTCTCATACAAATTTTACACATCGCTTGCCCGCCTGTTCTAGGTAGTTTAGCGGTGTTTTAAGACAAATCAAAATTGATTTTGATATGCGTGTTTATATTGTTATATCTTGGAATAATATGACGAAACCTCTTTATAAATTATTATATTCTCGATAATTGTACATTTTAGGAGCGAAAAGTTGACAAAAAATCAGCTCTTTTATAATATCTACAATGATGCTCGCTTATATATTCGTATGATGAAATTATTCTTTATATTTTCCATATTCCTATTTTGAAATGTGAAAAACATATGAAAATATTAACTACTACAAACGTCAAATGAAATTATAATGCCGGATGGGGGCTAGCGGCTCTGCGAATGCGCGAGTGCGAAATTACAACGTTGTCGGATTATTTGTTGTACTCTTGTTGTAGCTACACAGTCGTTATACAGCGTTTATTAGTAAGATTTTCAAATAATCACTCCATGGGCTTTACACGGTGTGTACCTTAAACACTGGTAAACGGGTGTGCGGTAGATTTTTGTTGTACTCTTGTTGTAGCTACACAGTCGTTATACAGCGTTTATTAGTAAGATTTTCAAATAATCACTGCATGGGTTACACGGTGTGTACCTTAAACACTGGTAAACGGGTGTGCGGTAGATTTTTATTAGTAAGACTTTTAGTGTGTGTTGTTGACCAGTGCACAGTATCACCATAACTAATAATTATAGCATATTCATACATTTTTGATCTGTTTATGCATCATGCATACTGAATATTATGAGTTTCCAAGTTTTTCACTTCATAAGATCATGTCAAAAGCTATAGCTTTGACTTTCTATGGACCTATGGACTTTTTGAGATTATGGTGAACTGAAAGAAATTAACGTGTGAGGAAAGTGTATAGTAGATTCAATATCAATACTTTAAATTATCAAGTGAAGTATAAACAACTGTAAGAGAAAAAAGAAGTACCAAAAGAAAAAGGACTACTAAAACTGTAAAACAAATGACACCCAGAGAACAACCTATAACGTCAGAAAGTTATGGAGAGGAAAAACGACAAAATGTTAAAAGTGAGCATTTCAAGATATAAGTGTCCCTATAACATCACCAAGTGTGATATAAAAATTATTGCAATTCACATTAATGTTGAATTCCAAAAGAAACTAGTGTTTCTGTAGAAATTAGTCTTCAAATGTCAACACTCAATTCATACTGTTCCATACGTATCTTTCATGTTATGTCTCTCCTTGATGCATTATCTTCCCTTGGTTACTTATAAAATGAAAAATAAATGATTGAATGACATGTTACAGATCTATAAAAACTAGGTGCATGGATAAAAATACAATCTTTTGCCGCCTCTCCTAACATCAATTTGCCTCTTACCTGAAGATCACCAATATATGTATTATTTGATTAACTTATTTATTAAAATACAACCATGAGTATAGTATATTATTTTCTCTTTAAGCGAATTTGCATGAAGTTTGTAATTTGCCTTTGTTATTATTTTTTAATATATTTCAACACATACATAATCATTTCAAAAACTTTTTTATGTGAAGGTAAATTTACTACATTATATTTACATTATGCTTATCTATCTTTGTATTGGAATGGGACGGATATTATTAATTGGATGGAAAAAGAAACAGGAGAGCTTGAGAAACACTACTTACAAAAATTTTAACTACTCATAGTTTTTTAATACAACAGATTTATATGTATGAGACGATGTATGGACATGAATGAAGCGAGGAATGTATGTCAAGAGAGAGGAGTCTGGCGTTCGGTTCTCTCTGCCTACCCCAAATAGGGAAATGGCGTGATGGTATGTTGTTGTTGTTGATTTAAGTCTTGTTCAATTTCATTAACTCAACAAACTAAGAATTTGTTGAGTTAATGAAATTGGTGGTAAACTTGAAGTTGGTATAGTGGTCATTTTGAAGTCTCTTGTATTGTTCAAGATGTGAAGTGTAATATTCTGTTAACTGTATCTTTACTATATTGAAACAACTCAGCAAAGACTCTACTACTATGGTATAGTGGAGAGTCATAATTTCACAATTTTTTTACATCAATTTCTCAATGGGTATCGTGTAGAGAGTGCACACTATGAGTTTCCTCATGATGTGTTAATGTGGATGGCGTACACCATATCCTTTTTGTGTCCTCTTTAAAGCCTAAACTATAAGTTCAATCGAATTCATATTTATCTACATTATACATACTTATGTATAAAATACATATAGACCTAGAACTGATTTCTTTTCCATAAATATCCGTTAATTTCTTGTCTATGATTTGATCTGTCAATATTTTTTAATTGCTCTCTTAGTCTGGAAAATCAATTATTTTTTTTTAATTTTCTATTCAATAGAAATACACAGTGCATTCAAGGATTGTAACTTTTAAAGAAAAAAATATATGGTTTAAATTAAGTGTGAAATTGCATAATTTGTATGAAAGATATCTTCTACCAAAAGTAAAATAAATTCTGTATGGGAAAATTGAGTTACCAACTCAACCGTTAATTTCTTTTCTATGATTTCATTTATGTTTTTTTTGTCCCCTACAGCCCAAACTTTAAGTCAGATTAACTTCATATTGAAAAATAGAGTTGATTAGTTTTCCATAGATATGCGTTAATTTCTTGTCTATGATTTCATCTGTCAAAACTTTCAAAATGCTCTCACGGTCTGTTAAAACGTTTTGTTTGAATTGTTGATACAATAGAACAACATTCTTCACAAAGCATTCAGGGATTCCCAACTTGAAAAAATCAATCTATGGTCTTGTTATATTAAGTGTGCAATTGCATATTTGTATGAAAAGTGTATAATAGTAAAATAGCTTCTATATGGGAAAATTGAGTTATCAACTTCATATTGATATTGTGTTTCTATAGACAATAGACAAGTGTATTTTTTTTACTCTCCACTACTATGAATGTAATAGTATTCATTTACATCTACATACTATCACTCCATCTTCCTCACCGAGTAGGCAGAGAGATCCAAACACCACATTCTTCTATTTCGATATAAATCCATCGCCACGTCAATGTTCATGCACCATCGCATACATGCTATCTATTGTTGAAGTAAATTTTTTACATCAATTTCTTAACAGGTATCATATAAAGAGTTATGAGTTTCGTGACAATGTTTTTGTGTGTTTGGTGTATTATGAAAACTTTTGTCCTCAGGGAAACTAATATATGTTTAGAAATCTAGTAGATATGTACTTCATAAAAATGCATTTCGGGATTGTCAACCTTCCTAAAGAAAAAATGTTCACTTACTTTGTAGTGGAGAGTTTAGTGTTGACCACAACCCACTCGTTTTACGTCACTTAGATAATTAATTCTGGATGTATCAATCTTGAATATATGGGTTTTATTCATGTTAAATTTTTTCATTAGTTTTGTTAAGATGTCACACTTGTGCATGTTAAATGTATTAATATTTACTGTTCGAATGGTCTCTATGAGAAGCCTAATATGGCTACTAAGGTGTCAAAGTTCACTCTTTTTAAATCGATTTTATTTTTAGATTATTTGGTAGTGTTAGATACTCTGCAAACTGAGCATTTTCATTCATATTGTAGCCCAGACCTATCGGTAGGTAATATAATTTAAAAAAAAATCCCATGATTTTTTCACTTATTCATACTTTATTTTTAGACTTAAGTATGAGAATGTACATGTTTGTATTTTTCTTTTATGGACATATTCAAAAAATCATAGATAATAATATATTTTTTTTATTCGAAAAGTAATGACTTTTTCCGTTGGTTTCACCAGAATTATTTTATTCTAACATAATTATGATTTGGATATTGCTTAGAACTTGTCTTTATTTTACGAAACTAACTACTACTATTATAAGTGAATGAAATAGGTCGAACCTGGAAGTATCAATAAGCTACTAATTTTACTAATCAAGTTCAATAACCACTCAACCATCAATTTTCTAAGAATTCAATGTTATTTCTTTGAAAAAAAGCTAGGTTATTGAATTGAAAAAATAAACGTTTATTGCGTAATTATTACATACTTGTTGTATACCTTTAGTATTTTTGGTTGTGTTAGTTAATAAATTATGTGAATGAGTCAATGACTGGATATTATATTTTTGCGTTGTTTCGACATGAACGTATTAGCATATTATTTATTTATGTTATTTGATTATACGAACCAATTTTAACAATATGAAAATACTAGATTACCTAATATTGATCGTTGGTTGGTTAATGTTTGATATACCTAATACATATATTATTGTGGTTATTTTTTTAGTGAATACTGATCCCAATAATTCATGAAAACTGCCTAAAATTTTGTAAATATGTTTTTTATGGCATACGGTTTTTTTATTTTTGTACAGTAAAATTACTCAAATTTACGTAATTGATTTATATATTTTAATAAAAAAAAACATGTCTCTTAAAAATGGAGCCGAGAAGTATGAAGTATCGGAGAAGTGTCATAAATCAAAATGAATGTCTGTCTGTTTGTGTCCATGCTCCGCTATAGCGACGAAGCTTAACCAAGGACTTGAAATTTTGTATGATTGTTTCTAGGAGATTAAACTTGTTCATCCGCTGTTTAGTTTTTTTATAATAATTAAAACAGCACATTGCTATACCCCCGATACAAAGAAGTAATCGCTGCTTTATATATTTTTGATGAAAGTTAGGGTACGGGCAACTCCGTGTGTCTGTTAGTATAAATAAAAATACAGTTTTTATTTTAATTCCTTAAATATATAATTAAGATGTACAACTAAAAGCATTTTTCACACATGAAGTATTCTCATAGCTCTTTGGCGCATACAGTTTTTTCAGTAAGGTATAAGGTACTTCCATATTTATGTATGCCAACAATTTCTTGGAAAAAAATTTGATGTGAAACACGCAATAATTACATTAACCAAATGACATTTTGAAATATTTTCTATTGTGTTATGTATGGTTCCTGCTTAATGGAATTTATTTATGTATTAACTAATTTTATAGTTATACTCTTGATTCGTAAATTTTAATAGATTTTTCAAATGAGTTCATTGTAAAATATTCTTATAAAGCAAAGTTAGATCAGATCGTATTGAGGGTGGTATTAAATTGGGCTACACCGTTACAAATTTTTGGTTTTGTGGTCTGAAAACACAAAGTTAATTAAAGTTAATTATGATATGTATAATATTTAGTTTATAATTAGATTTACATAATATTGAAAAATAAATTTTTTAAAATATTAAATTTTTTTTTTTAGTTATTTAAAAAAAATGATTTCCACAATGCTAACGTCTCTACCTTAGAATAAACATTGAAATTCCAAGTTGAGATTGTTTATATCACCGTATCATTTTAATATTTCTTTATCTGAATTTTCTTTGCGTCAATGGCACTTACCATTATAGTCGTTGCTCAGTAGCTTCATAAATTTGATCTTCGTTTGCCCTCTTGTTCACGAGCTATGATTCATAAACTTAGCTATAACCGTTCACAAAATAACCCAAAAGTCTGACATGATCCTAAGGCCATTCAACTCTCTCGAGAATATCCAACACAATGGTGATATTATAGTACCTACAAAGTAAACCATTATACATATTCGTCTTCTTATTAATTCGTTTTTCATTATTACGTATCACTATAACATACATAATATATTATGTATCTTTATTTTCTCTATACCAACCCTGTTTCATCCACTTGTATTTATTTAACTATTACTTTTTTAATATTGATATAAATATGTATTCATTTTTCTATAGAATAAGAATTATCACTTAATGTCTTTCGTTAAATATTATATTAGTATTTTGATATTATATCATGCCAGTCTTATTTTTATTCGAAAATTTTCGTGTGAAACTGTATAGTGAATCATCCATGCCTAAAAATTAACACTATAAATTGGTGAACATTCTGAGTCGAAGTAACCTGCAAGGATAGGGCCGGGCCTGTCATGATACTGTGGTGAGGGGAGTTGAGGGGGTGGCAGGCAAGGTCTCTAGACGGGCGTCTACCTCGCATAAAAAATGTCTGCCATTTATATATAATACACGTATTCTTATATAGGTACCTACATAACAATAGATACCTGCATCATTATGGGATCATTTACCAATCAATATAATGGACACATTAATAGGTGGTATAATACTAAACCTTTTATCCATTTATATGTATAATTGATATTTTGTTGCAGGTATTTAGAAATAATATTTTTTTACCAAAAACATAGTCGTTTAGCTAATTTATATACTCATGTAATTCTTTTATGCCTTAGTTAGGTAAAAAACCATCATCATCATTAATGGCTCCACAGCCCGTAGCGAGCCATGGCCATCTTCCTCTATCCTGGCACGTGTTCCTCCATTCCCTTAACACCAACAGCCTCAACATCCCGCTGCACGCCATCCAGCCATCGGAGAAGGGTCTAACAACGTTGCGTCTACCTTGGGGCTCTGTCTGCATGATTCTCTTTTGGCTCTCTTCGCCCATTCTTGAGTACAAGATACCTGCACTATTTCCATCTCTTATATTATGCCAATATATGTATATATTACTACGTATTTAAATAATACCTTCATTAGTGCCGACTTACATCACAATGAAACATTGTTGTTGATTATTTTATTTTGATTGATTCTCAGTCAACTAACAGGTATGGTACCTACTTTGTGTCAAATATCAATTTAACACACACCTAATAACAAATTGCCACATTCTGGAGACTTATGATATTTATTGTCTCACAGATCCAGTCAGAAAAACGCAATTAAAAACTGTGTCTCCACCGGGACCTCAGAAGTCAGATATCAAACCAACTGAGCAAACACGACGGCCGACGGACGTAGAGATAACATTTAAATACTAACTTAATTATTGTTGTTATACTAAAGGTACTCTACTTAGTCAAATTGTTGTATTTTTTTCCTCCTGTAAAAGTTTACCCGGTTTGATTTCAGTTTCAGATTACAAATTCTTTACTGATCGAGTAAAATTAAATACCTGCATATGTAAAAAATATTATTTTAGTTTATTTGTACAATTGTAGTGTTCTTAATCAATTCGTATGTTACCAATATTTTTTTTATAAAAAAATACACAATCAACTTAAATTCATCGAATATGATCTTTGGATTTGTTAACTTGTGTAAATTTCCAATTCGTATAGAAAAATTCTTTAGGATGACCAGTAGGTTCCTGAGAAATTCGTTAGAGTATTGAGTTGTCTAATTCAAAATAGTTTTTTTCTTTATATTATATGTATGGAATGGAACAGGATTGCCATACATCTATAAATATATATTGTAATAAGCCGCATGGTTCGTTCTGTACATTATTGTATTCACAATAATGCTGGAATATAAGATTTGATACTAGAGTAAAACTTGAGTATACCTACCTATATGGATTTAAATATCATTTATTGGTTGGTACATGTGCATAATGTAGGTATACAAATTTTAAAATCAGTTTCCTGTTGTTCACAGAACACGAAATTGAGTAAACAAGTAACAGACTCCGCTAGTTTGACCGGTTAACTGCTACCGACTATTGGGGAATACCTACCGACATTATTAAGACGAGTGTTGTGGCGAAACACGAGACGTAAGTTCGGTGAACTGTACGTCGGTTACCCTTGGTCCTTGATCCTTAGGCCTATCATTTTATATAATTTATCGAATCGAGGCAGGTTATAGACGGGCACCGAGCGCAAATGAAAGTATTCACTCTACGCGAAGAACGCGGGATCCCATAGTTAAATCCAGACTTTTCTGCTAGAAATCTCCGGAATCGTTTAAGGAAAGAGATAGTTTTGGTTATTGAGAACAGGGCCATATCGAGGGCGTGCGAGGAACTATAAAGTATAAGTAAACGTTATGAAGTTCACTACGAAGGAGGGTTCAATGAATGTCCGTTAGTGGCGGTACCAAAGGAACAATGGCCTCATATTTTGGCGGTTCGAGAGACGGAGAGAGAGAGAGAGGGGGGGGGGAGTTGAAAATTCAACTGATGCAGTTTGTTATTGAAACCGTACGTAAGTTCATTCAATCGGTTTTCAACAAAGCTCATGTTGTGGGACGAATTGTAAAAATACTAATGAAAGTCGAATATTTTTTTAATTGCATAGAGGTACGCAAACATTGGTTATTAGCCCCCACACTATGGAATAGTGGAGAGTCATGATTTCACAATTATTAAGCGTATTTTTATATATCAATTTCTTAACGGGTATCATGTAGAGAGTGCACACAATGAGTTTCGTCGTGATCTGTTTGTATATACGGCGTACGGATTATCCTTTTTGTGTCCTCTCTACAGCCCAAACTATAAGTCCGATCTACTTCATATTTACATCATATGTGTAAAGTGCATAGACCAAGGGCTGATTAGTTTTCCATAGATATCCGTTAATTTCTTCTCCATGATTTCATCTGTACAAATTTTCAAAATGCTCTCACGGTTTGGAAAATCGAGGTATTTTTATACTGTTTAAAATTTTGATACAATAAACATAGATTCATCAAAAATGCATTCATGGATTATCAAAATTTAAAGAAAAAATCTATGGTCTAACATATCAATGTGAAATAAATTTCATATTTGTATGAAAAATGTAAATCTAGATGGGTCGCTGGCAGAGCGGTTAGCGCGCTGGGTTAGTAATCCAGTGGTCGCGAGTTCGAATCCTGCCTCGACCGATTTCGTTCACCTATAGCACAAGCATTTATTTGCTTATTTTAGGGAACGTAGGAAGATGTATATGTACTTGTTTTACAAGGACATATTCATTTTTTAAAAAAAAAAAATATAATAAAATAGCTTCTGAATGGGAAAATTGAGTGATTAACTTCATATTGATTTTGTATGTGTCTCTATAGACAAGTATATTTTTTGCTCTCCACTTCTATCTTCCTCAAGGGGTAGGCAGTGAGAACCGAACACCGCATTCTTCTATCTTGACACATATACATAGCCTCATCAACATTGATACACTGTCCCATTATACATGCTTTTATTGCTAGTAATGCAATTTTACTTAAAATTTATCGACAGGTATCATGTAGAAAGTGCATACTATGAGTTTCTTGACAATGTTTTTGTGTGTATGGTGTATTGTTAAAACTTTTGTCCTCTGGGAATCTTATATTTGTTTAAGAATTTAATATATAAATGTTCTTCATAAAAATGCAGAAAAAATGAACACTTACTATGGTGTGGAGAGTTTAGTGTTGGCTACAACCCATTCGTTTTTCTCTGTCGAGAGTAAAATGTTATTTTTATTGACAAACTTTCAACATCTCAATAGAGACGAAGTTGGTATATTATAGAAGAACCAGGAACTCAAGGCACCTACAGGGCTTACGACCTGTCATCGGCTGGTTTACATGATCACTTTATGCGCTCGCGCAACGTTCACCAACTATGCCTTATTGAGTTCCCTTATCAATGTAATTTTTTTAAAGTTCTATATATATATATATTTGAATAATGTGTAACAATTCGCCTGAAAATGAAACATTATTACTATTGCCATCTATGAAGTAACGAAGAAATTCTTTTGTAACGCCATCTATTGAGGAATTGGTTTGTTTATAAACAACGAAAGCAACAGTCCTTATAAATGAGGTGACGGTGTCAACCCTGAACTGCGCCAGAAATATTATTTCATCCTCATTTTTAAGGACTGTTGCTTTCATTGTTACAAATAAACCAATTTCTCAATAGATGGCGTTACAAAAAGGTTTCTTCGTTACTTCATCTTATTTTCAGATGAATTGTTACACATTATTCAAATATATAGAATTTTAAAAAATTACATTGATAAGGGATATAATCAATAAGAAGGCATATCTCAGACTCAATAAGAAACTTAAATAAATAAACATAATTAAAAAATAATAAACAACACAATCAAAATAGCAATTTCTATATTTATTATTTGTTTTTATTTAAAAATATATAGTAAATTAAAGGTCACAGAAGGAATAGTTCAAGAATTATTAGATAAATATAATTTCCTATGTTTCAGCCTCGCGCCTACCAAACTGATAGTTAGGTATGTAATGTGATTTGGCTAACATTTGATAGATATGTAAAAGAAAACATTTACAGAAATTGTAAAATATGTATATTTATTATTTCATTGTGCACTGAATTATGTAAACGTTAGTCTACATTTCTACCCTGAACTTACAACCTCGATTTAGTGCCTAACTAAACGAATTGTGGGACAACCGTAATGATGGTCGAATTGTGGACCAACCTTATTGATATACGAATTGTGGGACAGCTGTAATGATAGGCCAATCATTTTTTGCCCCCACAGACAATATTAATATCACGATATGTATTATGATGAATGTTCCATCATGTTTCAATATCATTTCCGATTGATACTTTTATATGTCGTGTTGGTATTATTGTAGGTACCTAATGTACTAGTTCCCGGTTCAACATACTTTTTATCGATCGTATCGGAAACTGCTTTGATATAGACGCTATCTTATTGCATAATAAAATTTATGATTGCATCGTATAATTCAAGTATTGTCGTAAATACCGCCCATACATCATCGATTGTGATCATGTTTTATTAACAAGGAATAAAGAAAGACAATAATAGTATGAAGTGCGCACGTTTAATGTTCCGGTGGGTGTTATCAATTTTATTTCTGTTTTAATCAATTCAATCATAACGAAACTGCGTGAAAGTATTATACTTTTTTTTCTCCTAAGACCTTTATCGTTTAATTTTTTAACTGAAGAAATGCTAAGATTTATAGAATAAAGACAAGATTCATCGGACTCGAATGGCCATATGTATTTACGGGTGACAAGAAAATTGTTCAAAAAACAATTAATCGATTGTTCAAAACTTCGAATGACAATTTTTCGACAGCAAGGCAACATTTGGTTTTCCAACAAATATGAGTTCGAACAATATTCTGATAATTGATTTTCGAAAAAAATGTTCTTAAAATTGTGAATTCGAACAATATTTTTCCATGAATATTCATGTAGGTAACCGTATTTATGGAGATTTCTACCACCACCACCTCCCTGCAGGTCGAATTAATACAAAATGTTCCTGTCCACGGAGACCCGATTTACGTAAAAAAATGTTTCCTCACTGTTGCATCTGTTGATCTTCTCTAAAGTCTCGTAAACAAATATAAGAATTGTAAATTGCAATGAATAAAAAATTTTGACAAAATAGTTCAACTGCATTATTTTAAAAAATAAGTTCACAAATACAATTACACCGTGTCTTTAATGTATCAGTAAGCAGAGGATCTAACGCCAGTAATTTGTATTCTGGCAGTCATCAATTGCTTCGTGTGCATTCTAACGTTTTATTGCACACTTTAAATATTCCCATATTTAAATAGTTGATTCATTTTAGTCGTTCCATATTTTTCTTGATCGACGATTAGGTAATGCTTATGTTTATAAATAATTATTGAATTAGACGCAAATTGAATGTGAACTCGTTTTATTTTTATTTTTTGTTTCTTGATCGACGATTAGGTAATGCTTATGTTTATAAATAATTATTGAATTATACCCAAATTGAATGTGAACTCGTTTTATTTTTACTTTTTATTTCTTGATCGACGATTAGGTAATGCTTATGTTTATAAATAATTATTGAATTAGACCCAAATTGAATGTGAACTCGTTTTATTTTTACTTTTTATTTCTTGATCGACGATTAAGTAATGCTTATGTTTATAAATAATTATTGAATTAGACCCAAATTGAATGTGAACTCATTTTATTTTAATTTTTTATTTCTTGATCAACGATTAGGTAATGCTTATGTTTATAAATAATTATTGAATTAGACCTAAATTGAATGTGAACTCGTTTTATTTTTTGGATTTCCGGTTCTACGCACTAATCGTTCAACCACAGCACTTTTATGAGCACTATAAAGATGCATTACTTATCAATTTGATGTTATTGTGTTGACATTTCGATCCGTCTCATAAATAATTATTTTTTTAAACCATTCAACAGATTCATATATTAATCTTATTTTCATAATAATTTATGACTTAATTCTTGAATCTATCTCTCGTGTAATAATTGGTATTTATTTATTTATTTATTTAACGGCATAAAAATACACACATTGAAAACATCATAGAAGAACATAGATATGCGACTTAGGTACTCTATGTCACCATCATCCTCAGCGTCACAAACCTTGATGGGTCCTAGCTGCCTCCAAGAATCTTCTCCATACTGCTCTATTGCTGGCTGCCACCTTCCAGTTCTGCTGTCTCATAGTCCGATTATCCGTGTAGGTCTCCCTACGCTTCTTCTACCGGTTGGGTCATTAGGCAACACCCTTTTTGGGAGCTTCAGATCATCCGTACGGTGTAAATGTCCTAACCAGCGTAGTCTATTAATGAACTTGACTACGCTGATGTCTTGGTAAAGATCATAGTGTTATATCTCTTACGCCTTGTTTGACCGTCGTTAATAGTTCCATATATTTTGTGTAATATTTTTCTTTCAATGGCGTCCATTGCAGTCTGTTTTCATCATGTTTTCCAGGTTTACGAGGCATATGCTAAGACTCGTCTTACTCTATGTTTGGGACTTTATGTATGAATATAATGTATTTTAAGGTGAATGAAGTATTGAATGAAATAAAAATAAATAAGATAGGTAAAATGAAATTTGAAATCATGCAAATACGAAACCGAAAAAAAATCTACCTCAAAAAGATAAATTGTCTATCGGTATGTACCTACATATTTAAAAAAAAACTGTTGGTAAATAAATATACCTACTAGAATTATTAAGTCACTCATTGAGTTAAGACACCCTCGCCTTGTACTTACGTATGATAATGCATTGTTATTGTATTTATAAGATTTCTTAGACACAACAAATTATAAATGAAATGAATACCTACTAGCGTATTTATTTTACTTTACGTCTGGCTTTCGTCGAGTCGTGGGTAGTACAATATTGTAGACATATCAAATTTTATCATTTCGAACGTAGGTATAGACATAACTGAAATAAAATATTCTGCTAAATTAGTTTTGTAAAAGTGTTGGCTGTTCGTTTATCATTGCATTAAAAATATTGTATTGTTATCGTAAAACGACCCGTCACGTGGGTGCGCAGATCGCAAATTTGTGTCTTTTTGCTTTGTATGTATATGTACAAACTGCACCCCTCCACGGCAAAAAGGCTCAAGTAGTTTGGTGACACGCCGGTCGATGGAAGGACAGCGCTTCCGAAACATGTCGCGGAGTGACCACAAAAACAAGTGGTTTACAGCTAATTTATAATTCAAATATGGTCAATAGAAATACACTTGAAAAGAATCTATGGTCTGTTATATTAAGTAAGAAATTGCATATTTGTATGAAGAATGTATGTAACAAGAGTTAAATAGCTTCTGTATAGGAAAATTGTGTTAATAACTTCATATCGATATTGTTTCTTTCGATAAGTGTATTTTTTTCACTCTCCACTACTGTGAATATAAAAGTATTCATCTACATACTAATACTCCCTCTTTCTCACGGGGTAGACAGAGAGAACCCATCACCACATTCTTCTATTTTGACATATATCCATCGCCTCATCGTCATTCATACATCGTCTCATACATTTTTTACGATATTTTCTCAACAGGTTTCTTTAGAGAGTGCATACTATGAGTTTTATGAGTGTTTTTGTGTGTATGGTGTATTTTGAAAAATTTTGTCCTCTGGGAAACGAATATTTGTTTAGGAATCTAATAGAAATGTACTTGATAAAAATGCATTTAGAGATTGTCAACCTTTCAAGAAGAAAGAAAGGTGCAGTTACTATGTAGTGGAGAGTTTAGTGTTGGCCACAACCCACTAGTTTTATATTTTTTTCTCGATGATTCGAAAACTCGAACTCTTATTTATCGACTTGTGATAAATATCATCACAAATGTGTTGAACATGTACCTATACTATTTTCCTTAAAATAAAATACTTAATTTTCTATTTAACTAGTTGCATGTAACACATGAGATCCAACTGTCGACAGCGATAGTATGTATAGTTGAAGAATAAGTACCAAACCCATAAATACAAATTATTTATTATTTTATGATATTTAGTTTTCTATACAACACATGTACCTAGGTAGTCAAGATAGGATAGTATGGAGGTCAGTCTTTTTTTCCTACCCGGAATATGAAAACAGCATGATGGCATATGTATATTGTATGTTTAGAGATGAAGTATCAAACTATTAAGTCTTCTTTGATATTGTGTATAGGTGACTACCATACAAATTGTATGAAGCGATGTCGTCACTAAATTCAATTTTTATAAAAATTGTTAAAAAAAATTTGAGATGTACTGCTACAATGTTAATATTTTTTATATAAAATTAAATTATCTAGTTGGGGTGTTTCGGCTTTTTTCGATATTTAAAAAAAAAATGGAAATATAGGCAGTTAAACTCATAAATTTATCATAAAAAAAATACTTTTCTTAATAAAAAATGTTTGAGAAACCCTGGAATTTTTTTGAAAAAACTAATTTGAGATTTTGTATTTGTCTATGTTTATACCAATTTTCAGCGTTCTAGCTTTTATGGTTTCTGAGATATAGGGAAAAATAAAATAAAAATTCAAAAGTTCTGTTTTTCTCCTGAAAAAAGATTTGTTCAGGAGAACTTTGTTCTCTTAACATATCGACAATGTATCAAGCCAGAATACGCGAGAATTGTATGGAGAGGTCTACTTTTTTCACGGCTTTTCCAACTTTGAAGTCAAAAAACACCAACTTAGAGGCTTCGCAGCATGTATGTTCCATACACGGATTTACTCAGAATTCGACGTAGAACATTTCGTGTGTCTGTGTGTGTGTCTGTGTGTGTGTATGTCTGTGTGTGTGTGTGTGTGTGTCCGTCCCCCCCTTATAACTTTTGATCCGCTTAATTTACAGAGCCTAAAATTTCAGAATATATAAACAGTTACAGGCCTACAAAACTTTTATACTCGGAATTTTGAATTGTTGTTTCAGTCAGGGGTTATCAACTTTTGAATTTTTATTTTATTTTTCCCTATATCTCAGAAACCATAAAAGCTAGAACGCTGAAAATTGGTATAAACATAGACAAATATAAAATCTCAAATTATTTTTTTCAAAAAAA
The DNA here is from genome assembly GCA_963576475.1 of Molanna angustata. NCBI lineage: Eukaryota > Metazoa > Arthropoda > Insecta > Trichoptera > Molannidae > Molanna > Molanna angustata. The sequence continues at coordinate 19,232,693 of OY754967.1, read as the reverse complement.
TTCCAGGGTTTCTCAAACATTTTTTATTAAGAAAAGTATTTTTTTTATGATAAATTTATGAGTTTAACTGCCTATATTTCCATTTTTTTTTAAAATATCGAAAAAAGCCGAAACACCCCAACTAGATAATTTAATTTTATATAAAAAATATTAACATTGTAGCAGTACATCTCAAATTTTTTTTAACAATTTTTGTAAAAATTGAATTTAGTGACGACATCGCTTCATACAATTTGTATGGTAGTCACCTATACACAATATCAAAGAAGACTTAATAGTTTGATACTTCATCTCTAAACATACAATATACATATACCATCATGCTGTTTTCATATTCCGGGTAGGAAAAAAAGACTGACCTCCATACTATCCTATCTTGACTACCTAGGTACATGTGTTGTATAGAAAACTAAATATCATAAAATAATAAATAATTTGTATTTATGGGTATGGTACTTATTCTTCAACTATACATACTATCGCTGTCGACAGTTGGATCTCATGTGTTACATGCAACTAGTATTTTAATCTTACCTGAAATTAATCACTGGTTAAGTTAAGTCAACATGATGATTCCGACGTCTACATATATGTAGACTACTATAAACATATTATATAATTTGGAGATATGACCAAAATAACTCGCTAATATTGTAACTACATACATAAAAAGCAACTGAATGTATTCTTGAGATTGTGTCAAAGCAGATTATACGACAGTTTAACTTTATAGAAAATGAGTCTATTGATCTTTTCATAAATTTCACTTAATATTTCTAGTAGTGAAATAAAAATGTTAATTAAGAGGGCGCTTGCTGCCAGCGTACCTATTTTTCAATTTGATATTCCATCATTACTACTAATCGCATCATTTTGAAAAAAAAACATCTTCGATAGTTTGAATATAAATGAATAAAAATATTCCTTATTTTTTTCATTATGTTCTGTTTATATTCTTGTAGAAAACTAATAAACATACCCTGATTTTTGATATTGATCTTATATTTCTATTAAACTTTGAGCAATATAAGTTGAACAATATTTATTTTTAAATTAAAGAACACAAATATCTGTAAAAAACGTTGCAATTTGAATTAATGCTTCAGATTTACAAAAGAAACCTAAAAAACGTATATTTTCCATTTAGCCCGATTGCGAAATTAATGTTTCTTTACTAAACCTGAGCCATTAATCCAAAATGACAAGGCATATTTTTCCGTATATTTGTGTTCTTTAATTTTAGTTTTGCTGCCAACAGGCGCCCTCTTAATGTAGATTTTGTATGAAATATGGATAGGATTGTAGGCTATACTGATGTCCGCACCCTTTTATCTCTATATCATACCTCATACTGTAATATAACCTTTAACACACACCATTGCTGGGTTAACCTTTATGATATTAGTAAGTCTTTGTGAATGAAAGCCGATCGATAATCCACATAATGTATGTATGTACCATCATAATATGTACACACTGTGTTGGCTATAGTCTCGCACAATGATCATTTTTACATAAAAAAGTTCATTTTATTTGTTCGGTTTTACTGACTTATTTTATTCTAAACTTTTTTGACTTTCCGCAATCTTATTAAGAGTATCAATGTCTCGATGCAAACATCGTGGTTTTCAACGAGACAGACTTTCCTTTAACCAAATTTTGCTGATAGATCCTATTCTGACCAGATAAGTATGTGTGTGATGTTTTAAATATTTTGTAAGGGTTTCTGAATTCCACGACATCGTTTCAATTCGCCATGTCTGCGGTATGGCTTATTTGTCTCGTATTACATTTTGTTTAACCAATTATTTAATTGAGTTAACAGGAATGTTTTATATAAATTTACCCTATGTACGAGTATTTACCTACTTCCAATTCAACACTATCTCCACCTTCCAATTCAACAATTTTAAAACTGATTATACTTATCAGCTTTGTTATTGTGACTTATATATTGTGTGTCAATAATAAACTACTAATATCTGTGTGTATAAATTATATTCAAACATTATTTTTATTATTTGTAGTTAATAAAGATTTTGTAAATAAACAAATAAAGATTTGTTTCGCATAGAAAGAATGGACGATAATACAAAAATATGCTATTAAAACATTCCATGATGATAAAGTAATACCCCAATTGAGATAACACGTCCTTATGTTTTTTTGTATATGAAATGAAGGTGTATCTCGTAAATATTGTTTAAATTCATCAGATACATCTTCATTTCTGGCTCAGAGCCCTCCACCTGAATATTTGTTTATCATATTTTATGTTTAAATTGCTATTATTATTGTTTTTTTTTCTTTTGAACTTTATCTGAATCACTATGTACCGTATGACAAATAATTATGTAATTTCATGATATTGTTCATTGCACGGCATTTTATTGGAACAATCCAGTCTTCAGATAATTAAAAAAATTAAGCACGATACTTACCCGATGGTGTATTCATAGGTATTTAATTTAGGGCGTCTACTAATATCAGCTGATTTTTAGGCGCTCGATACTGGCATGGAGTGTCTTCAGGCCAGAGGGGAGGGTGAGGAACGGAGAGAGTGCAACAAGGAGGAGAGATTGCCCATGTGCGCATGCGCTCTGACCGAACGAGGCAATGACCTCACCTCAACATGCTTGTTTAGAAAACTGCATTAAGTGCACTAAAATGCACTTATCATATAATATCTAGTTTTGACTTTCAAATAATAATGATTTTATTTTGTTTACATATATCCATACCAACTTTATCTTCATTAAAATACCTATCTAGTATATTTAGTAAGCCCAGAATACAAAATGTGCAATTAAAGAATGTGTATCTTTCAGTTTTTGGATATTTTCATAGGTAAGTAGTATTCGCAGAGAAATTAATATAAAACTAAGTTAGCTAGCTGCCTTTGTATAAATTCAAAATATTGACCAAATTATCTTTTGAACCAACAAATAATAACGAATACGAAGACCTCGCCGCTTTTCATTTGACTATCTAAAATCATCATCAATTTATTGTTGTGGTAAAAACCAAACATTATTTATGTACTTCGAAATTTATTTTTCTTTATATTGGTTTTTTTACTTTTATTCTGCTGTATTTATTTATTTTGTAATGTGATTATGTAACTGATTGCCATAGTACACATTGTTTTGTATACTTAACATTAACTCTGGTTGGTTGGATAAAATTACCATTAGGCAATAAGCCCGCCAGTGTACAAATTGTATGTTCGAGAAGATTCAAATAAATAAATAAATAGGAAGATTTTTTTTCTTCTGGTAAAATAATTATAAGTCAGTTGAGACTTAACTGGTAAATTTAGTAAAACGCAAACCTTGTTTGATTTTTATTGTAATAACTATGGAGATTTACAATTTAAACGTTATCTCAATTGCTTGAAATAAGGATAAATTTACCGAAAATAAATATGTTGGTACATAGTTGATTTTCCAAGAATACACACAATTTATCGTGCCAAGATTAAGAGTTCCACCTACTCTATTATTCACTCTAGGTACTATATTTTTGCGGTTGGATTATTCTGTAATCTTCTTCAATTATTACGGTCTCTTTATAGTTTATATTTTTTTGACATTATTAAGATCTAACTTTTTAACACAACACAGCTTTTTGTTATACGATCAATTTTATCTAATTGAACTTGAAATCCATTCAGTTTTCGATGTTATTTATTATACAATACCTATATGCATTGTATAACATTATGTAATTTCTTTTCATTCTAAAACTAAATTGTGTTTATTATAAAAAATCGATTGATAGTTTTTATTTTGTATTTATGTCTATATCGTAAAGTTTTTTATGTAGAAACAGTTAATAATAGGTCGGATAGAAAGTCTTTTTATGTAGAAACAGTTAATAATAGGTCGGATAGAAAGTCTTTTTATATAGAAACAGTTAATAATAGGTCGGATAGAAAGTCTTTTTATGTAGAAACAGTTAATAATAGGTCGGATAGAAAGTCTTTTTATGTAGAAACAGTTAATAATAGGTCGGATAGAAAGTCTTTTTATGTAGAAACAGTTAATAATAGGTCGGATAGAATGTCTTTTTATGTAGAAACAGTTAATAATAGGTCGGATAGAAAGTCTTTTTATGTAGAAACAGTTAATAATAGGTCGGATAGAAAGTCTTTTCGCATATAGTATAGGTAAAATTGTAATGAAATATCTTTGGCTGTACCCTGAGATTATATATGATACAGATAACTAGTCAGCGCAATGAAAGTATGACAACTAAAACTAAGAACAATGTTCTAAGTATCACTCGCCCGGCCATCAATACAGTCATAGAACACATAGTAGTACACGTAAAATCTCTTTTCTATGCAGTATACGTACACCTACCGATTCGATTACCGATCTACCGCCTCACACACACATGTAAATAAAACTTGTCATACATTTGAATTCGAAATTTATATTGCACGCGGCTTCTGTACCTTATAATTCTATGGCTGCACCATTTGTATATGGCTGATTTTGATGACAATGAAAAGGTTAAATTTCAAAAAAATAACCAAATTAGTACAAGTTGTTTCCAGCTATGTTTCATTTATTTTTCTTTCTGTCAAAATGAGTGAATCTAATGATCTTAGATTATATGAAGAAATTCGATACATTTTAAAATTTTATTACAAAAATGGAAAAAATACAATGCAAGCCACGAAAAAAAAATGTGACGTTTATGGACCTGATGCAGTAAAAGTAGCACAAAATTTGTTTAAGCATTTTTAATCCGGGAATTTTAATGTTCAAGATGAACCTCGCACTGGTCGCCCTGTTACGGATAAAATGGGCGCCATTTTTGAAAAAGTGGAGCAAGATCGGCATATCAGTTAAATAATAATGTGAATAGTCCACAAAACAGTTTTGACCCATTTGGAAAAAGCTGGGTATAGAAAAAAAACTCGATATTTGGGTGCCACATGAGCTCACTGAAACAAACCTAATGAACCGTGTATTCATTTGCGATTCTTTATTGAAACGTAATGAAACCCGAACCGTTTTTGAAGAGATTGATAACTGACAAGAACGTGCGAAAAAGGTCAAAGGTCGGTCAGGCTTCACAGACTGTGGCAAAACCTGGGTTAACTCACAATAAGGTGATGCTGTGTGTATGGTGGGAGTGGAAGGACATTGTTCACTATGAACACCAGTTACTTACTTACTTTCCGTGTCCGGATTCATCAAATAAAGAACTTCCAGTAGTTGGCCACATGTACGGCCCTGTCATTTGCGGCAATTAGGTCCTCCCGCGCGCATGTCTCCGACTTTCGGACATATAATAAGGTGTTGGTGGTCCTGTATGTCCCAAAAACACCAGTTGATAAGGGCCTAGTCAGCCGAAACGGTCTGCCGAAAAATATGTAGAATTATAATTATTGTTGTTTGATTAAAAAGTACCTAGTTGAAATAATGTGTTAAAAATCCAATTATAAAGCTATCCAATTAATTGGATATCTTTCTTATGAGATTTTATAAATGTTGCCAAGACAACTTTGTAGTGAATGCTCGTCATAAAAATATTAATAATACTCATAAATATAGGTAAGATAATAACGTAACATTGATATTGAAACGTATTGAAGATGTTTTAGTGATGTGAAGATGTAAATAAGTGTATCAATAAGTGATTGTACGAAGTCGAGGATACGCAGAACTTTAACAGGCCTAAAACGAGAGAAAGAAGAATTATAATATCTTATTCTTTGTGTATTAATTACCTTATGGCAATATAAAGGTTAACAATATTTTAACGAATAATTAAATTTCAATGAATAAAATTTAAGCGTACGCTTATGTAAATTAATACAAACCGTGTATGTGTTTTGCGTACTGACATAATTGATTTCCACAAATAAAAGTTCTCTGAAATGGAAAAATAAAATTCCTATTTGATTTTTATAAAAACTAAAAACTGTGATTGGTATTTTCTTAATTCGAAGTACTGTCAAATGCGTAAAAGTTATCACTAAATAGACAGAGAAATATTATTGTAAATAAATGGTTTACTGACAATATAATCGGCGTAACCTATGTCAGGGATGATGATTCAACATAATTTCTTGTTGACATTTTGTGTATTTTTTCTTAGAAAAAACAATTATTTTTATGTTTTAGAACGTAAACAATTTTATATGGAAAATCACAACGATTAGTATTATTAAATAACAACCCATTTTGTGAAAAGGTCGTTTTTCATTCCGTGAATGCGTCATCACTATTTTTCTTTACAATTCAGTGGTGAGTAACAATGAGTCATACGCCTACGTGATAATTGAACAATGTGTTGTATTGTTTTAGCTCGTTTTTCTATAATAGTTACATACGTAGGTATATAATATTACATAATTAAAAAGTAGACGAACAAGGTATGGCTCTCTTAGCGTTTTCAGTTCTACCTTGGTTCTACCCCACATAAAAGTTTCATTTGAATGTTCTATACGAAATTAGCATATCGTTTGCTTACCGGAAAAACTATATTGGAAAAATAAGGTTAACTACACTAACATAATCACCAAAACGCTCTATATATCTGAAAAAAAAAGTTCATATAAGGTCCCGTTGAGGAGATTTTTCGGAATATTCTTCATTATCTGCATTTTTTTTATTATGTCGTATAAACACTTTTATTCTGGAATTCTTAACGATAATAATTTATTGTTTTGAATGTACTCATTTCTTGGATATCAGTAAATTACTTAATATTGAGCCAATTGTTCATTCTTCTGTAGAAAGCAACAAACAACTACAAAGTAACAACTAAATATTATAATATAATACTTTAAAGTCACATGCTTGGAAATAAACATCGGTGGAACATGCAGATCAACAATACTCTTTATCTCAATGTGACTGTGAAAATTATAATGTGTCTGCATATTTATTTTAATTTTGATGACTTAATGACGATTAAGTAGGTATATTACTTCATGATTTTGTGATTTGGATTTTATGACAAACATTGTTAATAATGCACACTGGGTAATTAAATTTAGCTTTCTGAGGTAATTAAATACACCATCTGAAATCAACTTATTATTCTTGTGATACAACAAATCTACGCAGACTTACCTTTTTCATACCTATAAGAAAGAAAATATCAAATAACCAGCCATTAAAAAAATATTATTCATTAACGTTGCTATCTCTCGGACCAATATGTTTATAACGTGGGTTACCACCACGATATGTCATCATAATAGTGGAGTAATTATTTTTATAAATTTTTGTATTTAACTGCAAAAAATTCCGAATATTTTTACATATTAATAACAGAATACAATTTTTGATAAATACATACAATCACGCCATGTCCCTAACGGGGTAGGCAGAGAGAAAAGAATACCTACCTTTTTTCTGTCCTGGCACTCATTAATCGCTTTACTAGCATTCATACATCATCCCAACATGTTAGTCTGTTATTCTCGTACATCAAATCATGCACGTCCTGAACGAGGTAGGCAGAGAGAACCATACACCATAATTTTATATCCTGGATCGCATACATCGTCTCATCAATATTCATACATCATTAATACATATCCGTCTGTTTTTCAAGTTTCTTACATTTCCTTCTTTTAGAATTTCGTTCACATGGTCGAACCATCATTATATTGGAGTAGTACCTATATCTCTAGTACTAATATCTCTTATCAGTAAATATAAGGGAGAGAGGGTGTTTGCCCGACACTGTTCACCTACAGCACAAGCATATGCTTAAATTAGGGATTAATTGAAATATTATTGAAATATCATTAATTCATTATTTAAAAAAAAGGTATTTTTTTATATATATTGTTAATGTTGACGGTATTTAAGGTTTACAACTCATAATATATATGAGTTAGTAAAAACCCAGGTTTGGTATTGGTTAATTCATAAAAAAATCATAAGATAGACAATAGCGGCGGTAATATTAACCAAAATGTAGTGAGTTTACCTTGGAATAGAGTAACTTAAACCCAGCGGAAAAAAAACCTACTGATAACAAAGTATTATATCGAATATATATTTTTAATTGCATATACGTAAACTCTATGACGCAAACTTTGGATTTTTTTCCCTGTCGGGAGTCAAATGATATTTTTATTGACGAAGAGATAATGATAATGATATTTTTATTATATTTTTATTGACATCTCAATAGAGACGAAGTTGGGATATTATAGAAGAACCAGGAACTCAGGCACCTACAAATAAATCAACTTCTCAATAGATGGCGTTACAAAATGGTTTCTTCGTTACCTCATAAATGTCAATAGTATAATTTCGTATTATTCAGGTGAAATGTTTACACTTTTTCAAATATATAGAACTTTCAAAAAATTACATTGATAAGGGAACTCAATAAAGGCATAAGTGGTGAACGCTGCGCAAGCGCATAAAGTGATCACGTAAACCAGCCGATGACAGGTCGTAAGCCCTGTAGGTGCCTGAGTTCCTGGTTCTTCTATAACATCCCAACTTCGTCTCTATTGAGATGTTATTGTCAATAAAAATATCATTAAAACGCGGTTTATGTGTTGCAATGCACTGAAAGAAATTTTTTGTTGATAGTAACATAATTTCATGTTAATATCAACCAAATTATAGTGACTATCAAACATTTGGTTGATTTAACTAAATGATGTTTGGTTAACCTGTTTTAGCTGTCAACAATTAAACAGGTTTATTAAATGATAACAAAATATAATATGGCTATTCACTTCTAAATATTTGTCAAACTATAACAAAATTCTTTGTTATGTCAACCAAAAAACTTTGGTAGAAATTAGTCAAACATTCAATAACACGTAGACAAATGTTTTGTTGAAAAGACCCACATAAACAAGCTGTTCAGTTAAAAACAACCTAACTGCTTAGACTCTAACAAAACAGTTGTGTAGCAGTTAGCCAAACCTTTAATAACAGGTAGATAAATGTTTTGTTGAAAAGACCCACATAAACAAGCTGTTCGGTTAAAAACAACCTTAGTACTTAGACTCGAACAAAACACTTTTGTAGCAGTTAGCCAAACCTTTAATAACAGGTAGATAAATGTTTTGTTGAAAATGACCTTATTTTGACTCAGGTAGACAAGCTGTTTGGTTGAAAATAACGAAATATTCAGTAAGTGTTTGTCAATTTATTTAGTTGATTGTAAATTAAATAAATGAGTTTTGTTATTTTATCTGAACTCTTCAATCATGTCAAATAATTAAGTCATTTTAACCAAACAGTTTTAATTTCAACAGCTATATAATTAAGTGGTCAACAATCAATTTATTTTTATTATAATAATAATTTTAATTCAAATCCCGTAAATATAAAACAAAAGAAACACAAACATATATTTTAAAATAAAATAACGTTGTTTTCAAACAAAAAGTAACTTTTATTTTCATAAAAAATCATTTTGGTAAATATACCACTAAAGAAGCACATAATATATTATATTTTAAAATAAAAATAACCTTGATTTCAAAACAATATGTCACTGTAAATTTTATTGAAATCCTTAAAATATAGGTATCTAATTTAATACAAGATACATAAATAGATATTTTATTATATGTATAACACAATAACAATGATCACAAATTACACTTTCATGTGTATTGAGTACTTAGTCTACGTCAAAATCACTGTTTGTCACATTTGATTGAACAATCAATTTTCATAGTAGTGAATGCAATGTATCCATCAATACTTCAATTTATATTCACTTTTTAAACAAATAATAAAACACCTTTACCGGACAAGAACTGTCACTGGGCAAGCGTTTGTGTTTATATATGAATTACAAATGGCGACCGACGCAAAGGGTGCGTGCGGCAGTAGACAAATATTTGATAAATATTAACCGAACTCTTTCGTTAGATACTACAAACAAGCCAATTTAACTAAACTATTTTGTTTGAAAATCTTTTTAAACCTTATGGTTTGTTTAAAAATAGCCAACATCGTTTTGTACTAAGAACTTAACGGTTTGTTGTTTCAATCAAATAGTTTGGTTGAAATTTGGTTTTATTAATAATAACAAACTGTTTGGAAAGTAATGACATAAGGCTTCTTAACCAAACTGTGATTAGTGCATACAACCAAACCGGTACAGTTGTAATGATTAAACTTTATCTACTATTTACAGAAGTTTAGCTAAAATATCGGTAACCGAACAGTTTAGTTAAATTATTATTTTCAGTGTGACAGCACCGCTTTATCCTCACAATCAATTATAAATCTTTTATGATCCATTATAAAGAAAAACTCATTATTTGCAATTTTGTATTTTTTTCTTGGCCTGTGAAATAACAATTTGTTAGTTTATATATGTATATGTTGAAAAAAAATGACAGTCTATAAAGAAATAAAAGAGTTATGAGAATAAACATTGCCAAAAACCTTTGACAGCCATTATCTCTAAAACATGTTTCTTACAGTCAATGACTTTTTCCAGTATGCAGACGACATTCCTAAATGCAGATTCTGTGTGTCCTAGCTAGACAAAATAAAAGTGTATTCTTAGTGATTTTAAGCAAATGATTTTGAATTGCTCTCCGTAATTCAATTTTATCTGTGCATGGTGTGGTCATTTGATATTTAATAGCGATAGCTTATAACTTAAAAATTCTACATAAATAACTAAAACGATATTATAGTTTAAATAATTTAGGATTTTAATGGAATATCAAAAGCGTTTTTGAAACATTTTCTTGTATTGCAGATTTTAAACATTTTGGAAATTTGCTTTTGTCAGTAGGTACTCGTGTCAGCTTTTCGTATTCATTTACGGTCTTACTTACTATTAATTTGCAATTTGTCTTTAAGCTGATACTAACCCAGTTTTTTGTATGGACAAACTGACAGCGTTGGATTAAACTCGTACTTTAAATAGTAAGTAAGGCCCTGTATGTTTTATCATTTTACGACTTAATTTGTCAACTGCATTACTAAAGCGTATGTTTAATAACGCAATGAACTCTGCATGCAACCATACTCTTATCATTTTTTTGTTGATAAAATTCATATCAATTGATAAAAAAAACATGACATTCGTGACTAATAATCAATTAGTTCTGATAGCTTGATAATGGATTGAAAATATAAATATACCCACATTTATTTTTACACGTGGTTTAGAAAAATGGAGTCTATAGTTGATGGTCTGTTTTCCTAGTTATTCATATATATACCGAACTGTAAAATGTTAAATCCCGGCTTACATTAACATACTAGATCTTGATCAAGCTCATAAAATTAACGTGTCATCTGCCATTAGAACGCTCGTTTATATTGTTTTACTGCACGAATGTATAATTCATTCCTATTTACAGTATTTATAAACAATCAATTTAAACTTTTTTCTAATTTTCCATATGTTAATTCTTGATGTAATTACTAATTACATTATATATGATATCATTAATTAAAATAAGTAAAATACTCAATTCTTAACTTTAGTCTACTTAAATGGCAGAATATGGCTTTAAGCGAAACGCGAAGAATACTAAATTGGGTTCTTTTACTTATTTTTAAATGGTAAATTGAGTTCTTTTACTTATTTTTTTTAGTTCTTTTAATTAATTTTAATTCCATCAATAAAAACTTAATAATAAGAAGACATTGTAGAAACCACGTAGACAGAATGGACAGTGATATGTAGAATCGCGTATATAGCACCAAATGAAATCCCTTCTGGTCGCCGTCTACTTGGAAGACCACCAAAGAGATGGATGGATAATTGGACTTAGTCATCTCAGGAGGCATAGTATTTGTATTACAGACCATCAGGTCTATAAAAAGAAGAAGAATAAAAACATTGATGAATTTGCCTTATAGTTACCTACTTGATATCTTTTAATATTTACTGAATATCAAATACAAAACATGGTTATCTGTTGAATAATACATAAATTTATATGTTATAAAACTTAGTTTCAATTTAAATGGTTATTATTTTCATTATATAACATTCACCAAGATATAATTAATATAATTATACTATAGCGCATACATATAATTAAGCAAGAATTTAATAAGTCATTCAATTTTTATTTTTTACACAAAATGAGTATTTACGACTCAATCGTGACTTGAATTGATTCGTAGTAATTTCATACCGGCCATGAATTATTTGTATAGTAAAAAAAATTATAATTTATTTTTGTTTATGCACAAATAATGTACAAAAGCAAGTTTATTGCTTGAAAGAAAAATCTTCAATAAAAATTTAATAGTAATTATTTGGTGCTATTAAATATCTTTCATTCCAAGACAACAGATTAAAGTCCTAATAAATATTCTGTAAAGATGACAACAAAGAATAAGGGAATTGTGATCTGTGTTAAATGAAGTTCGTTATCTACATTTTTTTATATAAAACGATAGTTTTATCTAATGTGATTATTAGAACATCATACTTTACTTGATTATACAATGTTACTTTGTATCAATTCGTTCGGCATCGTTCAACCAAAATGATTTATTTTGTTTAAATAAATATTCTTTTGGATACTCTAGCATTGAACTTATTTCAATAACCTATATTCAACATTGAATCCACGCATACTTTGCAAATGCGAACGTATAAACCAGGTGAATTTTCTACGCCAGTAAAATATTCATTATTTGTTCTCTTAGCGTAGGTAAACACAATTCAATTCGATATAGGATTGAGCAACAGGCATGCGTACTACGCGTAGTCTTGCGAGCCAAGAAAATTTCCAAATACCTAATACAAAATTAATAATCACCACCAACTCAAAAATTTATCAAATATCATTCATTGCACATCTGGAATTATTCAAATAAATTCTTATATGTTCGCCAAAAATATCTTCCTTTTCCTTTAATTTATGAAAATTTATTTTTTTATGAAAAATTATTTTATTTATGTTACGCTTCTTCACTGTTTTAACATAACCTTGTTTTCCATTTGCAAAGATGTCACGTGTACTTTGAAATTCTTTGAAAATATTGTTATTATTCATTTGTTGCTTATTAGGATAGAACTCCCTATTTTGGTACATCTGGCTATATAAAGTATATTAATGTTATTTTGGTTTACGCTTTGATTATTCTTGTGTGTAGTATTTCGCTAGTATAATCGGAATAAGAATTGAATATATAGTTTAATCTTGGGACTTCACAATATAATTATTTCTTTGATTTTAAAATGTATATGTAGTATCGTATCGCTTCAATAACAATGGATTCGATATTTTTTTAGAAACGTATCTGCTTTGTGTTTATATTATTGTAGCGTTGTTTTGAATTGAGTGAATGTGTATAATAATAATAAGACGTCATAGAAAACGTTGCGAAGGCGTTTATACAGGGTGGTATTGAAACTGAGGCGTCACAGATATGACGTCGCGACGACTCTGTAACCTTTATCTACTACGTTTACAAGATCATTTTCAAGCACTACGTAAATACTTTTAAAATTGATTACATTCGTATTTTAACCACTAGTGAAATTCCAGGAGTCATTTTTTATAAATTTGTTTCTCAAAAACAAACAACTGTAAAACTATCATCTTTTTCCATTTCATTTTCCTCTTCTGAGGATAAGCCATTTATGAGATAAAATTATGGGTTATTTAATATTTAATGTTTTATTTTGTCCTCCATGGAAAACTAATAGTCACCATAGGAAATATTAATTTTACACGCTTCCAATAACAAGTTGACACATTTTGAAGACTTATTTATAGTCTCACAGATTCAGACTGAAAATACGTTAAAAAAACTGTCTCCACCGGCAATCGAAGCCAGGACCCTTTGTTCATACATTAGATATCTAACCAAATTAGTCACGAAAGCTGACATATATATAAATATATATTTCATAATAGTTATATTCGACTCTGTTATTTTTATTTTATTTTATTTTTTTTTTTTTTTTTTTTTATTTGTTTGGAAACTTAACAGCTATACATTTATAATACTTAATTTCAAATGAGAATACAAAATAAATAGCCAATTATAAAGTTTCACATATTTAAATTATTATACATTATTAATGTTGGGTAGTCATTGTAAGATGGTGAGTGTATGTGGGGGAAAGGGAAGGGTAATGGATATAGGAAAGCGTTGATAAGGAAGGGATGAATGTTTAAGGAAAGTAGGTTTGATTTTTAACCAGTAATATTACCAATAACTGCGCGTGATTGGCGTTTCATCGATGTCTGTGTGGAGTTAAATATATCAGGTTGGGGGTCAAGACTATTGTAATAATTTAAGCATCTGTTGACATAATTATTCCGTGCGTAATTTGTTCTGCAGTATGGTGTATAGAAAAGGTGATTTTGGCGTGTTGTTTTCATGGGGGAGTTGAAAGAAATTTTTTGGAGTAGGTAAGAGCTGTCTACAAGGTTATTAAGTATTTTATAAAGCAGATAGACATCAGATATCTTTCTTCTTTTTTCAAGTGATATAAACCCATGTAATTTTAAAGATTGGTCATAATCATGGCGGTAAATTTTTTTTCTAAAATTAAGCGTTATGAAAACCTTAGACAAATGTGTTGTATTGACACGACACTTTCAGTAACATTCAAGATTATTTAGTTTCGTCAAGCAATGTTCTTATATTATCAAACTGCGCTTATTATTATAATCATTATTGACATGTTTATGCTTTTGACGACTAATACATGTTATTGTATTTGTGGCGTTGAGTAAAATCATCCACTGTGGTTTTCTTACAAAATGTATACAATTTTAATGTAATGAATGTAATGTAGTATGCTAACTGTTGAATGTTTTTGATAAACACATACATTTGAGTTTGTTAGTTTTAAGTAGGGTAGGTAAGTTGGTACACATGGAAGCATATATTGTTGATTTGGTAGATAGCGTTGAATATCGTGCATTAGTAATGCGATTGATTGCCGTGTGTAGGCAATACCATAAAATGAAGCCAGATTGATCGATCTATCATAGACGATGGATTGGTACGTTCTATCGGTGTGTTCAATGTGTCCTCAACGAATATTATTTTCAATTTCACTTCGATGCTTAGAATATTATGTAAATTCAATCTGGTTGGTGATTTTCCGGTTATCCCGTTTGCATAATTCCAGGAGTATACACAAGTTGGGAATTTTTCGTTCGATATCACTATCATAAGTTTTATTTTATTTTTTCTTATTTAAATGTATCGCGTTTGATTCACTATTCGTGTAAAACAAAACTATTAGTTTGATCGGTTAATAATTTTAATTTTGGTTTGACGTCATTAATATTAATTTGTGAACAGTTTATAAATATATTGGTACCTTATTTATCGAAATAGTTTCCGTGACATCCATAGATAATTTTATTTTTCTATAATGTTGTCTTCTCTTGATGTATAACAGAGATAATCTAACTTTAATATAGTTATACCTACTAGGATGTCGAAGAAATTTATTGCGTACCATCTGGTACCGGGTATAGAAATATGTCAACTTTATTCGATTTATTTATGTAGGTATTTCGGGTAATTTTTTTTTATACTAGTTGCATGTAACACATGAGATCCAACTGTCGATAGCGATAGTATGTATAGTTGAAGAATATGTACCAAACTATAAACCCATAGATACAAATTATTGAATATTTTCAGATATTTTGTTTTCTATACAACATATGTAGGTATGTATGTCAAGATAGGATAGTATGGAAGAAGATCCTTTTTCCTACCCAGAATATGCAAATTGCATGATGGTATGTATGTATGTTTGGAGATGAAGTAACAAACTATTAAGTCTTCTTACATATTGTGTATAGGCGACTGCCATACAAAATGTATAAAGCGATGTCGTCACTAAATTCAATTTTTAAAAAAATTGTTAAAAAAAAATCGAGATCTTCTACTACAATGTTAATATTTTTTATAGAAAATTAAATTATCTAGTTGGGGTGTTTCGGCTTTTTTCGATAATTGTAAAAGTTTTGGAAATATAGGCAGTTAAACTCATAAATTTATCATAAAAAAAATATTTTTCTTAATAAAAAATGTTTGAGAAACCCTGGAATTTTTTTGAAAAAACTAATTTTAGATTTTGTATTTGTCTATGTTTGTACCAATTTTCAGCGTTCTAGCGTTTATGGTTTCTGAGATATATGGAAAAATAAAATAAAAATTCAAAAGTTGATAACCCCTGACTGAAACAAAAATTCAAAATTCCGAGTATAAAAGTTTTGTAGGCCTGTAACTGTTTATATATTCTGAAATTTTAGGCTCTGTTTATTGAGCGGATCAAAAGTTATAAGGGGGGGACGGACACACAGACACACACACACACAGACACACACACAGACACACGAAATGTTCTACTCCGAATTCTGAGTAAATCCGTGTATGGAACATATATGCTGCGAAGCCTCTAAGTTGGTGTTTTTTGACTTCAAAGTTGGAAAAGCCGTGAAAAAAGTAGACCTCTCCATACAATTCTCGCGTATTCTGGCTTGATACATTGTCGATATGTTAAGAGAACAAAGTTCTCCTGAACAAATCGACAGTTGGATTAATCATTTTGGTCTTTATAGCAATAACCCTTCGGAGTTCTGTCGCGTACTAGCATATGTATGGTATCTTATGTACATTCCTATTCTGATTCGTTTCAGAGTACGAAAATGTCTATAACCAACGGGCGACTTGTGCTAAAGGATTTCATCCACGCAGTGTGACGTAATGAGTCCCATACAAATTCAGTCAAACTTTTGACATTTCTCATAGACTAAAATTCAGACGGATAAATTTAGACGAATCAGAATAGGACATATTGTCTTTATTCTTCTTCTTATCAGTTGCAATCCTAGGATTGGTTTGTAACAGCTATTGGCTGCCTCTCTTCTACTCCATTCAGCCCTATCCTCTGTCAGCCTCTTCATCTTGACGTAGCTATTACAGCACATGTCGTCGATCACCTGGTCCATGTAGCTCTTTCTTGGTCGTCCTCTATAGTTGCTGCCCTTTACCATTCCCTCCGCAATGG
This sequence comes from Molanna angustata, assembly GCA_963576475.1. Classification (NCBI taxonomy): domain Eukaryota; kingdom Metazoa; phylum Arthropoda; class Insecta; order Trichoptera; family Molannidae; genus Molanna; species Molanna angustata. Next base: position 19,215,707 of record OY754967.1, on the reverse strand, counting down.
TTATGAGCAGTCCCGGGTGCCTCATGTTATGGCCAATCAACATGTTATTCTCTGGTCCGACCAGTGGATCTTCAACAAGCGTCTGTAGCACCACATCTCGAATGCAGACAGGCGTTCTTTTTCCCTCTGGCATACGGTCCATGTCTCACAGCCATATAGTAAGACACTCCAGACAAATGTATTAATGAGGTTTTTCCTTATTCTTATTGGTGAATTCGATAATTTTGGATTTATTATTATATGCTATCTTAGCCTGTAGGATCCTGCTGACAATTTCTGCATTTGAGCGTCCATCTTGCGATTTACGGCTGCCCAGGTAGACGAATTCCTTTATTTGTTTTATGGTTGTATTGTTGAGAATTATATTTATAAGCGTTTGCTCTCTTCCTACAGCCATACATTTTGTCTTCTCTTTGTTAATTGACATATTGTAATGAGATGATAGGATGTCATGTTTGTAGGGCCTCATTTAGTTCGTCTTCCGTATCAGCGAGCAGTGTTATGACGTCCGCATATCGAATCATATCTATCTTCCTTCCTTCCTTCCTTCCTTCCTTCCTTCCTTCCTTCCCTGTATCTTCACGCCTGGCCAGTCCTGCATGGTCTCTCTCAGTTCATCTATTGCTTGCTGTATATAACAATTAAAAAGTGCTGTTGACAATGTGCAGCCCTGTCTTACTCCTTGGCCAATCCTTGCTTCGGCACTACTTTCTCCTCTTCTTATAACAGCAACTTCGCTTTTATAGAGGGACCATATTGCTCTCCTATCCTTGAATGGTAATCCTGCCTTATCAAGCACCTCAATGAGTCGTCTCCAATCCACCTTATCAAAAGTTGTCCTTATTATCTTTGTATTATCATCTTAATTATTTAATGTTCCACCTAAAACTTAAAAAAAACATTGTTTTTATTAAGTTGATCTAAACGTATGTGCAATTCGATTATGATATAGGTACCTACGTATATTTTAATGGATTCCTATATTTTAATGAAAGCACTCTATTGTGCCAATTTAAGATTGAGTTTTGTTTCGTATATGAATTGTGTGAGTTCAAAGGCTAGCGTCCAGCACATTTAAAATTTTGAACTATTGTGACATGTTATATTTCTGTACTAAACAATATTTTTTACTCATAATTCATAGGATTCATTTGTAATTTTGTATAGAAGGTTTGTTTATTTTCTCTATTGAAAATTTCGAACATGATCTCTTTTCTACACGTTTTCATATGATAAGTAAGTTATACGACCTAGCTCTTCAAGAATATTATGAAATTGAAAACAAGGTCTTGTATAATATCGATATTGACTATCTGCTGCTCCCCACGTCTTTATTTAGTCGATTACGTTGTTATGTCAAGTACAAATCACAGAATCGAATTTAAGTCGAGATTCAAATTGGCATTTCCATTTTCGCCATTGGCCTGCCATTTTCACGAGTCTATCATATTAATGAAATTTCAAAAAGTATAGAAAATTTTAGGCCTAAAATACCTTTGGTCTAGGAATTTCGAATTTTTGTTTTAGTCAGGTGTTATTTACTTTTGAATTATTACTTTACTTTTGAATTATTTTCCATATATCTCAAAAGTTACAGAGTCTCTCAAACATTTTTTTTTTGAGAAAAACATTTTTTTTTGATAAATTTATGTGATTAACTGCCTATATATCCATTTTTTTAAATATCTTAAAACGCCGATACACCACAATTAGATAATTTAATTTTCTTATAAAATATGTTCATTAAACTTTTTTTAAAAATTGTATAAATTTAATTTAGTGACGACATCGTTTCATACAATTTCTATGGCAGTTTACACAATACCTACAGGGACTCTATAGTTAAGGACTGAACTCCACTCTATCGTATCCCGACATACATGTTTTGTATAGGAAAATAAAATATTTTAATGTATTCTCTTGAATAAATCGACAGTTGGATTACTTAGTAAAATAATTTCACAAGTTCTTAAATATTTTCCTTCTTAAATTTCAAATATTTTTTTTGTTGCAATGTATTTTTATCTTCTCGAAAATAATTTAACTAAGTTTACTAACGGATGCAATAAAAAATGCCTATTTTATTCCTGATTTATCTCTAGAAATAAATTAATAAAGTGAATATCATACCCGTAGGCGAACTTATAATATTATTGAATTTGCGTTGCTTACTTTTCCTATGTACGTATTAGTTATGGTATATTTTTCTTATGCACACATCATTAACCATTTTATTTGTAAGTTTCTAAAATAACTAGAAAATTCTTGTTTCCTTGTCCTATATCAATTTGAAAACTTTATGCAGTAATACGAAATGTATACATAAGTGCATTCGATATTAGAGTTGGAACAATGTTTGTTCTAGTTGAATTTGTTCATATCATTATTATGTCAGCAATATTCACGACCTCAATTTATTATAATAAGGAGGGCTGTCGGAAATGAATACACCGATTGTTAACAATTGAATATTGAGTCAACCTAGTCTGAAGAAATGACACCACCCACAATAAAGTAGGTACTTCAGTAGCGGAAATTTCCGACCTTTCTCTTTAAGTTTTGAATGGATGTGATATTAAAAAGAAAACTCTTATGTGACTAGTTCAAAATTAGGGTTTCAGACTAATTTTTATGCTTATTATTTATCTTTGTATTTTTTGACTATGTAGTTTATACTATAATTTCTCTGAGTTTGAATCAGCGTTTAAATTTAACTTTTATTGTAAAATATATTTTGTAATCAAATAAATTTGATTACCATTACGTGTTGGTCAGATTAGATATATATTAATTTTTTTAATTTGTTATATTCATTGACAAATTTATTTATTTCTAATTTGTTAGACCGTGTTAAATGCTTTAAACAATGTAGCGCCACAATACATTCAAGAGCTGTGTCAGAGAAAAGAGCTCTCTGGGAACACTTGGTCAGTTGAAAGAAATTGCCAAATGGCAATAAACTCATCACTTGCGCAGGTTGCAAGGAAGAATTTATTATTATTATTATTGACGTTCATCATATTTTTTTTTCAATTTTATCTATGAATCAACAATATATATTTTTGTTCACAGCGTATCGGGGTCACTCGATCTGAACGATTGCTACAAAGCTCGGTTGACCAGAGCCTATGCGCGGAAGGTAATCGGCCACAGGTAAGAGAGGACTCATTTGAATTTATTTTGTATTTTTTACAACTATAATCAATAACTTGGCAGTTGGTCAAATTATTTATTGATCTCTCGCCAAGTATTATATATGTACCTACAATAATTTAATTAAACACTTGGTGGTCTATATAAATATTTATAATTCCTAGTCGGTAAATTGTAGGATCTGCGAATTGGAATCATCCATTATTGTTGTCAATTATTTGTATGACGAAGGCATTTGTTACCTGCCAGTGTTGATGTGATTTTTCTTGTAATGGTTTTCGATGATTTTCTTCTTCATTAGCTTTCTTTTTGAATCAATTTGATTTAGTTAATTAAACAGTATTTTCAATTTTCTTTCTAATTTTCATTTTTTAAAAATTGTCTGCTGGTTGTCATTCTATTATGCACGAAGAGTATTTATGTTATTTTTTCTTTTACGTTCTTTTAACATAGTTCTTAAAATACGCAATACAACTGGCACACGATAAGTATTATCATTATTTATTTTGTCTCGTAGAAATGAGTTGAAATATTAAATACGCTTTATGTGGAATTTCTCGATCAAGAAATTTTATATTAAAATTATTATTCTATGATAACTTAAAAGTTTTTCTTCAATTTTATGTATAAATAGCGTGCCGTCATATAATATTTTGAACTATGTTAACATGAACCTTGGTTGTTATTTTTAGATTCAATCGATACAATGCGGGCGAATTTAGTGCACCTACGTCTATTTGGGTAATCGTATTTTAATCACTGACAGCCAATTCTATTTTACATTACGTGATATGGAATCATCAATTCATTTTGGATCACAAATGAACGTAATTGAAGTAACTTGTGCATTAAACGTAGTTACGCGTATTCAGAATGAAGTTTTAGTTGAAATGATGAAAATATTACGTTTATATTGTTAAAGTATTTATTTTGTGTTATAATTTACGAGCCTGGGGGGCAAGTCTGGTTCGACCGGGGAAATCAAAACCCTAGTGATTACCCATATCATGGATATAATTATCGTATGGAGTTCTATGACATCTAAAGATATTGTAGAACTCCATATAATAATTATATCCATGATATGGGTAATCACGAGGGTTTTGATTTCGCCGATTGAACCAGACTTGCCCCCCTGAAATAGGTATTATAATTTTCTTTCTATGTAAACACTTTCTGTGTTGTTAAATAATATAAAATCTTCTTGAGTGGATAATCTGTCGAGAAATGTTATGCATATTCGTTTCTAATGCTTCATGTATTTATATTCATAATTCACATATTATATTGTCTTTAATTTACATTTACATATCCACCTTATTTGTACCTATTTAGATATTTTATTAGTATTTAATAAGAGTACTTCGATATATTAAATTCGGGGTTGAAACTGTTTTATTTAAAAAAAAACCTAAATACATTCGTTTGGTACAAACGTTTTTTTCATTATCTAACTGGAGAAATCACATTCATCGTAAAATTTCTAATTAGTTTTTACAACACGAAGTTCAAAAAAAACTCATTTTTCTGTATAATTTGAATTTGGGCTACATTGGCATAATATAGCTGTTATCGTTTCTTCCAGATACCATCTGTTGCTTGCTGTACCCATCTTGTTATTTTTTCTGTCCCTTGTATTTTCTTCCTGTTTCGTGTATTTTTCCGGCTTTGTATTTTTTAACTTGAAGTTTACGGAAGTTAATATAGTTATCTACTTATTTTCAACGGTAGGTACTATATAAATGCTTTATATCATCCATCCATCCATACATACATACCATCACGTATGTCCCTCACAAGGTAGGCAGAAATCACCGACCGCCACATTTTTATATCTTAACACACATTCATCGCCTCGTCAACATTCATAAATCGTCTCATTCGTTGTTCACGTATCTTACACTTTAGTCTTTTGGAATATCGTTCACATGATCGAGCCATCCTTTTCTTGGGCGCCCTCGACCTCTTATTCCGTTCCTGTCAGCTTTGTATATTTTTTTCGTCAGGCGTTCTACATTCATTCTTCCCAAGTGCCCAAACCATCTCAGTGTGTTAACTTTCATTCTGTTAATTACATATTTCTTCATTTTACATTCTTTCCTTGTGTCCTCATTTCTTACCCTGTCATACATCGTTCTATTACAAATTCTTCTTAGCGCATTAATTTCAACTGCATTTATTCTGTTTTCGTGCGACTTTTGCCATGTCCAAGTTTCACTTACATATGTCAAGGTTAGCACTATGATTGCGTTAGTATTTTTTGTCGATACGTATTAAATAGTTTAATAATAATAATTTATAACACGCCGATTATTAATAGAGGATTACTCCAAGGGCGCTAAATGTTATGCGAAATGTTTATATATTTGGTTATAATTGTATACAGGACGACCGCCTAGTCAGCCGAAACTGTCGTCTTGAAACAAGAAAAATATATCTAAATATATCAATTTTGTTTGATTTAAAAATACCGATAATAATGAAGTTCTACACCTTAGATACCGTCAGTATTGTCAACTTAAATTAATTAATGGAGAAGAAGTAGGTACTTATTGGATTATATCATTATTTATTTATAAATGTAATCATTTTAAATTAAAATGGGTTTATATTGTAAACTTTAATTTAATATAATATCCAAATGACGCACAATTGGTACATGATAATATTTTCGGTTTATCAAAATACCACGTGTTAATAAAGACAGAAAATCTTTACCAATTAAATAATTTTCATCTCGTTATGTGCCTACCTGCATTTCGTTATATGCCTACCTGCATTTTCATCTCGTTATGTGCCTACCTGCATTTCATCTCGTTATGTGCCTACCTGCATTTCATCTCGTTATGTGCCTACCTGCATTTCATCTCGTTATGTGCCTACCTGCATTTCATTATATGCCTACCTGCATTTTCATCTCGTTATGTGCCTACCTGCATTTCATCTCGTTATGTGCCTACCTGCATTTCATCTCGTTATGTGCCTACCTGCATTTCATCTCGTTATGTGCCTACCTGCATTTCATCTCGTTATGTGCCTACCTGCATTTCATCTCGTTATGTGCCTACCTGCATTTCATCTCGTTATGTGCCTACCTGCATTTCATCTCGTTATGTGCCTACCTGCATTTTATCTCGTTATGTGCCTACCTGCATTTCATCTCGTTATGTGCCTACCTGCATTTTATCTCGTTATGTGCCTACCTGCATTTCATCTCGTTATGTGCCTACCTGCATTTCATCTCGTTATGTGCCTACCTGCATTTTATCTCGTTATGTGCCTACCTGCATTTCATCTCGTTATGTGCCTACCTGCATTTTATCTCGTTATGTGCCTACCTGCATTTCATCTCGTTATGTGCCTACCTGCATTTTATCTCGTTATGTGCCTACCTGCATTTCATCTCGTTATGTGCCTACCTGCATTTCATCTCGTTATGTGCCTACCTGCATTTTATCTCGTTATGTGCCTACCTGCATTTCATCTCGTTATGTGCCTACCTGCATTTTATCTCGTTATGTGCCTACCTGCATTTCATCTCGTTATGTGCCTACCTGCATTTCATCTCGTTATGTGCCTACCTGCATTTCATCTCGTTATGTGCCTACCTGCATTTTATCTCGTTATGTGCCTACCTGCATTTCGCCAATTATTTTATTTGTTTCTATTTGTTATTTATTTATTGGTCATTAAAATCAATATATTGTACTTTTTTCAAGAAAAACTTTGTCCTATGAACATGAAACAAAACTTATTATATTCGCCTTCATACATTTCTTCATTTTGAAGTAATTACATGTCTGTTACATATGTGTATAATTATTTATTTAAATTGTATATGAGTTTTCAATATCACTAGCAATTGTTTTTTCTCTGATTTGGAAACACTGGTTATACACTGTTATAAACACTGGTTAAACACTGTTATCGGTGAAACTTCTTTTCACCCCCCTGAGAGTCGAACGTCTCGAAGCTCAATTAAGAGAAACGTGAGCGACACTCTACTAAACATTTGGCAAAACCGCTGGACGACCTGTCTAGTTGGTAGAGTTACCTTTTTATTTTTTCCTGACGTGAGGTCGCGACTGAAATCTCCTTGGGTTGTTCTAGACTTTTGGACTTCTCACAGGACACGGTAACTTTAAAAGCTATCTCCATCGCTTCAACATTGCTCCCTCTTCCTCATGTCAGTTTTGTCAATGTCCGGACCAAACTTTGGATCACATCCTTAAGGAGTGTTCCCACCCAATTGTGTCCTCTTACAGATCGGAGCTCCTCGTTGCTGTCCGTGGGCCTCTTCAAGGTCCCATTGGACATGCGGACTTAGTGATCTCGAAGAACAATTACAAAGCCTTCAAACGATTTTGCCATAGATACGGTGCCTTATTATCCGAAGATTCTCACTGACTTCTCTGTTTCCAGAGATCTTGGTTACTTCTCTGATGCCCTATACATATGGATATGAAGTCGCCGACAGTACGCAAGTGTGAATCTCAATTTCACTTGTTGATTGTTCTTTTTGCACCATGGTGCCGAGATTGCTAATCTAGAGGGCTCTATGAGCTACTCTTCGTACCATGCATTGTTTTTATTTTGTCGTTCATTCTAGCGTTCTGAGAAGGGGCCGTTGACAGTCCCCATATGCGGAGCGGGTGGTGGTGGAAGTAGCGAAAAAAGTATTTAAGAATATAATCTAATACAGGCCTACCGGATGGTTATGAAAAAAAGGTGTACTTCTGGTTGGTTATTTCTGCCTACCCCAATATGGACACGTTATGCTGGTGTGTGTGTGTTCCAGTGCATCCTTATCTGTAGATGTGATCGGTGCATCCCCCAGTTGGTGGATTAGGGATGTATATAGTCCAGAGGCTGGTTTAGTGTCAAATGTAGGGCATGGGCGAGGGCGGGGGCGGCCGACCCAGTTTCCAGGATCGATCGTCCGCCCCGCCCCGCCCTTGCCAGTCCCCCCCCCCACTACCTCTACCGCCCCTCCGACCCGCCCTTGGCGATGATAAGTCTGCCATAGGAAAAGCGATTTTTACTAAGCTCTTATTTTGCCATTTTCATTCTTATTACGAGTAAAGCGACCGTGCTTTGCTGCTATTTTGCCCCGTTATAATTTAACACGTGACGTTCGTGCAATGTACATCCGTGATACAGGTAGGTTTAAGTTAAATCTGACAAATTTATTTATCTTTTTGTACATAGTATAAATAAATATAATGCACACTGGCGGGCTTATTGCCATTAGGCAATTTCTTCCAACGAACCGGATTACAAAGCATGACAAAATTATATATGTACATCGACGAAAAAATGAAAGCGAAAACAAAATAAAAATATTTAAAACAAAATAATCATATAAAAAAAAGGATTGGGTAAGAACAATGAGAGAAAATTGGGATCAGGTAAATAAGGGATAAATATTCCTTCTTTAGTTTTTTCTTAAAAATACAAAGTGAGATAGTAAATCCTTGCTTTTCAAAAAAGAGTTCTCGATAGTTTATTGAGTAAATACTATTAACAGATTCCTTATGTCAGTATGAAGGTACCGGCTTAAAATAATGATTTCACTTTATTCTATTATCATAGTTTTCGGGTGTTCCGTAAGAGCTGGGTAATCGAAAATATAACAAGCAACAATTAAATCTCGCAACAGTCAAAAGAGGTGAGGTGAAAGGATTAAGACGACATTCCAATAGCATTTCTACTGATATTTCACTAGTTTATGTATTTTCAAAGTCTTCGATTTTGCAATATGATTGAGTAAACATATTTTCACGATCAATAAATAGTTGATACATGAATTTCATAGACCAAATCACACTCGACATATTATTGTTTATTTTGACTATAATTACTTATTTTTACTTTCTTCCATCTCCATACAACCTGGGTCGGCCGCCTTCATCCCCAACCCTCAACAGTTAAACAGGTGGTTGTCTCGAGAGTTATGTCTACTCCTCTTCTCACCATCCATCGCCCGCTCGATTACATTTACGTATTTCATTATTTTGCGTAGATATAGCTGAACACTGGATGACGTCACGAAAATCAATAAGAATTTGTTATCAATGAAACTGATACTTTAAAATATTTATTAACCCATTGTTCAATCACATAAATATTATGTTTTGCGTCACATAATATAATATCTCATGCTTAGATTATATATGATACAGATACCTAGTCAGCGCAATGAAAGTATGACAGCAAAAACTAAGAACAATGTTCTGAGTTTCACTAGCCCGGCCGTATACGTACACCTACCGATACGCACACCTACATAATACGTCCACATACCGATCTACCGCCTCACACACGCATGTAAAAAAAACTTTTCATACATTTGAATTCGAAATTTGTACTACACGCGGCTTCTGTACCTTATAATTCTATGATCATGATTATATTTCAACTTTTTTGTAAAATATATTTTCATGAATTTTTTTTTGTGCATTCATTTCTTTGATAGGTAAGTACTACCCCTCTCTAGGGTGAATTGCCAAGAACCCAAAAAAATAACTACCTACATACTATCCATTCTGACGATTCTCGTCGAAGAGCGATACCGTCGAATGGGATTCGCGTAAACGATAAGAAATAAATAGACCATTACTATATATGCATTCAATACTCAAATAGGGTTGAAAGACCCCACAGGGGAACGTGAAGATATGCATGTAAAAAGGGTAGGTACATCAAATATCAGTGTAACTATGGCCCAGTATTTGACTTGGCCCTGAAATCGTTGGATTTAGCAATCCACGTTAAAAGTTATGGGGAGATGAAATTTCATTTGCGTATTACAGTGCAAAATGAAACGTCAGTTTCGTAATCTTCAATTATAGACATATTTTACGTTTTCTGTGGTTATTGTCTATAACGCATCTGTCAAATTGTCAATAACCTTAAATGATTCGTGACGCGAAGCTGTGACTAAATATTATTTTATTATTATAACAACACTTTATTTCTTTTTTTTTCATTACACAACATGGTACGTTTTCAATTTTTAATACAGATCGATGTTTTTATTTATTGAAATCAATCATTGTAGTGACGAAATGTATGTATATTTTACAGATGGATCTGGAACCAAGTGATGATGGTAAAATAATTATGTAGAACATCTAGGAATACACGGACTATATAAAAACAAGATGGATCATTTTAGAAAGTGGGATGAAAAAAAATCGCCAAAATAACGTTTTAAAAAGCGTGCCTGATGTTTCAATATGGCTGACAGTCTGTTTCGGTTGTTATCAAGCAATACATTATCATTTATGTAAGAAAAAAGAAAATAAATATTAAATACATGAACTACAAGTCTTTTATTATCTACAAAAATAAATCATGTTTATAATTATTATTATGCATAGTTATTTGTATTAAAATGAAATAAAACATTGAAGTATACGGCGATTAGTGTGCCGCCTGGCGATAAAAGACTAGAAACAATACTTAACTCAAGATTAAGATACGTGATCCGCCAGAAACGTTCGAGTTATATATTTGTCGTTTAGTGACGTATTTAAGGGAAGATTAGGTAATGAAAGACGCATACATATTTTTGTTAAACTTGAGTTAAACTCTCAAGGGCCGACTCAAATACTGGGCCTATATGTTCTGAATACGTTTGAAATAGTCCTATAAATGGACATAATCGTTCTTCAAATTGTCTTCGTGTTTCTTTCCAACTATGTACTCATGAAGTTGATTAATATTATATTCAAAATAGAAATATTTTTGATTAAAATTATCTATTTAATTCATTTATATAAAAATTTCATAGTAAACTGTTGATCAACCTCATGATTTTTTTATAATATAATGTAGGTACTCGTATAAAATGTATAAATCGAGTGCTGATTTTTTATACGATTAAGACTAGGGGGGCAAGTCTGGTCAATCGGCGAAATCAAAACAATCCATGTTTACCCATATCATGGATATAATTATTATATGGAGTTCTATAATATCCTAAGATGTTATAGAACTCCATATGATAATTATATCCATGATATGGGTAAACATGGATGGTTTTGATTCTGACTGTTGACCAGACTCGCCCCCATGATAAGAACGAATTAAAAGCGTGCCATAAGAAGCAACTTCGTTTATTCCAGCGAAATTAACCTTTTGGTGTTTCTTTTGTTGTTGTGTATATCATATGAGTTGGGTCTATGTAGGAACGTTATAAAATTCCTGAACAATATTATACTTACATTGATACATGGAAATTCCTATATATTAACCCTTAATTAATATTATAACAACCATTGGCAATTGGCAATTCAACAATTCCTTAGACATTGCCCCATAGTTAAGTAAATTATTGAATACTAGTTTTTTTTACCCGGCGTTGCTCGAGAAGGTAAATGTGAAGCAATATGCTAACGTATCAAGAAAATCGTTTTCGTAATTTTGAACTGTTTATTTGTTATGATAAATTTAGAATGAGTAGACAATATCCAATACAATCAATAAAAACTAGTTGCATGTAACACATGAGATCCAACTGTCGATAGCGATACTATGTATAATTGAAGAATAAGTACCAAACTATTAACCCATAAATCCAAATTATTGAATATTTTAAGATATTTTGTTTTCTATACAACACATTCAGGTATGTATGTCAAGATAGGATAGTATGGAGGTCAGTCCTTTTTTCCTACCCGGAATATGAAAACAGCATGATGGTATGTATGTATGTTTGGAGATTAAGTATCAAACTATTCTTCTTAGATATTGTGTATAGGCGACTGCCATACAAATTGTATTAAACGATGTAATCACTAAATTCAATTTTTATAAGAATTGTTAAAAAAAAATTTTTTATGTAGGTACAATGTCAATATTTTTTATAGAAAATTAAATTATCTAGTTGGGGTGTTTCGGCTTTTTTCAATATTTTTAAAAACTGGCAATATAGGCAGTTAAACTCATAAATTTATCATAAAAAAAATATTTTACTTAATAAAAAATATTTGAGAAAACCTGGAATTTTTTTGAAAAAATTAATTTGAGATTTTGTATTTGTCTATGTTTGTACCAATTTTCAGCGTTCTAGCTTTTATGGTTTCTGAGATATATGGAAAAATATACCAAAAATTCAAAAGTTGATAACCCCTGACTGAAACAAAAATTCACAAATCTGAGTATAAAAGATTTGTAGACCTATTACTGTTTATATATTTTGAAATTTTGGGCTCTGTAAATTGAGTGGATCAAAAGTTAATAGGGACACACACACCCTCACACACACACACACCTTCACACACGCACACACACCTTCACACACACACACACCTTCACACACACACACCTTCACACACACACACACACACACACACACACACACACACACACACACACACACACACCCTCACACACACACACACACAGACACTAAATGTTCTACTCCGAATTCTGAGTAAATCCGTATATGGAACATATATGCTACGAAGCCTCTAAGTTGGTGTTTTTTGACTTCAAAGTTGGAAAAACCGTGAAAAATATAGACCCTGCATACAATCGTGTTCCTTCATACACGCGTCTTGGATTTAAACTGCCTCTTCCTTCAAAAGAATTTCATTCTCTTGAACGAATCGACAGTTGGATTAACAAAAATATGTTAGTTTTTTTAACAGTCCCCTCTGTCCCTTCAGTCCCTCCATCCGTCCCTTTCCTTCAGTCCTCACTGTCCCTTCAGTCTCAAATAATGTAAAGGGAAGCGTTTTGAAATTTCAGTAGGATAGACTGGGAAAGAAATTTCAGCAAGATTATTTAAGCATTATGAAGAGTTTAGTGTTGGCCAAGTCTTCAGAATGTGGCAACTTGTTATTGGGTGCGTGTTAAATAATTATTTGACATAGCACCTGTTATTTGCCCGAGAAGCTACATAAAATAACCCCCATGTTCTTTTTTAAATTTACATAAAAATGAAAAATAACATAACAAAACATTTATTTATTTATTTATTTAATATATCTTTACATTTACATATCACAATTGATAATACAATAATCGACCTCACTAGGGCTGGCCTGTATTGAGGTCGATAATTTTACATAAATAGTAAAGACTTATATTATAACATTAATAAAAAAAATAGTATAACATAACATAAAAGTATAGCAAAAATATAAAAAAAATATATAAACCATAAAATATATGGTTTATATAAAAATAATAAACCATAAGAAAATGAAAATAAATTAATAAAATACAAAAAAAAACAACATACACAATGAATCCAGAGCTATAATATATACTAAGCTACAGCTAAGTACAGTTGGGTACCTGTGACGATAACTGCAACAATAATTATATACATCACAACTCTAGGCTCACTATATACCACATTAACAAGTATTTATACAAAGTATTAGTGTGACCATACGTTCTGAATAAATAAGTGGGTAAATTATTTGATAATATGAACACTGTTGAATATATTAAGCATATTTACACAATTTGAGATAATATAAGATTTTACCTGTTTTTTGAAAATTATAATCGTTTTTACTGATTTAATTGAAATTGGAAGATCATTAAATATGATGGGTGCTACGTAAAAATAATTTCTCTGACCAAATAATGTATTCATTCATTACATTAAAAAGTATTTTTTTTTTGCTTGAGTTTCTCACTGGTCGCAAAGGAAGCGATATGCAGAATATTTAACCTTAAAAGTTTGTTAGTTGTTGATTGAAAAGCTGTCCTTCAAAGCTGTGATTGAAAAAAATACCCACATACATACATATAAATAAATAGGTATACTTACATATGATTTTCTTAAATATTATGGTGGGGATTTTAATTAGAAAGGGAGTCGGTTAATAACCACGCTAATTAATAATTGATCGCACAAAATATAATAATGGTATCGATTCCATATAATTTATCTAAAATTTACTAAACGGTTCGAGATAATTAATATCTGGACGGGGTGGTATTTAAGTTGCCAAATGCTCCAATATAAGATAAGATTAACAGTCTGAAAACTATTTACGTAGAAATAATCTGGGACTTAATAATATATAATTCATGTTCTAGATAGGTAAATATTTTATTGATTTATTGGTATAATGTATACTTAGTGCGCTTCTTCGGAAAAATCAAAAAATCCAAAAAGCTGGTTTCCCCTACGTAAATATGTCAAAAAAATTATTAAATTTGGAAATAAATCATGGTGTAAAGGGCACTATACACATTTAAAATGGCCACATAACTTTTCATTATAATTCATAGTTTTATTTAAGTCTTTCTTCTATTTAAATATCAATTGCTATAATATCTGGGTTTTCGTCGTAAGGTTTCTTTAAGGGGGGGACTGCTGCCAACGTACCTATTTTTCAATTTGATATACCATCATTATTTCTTATCAAATCGTTTTGAAAAAAATAATTTAGATAGTTTGGGTATTAATAAAGAAAAATATATATTTACTTTTTGATAATGTTCTGAATAAATTTTTGTAGAAAAATAATAGCATACCCCGATTTTCAACGTTTATCTTATATTTTTAATATAATATAAGGCATAGTTAAACATATTTTTTTTTTAAATTAAAGAAGACAAAAATATCTAGAAAAATATGATGTGACGTTGCATTAATGCTTCAGGTTTAGTAAAGAAACCTAAAAAAAATATTTTCCATTTAGCGCTATTGCGAAATATTGGTTTTTTTGGTTTATTAACTTAATCTGATGCATTGCAACGTTACATCGTATTTTTCCAGATATTTTATTCTTCTTTAATTTATAAAAAAAATATAATGCTCTATACCTTATAGTTTTTTAGAAATTTAAGATAAATGTCAAAAATCGGGGTATGCTTATTATTTTCCTACAATAATATATACAGAACATAATTAAAAGGTTAAGGTATATTTTTCTTAATTATTATCCAAACTAACTAGGTTATTTTTTTTTTTTCAAAATGATTTGTTTTGTAGTAATGATGCAAATTCAAATTGAAAAAATAGGTTCATTGGGAACAGTCACCCTCTTAAATATCATTCTCAAAATGTTAGAATAATAATATTATTTTTTATACGTGGCCACCGTATTTATTGTTTTTGAAAGCCATCGACCTCGACTGAACTCTGACGCAATTTACCGAAAATGTTTGTTTTAAATTTAATCATTTATGGCGACGATTTGCAAATGTTTGTTTTTTTTTATTTTAACTTTTATTTCCACTGATTACACATTGTGACCCTCTGAACACCAATTTTTCAAAGGCGTCAGTGACCACGGTTTAAGAACAGAAAATATATGTTTATTTTTCTCTTTAGACTTTTCTCCCAGTAAGGATTTTGCAGCCGTTAACAGAAAATATTAAAGATAATAAAAACAAATGATTATTAGCGAAAAAATCTGACATTTAATCGAAAACAATACATTCTTGAACATGAATATGTGGTGTATAGACGTTGAAATATGGCAACTAGTTTTATAAAAGGCACTCGGGATTATCTTCAAGATATGAAGCTTAACATAACACTGAAATGTCTGCAAAGAATTAGGAGTGATCAGTGCTGCTGAGCATAATATGGTCATTGGTAGTTACAAAATGCGTATATGCAATTAAAAAAAAATATATTCGATGATTCGAGAAAATTTTTGTCACACTATTCATTTTTTCAAATACTCAGATATTTTGGAAAACACTTCTGAGTTCCTTTTTTTAAAGTTCTTTAAAAAAATACTGTTTTTATCTCGGATACTTTAATATTATGTTTGTGTGAAATATTGATAAACTTTGCATGTCGTGTTCACTTTTAATAGGATATTGACTATATTTGTAAAATATACTTTCTTGTATGGCATTGTCGATGTCTGTAAGTGTCCCCAATAAAATCAGATAAAATAAAAATAAATTTAAAATGAAATAGATTGCTTCCAGATGTCCGCAGTACTCAAAGTAAGAGCACTTTCTCTAAAGGACTGAAACAGCTTTGTTTCGTAGAGCAACTTAAGACCGAAAAATCAATGGAATAGTCCCGAATCATTAAACGGCGCTATAAACAATATTATTATTATTTCACAAAATGACAAACAAACATACTTACTGACAACGTGTGTGTTACATAAAAACAATCGTTTTTTATTTCCTTTAATATACCAAACAATAAAGTTTTGTTTTTTTTTTTTAATTATATGCATCTTTATATTTTTATATAGTTTTATTTGTTATTGCCATAAAAAAATTGCAAGCAATTGGTATACTCACATATAGGCTATCTTCGTCAACACTTTTAGATGTACCAAGATGTAGAACTAATGTCAGGAAGAATGCCACCATTTCACGCATATGTGATACACACAACACGTTATTCTCAGCCGTGGTTGACATCTTGGATGCAAAATATGATCAGTTTCGTCGCGAAGTTCTGAAGGTGATACGCTCATAATCTACCTCCCTCTTACCCTCCTATACTTCCCGTACCTAATTGTGTATGTTTGTGTGTACTGTTGACTATTTTTATTATTTGTACTAATTGGTGAAATGCTTTTTTTTTGGCTTTGTAATTATATCATATCTTATTTGAATTATAAAAGAAGTTAATAAGCTGTTGGCTTCCCCAAATAAAATAAACTCTTCTTCGTCCAGTGATGGACATAGGCTTCCCCCTGGGACCTCCACAGCTCCCTATCTTGGACAGACCGCATCCATCCGTCTCCAGCCATTCGTCTAATATCGTCAGACCACCTTGTTAGAGGCCCTCCAACACTTCTTTTGCCCGTTCTAGGTCGCCATTCCAGCACTTCATTTGTAGTCTGTGGTTCGGGCGACACGCCCTGCCCAGCTACGCGGTTGCCACATTTTGTTTAAATTTGAAAATATAAGTATTGTAAATAAACTGTGTGCCAAAATTAAAATAAATTTATAGCTTTTTATTATTATTTTTACAACCATGTAAAGATTATAACTTTGATATATTATTTTTTCAATACATCGTTAAAATAGTCTAGCATCACACGCGAGTAAAGGTGTTACAGTTAACGGGTAAATGCTTATGTTTAAAATAAAACCCGTGTATTTTGCAAATTTCAATGTCACCGCTTGAAACTCAATCATGTTGTGTCAGTCTCATTGCAAGGCCTTTGTTATATTATTGTCAACACCGACCTTAAGTTTATCATACCTATATACGAGTACATGCGGAATATAATATAATGCATCTGCAATGTACTGTGGAGTAGTTACCACAATGGCTTCTTTTGTCCTATTTGAATATTATTAAATATCATTATTTATACATGGAATTCATAATCAAACTATCCATCGTCAAAACAACTGATGTTGACAAGAAGGGTACGGACAGTGTGTAAGTCTGGGGGGCAAGTCTGGTTCGACCGGCGAAATCAAAAACCTAGTGACTACCCATATTATGGATATAATTATCGTATGGAGTTCTATGACATCTAAAGATATTGTAGAACTCCATATAATAATTATATGATTACATGAAAATTCTTCGAAACACAATTGTTCGAATGCGCAATTGTACAAATAACAATTTTTCGAAAATCAGTTATCAGAATGACAATTGTCCGAAAGCAAATTATTCGAACTAACATTTGTTGGAAAACCAATTAACCGAATTTAATATATTTTTGTGTCATTATGTTGCCTCCTTTGACATATTTGTTGCCAGTAAAATATATTCGATGAATCGAATATTTTTATTATTGCATATGCGCAAACAGATATAAGAATTGTAGCTTTCATTATTTACAAAAAACCAATTCTCTCAATAGATGGCGTTCCAACAAAATAAATAAAAATAATAAGATTGTTGTTCATAATTTCACCCATAGATGGCTGTAGTAAAAATTCCTTATTTTCAAGCGAAAAGAATTTCAGTATTACAATATATAGAACTTTCAAAAATTGAATTGATAGGGATCTCATTAAAAGGCATAATTGGTGAACGTTGCGCAAGCGCATAAAGTGATCACGTAAACCAGCCGATGACAGGTCGTAAGCCCTGTAGGTGCCTTGATTTCCCGGTTCTCCTACAATAAATATTCCAACTTCGTCTCTATTGAGATAATTAAAAATCTGTTAAAAAATATATTCGATGAAGACTATTATTACTTGTTGTATTATTGTTGGGTACGTATGTTTGCACATTTTTAATAACTGATGTTTGACAGCGCGGGATAGCCTAGTTTGTACACCAGTTTATGTTTATCAAGTATTCACACCAATTTAGTTATTTTATTTTAATATTATAGTTACTTTTTTAAATATATAATGCAACTGGCTCACGCCAGTCGCAATTATAATTACAAACAAACCTAACCAACCTATTTTTACCAAAGTTTTGTAGGTTTAGGTTTAAAAAATAGATGTACATCCTAGGATATCTGACAGCGCGGTGCGTCGCCATGTTGTTTATTCCATAGATTTTTACTAAACATAATATACTATGTAGATGTAGTACTCCGTGCAAAAAGTGAGTCATTTGTTTTCGATTCATACAAAATTTGCTAACTACGACATCTAGTATATTATAATAAAATTCTATGGTTTATTCCTCTCACAATACTACCAATATGATGCCATAAAAATTCGAACAATTGTAAAT
This sequence comes from Molanna angustata, assembly GCA_963576475.1. Taxonomy (NCBI): domain Eukaryota; kingdom Metazoa; phylum Arthropoda; class Insecta; order Trichoptera; family Molannidae; genus Molanna; species Molanna angustata. Next base: position 19,196,944 of record OY754967.1, on the reverse strand, counting down.
TCTGATAATTGTGTGTTCGGAAAATTGTTTTTCGAAAAAATGTGATTCAAATAATTGCCATTCGTAAAATTGATTTTCGTAAAATTGAGCATTCGAATAATTTTCCTGTCACCTAATTATATCCATGATATGGGTAATCACGAGGGTTTTGATTTCGCCGATTGAACCTGGGGGGCAAGTCTGGTCCGACCGGCGAAATCAAAACTCTAGTGATTACCCATATCATGGATATAATTATTATATGGAGTTCTACAATATCTTTAGATGTCATAGAACTCCATATAATAATTATATCCATGATATGGGTAATCATTGGGGTTTTGATTTCGCCGGTCGGACCAGACTTGCCCCCCAGGGTCAAGGGGCAAAATCAAAACTCTCACGATTACCCATAATTATCTTATAGAGGTGTCTAATATCTTAATATATTATAGAAATCCGTGTGATAATTATATCCATGATATGGGTAATCATGAGTGTTTTCATTCCAATGTTTGATGGGACTTGCCACCCTGTATAGAATTAATATCAGTTGCTAAGTTACGCAAATATAAGAGCGATTGGACAGAAAAATTGGAGGAGACAGGGCGGGATGGAGGCAGTTTCTTGAGGAGGCCAAGGCCCACACCGTCCTGTAGCGCCATTGCTGATGATGCTAAGTTACGTGAAAACAGATTATCTTTATAGGACGATAAATGATTTTAACTTCTTTCAATATTTTAAGTATTATTTTAAGCATAGGTACTCGCAACCACTTACGTGAACTGTCAATAGAATTTTAACCGTATTTCAACCCAATCTTGTAGCATAATTATTTTATTTAATAAAATAAATTTTTTGTCGTTGCTATACAGAGTTTCTTTATTTGCATGCAAGTTTTAGACAAAAAAAAACAAATTTGTCACTTAATTTGAATGAATACAATGTACCTACCTACTAAAAATCCTATAATAAAATCAAGATCGTCATGGTTTTGCATACTCGGTATTGCTACAAAAAAATCGCAATTTGTTTACGCTCGGGAAACGGCAACATAAAATTTATTTAGATAGTTTTTTTTCTGTTTAAGTAGTACATACCTTATAATGACATTTCATAAATTAAATATTACATTATATGAATTGAACTATTTCCAAAAAACGTAAAATTACAAAAAGTATTTAGGTTTCTACTCAATTTTAACTATTAAGAATAATAGCTACTTTGTTTTTTCATTTTGCTTTCCGAAACTTCTGGCCTAACTCACACCCTTTGTCTTGCATGTAAGACTGAGACTGATTTCACTCATTACTGGAAATCATCAACTTACACCATAAAATGTAATGTGTTTTTTTACCCAACCGCTGCCTCAAAAACTACGCCCATGATGTAATACGTAATTATACTTGTGTACTAGAAAGTTTCCTTCCATGTATTTGAAATAATATCTGAATCACTTAAATCCCGCATTTTAGAGTTTTTTTATTTCAATAGTAGTTCTTATTGAAGGTGATGTATAAATCGTAATGTATAACATTATCTAAGATTTTTTTTTAATTTCATCTGAATTCACAAATTCTTGTTTGAGTAATAAAAATCGAAAAATTTATTTATTATATTTCAAGAAAATATGATTCACGACCGTTTTCAATGTCATGTCTTTGGCGTAATATTTTCCAAGTCGTTGCGCGATGAATATTGTTTTGATTGAGTTTCATTTGCATTAAAATATTACGTTTGATGTAATTGTTATAAAACAAATAATATCGGACTGTGTCACGTTTTTTTTATTAAAGTTACGTTATTACTACGCAATATGGTTCAAGTGCGGGGTTGTTCATTTAGTTCTGTGAAAAACATTCACAAAGGGGTGGAAAGCGTCGGTGAAGATATTACGTAATCGTTTGAAATGTAATTATTAAAAGAAAACCTCTCCGGAGAATTCCATCAAGGTTTCTTTTGTACCAAATAATGATATCAACCGTTACAAGATGAAACGGAAAATTTCTTATTTGTTAGCTAATTAAAAAGAAGGAAATTATATTTTTAATAAATTAACCAATTTTATCGCCATAAAATAATTATTTCTTCAGTAAAAAACTGATTACATATGATCGGCTAGAATATACAAAAATATTTCTACGCATTATTTTTTATGTGTTGTTAATTTCTGTTGTCACTTTTTAGCATAAAATAATAATATTTTTCTGGTTAAATGATTGTGATTCGTGTTTAAAGTAATTCAACTCGTTTTGTTCGAGAGAATTTCATTCTCTTAACATATCGACAAAGGATCAAGCCAAGATACGCGGGATTTGTATGCGGGTCTATATTTTTCACGGTTTTTCCAACTTTGAAGTAAAAAAACACCAACTTAGAGGCTTCGCAACATATATGTTCTATTACTGTGTGTCCCCTAATAACTTTTGATCCGCTCATTTTACATATAGTTATAGGCCTACAAACTTTTATACTCAGAAATTTGAGTCATTCAGGGGTTATGAACTTTTGAATTTTTACTTTATTTTTCCATATATTTCAACAACCATATAAGCTAGAACCCTGAAAATTGGTGTAAATATAGACAAATTTAAAATCTCAAATTTATTTTTTTTTTCAAATAAATTCCAGAGTTTCTCAAACATTTTTTATTAAAAAAAACATTTTTTAGATAAAAATATGTATTTAACTTATTTATTTTTATTTATTTATAATAAACATGACATTGTACATTAAGAGGTTTGACATCAATATTAAAGGTATATATAAAAAAAAAAATATTATGTATATATTTGAGACAGAGACAATGGAAGGGTACACAGACACATCCAGACCATTGACACTCTCTTGCGCTTTGTTGTCAATTAGAGGTTTTGCTCTCCAATATGCTAGGGATAATCCCTGTGTTATATTGGATGCAGTCTTTGGTTTTGTAAGTTAAACAACATTATTTTAAAGTGGATTTAGCACAATTGATCATACACTTCCTAACATACATGCACAGGCACTCTCCATACACACGTAATATACTGAACCATATAAAATACACACACAGCACACACACACACAAACACACACACACACACACACACACACACACACACACATACATACAGTAAACAAACAATAAGTTAAAGAAATGAGAAAGAAGTTACTGTGGTGGGTTTGATTCGATGATCCATAGGGTTATTTCCCTTTTGAACCTTTGGTAGTTATTGATATTTTTAATAGAATCTGGGATGGTATTGTAAATAGTGGGAGCTTGATATGAATAGTGTCGCTGAGCAAGGCTAGTGTTTGGATGAGGTATATGGTAGTTTAAGTGAGATGACGTACGTGTAGATCTTGTTTGTTGTGATCGTGTTTTATCGGTGTTTTTTTAACTGCATATATTTCCGAAGTTTTTAAAAATATCGAAAAAGATAATTTAATATGCTATAAAAAATATCAGTACTGTAGTAGTACCTACATCTCAAACATTTTTTTAACAATTTTTATAAAAATTGAATTTAATGACGACATCGCTTCATACAATTTGTATGGCAGTGGCCTATACACAATATCTAAGAAGACTCAATAATATGATACTTAATCTCTAAACATCATGCTGTTTTCATATTATGGGTAGGAAAACAGACTGATCTCCATACTATCCTATCCTGACATATATACCTACGTGTTATATTATATAGAAAACAAAATATCTTAAAATATTTATTAATTTAAGGTTTAAGTGTTTATAGTTTGGTACATACTATTCAATTATGCATATTATCGCCATCGACAGTTAAATCTCATGTGTTACTCATGTATTTTTTCATTTATGTAAAAACGAATATAACACTAAATTTCATAACACATATTTACGTGTTGTTTATATAGGTACATATTGTTTTGACAGTAAGTAGACTATTATTATCATTCTTGGGTATCTCGACAAGAGACCTTATTATTTCTTCGCTCATCCATTGTTCTATCGTTTTTTGAGTGTTCGTGTTTTTAGTTCGTGTTTACACTTTCACTTGCAGCCATTTTGATATTTAATTGTAACGATTGACCGGTCTGAATAAAAATTCACTTTCAAGTTTAGTTGATGAACAAAAAACGAAACAAGATTAGTCGAACCATGAGGCTTCAGTAAAATGTAACTTGTCACACGTTTGTTGCACGGTTTTACATATACGTATATTATATTCATATATAATATGTATGTGGTTAGTGGTTACCTACGTGAGTATTAGGTTCATTTATTCATAAAACCATTGCCTGCTCAACAGTACGTACCTATTCAGAGTTCTGATAAGGCCTCTGGCGAGCTGTTGGAGTGGAGTGAGGAGGTACAAGAGGAGAAGCAGAACCCTCTCCTACCGCCCACCTCCCACCTCCCACCGTAGCTTCGTACGTACGGCACATTCAGTATTCAGCGTTTCAGCCAGTTGCTACTTGCTAGTCATAGTCAGTTCAGTTCAGTTCCGACCGCCGGTGGAAAAGGACCGGCCTATTTGCAATGTGAGCTACTCGCGTCACTCGACTCTCGTGTGAATACTGTGAAGTCAAAAATTTACAATCGTAACATTGAGCATTCCGCGAAACCGCACATCGACGAGTTAACACCAACAAGTGATATGTGAATGTTAGTTTTTATACTTTTGTATAATTACACCCGACCTCCGTGAACTCACTTCAAGAGTTCTCTCTCGGATCTTTCAGTTCAAAACCAGACATCATCACTTGAGTCTGTAATATGAGAATTTGTATCTAGATTGATACAAGTTTGGTATTCAACTTTGGCAGATATCTGATGGTAATTATTTTCTTGTCTGTTATAAGAATATATTCTTTTAGACTTAGTGTTGTTGTGAATAATCAATTACTTGTGTAACCCTGAAAAGTTTTGTGTGCAATATCGTAAGTATTTCACAAGATAAAATTATTTTACCAAAAAAAGTATGTATTTATCAAAGCTTATTAGGAATAGTTATCTTGACATTTACTTCCAACAACGACTACTACGAAGTACGACGACAACAACTAGTTAGAAAGCGATGCGTCAATGAGACTAGCATACGTCAATTCAGTATTAAAATAGGCGTGCACTCGACTCGTTCCACCGCGCTATGATATGGCCGTTGTTAATGACACACATCGCCATCGATACTTGTCTAACTTCGATAGGATTATTTTGTACATATCGAGGACACTTTTCAATAAATTCTAGCGATGCGTGGATTATGCTTTTCATTTGTATCATTGTTACCTTCCTTTTCTACGTGGTGCCTTCGTTAGCTAGTGTAATTATAACATCTTATTTTTGGTCCCGTCTCGTTTCAGCAACAGGTGCCCGCCCGATGGCCGATGACGTTCACGCCAACTTTCCTCGTGCGTCCGGTTTCCCTATTGCGGCGCGGCGCAGACCTGTGTTATGAGTGTTTATCTATATAAATATGTTATTGTTTTTTGTCCAACCACTAAAATTATTTATATTTTGCCTTTAATATCAATTACGAAATAAAACAAAACTCTAAAAACATAATATTATGATAAATATTCATTCTTAAACGCTTTACAACTATTTAATAGGAATATTTTATTCAACTATTTAACTATTTAATAGGAATTTACAAAATATGCAGTTAGTGAAGTACAATAAAAATAAAATTCAAGAAAAATAAGCAAAAGATAAAGAAAAACAAAAATCAAAAAATGAAAAGAAAAAAAAACCCAGAATTTATATCTACAATTCTTAAAAGTCTCTTTATATTCATATATTGAATATAAAGACAGACATAGGTATGCTTAATCAACGGAATGTGTGAGTATGTTATATTATATATTTGTTTCAAGGACATATTCATTCTTCAAAAAATCCCATTTACGCTGAAAATCCAATAATTGGTTCAGGTCACATTCAGCAATTACCTTTCTTTCTTTTCGAAACAATCAATTATAGACAATAGGTACTCGACCTACATATGTATATATGTAAAATGATTGCCTTTATTATCCAGCGGCAGTTTAAATTGCCTCGTGGTTTTTACCGTTGTTTGATCTTAATTGACTTCCTTGAGACAGGTTATGTTAGTAAATGGTGTTTATATTAATTGCTGGTATTATTGTTAGCAATGATGGTAACCTCTTGACTAATCACCTAATTTTTGATGTTTTTATTGTTCTAGTATCTTAAAATAATTAACTAGTTATGAGATTCAGTAACTATATATAATTTGCGTTAGTGTGTATTTGTGTGATTTGGGTTCGATAGACACGATTTGCCTAATTTTACGTGTGTCGTCCATCATATGTCAAATGTCCTCTGTGTTACCATGGCGACCGTCATGACAACGACCAATTACGTGTGTTCTGCGTATTCTTTGCACTTGTCATTCTGTTTAAGAGGGCGCCTACAGCCAGCTATTTTTTCAATTTGATATTCCATCATTACTACTAATCGAATCATTTTAAAAAATAACTTAGATAGTTTTGATATTAACGAAGAAAAATATTACTTAACTTCTTAACTATGTTCTGTATATGTTGTTGTAGAAATTATTTTCCATATTTGTATATATTGTTGTACAATTATTTTCCATTCAGTGCCATGCTGATGTTTTCAGATATATAAGATAAGATTCAAAATTCGAGGTATACTAATTATTTTTCTACAAGAATATACACAGAACATGATTAAAATGTTAAGGAATATTTTTCTTCATTAATATCCAAACTATCTTAGTTATTATATTTAAAATGATTCGATTAGGAGTAATGAAGGAATATCAAATTGAAAAATATATACGTTGGCAGGAGCCCCCTTATGTTTTATTATACTATTTTTTTATACAATATTCACACCCCCGAGCTAATTGGCGTGCATACTGAACTATACTGAACAAGATATTTCTTCATGAACATTCAAAGGATTCATAAAAAAATTCGCGAATAATTTAAGCATATTGATTTTTCAAAAAATCATATGTGCATCATGAATCATGACCATTCATTTATAGATATTGTTATTTAATCATAAATAATTACTATAATTTGATTCCTTTATATATTTTTTTGAAGTGTATTGTAAATTTAAAGGTATATACATTAAAATGGAATTCCGTCAAGTACATTCGGTCGATAAACTTAATTTAAATATCAATATTATATTGTACTTTTACTGTGGTATAACATCATATCAAAAGTAACATACTTTATATGATGTAATATTTAGAAACGATAACGTTGTTAAAAGGAACACCAGCAAATATGTATATCCCCCTATTTTCTTATTTTTAATATCATATAACGTAATTACTACAAACCTGTTTCTGTTTTTTTGTTCTTTTTTTTTACCATGCTTCTTAATCATATCAGTAAATTGGTAAACTAGATATAAAGGTACCTACATATAATTTAGAATTCCTGATATTTGACGCATCGTTAGAGACAACTTTGTGAATCATTCATTAAATTAATCAATTAATGATATGCATCAAGTAATTTGCTGCTGCTTGGTACCCTACAATGAGAATGAGAAGAAGAACTAATCCAAGGATCTCCACTTCTATCTTCCTCAAGGGGTAGGCAGTGAGAACCGAACACCGCATTCTTCTATCTTGACACATGCATCGCCTCATTAACATTGATACACTGTCTCATACATGCTCAATGCTCATCCTGCTAGTAATGCAATTTTACTTAAAATTTCTCAACAGGTATCAAAATAATACATACTATGAGTTTCGTGACAATGTTTTTGTGTGTATGGTGTATTGTGAAAACTTTTGTCATCTGGGAATCTTATATTTGTTTAAGAATCTAATAGAAATGTACTTTATAAAAATGCATTTAGAGATTGTGAACCTTTCAAGAAGAAAAAATGAACGCTTACTATGGTGTGCAGAGTTTAGTGTTGGCCACAACCCACTCGTTTTATGATAACATCGCAATGAAGTGGCAATTTTATGCGTGTATTATTTGTGTCGAATATAAATTGCTCCAGAAAAATGATAAGTTAAAATTCTTCCCACTCGTCTAAGGTTCGTGTAAACATGTTGACACATAAGTTTTTTCGATATTAAAGTAATGGTCCCAATAATAGTAATTATATGGTTATGTATAGATGATACATACCCACATTTATGCAGAGGCTTTGAAATGTCGTTATTGGTATAAGCATAATGCCATAATACATAATATATGTGATATAGGTACATGGAATTATTTTACAGGTCAAATAACACGTAATGTACCTACATATAAAATGAAGGCGTGGCATATTCTTCATATTTTGTTACCATTTCACGAATTGTGTCTTTTGCGTTCTATTTATAACCGTGTTCCTGTTTTAGTTTGTTCGCATTTTTATAATGCATATATTATTGTACGTTCTTTTTTCTTATTCATATCAATACTTTGTATGTACACAACATATTATACCTACTCTTATAGGTATTGACTAGTATTCTCGTATTTAACACATTCCTGTTATTGACGTCATAATATGGACGTAGTGATGTAGGTACCTATTTAATATATTTATGTCAATTACTGCAATGTACGAACGTATAACATAACTATCATTATTTTTCTGTGTATTGCAATTCAGCTATGTATATATATATATATATATATATATATATATATATATATATATATATATATATATATATATATATATATATATATATATATATATATATATATATATATATATATATATATATATATATATATATATGTTAAATCTAAGGTTTTCGCGAGTACAAAATATGTTATTATTAAGTATTTTGGGGATAACCCGCGTCAAATTCTGATTCCCGAGAGAATCAGTCGTCCGAGAGAAACAAAACGCAATAATGACGTCATTGGGGAAACCCACCCCTCCACTAACAACTGACATGGCTTCCTTTCAAACTTTCACTTGGTGGTAAGCTTCCGACGCGAACGGACGTGCGCGCACTATCCCTCGCGACGGAAATTTATTAACAAGGCGCCTATTGAAAATGTCTGATGTGATTCAGACGAAACGTCGGCAGACGACTGATTCTCTCGGGAATCAGAATTTGACGCGGGTTATCCCCAAAATACTTAATAATAACATATATATATATATATATATATATATATATATATATATATATATATATATATATATATATATATATATATATATATATATATATATATATATATATATATATATATATATATATATATATATATATATATATATATATATATATATATATATATATATATATATATATATATATATATATATATATATATATATATATATATATATATATATATATATATATATATATATATATATATATATATATATATATATATATATATATATATATTTATTTTATTTTTTACCATCTCGATTTTTATTACATTATTTATAAATACTTTCCCAACCTCACTAGGAATACGCTTGTTTCGAGATATTATTATTGATACTAGTCTTCCTTGTTCAATCTACTTGGATGAAGGCCTCTTCTAAACCCTTCCATTTGATTCTGTCTGATTTGCTGTTAGCTGCCATCTACCTTTTTAGTGGTCTTCCTAACCCCTTTGCTGGTCCAAGGCCTCCACTCCATCTTTATAAAGTATTTTTATGTTTATGATTTAACAGGTTTGTCTTTGGAACATGTGTTAATGCCTTCACTTAGAATCGAGAGAAGTTACAAACACGGGTTCACTGGATTAATATTATATTGCCTAGCGCAATATAATATGCTCTGCCACTAACACATTTGAAAAAATAATGGCACAAACCTTTCGTACAAGGTCCTGCAGATTACGAGTTATCTAGGCATTTCATGAAAAAGATCATAAAGTTAGTTGTTTAATAATATCTGTCAATTTCATTCAAAGTTTGTCGATTTTCAAGATATCACTTCCATGTACCTACTTGTTAAACAAGGACATATTCAAAATGTTGGTATGAAATCGGTTATCTTTGTAACTGATTTGAAAATTAATCTTCAAATTATGTAATTCATGCATTTGTTTACCAAAACTACTTAAAAATTAATATACATGTGTGACATTTCGATGCTAATATTGTAGGTACAAACGACTTTCGCATTTAAGTGATATACATATTTTAGTCCCTTATCCAATGCAAATTGGTTACTCGAATTATGAGGTTACTCGAAATTTGTTGGACTATGACTACGATGTGATATTAATGTATGAGTAACTATGCACCTACATACATTATGTATTATAACCTAGTTGTTCATGTTTTATTCGCTATCGACTTACCTGTATTTACGTTAGGTTTATTTGGTTTGTTTATCAGCTTAGAATCGTGAGTAGGTAGTAGGTACCTACATCATCGTATAGCGCACCAACATATTAGTTTTTTTCTTGTTTGATATAACAAATCACATACAGCGTACCTCTGCATGAGTAAGCTTGGATGCTTGTTTTTGAATGTTGTATTTTCAGGTAAGTACGGTTGCAACGTTATGGATATTTACATGCATTGTGCAGTTGGTGCAATGACCCACTTCTACCCGTGAAGAAAGTGACCTGATTTGAATGTGCATCGCGTAACTGGTTATCATATATCGTAATTATATTGTTTCCGTTTGACAACCGCCTACCTATTATATTGACAACACTGAAATCAAAATAAAATAATGCAAAAAATATATGTCTAAAAATATCTAGAAAAAATAATTGTTTTTTATTGTTATAACCGTAAATCAATGTTTTAATTGGTTTAGAAAATGCGTGTTTTTAAGAAAGGTTTAAAAATAGTTATATCCGGTTCTCGTTAGGTTTCAATCAATTTTCGTTCTTTTAATTCGATTGTTAATTCGATTTTTTTATACAATTTAAAACATTCCTCATAGCTTAATTTGAAACAATTGTACCTACTAGTCTATTTTGAATTAGAAATAACTAGTTGCATGTAACACATGAGATCCAGCTGTCGATAGTGATAGTATGTACAGTTGAAGAATAAGTACCAAACTATAAACCCATAAATACAAATTATTTAATATTTTAAGATATATGGTTTTCTATACAACACATGTACCTAGGTATGTATGTCAAGATAGGATAGTATGGAGGTCAGTCCTTTGATCCTACCCAGAATGTGAAAACAGCATGATGGTATGTATGTATGTTTGGAGATTAGTATCAAATTATTAAGTCTTCTTAGATATTGTGAGTAGGCTACTTCCATACAAATTGTATGAAGCAATGTCGTCACTAAATTCAATTTTTATAAAAATTGTTAAAAAAAATTTGAGATGTGCTCATACAATGTTAATATTTTTTATAGAAAATTAAAATTTCTAGTTGGGGTCTTTCGGCTTTTTTCGATATTTAAAAAAAAATGGAAATATAGGCAGTTAAACTCATAAATTTATCATAAAAAAATATTTTTCTTAATAAAAAATGTGAATACCCTGAAATTTTTTTGAAAAAACTGATTTGAGATTTTGTATTTGTCTATGTTTATACCAATTTTCAGCGTTCTATCTTTTATGGTTTCTGAGATATATGGAAAAATATACCAAAAATTCAAAAGTTGATAACCCCTGACTGAAACAAAAATTCACAATTCTGAGTATAAAAGTTTTGTAGACCTATTACCGTTTATATATTTTGAAATTTTGGGCTCTGTAAATTTAGTGGATCAAAATTTATAAGGGGGGGGGGGGACACACAGACAGACACACACACACACATACACACACACACACACACACACAAAACTCACATAAAATGTTCTACTGCGAATTCTGAGTAAATCCATGTATGGGAACATATATGCTGCGAGGCCTCTAGTTGGTGTTATTAGCTTGCAAGAAGTCCACTACATCATACAAAATTTTCCTTCGTACACGCATCTTGGCTTAATAATGTCGATTCATTAAGAGAATTCAATTCTCATGAACGAATCGACAGTTGGATTATTACATCTTTGAATAAAATTTATTTATACAATCGTTTAAAATTTATTTAAGCAAACGTAATATGAATTAGTTTTACATATTTTTTTGTATAATGGTTATAGACAGATGTAGATAATTTTCACAGCAAATATAATTATTAATCTGTCTTTTCTTGAAAAAAAAATAATGCTTTAATATTGTTAGGATATTAAATTCGTTGATTATTTTTTTTTTCATTTTGAAATGCAGTTCACTTGAATTATTTCGATAAGATCACATACCAATATTCTAGGTAAGATGTATTCATTGTTTTTTATAATGACGCGAGATATAAATCGATGAAATATTATCAGATCAGAATGATATTCAAAATGATAATGAACGGTCCACTCTAAGAAAATATTACCCAAGAAGACACGCAAAGGGAAATATCATTCATTCGTGGTTTCCACATCTTCCTGTACACGCACATAATATATCCATAGTTCCATTCGTATAAAAGTAAACCTAATAAAAGGGTAATCTTACTGTATACCTTCATTCTATTGTAATAACCCTTTCTAATTCTATCAATTTATTGGTCTTTCCGGATGATATATTTTTTAAACCAGAACATCGCGCAGTCTTTATAACATATGCCTGATAATAGTTCCTTGTGTCGTCAGACGAGCAGCTCTATATCGTTCCCAATGGAGTGGGGTAGGTGTCTGCGAAATTCCTCCCAATACCAATAATTCTGTCTGTCTTACCTAAATGCGAAAATAACCTATCAAAAGGACTTAGTTCTTTTAAAAAAATAATAGTCATATTATACTTGCTTGACCTCTCTCCTTTTGTTAATCCAAAATTTTGTTGTATAAATAGAATACCAAAAACATAGTAATTTACATACATATTATACGTTTGATTAGAGTAATTAAGTGTAATCAGCTTGATTATGTGTTAGAGAAAATAATTCTAAAATATTTATTGTACTTATTACTTTTTGTATGTTTTTAATATTTAGTTCTGAGAAATTCTGAGAAAAATAATCGATAAATTTTCTTGTCTCGTCGTTTTTCTTATAATTTCCCAATTCTTGATGATTCATATTTCTTATAATTTCCTTTCCGATTTTAATTGTTTTGAGAACTATAATAATTAAATTGTACAAAGTCTAATTTGTGTTGTGATAAATTACAGTTGTTTTCGCAAGAATTGATTGTATTATCTTCCCACTAAATAATATTTTCCAAAGGAAAGGTACATTATGTATAACTAGGCAATTGTTAATTGTTTGATTCAGATGAAACCGTCTAACCATCGTATCTATTGTCCATCTCTAATATTATGTATGGTTTGTTCAACGTGTTACCATGGTTTCCAATTTGTAATACTTGGAGTAGGTATGTTATTTAATTTTATAACTTAATTTGAATGCTTTCTGCGATTTTCTATGTACATACAATAATCCTACTATTCCAAGTGTCGATTCGTTCAAGAGAATTTGTTTTCAAAAGTTCCAGGTTTTCTCAATTTTTTTTGTAAGAAAAACATTTTTATGACAAATTCATATGTTTAACTGCTTATATTTCCTTTTTTTTCAAATATTGAAAAACGCCTAAACGCTCCTATTTAATTCAATTTTCTTTAAAAAGTATAAACACTATAGTATTAATTACTTCTCAAACTTTTATTAACAATTTTTGTAAAATTGAATTTAGTGACGACATTGTTTCATACAATCTGTATGGCGTATACACAATATCTCGGGGACTCTCAATAGTTTGATATACATACATATCATCAAGCTGTTTACATATTCTGAGTAGCAAAAAAGGACTGACTCCACACTATCCCATCCTTAGATTATATATGATACAGATACCTAGTCAGCGCAATGAATGTATGCCAACTAAAACTACGAGGTAACAGAAGAATTTCTAGTATACCGACTCGCACACCTACATAAAACGTAGACCAACCGATCTACCGCCTCACACACACATGTAAAAAAAAACTTGGCATACATTTGAATTCGAAATTTGTACTAGACGCGGCTTCTGTACATTATAATTCTATGTTTTTTTTCACTAATTATTGTATTTTTTTGGTGTTTTGATATAGTATAATAACCTTTTTGCATATAATTATTATTTGAATGTAAATAGCTACCTGTTCAGATTTTATTATACCTAAGTACCTATAGATCTGTAAAATAAAATGTTTTAAATAGATACATTAGTTATGTGAAAAAGAGAATCTGCCTTGCCAAACAACTATTATGCAGTTTGGCGGAAAATATTATTGTAATTCTTTTTTATAATATACAGAATTAATGAAAAAAATATATATAAATAAATATATATTATTTTTATAACAATTCACATACTTGTTTTATTTTTCCTTGTCATTCTGTCTACTGTTTACCAATATACCCACAGACGAAGCTCTTCAAGCAATAAAAGAAATGAGTGACCCACCGAATGACATAATAACTTTAATAGAACATTGCCTCAATAACACATTTTTCACTTATAATAACGACATGTACAAACAAGTAAAAGGAGCACCAATGGGTCTATCTCTTTCACCGCCAGTCGCTAACATATTCATGACCAAGTTAGAAAAGGAAGTTATAGATAGAGCGCGCTTAAAACCAAAGCTATGGATTAGATACGTGGACGATACCTTCGTTATATGGCCTCACGGTTTGGAGGAACTTAACAAATTTCTTGATTTTCTGAACGATCTCCACAATAACATCAAATTCACAATGGAGATAGAAAACAACGGTGAAATACCTTTTCTTGATGTTCTCGTAATCAAAAAAGACGATGGCACTCTCGGCCACACTGTGTACAGAAAATCAACACATACCAACAGATATCTCCACGCATCGTCGAACCATCATCCAGCACAAATCGCCTCTGTAGCAAACACCTTGGTAACACGATCATTAAGGATAGCCGACTCCGAAAACATTCAAAACGAATTAGAGTATCTTAAAAACGCGCTACGAAATAACGGTTTTTCTAATTTTACGATAAATAATTCAATAAAAAATCAAACTAATAAAAATTTTAATAAAAAAGATACGTCAACTAAAGTAAAGCCACTCGCCATTGCATTTTTGCCTTACATAAAAGGCACTACAGACAAAATCAGTCACCTACTTTATAAACATAATATTCGCACCATTTTTAGAACAGACAACCAAATTTCATCCTTTTTAAAAAGTCCGAAAGATAAAATACCATTACAGTCACACGGTATTTACGAAATCCCTTGCGGTGATTGCTCAAAAACTTACATAGGCAGGACAAATCGCAGAATCTCGGCGCGCGTCTCTGAACATCGTATATATATATATATATATATATATATATATATATATATATATATATATATATATATATATATATATATATATATATATATATATATATATATATATATATATATATATATATATATATATATATATATATATATATATATATATATATATATATATATATATATATATATATGTTATATTTGATGTTTTCACGGGTGAAATATGTTATAATATTTTTATCTCGGTTTTCCCGTGTCAGTAGGTCTTGACTAAGACCATTTGTCTTCCGACGTTTCGCCTGAATATCACCAGGCATTTTCAAGGACTTAACGAAAAGCACGCGCGCGACACACGTCTACTCACACTGAAAGCTCACCGTCAAGTGACTCGTAGCGTACAAGATGGCCGCTTATGTCAAATATTGTTAGCGCGACGTGATTGGCTCCTTGTGACACGCCCACCTGCTGTCGTGTTCGTTGGTAATAATATTTTATCATTATTTTTGTGTTGTGATTTATTGTTAATTTTAGTTGTGACATTAATATTATTATTGTTGTGTTTTGGGGTTATTTTCGCTATGGTATTATTAATATTATTATTGTATTGTTTGTCATATAAAATGTTCTTCCAGGTACTAGGTGATATTCAGGCGAAACGTCGGAAGACAAATGGTCTTAGTCAAGACCTACTGACACGGGAAAACCGAGATAAAAATATTATAATATATATATATATATATATATATATATATATATATATATATATATATATATATATATATATATATATATATATATATATATATATATATATATATATATATATATATATATATATATATATATATATATATATATATATATATATATATATATATATATATATATATATATATATATATATATATATATATATATATATATATATATATATATATATATATATATATATATATATATATACACACACACTAAAAATATCTCACATATTATGTTTAATTAAATTCAGTAAATAAATTAGTATTGCTTTGTAGAGTCAAATATGAAACAACAGCTTCATTGTTGAGGTAGATGTTTTGTTTATAACTAGTTGCATGTAACACATGAGATCCAACTGTCGATAGCGATAGTATGTATAGTTGAAGAATATGTACCAAACTATAATCCCATAAATACAAATTATTGAATATTTTCAGATATTTTGTTTTCTATACAACATATGTAGGTATGTATGTCAAGATAGGATAGTATGGAGGAAGTTCCTTTTTTCCTACCCAGAATATGAAAATAGCATGATGGTATGTATGTTTGGAGATGAAGTATCAAACTATTATGTCTTCTTACATATTGTGTATAGGCGACTACCATACAAAATGTATGAAGCGATGTCGTCACTAAATTCAATTTTTAAAAAAAATATAAAAAAAAAATTGAGATCTTCTACTACAATTTTAATATTTTTTATAGAAAATTAAATTATCTAGTTGGGGTGTTTCGGCTTTTTTCGATAATTGTATAGGTTTTGGAAATATAGGCAGTTAAACTCATAATTTTATCATAAAAAAAATATTTTTGTTAATAAAAAATGTTTGAGAAACCCTGGAATTTTTTTGAAAAAACTAATTTGAGATTTTGTATTTGTCTATGTTTATACCAATTTTCAGCGTTCTAGCTTTTATGGTTTCTGAGATATAGGGAAAAATAAAATAAAAATTCAAAAGTTGATAACCCCTGACTGAAACAAAAATTCAAAATTCCGAGTATAAAAGTTTTGTAGGCCTGTAACTTTTTATATATTCTGAAATTTTGGGCTATATATATATATATATATATATATATATATATATATATATATATATATATATATATATATATATATATATATATATATATATATATATATATATATATATATATATATATATATAAAAATAAAATAAAAATTCAAAAGTTGATAACCCCTGACTGAAACAAAAATTCAAAATTCCGAGTATAAAAGTTTTGTAGGCCTGTAACTTTTTATATATTCTGAAATTTTGGGCTCTGTAAATTTAGCGGATCAAAAGTTATAAGGGGGGGACGGACACACACACACAGACACACACACACACAGACACACGAAATGTTTTACTCCGAATTCTGAGTAAATCCGTGTATGGAACATATATGCTGCGAAGCCTCTAAGTTGGTGTTTTTTGACTTCAAAGTTGGAAAAGCCGTGAAAAAAGTAGACCTCTCCATACAATTCTCGCGTATTCTGGCTTGATACATTGTCGATATGTTAAGAGAACAAAGTTCTCCTGAACAAATCGACAGTTGGAAATATATTTATGAGTACCTAAGTAGGTATAATGAACTTCATAACAAACATAAATATATCCTTACAAATGAATTGTATCCTCGTCTTTTAATTTCCAAGAAATACGACATGTGGTCAAGATATCTCGTTTATTTGAGGTATGGGTCGTTGATTTTAACTTAAGATAAGAATTTATTTTTCATTTATCGTCAGACTAACATCTATTTACATTTTTTATACAACGAATATTTTTTCTCAAAAATATTATGTAGTGTAATGTATAAATTAAAACCCATTATTGTGTAGGTACCTATGTGTAAGTTAATATTTTGTCACATTTTGATATAATCATTTTAAAAAAGATGTTAACACCTACTAGGTCAGTTTATTGAGTAGGTACCTATCTCTTTTTGGAATAATGTTTTTTCACCAAAGTTTACTCTGCTTACACAAATACAGCAAGTGTCAGAAAGCATTGCGTGGGACTAGCTGAAGTACATTGAAAGTATATTGAAAAAAAAATAATTCAATTTAAATTAAAGAATAGAGTACACTTTGAATATACTTACCGGTTCTTATTCTCTTGTTGTATTTATTATTACTTAAAAATCGTGACGTAAATTTATATATTATATTAACGTTTTTTTTAATTTTACTACTTACATTCATAATAAACATATGAAGGTGATAATGATGGACGGGCCAACCGGTGATTTCTTTAAATGTCCACTTAAATACACTTCTATTTGTTTACTTTGTATTGACTTTCCGCATCTCCATACACTTTTCTGACTGCGTATTTGACATTTAGAATCAAGTTCGTTTTTCATTTTAATTTATATTTCAAATATGAGCCGAGGGATAGACAGAGAGACTTGCAAATCGTTTTTCCAAATATCTTGGCAGTCTCCTACAGCATCTCGCCAACGACGACGGCGGCCGCCATTTTTTGTGTATCTAAATAATATTATTAACCTCAGTGCTAACGTTCAATCAAAGAGTCGAGGAAAGTGTAAATGTATGTTATTTTTGTTTTCGAGCTTCGCAATATGCGAAACATGCGTTGTGTATTTATTTTTAACATTGTCCTCAAATGTTTGGGTTTTCGTCAATAATATTGTCGTATCGTACCAAACGATGACGCGTTGAATGGAATATTATGTTTACAGATATTGCTGTGATTTTCAAAAACATTTGCCATATTGTGTTTGAAATATTTTATAGCTTCTAAGTATTTATTTGTTGAAACTTATTATGTGAAGTTTGTTATACGTAGGACGTATTCATTTTTGCGTTTTTATTATTTGGAAACATTTTTCTTATAAACACTTTCATTCTGGAATTCTTAACGATTATTTATTGTTTTGATTGTACTCATTTCTTGGATTTCAGTAAATTACTTAACATCGAGCCAATTGTTCATTCTTCTGTAGAAAGCAACAAACAACTACAAAGTAACAACTAAATATTACAATATAATACTTTAAAGTCACATGTATGGAAATAAACGTCGCGTCGGTGAAACACGCAGATCAACAATACTCTGGTCTTTATCTCAATGTGACAAAATTTAACAAAAACCCATCAATAATTGAAACAATCGAAATCAGTTATTTATAAATATTATACTTCCATTAATTGTGGAGCAAATTCAAAAATATGAATACAGTTACAAACTCAAACATGATATAACAACAATGACTCAATTATTATTATCCCCATTACAGTAGTTTTAAGCCTGTTTTTTTTCCACTGACCATTATTATGGCGTATTTAAAAAAAAATCTCTCATGATTCTTGACAAATATAAATATGGGTTTCCCCCTTTGCCCATTTATTCGTTGTCTTTTGTGTATAATTCTTTTTAAGTTTAATTTTCTGACGATGGTTTCCTACGAAAGAGACCAGTAGCGATCTTTTTAGAGATATATATGTGTCTGCATATTTATTTTAATTTTGATGACTTGATGACGATTAAGTATTTTACTTCATGATTTTGTGATTTGGATTTTATGACAAAATTTGTTAATAATGCACACTGGGTAATTAAATTTAGCTTTCTGAGGTAATTAAATATACACCCTCTGAAATCAACTTGAAATTATTCTACAAATCTATGCAGACTTACCTTTTTCATACATACTTACCTTCAAAAAGAAAGAAAATATCAAACAACCAGCCATTAAAAAATGATTAATCGTTAACATTGCTTCTCGGACTAATATGTTTATAACGTGGGTTACCACCACGATATGAGTTACCATAAAACGGGACTTACCCTGCGGATTCACTTCAGATTATTAACATATGTACATAACATTTTACTTGCTATGCTTTATGATATAATTTATTTAAAAAATATATATTTTGTCTTATAAGATTGAATGTGAAAATGGTAATGTCAATTTCGTATAAATTTATTTTATAACATAAGTACATACTCCACGTTAATGTACTATTTATATTCTATCTATACTTCTATGTAGTTAGCAAATAATGTCGACGAATGCTGCTTATTTAGTACATATTGCTTCTAAGCTGTAAGACGGGATCGCAGTTGTCATTTTAGTCTGGTTATGTTATACAGTAAATATCGTCAGTTTCCGAAATGTGGTGGATTAGCTAAGTCAACATCAGACATAGCACCTGTTAGTTTCCCGAAATGTGGTGGATTAGCTAAGTCAACATCAGACATAGCACCTGTTAGTTTTCCGAAATGTGGATTAGCTAAGTCAACATCAGACATAGCACCTGTTAGTTTCCCGAAATGTGGTGGATTAGCTAAGTCAACATCAGACATAGCACCTGTTAGTTTTCCGAAATGTGGTGGATTAGCTAAATCAACATCAGACATAGGACCTCTTAGTTCATCGAAATGTGGTGGGTTAGCTGAATCAACATTAGGCATAGCACCAGTTAGTTTTCCGAGATGTGCTAGATTAGCCAAATCGCGGGATCCTTACACTAATAAAAAACATGTTGAGTTGGAACATGGGATTATAAAATGGAACTATGTAATCGCATAGTTCCATTTAGATCAATAATAATCTATATGAAACAAAATTACTTACATAATAACGTTTTTGATATCGTTATTTTTCGGTTCAATTTATACCTACTCTACAATTTCGTGGTTCTAATTATATTAATTAAATCAAAAATATTTTTTTATCAATCGTTCTTTGTACCGCGATTCATGATTGTATGCTTTGTAATGTTTATATTATACAGTTATTTTTTAGCTTTGTTTATCTATTTTTTTACATTAGATAATGATCCAGAGGGCGGCCTTGAAAGTCTTTGCCAAGGTAATCTTCACCTGTATAACATTGAATGTAATTATCCCACGATAAATGTCTAACATAATTCATAACATTTCTGTGTGCTGTAGCGTGATGAGGAAATGCCTCTGTTTACTGTTGACGGACATAATGTTTTGGTACTTTTTTTTTAATATTTCCTACCATCAAGACACGAGGTAAAGAAAATCGTCATGTTAGAAATAATGTAAGTTTGCGTGTCACATCAAACAATATTTGTTTGGTTCTTAATTAAACATTGAATAATATGAACCTATTAAAATTCTTTATAAAAGCAATCGAAGCTTTATTAAACGACAAAAATGTAAAGAAAACAATGTAGCTATAATATGTTATTGTAGGTGTCCAGAGTGATAGGAATATACTTGATGTACTTGATGCACGACTTGGCTCCTCATTACATTCAATAACTGTGTACCTACGTGGTAAAGACATATTACATTGAGATCGTCTCAATCGCTGGGTACCAATTATTATTTAAAGAAATTGGATAGAGCCAATAAAATTGTTTACTTTGGCCGGGGTTTTTGTATAAACTAACCTGTTTAGTGTAAAATATTACTCTCTGACACTGACATACGTGGAGCGCAGTCTCGGACCTTCAGTAAATTATTTCTTAAGACTTCTCAGTTTCGCAGGGGGGCTACTCATGACACGTTCTTAATACGTTCTTAACTTGCCTTAATCTTAAAAATGTAGAAATCAGTACTCAATTATAATCCAATCCTTATCTTTCTTTTCATTTAATCATGAAAATTTGTTAATATCAACGTTTAGTTTGAAATTGTCATTAATTGTTGCATAAATATATATTATTCAATTTATTTAACCTCAAAGATTGCTAAAGTCTAAAGCTGATCTTAATCTTACTGTAATCAACTTCATGAGTACCTAGTCCTGCAGCAGATCCAACACATTCAAGCAACAGCACACTTTGAATGATATTGGATCATTTAACGACGCTGTATAAATTATTATTATGTTAGGTAGGTACCTACCTACAATAATAACAAATGTCGGCTTTCGTGGTTCAGTTGGCTTGGTATCTGACTGCTGATCCAAAGGTCCCGGGTTCGATTCCCGGTGTAGACACAGTTTTTAATTGTGTTTTCGGTCTGGATCTGTGAGACGATTAATATCGTAAGTCTCCAGAATATGGCAACTTGTTATTGGGTGCGTGTTAAATAAATATTTGACATAGTACCTGTCAGTTGCCCGAGAATTAATAAATAAAAAATAAATATATACCTAAGTCATATTATTGGTGAAACAAAGTTTTGATTGTGATGTATAAAAAATAAACTGGTAAGTAGTGTAAGCACTCATGTTTCAACATTAACACAATAAATCAATGAATAACATACTTTCTGCGATAGTATGTTAACCAAAAACATTTACACGTGGATTTTGTATAACAATAGCGATGCATTTTTTTAAATATCTGTATAAATTGATATTCCGAGAATTGTTATTGCAAAATACTTCCCGTCACGTGTAAAAAATATATTCTCCATACTTCGATAGGCCCAAAAAGGTAATAATGGAATTATATTATTATCCCATTCGCTTGATCACCAGAAATATTTTTTACATTTTGGTATATAAGATAACATTGTCTCTGAAATATTCACCGTAATAGTCATTACCTATTAAAATAAAGATTTCATCTTGAGTGCATGTAGGTATATCAAAATAATTTTAATGTTTACCTATTGTCTATAGGTGCTTATTTTTAAATCACTGATGTGTATATAAATGTATAATCTGTTGTGTCGTAATATAATATTAATTTATTATAAATTTTAACAGATAACGTACTGTTTATATACGTTTCTAATTTTAAACATCACATTTGTTTGATTACTGAGTTAATCTTTTATGTCAATATTTTGCGATGGTACTATTTTCTTTGCTACTTAAATAATGACAATAAATAAATTAATCTGGGTGATTCATAACACAATCAACAATGCCGAGTTATTTGTACTTGTAATACGTACCTATATTTGTTCACTAAAGTTACATACACACGATATATGAAATGTTATTTTTTAAATTTGCTTTAAGAATCTAGCTGTTTAATAATTCTACATCATTCCGAGGCTGTTGATCAATTGTGGCCTTACGAAACACACTAGTTTTCCAACTGTTGAAGAGAATTTAATTCTCTTAATGAATCGATAGTATGAAGCCAAGACGTGTGTATGAAGGAACATTTTGTATGGTGTAGTGGACTTTTTGCATGCCAAAATCACCAACTTAGAGTCTTCGTAGCACATATGTTCTATATATGGATGAATTCACAGAGCCTAAAATTTCAGAAAAAATAGAACGTTATAGGCCTATAAAACTTTTTGAATTATCGTTTTAATCAGGGGTTATCAACTTTAGAATTTTTACTTTATTTTTCCATATACATATCTCAAAAACCATAAAAGCTGGAACGCTGAAAATTGGTATAAATATAGATAAATACAAAATCTCAAATTTGTTTTTTTTTAAAGTTCCAGAGTTTCTCAAATATTTTTTACTAGAAAAATATATTTTTATGATAAATTTATGTGTTTAACCGCCTGTATTTCTAAAGTTTTTAAAAATATCGAAGAAAGCCGAAGCATCCAAATTAGATAATTTAATTTCCTATAAAAAATTTAACATTGTAATAGTACATCCCATTTTTTTTTAATAATTTATGTAAAAATTGAATTTAGTAACGACATCGTTTCATACAATTTGTAAACACTACAGTAAACACTACACAATATCTACTCAATAGTTTGATACCAACTTAATCTACAAACATACATCATGCTGTTTTCATATTCTGGGTAGTAAAAACAGACTGACCTCCATACTATCCTATCCTGACATACATACATACCTACATGTTTTATATAGAAAACAAAATATCTTAAAATATTTATTAATTTGTGTTTAAGTGTTTATAGTTTGGTACGTATTCTTCGATTAAGGATACTATCGCCATCGATAGTTGGATTTGGATCTCATGTGTTATATGCATCTAGTATTTACTAAATAATTTACTAAAAGTGTCAATACATTATTTTAGGTTCCACGTATCATGGAGTTTAGGACCCGTTTATCTTGATGCTGCCATATAGTTATATATATATTTTTACAAATATAAACATTGACTTCACAGAGTAATAATACCTAGAATACCATATTATCCGTGCAGCAAATCGAACGTGTGAAAATTTACAAAATAGTTTATCGACTTGCTTTGTTGTTAAGTTTTATGTTGCTATTGATTGAATGTATTCATATTGTATTAGTATCAATACGCCATGATCATAAATACAGATCATAAATTTTGAATGGATATTTGTATTGTTTAAATATAAAATTGAGTCATTTAAATCGTAGTCAACTATTGTTATTTGGTATACGGGTTCTGGATTATCAAAAAGGCATGCGATGATTATATATGAATAATTGAATAATGGGTGTTGTATTCATTGATGACATAATCATCCAATGAATATGTCCAGCGCCAGATTATCAGCATCATCCAATGTGACCCCGGTGTAAACGAGAAATAAATAGCTATTGCCAAAATGATATCCTACACGTTAATTGTCTCACAAAAATCCAGACTAAAAATACCCTGAAAATACATATAAACTCTATCAACTTACTCAGCTACGAAGGATAACTGCTGTTTCTATATCATTTACTTTAATTTAAGACGTATGACAGTTTTCGAAACCAAGGTATACCTACACTAAACTTCATCTTATTCCATTTTGGAAATACATTATGGACAAACGAATGTCACTCATTCTCGTACTTTCTTTCGTGAATAATCTAACGTTTTCCGTAATTCCTTAGCGTACGAAGACCGATAATTCCTTAGCGTACGACTACGTGAGTTATATGTATACTGAACTTTTAGAAGAAGTTCAGAATATGTATGTATATGTAGATCAGGAGTGAAACAAACAAAATAATATATTAAACTCCATTTTACAAGCTCAGTTGGTTAGGTATCTGATCCAAATGTCCCGGGTTCGATTCCCGGTGGAGACACAGTTTTTAATTGTGTTTTCAGTCAGGATCTGCGTGAAGATCTCAAGAATATGGCTAATTGTAATTGGGTGCGTGTTAAATTAATATTTGACATAGTACTTGTTAGTTGCCCGAGAAGCAATATAAAAATAAAATAAAGAGCATAAATTATCCAGATCGTATCATTATCCTTGTTAACGTCATAGTCAGTTATCGTATCATAATGAATGCGATACAAGTCGACATATTAATATTTTTTAACGTTATATGGATCTCATCATTTCTTGATAATCGATTCTAAACATTGTATGGTGATGTAATTTTAATATTTATTTTTGTACCGATCTGATTTATTACTCTATTTATCTAACTTATTTTCTGTTTAGCAATATAACGTGACATAAATATAGCAGATACAAATAATTATATATAATTACGTATGTATCTATTTATTTTACCGAGTAATTTAAGTCGCCCTGATTTAAATCAATATCGAGCAGGTTCTTGTACCTTTCGAAACGAGAAAATTGAAAGTATTTTCTTATCTTTTTGAAATGTATATTTACGTATTAATCACTGTATTACATTATTTATACGTGCTGGTAGATTAGTACCGATGTGTATTAGAATTGATGATTTCATTTTGTATAGCATTTACATAGCCGTGTAAATCATGTTATCATTTTCTGGTCGGACGCCAATATTATATTCTTGCCTTCGTTGTTCATACATTGTGTGTAAACATATTTACTTTTCTAATATCTTGGTAATAATTGTATGTCATATGAAATACGCCATTTCATATACATTGATGAATTTAAAATGTGCTTGTCTATCTGCCGATTATTTTGGTACATTAAAAGGTTTTATAGCTTTATTTATCTTCGTTGTATTAGGGTTTGCAATCTGCTCAGGAAAATATTAATTCGGATTTTAAAAAGACCAAGAGAATTCGGATAATCGTTTTATTAGGTAGAGGTAGTACCTACATATGTGTAATGGCTATTATCTAGCTGTCTTGTATAAATAAGTGTATTGTAATAATTGTTGTGGTGGTTAATCGCTTGGCTAACTCTCAAATATTTAAATGCATTTCATGTTATGTGTTTTCTACTTGGTATTTTCCTTGACATGTTATTTATTAAACGCATATATGTCGTTTTGACACGTGCATCGCAGTTGTTTGCAATAATCTTACATTATGATGAGCATTGGGTGTATTTATATCAACGGCAGACTCTCTGGAAATGGATAAATAGTCTTCTGAGACAGAAATCAACAACTACACACTTGTCGTGTAGACTATCTATTACTATGTACTTACTAATATATTCTAGATGCTAATTTATTCATCCGAGGGAATAGCGATATTGTGTATATTCTCATGAAAATTTACTATTTATTTACAGCATTGATTCAATGTTCATTATTTCATTTAGGGTTTTTTGATGTAAGTGTAAACATTTGATATTTACAACAAAAATACTGCCAATGACTTCTGCTATATGAATAATTTTGTTTAGGTAGGTACATGATATTTTCAATCAATTTTTATATATTTAGAGACATTGATCAATAAAGATATGAACATTGATGAAAACAAATATTTACAAAAGTTTATATTTTAAGGCGCGTTTTATGCGCATTTAGTATTTAAATATAGTATCTACATAAAACATAATTTATACATTTATCATGTCACTGATGAAGGATATTATATTGTACCTGTACGTGACATGTAACTTAAATATTAGGCTTGTCTGATAATTGACAATCAGTATATTATCATTTCAAAAATGGTCAAGAGCGAGTAACTTATCCATAGATAGTATCGTTGACATTGTAAAGGAAGATAGGACACGAATTAATTCGTTGCTCGCTAAACGAGCTCCGGAGTTCAACATTCGTAATATAATTGAAAATTCAAGACTCCCGCAAGTTTTTTTATTACGTTGATTGTGTCCAAGTGTCACGTACGCGTATATTTTATTCACAAGCCGTGGTTATTTTGGTATTTTCGCCTCGCTTCTAATTCTCTTTTCCTAACATAAATTTAAATGATATTTCGAAAGGAGGAATATTCCGAGAAATTTTAATAATATGTCAACAATATACAACTTTTGTAGACAGTCGTGAAGGATTGTAATTGAATTCATAAGATCCCGCTGCTGCGGTCAACTTGATGATAAATAAATAGACAAATTACATCGTTTTATTGCTTTTCTAACATAGACAATTAACATCGTTTTATGAAACAAACTATACCAGACATATAAAAATAGTCTAAACACAGAAAATAAATGTTTTATTGCCTATATATTATATTACTATTATATGGACATTTTACACATCGTCATCAATGATTACATATCATATTCATCTATGACAAATCTTAAACTATTAATTGTTTTTTGACATTGCGGTAAAACAATACAAATTGAACTTGTTTTATACCCAGTTGTAGCATGAGGAATGATCTCAGCAATAATAGTACTCGCATAATATTCAATTCGATAACATTTTTTTGTGACATTTTTTTGTAAAGAAAAAACAATTTTACTATAAAATATCCAACATTTGTTTACTGATCAAAAAAAATGTCTGGTGAAGAACCATGTAAATTATGTCTATAACTCACGTTCGTTTACATCTGGCGAAGATGTCACCTTCATCCCACGCGTTATATTTTTGTTTACAAACTACGTTCAACTCGCGTGTTCCGGTATGTTTTTATATTTTAATTGTCAAGGTATTTGTTTAAAAAAAAAACGGTCGTATGTAACTTTTGGAATTCATTTGTTGCAGTTTGCATTCCCGACGTTGGGCGCCACATTATCTCTAACGAGTGAATAGTTCGAGATCCGGAATGTTGGTTTCAAAGCAGACACGCGCTACCAATAAAAAATATATTGTACGCATTAAAAATATTTGTACTTAAATACACAGGTATATTATGTACCTAATGCATCTTTCTTTTTGAAATGTTAACAAAATAATCTACAGTAAATTTTGCTTGTATCTCAGTTCATTTTATCGTACTGTTTTAATATACCTTTTTAATTTTCTATTTTCTTTGGCTGACCTACCAAGCATTAATAGGAAACCCTAATGTGCATAGCATATTATTTCATCGCACTCCTCATCTATCTTAGCGTGTCCTTAATTTCAGTGTCATTGTGCAGTCAGAAATAGAATTTGTTTAATTTGTACGTCATGTATTTATAACAAAATATACAGATATCAATGGTGCAATGGTTAATCACAATATAAAATATTTAGTGAGGTCGGTTATTAGAGTGTCTCTCGGTCGACTTGTATTATTATTTATTCGCTCACCCGTCTTCGTTGAACTTCATTCTATGGCGGGATCTTTGTTGACGATGTCGTAGTGGTCGGGTCAGTTACGATTCAACTTGTGTGTTGTCCAAAAGCTTTCTCGATTATCTTTCTCCTTGTCAAGCGACCTACATTAGCATTTTTTTCACTTTTCCATTAATTTTATTCTAATCATTAAATTTGTACTTTTTTGTATTTGATACGTTAAAGCTTGAAACCAAAACAAACAGTATTTCTATCGTCTTTGAAATACTCTTGTGGTGTCAGTGTTTATTTTGCACGATGCTTGTTTATTGTATCTTCTGGTAGGGCAAACATTCAAATGAGGATTTGGTATGTATAGATTGTGATATTCAATGTCGTTGAACTTTTGTCATTTATAATTAATCTTGTCCTTTTAATTTGGTAAATATTTACTTAAACACTTAATGGTTCATATATGTCCGCTTAATCGATGTATAGGGCATAATATAAACTGTAACGGATTATTTTCTAAAATAGCAAATTACAAGCAATACATTGTCGATGTTTTTTTTCATGGCATCCGGAAGTGGCATTGTGCTTCAAATGCGTTGTGCTGAAATTAACATAACAACATTGGTACATACTAATTTGTATTGAAAATATGTACGTAATGAAATCTGTATTGTTGTGGTGTTTACAAATAAATAATAAAGTTTAAAAATCATATTCACAGAAAATCTCGTGTCCTTTTTAAAGATAAATGGATCAATGATCGTATACACTCGGCAATAATATCTTTTTTTGTACTACCTTTTGAAAACACGTCATAAGAAATTTGATAATTCAATCCTACGCTTTACTGAAAAATCTATGTTGGAATTTACATCTGCATGAGTTTTTCTCTTATGTATAATATTGATTCGCATTCCTTACAAATACAAGCCATGTTTCGTTCAATTTTTTTTATAAATTTTAATGATGTAGCACGACAGCATGTTTACCATTAAAGGAATGTGTAAATTTAGATGAACCAATAAAACTATTGAGTGACGAAGTGTAGGTTTTTACTCGTATCGTTTTGAATTATTGTAATCATTCCATCTATTTTATCTTCAAAATCTCAACATTTTTGACGTTTATTTAATACTAGCTTTTATGTAATGACTTGTGTTTCATTTTATTATTTCATAATTACATTTATTTCAAAGGTTTATTATTTTCAAGAACATATTCATTCGGTAGGTAAATGAAATATTGTTTGAAAAGATATTAAAATCGCTGCGTTTATGTACAAAACGCTTACTTTAAAAATAAGTTATACATTATAATTATACAAAATATTCACCATGTTTTTCACTTAAACGCTAAGTTATACTTGAAAATATATTTCTTTCGTGTAAATACGTACTTATAACTTTTAAACTAACAGATATTTGCGTGCAAAATGTACACTTTTTTGACAGATATGACTTGAAATATTTTGTATGAAAAAAATAATTATTGAAATATTTTTAAAATTCAGCATTTTTATCGCATTATTTTTAGCGTGACACTGCATCAGGTATACTGGTACATGTTCGCACATAAATTAGATTTTTAGATGCTCTTGGTTTTTCAGAAAGCGTGAGACAAACACACACACACACAGACACTAACATTTTGATTGCTTTATTACTTTAGATTATTTGACAGTATCTGCCTTTCTATACACAGCAGAGTTATATACAGTATAATGCTTTCTTCTCACGATTGTTTTCGACACATTACCTAAGGTTACAAATTATATATTTTTACTCTCCACACTATGGAATAGGGGAGAGTCATGATTTCGCAAAATTTAATCGTTTTTTTTTTACATCAATTTCTCAATGGGTATCATGTAGAGAATGCACACTATGAGTTTCGTCGTGATGTGTTTGTGTGTATGGCGTATACGCCGTACACGCCGTAGCATTTATCTTTTTTGTGTCCTCTCTACAGCCCAAACTATAAGTCCGATCGACTTCATATTGACATCATATGTATAAAGTGCAAAGACCTAGAGCTGATTAGTTTTCCATAGACAACTTTTGATTTCTTCTCTATGAATTCATCATTTACGTTGTTTTCTTTGTGTCCTCTCTGCAGCCCAAACTATAAGTCCGATTGACTTCATATTGATATCATATGTGTTAAGTCCATAAACTTAGAGCTGATTAGTTTTCCATAGACAACGGTTCATTTTTTCTCAATGTTTCTTTATGATTTCATCTTCATAAAATTGTTTTCATCTTCATCAAGAATCTTCATAAAATTGTATTCAAAGTTGGTCAATGTTAAAAGAAAAATATTCAACGGTTTCATAAATTATATTTTATTTAATGGATTTTTGTATGAAACTTATATGTAACAAGAGATTTCTTTTATGTTTGGCAATGTTCAGTTCTTTGATTTCATATTGATATAAGAATATTAATAGCTTGAACTTAGAACTGATTAGCTTTTCATAGATATCATAAAATTTCTTCATATGATATCACGTGTCAAAATTGTCTAAATGCTCTAACGCTCTTTAAAACAAAATTTATCTGCTTTTATTAAAATATTTCATACAACATAAGCATTCTTCACCATACTGCATTAATATTTTGTCTATCTTAACATAAAAATATACTTACTATCGTTAGAAAATTTATATTCCTGGTAGTAAAATTTAGAATGAATAAAAATGTATATAATAAGATAAATTTCTTGTGTATGGAAAAGTTCAGTAATTTGATTTCATGTTATAATGTAAAGAGCTTGAACAAAGAACTGATTAGCTTTCCATAAATAACAAAAATTCTTCATATGATATCACGAGTCAAAATTTTCAAAATGCTCTAACGCTCTTTAAAACAAAATGTATCTGCTTTTATTAAAATATTTCATACAACATAAGCATTCTTCACCATACTGCATTAATAGTTTGTCTATCTTAACATAAAAATATACTATCGTTAGAAAATTTATATTCCTGGTAAAAAAAATTAGAATGAATTAAAATGATTATCTAAAGTAATAAAGCAATCAAAATGTTAGTGTATGTGTGTGTGTGTGTGTGTATGTGTGTGTGTGTGTGTGTTTGTCTCACGCCTTCTGAAAAACCAAGAGCATCTAAAAATCTAATTTAAGTGCGAACATGTACCAGTATACCTGATGCAGTGTCACGCTAAAAAGAATGCGATAAAAATGCTGAATTTTAAAAATATTTAAATAATTATTTTTTTCATACAAAATTTTCCAAGTCATATCTGTCAAAAAAGTGTACATTTTGCACGCAAATATCTGTTAGTTTAAAAGTTAGAAGTAGGTATTTACACAAAAAAAATATATTTTGAAGTATAACTTAGCGTTTAAGTGAAAAACATGGTGAATATTTGGTATAATTATAATGTTTAACTTATTTTTAAAGTAAGCCTTTTGTACATAAACGCCGCCATTTTAATATCTTTTCATAAAATATTTCATTTTCCCACCGAATGAATATGTTCTTGAAAATAATAAACCTTTGAAATAAATGTAATTATGAAATAATAAAATGAAACACAAGACATTACGGCAAGTTTTAAGACATATATTGTAAAAAATGTGTTATTTATTAGTAAAGATATAGGCATAATAAAATTGCATTATTTGTAAATAATATTTGATTTTTCTGACAATTTTCATTTTTATGGCATCGAACAAACCAATGTAGGTACCTACATATTCAAAAAAATGTATCCGAACCATTCGATATTACTTATGTGTTCGAATCGTTTCCATGGCTACAGAAAGAATGTGATATTCAAATAAAATTTGTTAGGAATCAAATTTATTTAGAAGGTTGTTGTAGGTAGGTACCTACCTAATACTATTTACTTACAAATCAACAATAATATACCTATACTGATTTCCTATAGGAAAATTATTTTATTTATTTATTTATCAACCGTTTGTCCGATTATAATGAAACTTTGGTGAATTGTCGAGCGTATGCCCAGGATGGTTTTTGGATTTAAACTTTTTTCTTATTCTTCTTCTTCTTCGTGTATTTGGTCGTTTTACCTATGAAGGGGGAGTATCCTGGGAAAAGAAGGTCCGACTGTCCCTCCATCTCTTCACAGGTCTTCCAGGACGGGTTCTGCATATAAACTTTTTTCTTCTTTTTCTTCAACGTGTACTTGGTCATCTTACCTATGAAGATGAACTATCCTGGGAAATGAAGGTCCAATTTTCCTTCCATCTCTTCGCAGGTTTCTGGATTTAAACTTTTTTCTTCTTCTTCTTCATCGTCTATTTGGTCATTTTACCTTTGAAGGTGGACTAACCTGGGAGAAGAATGTCCAATTTTCCTTCCATCTCTTCGCAGGTATCTGGATTTAAACTTATTTCTTCTTCTTCTTCTTCATCGTGTATTTTTGCTCATTTTACCTATGAAGTTGGAGAATCCTGGGAGAAGAAGGTCCAACTGTCCTTCCATCTCTTCGCAGGTATCTGGGTTTAAACTTTTTTCTTCTTCTTCGTGTATTTAGTCATTTTACCTATTAAGTAGAGCATCCTGGGAAAAGAAGGTTCTTTCATCTCTTCGCGGTTCTTCCAGGATGGTTTCTGGATTTAAACTTTTCTTAACCGACTGATGGGACGGGATGTAATGAAGGGAAGGGAGGCACTAAAGGGCCTGAAGGGACGGGAGGTATAAAACTGCCTGAAGGGACGGAAGGTACTGAAGGGCCTGATGGGAAGGGACGTAATGAGGGATTAAAGGGACGGGAGGTACTGAAGGGCCTGAAGCGGCGGGTCCTGGAGTCTAATTCTTTTTCTTCTTAATTTTATGTAGACCTTTAGGGCAGTTTTTATACAAACTATTTCCTATTGTCTAAATCATCTTCTTCATCTTTTATGTATACATTTGGGTCATTTTTTTATAAAAATTATTTCCTTTAGTCTAATTATTATTCTTCTTCATTTAAGTACGTAGACTTTTGGGAGAGTTTTAATACAAACTATTTCCAATAGTCTTATTCATTTTCTTTTATGTAGACCTTTTGGTCAGTATTTATACAAACTATTTCCAATAGTCTAAATATTCTTCTTCTTCTTTTTTGTAGACCTTTGGGTGAGCTTTTATACAATCTATTTCCAATAGTCTAATTCTTCTATTAGGTATATGTATTTTTACTTATTTTATGTAGACCATTGGAATAGTTTTTTATACAAACTATTTCTTATAGTCTTATACTTATTTTTCTCTTTTTTATTTAGTCTTTTGGGTTAGTTTTAAGTCTAATAGTCTATTGTGCAGAAATATTATTAACGATATGCACACTTGATGAAAATACATATGAAATGAATGGGATATGGGATGTGACGATATAACCTGCACTAGAATCTTTTCAATACTTTTGTTTAATTAAATTTAAACCATTTATATCATCCTATTTTGAATAATTTTCAACACCTAATATTTAAAGAATGGGGGTTGTGGCCATTACTGAACTCTTCACAACATTTATATTCAAATTAAAAACTATTTACTATAGTTCAAGTCTTCTTCTTCTTCGTTAATGAAGACTTTCAGTCAAATTGAGCAAAAATATAATGCACACTTGATGAAAAAATATAAAAACGAATGGGATGTGACCAATACTAGATATTTTCAGTATCTACGTTTGTTTAATCAAATTTTAACCACATCCCAACATCCAAAATTACTAAATTTTCAATAGGTACACATTACAATTTGTTTTCGATGATAATATTTAAAAATGGGGGTTGTGGCCAAACCAATCTCTTTACAACGTTGATAAACAGTCATATTTAAAACCATTACGCATAGTCCATGCGAGCAGAAATTGTATAAATATTATACTTCATTCACACTTTATAGCAATACATAAAAAAGAATGGGTTGTGGCCATCACTTGAACATTTTACAATACTTAAACTCAATCAAATTTCAAACCACTTTTTATAGTCTGATATTGCAAAATAATTGGGTGACAATATTATAAAAACGATTGCTTTTTCTTTCACAATTTTACATTCTTGGCCAACGGCGGGACATAAAAGCTAGTAATAAAATAAATTTCTTATGTACGGAAAAGTTCAGTAATTTGATTTCATGTTATAATGTAAAGAGCTTGAACATAGAACTGATTAGCTTTCCATGAATAACATAAAATTACTTCATATGATATCACGTGTCAAAATTTTCAAAATGCTCTCGCGTTCTTTAAAACAAAATTTATCTGCTTTTATTAAAATATTTCATACAACATAAGCATTCTTCACCATACTGCATTAATAGTTTGTCTATCTTACTATAAAAATATTCTATCGTTAGAAAATTTATATTCCTGGTAGTAAAATTTAGAATGAATAAAATATTTCATATAACATAAGCATATTTTACCATATTGAGATTGTCAACATTTGAAGAAGAAAAAATAAACGCTTACTATGGTGTGGAGAGTTTGGTGTTGGCCACAACCCACTCGTTTTGATATTAGGTACTTATGAATATTCGTTTGTTTGTATTGAGGCTTGTCTCTGTTTTCCAACTTGACAATAATTTAATCGAATTAATTAATTACTCTGTGTCACGTTACATTCGAGGGGTTTCCAAACTCACTTATTGTTTTTTTGTTTCATTCCTTGTCATGTTAGTATTACATACTTAGTATTCGGGAGGAATATTGTTATTGGTTAGCTGGTTATGAGTTCAGTAGCCTTGGCAGTTTACATGTACCTACACACCTATACCATTATATATTACGAAGATATTAACAGTCTTTAAATGTACATGGAAAGTTTGAAGCTGTACATGAACTTGTTAAGTGTAATGGGACTTATTCGGAAAATATAATTCTGAGTAAGTTTTAACTGCTTACTATTGTCTTATGTCTGGTGTGCAGGTATTTCTAAGGGTAAACCAGTATTATGAGTAATTTAATTTTCGATTTACTATTCGTGAACTGTAATTTTTCAAATTTTATATAATCGGAAGAGTTGATAGTAGTTGGCTCGAGTACAAGGTGCCTCAAACATCATTTCCTTAAACAATATTCTCAATGGATCCGTCGCTTGAGCAGGTGGTCAATCTTATTCATTTGCGACTAAAACCAATTCAACTGTTTTGATTGGGAGGTGTACTATGTGTAAACCGCCCACGAATACATTGTACTTACATGAAAATAGATTGAAGTCAGAACATTAACGATGAATACTACGAATTCACAGAATTACATAACACATTAATTTTGACTCCCGATCAATTCATTTGTTGAAATAACTCATAACTTTTTTGGAATTCACATTGTATTTGCATTATACTTTACAATGTAATAAAAAACACAGTTATAAAAAATGAAAGAAAAACAACTTTTTTTCCTTTTTTAAATGAATATGTCCTTGTTGAACAAGTTCATTTACATATTCATACATTCTCTAAAATAAGTATAAATGCTGGTAAGCATAAGTGAACGAAATCGGTCGGGACAGCGTGGGGTTCGAACTCTCGTTCACTGGATTATGAATCCAGTGCGATTCCAGCTCTTCCACCCACCCATTAAATTAAAAAAGAACGAACATAATGATTTCAATTTCACTTGTTCATTAAATTTGATCTATGTATTATTTCAGTTGCGTTTTGTCATAGTATGTTAGTTTTTTATGTTTAATGCTGGTTCCAATGTTTCTTCCAAACTCAGACTAGGTATATCCATTCCTAGTTTAATTTAGTTATAAAACCTGCCAGTCTAGGTATGAGCTACAGTTGTTGCAGAGTTAAGTCTTTAGCATTTCCACAAGTCGGGATTGAATTGTATAGTTATCTTAAATGTGATAATACTAATTAACTATTGTTATTGTTCCAGTTGGAAGTGTGCTCCTTGGCGACATTGATGGAGTTCCGGCTGGACAGCGGCGAGTACTGCCAGGCTCAGCACAAATAGAGCGGCCCCAGCCGCCCGCCCCACCGCTCCCGCCACCGCCCCCGCCCAGTCAGTGCAGAAGAGAGCCGCCAGACCGCGGCCACATGACGCCCGCTACAACATACACATACACATGCCCACACCACCTAGCGCACAGTGCCAAATCGTTTAGGTGAGAACATCCATCATACGTTCAATATTAACTCATATCTACCCATTATATAGTCAGTATCCACCATACATACTTGGAACTCTCAGTTCCACTTCTTGGAAAACTCTACTTAATGAATGCTTTTGCCAAATGATCTAATTACCCGTTTACTTACCATCGAGATCAATTTCAAAAATAACAATAATTAATACAGATGACTTTGAAGCTTTGGGTACGTTTATTGACTTTTCTGACTTCGGTAATTGAAATGAAAATTCGGAAAACTTTTGCGGTCTTGACAATCTAACCATCGGGTCGGCAAAGCGACCTCAGGATTTTCTTCCTCGCTTCCCATCAAAACGAGCTTCTTTAAAGTTATCAGGAGCAATTTGTTTCTGACTCATAGAATCCTACACCGCAGAAGGAGATTAAGTCTTGATTTTGAATTATGACTGATATTTTATTGTGATGTTTATTACCTATACATGTAAATTGACTTCTATTAGAAATCACATGAATTTCATTTCATATTGTGTAGGTATGTGTTCTATATTAAATATTTCAAGTATGGTGTTTTCATAGAATTATAATATATAATCTAAAGGTATTTTAATTAATTTTTTTTTAATTATTTCCCGACTTCAATACGACTGCGCATTACTTGTATTTTTTTAACAATTTTGGCCTATTTTTTCCTTTCTTCACCAGTTTATCAAAGTATAATTATAATTGGTTTTATTAGAAATAATGATTAAATATTTTTTAAGAACGAATACGTCCTTATGTACTTAGTACATATACATCCTCATACACTCCCTAAACTAAGCATAAATGCTTGTAGTATAGGTGAACGAAATCAGTCGTGGCAGGATTCGAACTCGCGACCACTGGATTAATAACCTAGCACGATAACCCATCTGCCACCACCCATCTTATAAAACTATTCATTGAAAAGCTGAGATAGATATGTATTAAAAAAAGATTTCTCGTAATACGCTAATTATCATATATGTATATGTAATATAATACTGCGCTAATTATAATACTGCGATTATCATACATACATATACCTATAATCTAAGAATGCGATATTAGGTATTCTTCGTCTTACTATAATATTCAATAAAGCGCATTTTCGTCGTTTACTTATATTTGTTTTGTCACGGCTTTGAATTGTAATTTCTAATTAACATTTTTAATTTGGCACCAACATTTACATAAAATGTATCCGATATGATTTGTGTTAACTCATTTGATGGTGATTACATGAAAATTCTTCGAAACACAATTGTTCGAATGCGCAATTGTACGAATAACAATTTTTCGAAAATCAGTTATCAGAATGACAATTGTCCGAAAGCAAATTATTCGAACTAACATTTGTTGACAACCAATTAACCGAATTTAATATATTTTTGTGTCATTATGTTGCCTCCTTTGACATATTTGTTGCCAGTAAAATATATTCGATGAAGACTATTATTACTTGTTGTATTATTGTTGGGTACATAATATTTTTAATAACTGATATTTGACAGCGCGGGATAGCCTAGTTTGTACACCAGTTTGTGTTTATCTAGTATTCACACCAATTTAGTTATTTCACCTTTGATGATATTATAGTTACTTTTTTCAATATATAATGCAACTGGCTCACGCCAGTCGCAAGTATAACTACAAAGAAACCTAACCAAATTATTTTTACCAAAGTTTTGTAGGTTTACATACATACATACATACATACCATCACGCCATGTCCCTCGCGGGGTAGGCAGAGAGAACAGAACGCCACACTATTCTATCTTGACATACATTCGCCGCCTCGTCAACATTCATGCTACGTCTCATGCATGTTCTTCTATTGTTCAGACTTCTAACATTTCCTTCTTTCAGAATATCGTTCACATGGTCGTGCCATCCTTTTCTTGGGCGCCCCCGACCTCTTTTTCCATTCCTGTCAGCCTTATATATTTTTTTCGTCAAGCGTTCTTCATTCATTCTTTCCACGTGACCAAACCATCTAAGTGTGTTAACTTTCATTCTAGTTACTACATCTTTCTTCATCTTACATTCTTTCCTAGTGACCTCATTTCTAACTCTATCATACATCGTTCTATTACAAATTCTTCTTAACGATCTCATTTCCACTGCATTTATTCTACTTTCATGCGACTTCTGCCATGTCCAGGTTTCACTTGCATACATCAAGGTTGGCACTACAATTGCGTTATGAATGGCAACTTTAGCTTCCTTTGATACGTTACGATCATTCATAACTGGTTTAAGTGCTCCATTCACTCTGTTTCCTGCCATAACTCTTCTTTCAATATCCTCATCAGGCCGTCCATTCCGTTGGAACATGCTTCCCAGATAAACATATTCGTCGACTTGTTCAAGCCATTCATTCTCTACTTTTATTTGACACGATGTTCTGCTTTCACACTTTTCAAAGACCATTACCTTTGATTTGCTAGCATTCATCCTCAGTCCGTACTCTATGCATCCTTCATATACCATGCTTATTAGATACTGTAACTCTTCCACGCTTTCTGCTAACAGGACTTTATCGTCTGCATACATCAAATCTCGCACTGTTACAGTACTCAGTTTCAGACCCTTATTTTCATCCCTAAGGGCTCTTATGCAGAAATCAATGTACAGATTAAAGAGCCATGGTGACAACACGCACCCCTGTCTTACGCCACTATTAATAGAGAACCACGACGTTACTGTGTCGTTGACACGAACACATGCCTCGCTATTCTCATACAATGACGCGATTGCGCGTATCAGCTTGCTCTTCACTCCGTACACTGACAATATATCCCATAGTTTCTCTCTGTTGACTTTATCATAGGCCTTTTCAAGGTCTATAAAAGCACAAAAAAGCTTCTGGTTTTTATCCAGGACCTTTTCTGTAACCATACGCAGAGAAAAAATTTGGTCTATACATCCTCTGCCGCCCACAAACGCTCCTTGGACATCCCATATCTTGCTTTCTGTAACCTTTCGTACTCTTTGATCCAAAATTCTTGCATACATCTTACCAACTGAGCTTAGCAAACTTATGGCTCTATAGTTTTTGCAGTCAAGCTTCGATCCTTTACCTTTGTACAAGGGGACCACGACTGCATTTCTCCAGTCTGAAGGAGTGCGTCCTGCTTCCCAACATTTGTTGAAAAGAGAGTGACACCACTCCAACATCTGATCGCCGCCATACTTTATAAGTTCAGCTGATACACTGTCATACCCAGCAGCTTTTCCCGCTTTCGCGTGTTTAACTGCTTCAAACACTTCGTCTTTCGTAATTTCATCTTTTTCATCTTCGTATACTTGCCATGCTCTCTGATTCATGTCAACACTCAAACCGCAATCATACAGCTCCTTGAAGTATTCTTTCCATCGTTCTTTTACGCCATCTTCATCCATAATTAATTTTCCATCTTTATCATTTATACCTTGCGATACTTTGACACTTCCATTTTTTCTTTTCGCCACGCCTTTCCAGAACATTTTCATGTTACCAGGAAAGTCATTGGCTATTTTCAGGCTTTCTTTCTCTTTCAGAAAATCTTTTTCTCTTTTTACAATATCTTTTACCATTTTTTTACATTCTTTATACTTCTCTTTTGCTCTTTCTTCACTGTTAGATCCTTTCGCAGCTATTAATGCCATCCATGCTTTTTTCTTCTCACCCACAACAAATTTTACTCTCTCATTCCACCATGCGTCGCCTTTCTTTCCGCCTCTTTTAGCAACACCACAAACTCTCTCTGCAGTCTTACATACGGTCTCTTTCAAGGTCGTCCATGCTTCTTCGATGATTCCTTTACTGTCTATAGCTAAAAGAAGTTTGCTTCCGATATCTTTCACATATTGTTTTCTTACATTCTCATCTTGCAGCCTTTCCACTTTGGTTCGCTTCGGTGGATCACTACGGTGGGTTTTTGAGCGCCAACCGGTGAACAGATCAATTTTGGATATCACCAAGTAATGGTCTGTTTCCAGCTCCGCGCCCCTATACACCCTAGTATCCACTGTCGCTTTCCTCAGTGCGGCGTCCACACATACATAATCAATTATCGACCTTTCGTTCCCTCTTTGCCATGTATACTGGTGAACTCTTTTGTGGCTGAATACAGTATTCGCCACAAATAGATTTCCTTCCGTACAGACTTCCAGAAGTCTCTTACCATTTTCATTCACTCTACTATCACCGTGGGGACCAAGGACAGACTCAAAATCTTTCCGACGGACGCCCACCCACCCATTAAGATCTCCAGCCAGAATCACTCTTTCATTATCTTTTTTCATGTTCATTATTTCAGTCAGCCTGTTCCAGAATTCATCCTTTTCACTTTCGCTATCGGAGTTCACAGGTGCGTATCCTATAATTAGAAATACGCTTGTAATTCCAATCTTCAGCCTTACCCACATCAGTCTAGACCATTCAAGCTTGTACTCTTTCATACATGTCCCCATTCGTTTCGCTAGAATCAGCCCGACTCCCTTGCATGCAAAATCGTCACTCCTCACACCCGACCAAAGCTCTATCATACCATCGTTTCGTACGTTCATCCCTTTACCTTTCTTTTTTGTTTCACTTACACACATAATATCAATCTCTTTCTCTTTCATCACGTCACACATTTCGTTCATCTTTCTATCCATTCCACCTCTAATATTCCACACTCCTATTCTGCATTCTGTTCTCCTCTTTTTGCCTACCCCCTGGACCGTTACATGACGAGTGGCAGGCTGCATCGATGTATCCCGAAGGAATCCAGGGGGTTTTGTTGCTTACATACTAAGTATACATTACACTAAAACACTAAAAAAAAAAAAAAAAAAAAAAAAAAAAAAAAAAAAAAAAAAAAAAAAAAAAAAAAAAAAAAAAAAAAAAAAAAAAAAAAAAAAAAAAAAAAAAAATACTTAAAATTAGCAAGAATGTCCTTTTTGTTACAAGCATTTCTACAAATATCCTGACCCACTATGGTGACGAATTTGCTGTGGCGGATGTCGTCCTAGTTGTAGTTCACAAAAACGGTCGCTTACGCGTACAATGTGCCGCATCACAGAATTGCTCAAATGACGGAGTAAATGAAGTGTGTGGGCCAAGAGTCGTACAGGTTGACGGTCTCGACGACTGTGTACAGTGTGAGAAGAGAAGAATGTCGGTCAAAAGGTCGTACGAGGATGACGGTCTCCACTGTGTATAGTGCGGCGAACGATGATCTCACGTCCAGCACGTCCAGAAACAAACATATGGCTAAATTATATGGCACGTTTCTAGGAGCACAGTATGCACGCATAACAACACGTGGGTGACATACTATAGAACACGTGGTCAAAATTTCTTATTATTAAGTTTTAAATATGATATTGGAGGAACTTAATTTGGAGATATGACAACATTATTCAGTTTATTTGACTGACTGACAATTGTACCAACATTACAATGAATGCACTTTTAAGTGAAACGCAGAATATGATGTATCTTTGGTATTTATGAAATAATTTTAGTTCCCAGTAAACTAAGATTGTGCCGTGGATTTGTAGACAAGAAAAATATCACAATTACGATGAAAATACAATTTTAAAAACATTTAATGTGAACACCTAAATTATTAGACAATTATATATTAATATTATTACAAGATACAGACAATATACATGACTTAATTTTAGTTTAGGCTTGTTTTATTTTTTAGTTACTAATAAAATACTTTTGTTCATTTTTACAATCCAAAATTTACCAATCGATTTAGTTAATTTCAATAATTAAGGCAAGAATAGATTTATAAAAAAAAAACAAATGAAAACAGTTGTGTACATTTTTCAATATGCTACAAAACAAAATAAAAAATCTTCATGAGAACAAAGTCACAATAAAAATAGTAACCAAATAATTTAGTAAAGTACTGCAGTAAATTAGCAGGGAGATGAGATGCAGTCAGACTTAATCTTCTGTGGCTTTTATAAATGTTGTTTTCTAATAAATTAGATGAAATTGAATCCACATTCATTGCATAAAACCATAGAATAATATTATGATGAAAAAATAACACTCGCTTACCAAATGTATTTTTGATAAAAATTATAGAACAAAACTGTTTGAACTCGGTAATATTATTTATTATAGTGTCCTTATAAAATAAATGTATAATTGGAATTGTGACTAAGAAAGGAATATAAAAAAATGAAAACACTGTTACCAATCAGTATACTATGATAAGTTAACTGATAAACTCATTATTGACAGTAATTCAGATAAGTGTTCAAAACTATTGACTTTAGAGTGACGATTTTGTAGTAAATCAACAAAAAACATTTATCAAATGAAATACAGACAAATGAGGTTTAGTTTGATAATAAAATCAGTATCCTTCAGTTTTGGCGTCAGATTTTCTATCATCATTATTGTAATTTCACCATACAATATACCACTTTAAAGGTGCGATATTTGTAATACTAAAAAAATAGTAAAAGACATACAAAATTTGTCTGCAGATGCTTGTTGCGTAGAAAAGAGTATCTTATGATAATCGTTCAAGGGAAACTGGTATTTAAAATACATAGAAAATCACCACAACAACAATATTTAAGCAAAAAATGTACTTTAATATATAAGTTTTAATCTCCAAACGAGAAAATGTAAGTTTACATGTTTAAATAAAGAAAAACAAATTAGTTACATTTAAATAAAAATATCTCTTTCAAAAAGATTTTTAAAAATATATACATTTGATATCTAACAAACATGGAAAATTACATTTTTCTCCAGTTATTAAATACTTCAAGATTTATTTGACTTATGTCAAATTTCAGGTGCTTCGTTGCAAGTGGCGAGATTATTGCCAAATACGCCCACACAAAGGCCAACGATTTACCACAATGCAACGACAGATATACTTATCTTTCAGACGACTTACATATTCTTTTTAAAAAAAAGTCAAGACATGCACAGTGTTTCACGAGATGTTTTACATTTGCTATTTGAAAAGGTACATTATACAATGAATATTCAGGGACGTGTTGATAATGTTTCTAAAAATAAACTTAAAAATATATATTTTTCATCTTTCTTTAACAGCAAATGTCAGTATTAATTATAATGCTTTAAATACACGTATCCTGTACAAACAATATTTACAACATTGATAATATAAAATTACTGTTAATAATACAAGGCTCATACTTAAAGTAAGACGACATAAATGAAACTCTGAAAAGTTGGAACTAAAAAAGTAACACTGAATAAATTGATAAATTTATGATATTTAAAAACTTTTGATTTTGGACAATGTTATATTATGATGATTTCAGACATCAAGAATAAAAAATTATCTAATTACATTAGAAATAAGATTCTAGCTCTTTCTCCATATAAATATTGTTAACATTATAAAATTAAAACTTTATTCAAAAATAAATAAAACAAATTAATATTCATAAGGTGGTACCTACTTAATTTTTCGTCATATAAAAAATTATGAATAGTAACACAATACACAACAAAAACACTCAAATATAAAAGAGAAATCTGAAAACAATACTAATATATTTGAAAACAAAATGTCTCTTGACTCTAATCCCAGAAATCGTTCAACCAAATAGAAAGCAGTGGTTTTTAGATGCAATACAATAATTTATTTTACAAATGAGAGTACATAATGTTATCTAATAATACAATGCAAAAATTGAGAAGAGGCTAGTAGATTCATATGTTGACATGTTGTTTAACCACTCAACTGGTTTACCTGAGTGTCGTTCGGTCGTGGATTTTCGACCGTGTATTGATGAGCCCGAGTCTCGGTCAGGAAACATATTTTAATTTCTTTGTCAGTGCTTTCAACAATATTTATCTAGTGACGATGCCAAACGACGTTCAGGCAGATCGTGTTTATACTCGTTCTAGTGTTTATATTTTTTTACAGAATTTAGTTCCACCCTGTGATTTTTGTAACCAGTTGAGTGATTGATTATCACAAAAAAAGCAAATATGTAGTTTTGATTCATATTGCTAACTATTCACCAATATCATCCTTCGACGAATCTACATAACAACTACCGAGAAGTGACAATTTTTCTAAACATTGAAAGAATGCAATGTTGAATTTTTATTTATTCCATATTCCATAGATTTTATTCCATAGATTTTTATTATACATAATATACTATGTAGATGTAGTACTCCGTGCAAAAAGTGAGTCATTTGTTTTCGATTCATACAAAATAACTACGACATCTAGTATATTATAATTAAAATCTATGGTTTTTTCCTCACACAATACTACCAACATGACGTCATAAAAATTCGAACAATTGTAAATTCTGATAATTGTGTGTTCGGAAAATTGTTTTTCGAAAAAATGTGATTCGAATAATTGCCATTCGTAAAATTGATTTTCGTAAAATTGAGCATTCGAATAATTGTTTTTCGAATAATTTTCCTGTCACCTTTGATGGTGTCGTTTATACCAACATTTTTTCGTGGTAGTTATGTACCTATATCTGAAAATGCCGTATCGATCATCACATTTATGTTTTTTATGTTAATTTCCGTAATGTTATCTCGTTAGGATCGACATATTTTTATGTTAATTTCCGTAATGTTATCTCGTTAGGATCGACATATTTTTATGTTAATTTCCGTAATGTTATCTCGTTAGGATCGACATATTTTTATGTTA
Source organism: Molanna angustata (assembly GCA_963576475.1). NCBI lineage: Eukaryota > Metazoa > Arthropoda > Insecta > Trichoptera > Molannidae > Molanna > Molanna angustata. The sequence goes on along the minus strand of OY754967.1, from coordinate 19,152,000 downwards.
ATTTCCGTAATGTTATCTCGTTAGGATCGACATATTTTTATGTTAATTTCCGTAATGTTATCTCGTTAGGATCGACATATTTTTATGTTAATTTCCGTAATGTTATCTCGTTAGGATCGACATATTTTTCTGTGGCGAACCAGGTACTTGTTGTGGTGCTAGTTTCAGAGACTGTCCCGCTCCAGCAATCGTTATGAGCTTTGTCATACGACAGCATATTTAATTTTACGCATTTTTACGTGATGGCGCGCGACTTGGTGAAAATGTCATTGTCAATGTTGATGTCAATGTTGAATTTACGCATTTTTACGTGACGGCGCGCGACTTGGTGAAAATGTCATTATCAATGTTGATACGTTGTTCTAACCTAAATGAACTTTGTATTGTTTCCCCGTTCGAAAATAAAATCGGCATTGTTCCCCCGATTATTGTACTTGTCATATTTTGGTGATGTCACTTTCCTGGGATGTCATTTCATTTGTCACATCGCCCTTGGCATACAGCTTACGGATACATTGGCACAAAGCGATCATTTCTAAATACATAATATTTCATCTGCGGTTCGGTAGAGAAATCTGTCACAAACAGTACGTAAATATGCATTGAGGAAGACATTATCATTATTCCGTCCGCGGGGTGTCTTCTTCCTTCTGTGTTTTGTTTATTATCTTGATATATCTGCATTTTAATGATAATCTCGCGTTAAAACGAAATTTTTTTAAATCGAAGACCATAAAATATTCGCATAATTTCGCGTAAAAATGTGCCATTATAGTGAGCCAAATACTTGGAGGAAATTGAAATGGAACTGTATGTAACTTTTTTACACACCTTTTTCTTTGTTGTGTTTAACAATATAATTTGTCAAAAATATTGTTTGTTGTTTTAAAATTAATCGTATCGAACCACAGTTTTTAAATAAAAAAATAATTGTCTTATGTCTAAATTTTAAATCATTATATTTCCTTAGATGCAAATAGATTGCTCTTGTGTCAATCTCTTAGCTCAATATAAAACTTAATGATTTTTATGCTACAAGATAATTCTTAAGTTCTAAGAATTGAACCTGTGGAGAATTTTAAATTTTATTTGATAATTTTAAAATTGATTTCCACTATTTTAACATGAAAACTTTAGAATTATAATTATAAAGTTTTACTAGGTAAGCTTCTTACTTTTTAATATTATAAGTAGGATATTAATTTAGAAAATCATTATAATTTTCTTGTCATCAACACTATAAAACATTTTCAGAAAAAATATATTTCAATGAGAAGACAAGTTTCAGGAGCGCTTTCTTTCTGTTTATTAGTGACTTATTACTTATACTTCATCTACCTAGTTCTGTCCCAACTTGCTGCCTATATTGGCTATTGGGGTCGGCTTTCCTCGTCCTCAGGCCGTATACTCAGCTGTTTTGGGTATGGCTTTCATGCAAGCTATTTCTTTGTACTATCTTGGAGCATTTGTTTATCCAGGTTTTTTCTTTGGTCTACCTCTGGATGATATACGAGGAAGACCTATTGCCTTATGTACAATATGATCTGGTGGTCTTCTCTTTACATCCCTATACCATCTCAGTTGACGCTCGTCTGACTCCCAGGCTACCACGAATATTATGTGAACTCTTTGTATTTTGTCTTTTAATGACACTCCTACTGACTACCTAAGTATTTGCATTTCTGTGGTCTCAAGGTGCCCTGCGTAGGATGCCTCTATAGTATGTAGGTACATATTCTTCCATGCTACCTTCTTTATTTTATTACCTATACTAGATATCATGTTTTATTTATTTGTGTTGTTCTGTGCATGTATAATTTGTACTCTGGCAGGCGTATTGCCAAATGACAATTTCTTTCAATCAACCAGAGTTAATGTGCACTATAACAATAATTATAGTATGAAGAAACAATTTAGAATTATTTCTTTTTTACAGCTTTCATTATGTCTCAACACTATGAAACTTCCCTAACTATTTATGTTTATTGAAATATTGTTGTTATATATATTTTTCATTTTCAGTTACCTTTCGGGATCGGGCTCATCACCCTCGCCGAAGCATATTGTAATAAGTGGCTACTTTTAAGTTATTTAAATTTATGAAGAAAACATAAAAAAGTTTCAATAACTTGGGGAAACAATCGTGACTTTACAAAGTGGCTTTATATAAATTATTATTTTATCGCAACAATTCAATCCAAAGGATCCCCTCAAACAAAAGGACTGTCATCAAGTTCATTGCGTCCTATTCATACAAATATTTTTACACTTGCAAAGTTTCGCATTTTAATTTGTGGCAATTTTTTTTTAATTTATTTATCTTTTTATACGCAACAGTGAAAATATTTTCTGTGTGCCTCTCAACAAATTGATTGTAATTAGTTATTAGTTAATCGAGTGTCGAAAACTTTTTCTTTTTAAGTTGACAAAAAATCAGTTAATTTAAATCTGAACTCAAATCAAATCAAAAGACTGAACCCATATATTACCTCCTTTTGGATTTATTGTCGAGACAGTGATTATAGTGGTTCTGTTGTTATAGTGTACGGACTGCCGTGTGTTTAATCTGATAAAGTGAGTGTAAAGTGTAATTAGGGACAGTAGTGAAATAAATGAGCATCACCATGAGACAGAAGGACATCAGGCCGGCACCAGCCCTCATAGAATTCAAGGGAATGAAGTTCCTCATCACTGACAGGCCATCGGATCATACCATTCACGCTTATATACAGGTATTATTTTATTTTTTATTCTTGCTCCCTTATAAACTAAATAAATAAAAAAATACTAAAGTAACTATACCAAATTTATCAGTTCATTACGTAACAATTTTCCGATGTGTCTGTTTGCTTGTCAGTTTAAGTGCCTGCACAACCAAGGCAGATAAAAATTTTAAATGGAAGAAAAAAATATGTATGTTTTGTTATAGAACATTACTATTTTTATTACAAGTACTCGAAGAAATATTAACTTTGTCATCAGAACATCATTGGAAACCATTATATAAAACTAATGGGTTGTGGCCAACACTAAACTCTACTACATAGTAATGATACATTTTTTCATCTTTAAAGGTTGTAAATTCCTAAATGCATTTTTATGAAGTACATTTCTATTAGATTCCTAAACAAATATTAGTTTCCCATGGGACAAAAGTTTTCATAATACACCATGCACACAAAAACATTGTCACGAAACTCATTGCACTCTCTACATGATACCTGTTGAGAAATTGATGTAAAAAATTTACTTTAACAATAGACGAACATGTATGAGACGATGCATGAATTTTGATGAGGCCTTGGATATGTGTCAAGATAGAATAATGTGGTGTTCGGTTCTCTCTGTCTACCCTGTAAGGTGGCGTGATGGTGTGTAGATGAATACTATATTCATAGTAGTGGAGAGTTAAAAATACATTTGTCTATTGTCTATAGAAACACAACATCAATATGAAGTTGATAACTCAATTTTCCTACAAATATTTTTTTTCTTTAAAGGTTTATAATAGGGTACATTCACATTTATTTTTCTTTTACTAAAAACATGGTACAAAAAATAATAGAAAATATGGTAAAATTTTTACTTTTTTATTTGCTCTATAGAGCTTTTTATAGCAAAACGTTTGAAAAACGTATTTTGAATTACGCGCTAAAACGGTTCACTTGGGTCGTGAAATGAGTGATGTCACACATCATAGTGGATGTATTTTTCAAACGCATTTCAAAATCATAAAATCCCTTAGTTTTTAACCTTAGATTATAAATTATATTTTTATGTTTTTACCAAATAAAAACATGTCGAAAATGATTTTCAGTCAGTGGAGAGATTTTACAACGACAAAATTTCAATGAATTTAAAACTATGAATGTTTATTTTTTTAACTAATCTTATGTTTAAAACATCCTAGTTTCTATAAATAAAAAAATGGTACAAAAACAATTTGTTTGTTCCAAAAAAATAGTTTAAATCGATGTCAGATATCATAAGAAATAGGTATGTAATATGTACACAGAACAGAGAATCTAGTCGTGAATTGAATGCCGGCAGAAAGATATGGACTATATACATATAAAAAGAATACTCTGTTTAGGTTGATTGCGAGAAAGAAATTTGGCTCAACACGTTAAAAATATAATTACGTTTCATTCAAGTTTCTTCCGTCAGAAAGAGATGTACTTATGTATACCCATGTACGCGTAATAAGGACAAAATATAAATGAACAACGTCTTGTCGTCAAAAAGAAATGCACTTAAGTTTACTTCTACTAACAGAATCTATCTTTAAGGATAGATAGATTATGTTAGTGGGTCTAGTTAACGTGTCTCTCTCGGCTAGTTACAAATAATATTATTTTATTACATCCAAATGCTCACAATTTATACTATTAAGAATGATGTAAAAATGTGTAGTTATTTAATGCACAGTCAGTACTTATATATTATGTACTTATTAATTTCAATTCATTATTCAATCAATATCCCCATAGTAAATATCTTCAATTATATTTTAAAACATTGACCTTTCTATTAAAATAAATTAATTAAATTAAACATAAAACACTTTACTTTGTATATTTCCACTTGTTTGTTTTTAGTTAATCACTACGTGTTTCCACCTGAGGAAGGGAACGGACACCGCGGAGTGCAAAAGTCCAGATTATCTGTAAAAAAAGCATCAAAATTTGTTCATTCACTTTAGGGACATAGTCTGATTGTCCTTTAATAAATCTCGTGTTACTTTTATTGATAATTGAAATAATTATAATATCGGAAAACACGTTTCACACTAATGACAATATGTCAAAATGAATTATCCATTGTGATGTGTGGCGTTATAAAGTGATCAACCAATGACAGGCCGTTAATAATTTGATGAAAAATTAAATTTTTATAGTTAATTTTTTGATTAAACTAATATTTCACAGCTTTCATTATTATTTTCGTTATCCCCGTTCTTTTTTACTCTAAATCGTAATTTTTTATTCATATCCCTCATACATGCATGTTCTCTATTGTTGAATGCATTTTTGAAGAGTGTATTTTTCAGTATTTTTACATATTGTATCAAAAATTCGAAGAAAATAAAAAAATCTCTTCTCAAAATCTCAAATAAAGTCTTTTCTAGACTGTGTAAACATTTTGAAAATTTTGACAAATTAAATCATACCATACTGTCATGCCCTTTCCCCTTTTGGGGTAGTCAAAGAGAACCGCATGAACTGCAGATATTGATTTAAAAAAAATATGCTTAAATATTGTGAAATGATGATTCCACTGTTTCATAATAGTGGATAAGTAAAAAAAATATTTTTACAAAATGTCGGCCTTCGTGATTCAGTCGGTTGGGTATCTGACTGCTGATCCAAAGGCCCCGGGTTCGATTCCCGGTGGAGGCACAGTTTTTAATTGTGTTTTCAGTCTGGATCTACGAGACGATTAATATCGTAAGTCTTCAGAATGTGGCAACATGTTAAATAAATATTTGACATAGTACCTGAAGTAGTTAGTTGCCCGAGAAGATATATTAAATAAATAAATAACTGTATTCATTTCCTTTAATTTCTTGACTTTCTATTTGTGTGGTTGCTGACACTTTGGATTCTTGAATGTGTTAATGTCTTAAATAAAGTGAAACATTTTAAATAAATATTTGTTAAAAGATAAATGTTTAGTTGTTTGATAAACATTATTGTTACTGTTTATCTACCCTTGTCTAGATAAATAAAGATAATAAAATATTTGTTTGTTTTTCAGGAACTGAAGAAACACAAAGTTTGTACAGTCGTGCGTGTTTGTGAACCAAGTTATGAAGTTTCTCCTTTACTGGCTGAAGGGATTCAAGTCAAGGATTTAGCATATGATGATGGAACATTCCCACCTACAAATGTTGTTGAAGAATGGTTTGAAACCCTCAGGCAGAAGTAAGTATTAGATAAATGTTTCCCCCTTATTTCCCCTTGAAACATTGTTAGTTTAATGCAGATTTTTAAGTATGTATTTATCAAAGTAAAGTAATTTTGTTCTGTTACTATTCATGCATATTTAAAATTCTATGTTTTTTTGTGCAGTGTTGCAAAAACCAATTTACATTTAATTTGAGGTGTTACATTTCTAATCAAAACAAAACAAATGTGTATAGAAAATTTGAACACTATTAGATGATGGGAAATGGATTATAATTTGATTGATCGTCAAAAGTCTTGAACACATCCCATTTGTTTTAATATGTTTTCATCGAAAGTACATATAGTTTATAATAATTATACACAATTAGATTTTAAGATATATAACTGACCTAAAGATCTAAATACTCTACATAAAAGAAGAAAAATACTACTTAAAAGTTTTAAATTTGAATATAAACTTTGTTAAGAGATCAGTGTTGGCCACAACCCCCATTTTTTATATATTGTCATCAAAAGCAAATGTGTATTGTAAATTAAGCAATATTAGATGATGGGAAATGGTTTGAAATTTGATTGAACAAAGGTATTGAAGAGAGTATAGTGTTGGCCACATCCTATTTGTTTTTATGTTCACATCAATTTTCATCAACCGATAACTATCATTGAATGTTATAGGTACCTGTATGTTATGATTTGTCTTTTTTTTCATACTTCCAGAGCCCAAGAAGATCCCGAAGCTTCAGTAGCAGTTCATTGTGTAGCCGGCCTTGGCAGGGCTCCTGTAATGGTGGCACTTGCTCTTATTGAACTGGGCCTTAAATACGAGGAAGCCGTAGAGATGATCAGAGAGTAAGTATTAACATAAAAATATTTCATTCAATAAAGTTGAAACTAACTGGTCATTACACTTGTGTCAGTTAAGCCTCCTCCTTTATTTATTCTATCCCTATCTTTCTACTTTCCGTAGTGTATTATAAATTGGATCGTCTCGATACTCATGTTTGAAAACCTTTAATTACACTTGTGTCAGTTAAGCCTCCTCCTTTATTCTATCCCTATCTTTCTACTTTCCGTAGTATTATTAATTGGATCGTCTCGATACTCATGTTTGAAAACCTTTCATTACACTTGTGTCAGTTAAGCCTCCTCCTTTATTTATTCTATCCCTATCTTTCTACTTTCCGTAGTGTATTATAAATTGGATCGTCTCGATACTCATGTTTGAAAACCTTTCATTACACTTGTGTCAGTTAAGCCTCCTCCTTTAGTCTATCCCTATCTTTCTACTTTCCGTAGTGTATTATAAATTGGATCGTCTCGATACTCATGTTTGAAAACCTTTCATTACACTTGTGTCAGTTAAGCCTCCTCCTTTATTCTATCCCTATCTTTCTACTTTCCGTAGTGTATTATAAATTGGATCGTCTCGATACTCATGTTTGAAAACCTTTCATTACACTTGTGTCAGTTAAGCCTCCTCCTTTAGTCTATCCCTATCTTTCTACTTTCCGTAGTGTATTATAAATTGGATCGTCTCGATACTCATGTTTGAAAACCTTTCATTACACTTGTGTCAGTTAAGCCTCCTCCTTTATTCTATCCCTATCTTTCTACTTTCCGTAGTGTATTATAAATTGGATCGTCTCGATACTCATGTTTGAAAACCTTTCATTACACTTGTGTCAGTTAAGCCTCCTCCTTTATTCTATCCCTATCTTTCTACTTTCCGTAGTATTATAAATTGGATCGTCTCGATACTCATGTTTGAAAACCTTTCCATCGAGTCACAATATATGGTCCGAATGCAGAGTCCTACCTAAATACTTACCATGTTTTCGTTGCACAGTCGCTCACTTAAATTAGGAGATCACGTGTGGCTTCCTAACTGGAGGATGCGTTGACGTTTTTGTATGAGAATTGCATTGCAGAGACATATCTAAATCATCGGCGTAAACTGACATTTGCGAATTGTCAAAAAGTAAGGTTGATAGCGAGGAACCTTACGAGTGGTTTAGTACTAAAACAGGAGATTTTTCCGTGGGTGATGATTTTATCGGTTTCGTTGAATATGTACCAAACAGAGCATTCAGCGATCCATACGAGGTGCCGAAAATTCGGTGGAATTTCAAAATAATCGTGACATCGAGCTGTCAGTGTAAAGTTGGTTACATATGTTTGTGTTGTTATAGCAAAAAAACATTTTAAACGTCAAATGTCAGAAAAAACATAGATAGCTTTCTAAGCCCATAGAAAACTATCTATCTCTTTTCTTCAAACACAATAATGTGAAATTCTACGCCATCGACCTTAAGTTTGGCGTAGTATTTAGTTAGGGATGTCTCTGCAACGCAATTGCTAACTTAAGATTACTAAATACTCCAGTGAGGTTAGGAGTTAGTATTTAGGTACCTAGGACTGTGCATTCGGGTCTATGTTTGCAAATCTTTGTGTATGTATTAATGTTTAAGAATATTGTGTATTCCCTTTTAGGATAAAATTAACAAAACATTAATTGTCAGCCTTCGTGGCTTAGTTGGTTGGATTTCTAAACTAAAGATCCCAGGTTCGATTCCCAGTGGAGACAGTTTTTAATTGTGTTTTCAATCTGGATCTGTGAAATGATAAATATCATAAGTCTCCAAAATGTGAAAAATTGTTATTGGATGCTTGTTGAATTAATTGACATAGTACCTCTTAGGTGCCAGAGGAGCAATACAAAATAAAATAAACTACAATTTTTTTTTTGTTAAATTTTCTAGTTAAAAATAATTATTTGAATTTTCATCCTAATGTAACCACTATCTATTTCTCTTTGGAGAACATGTATATTGATTAAACCATTTATTTTAATTATAAATAAGAATATGATTTTTTTACTTTTTAGTTTATTGCTCAGATACATAGTTTCCTTTCAATATACATAGATTAACAATATATATAGATTAACAATATAATATATATAGATTAACAATATATTCAATATACATAGATTAACAATATATATAGATTAACAATATAATATATATATATATATATATATATATATATATATATATATATATATATATATATATATATATATATATATATATATATATATATATATATATATATATATATATATATATATATATATATATATATATATATATATATATATATATATATATATATATATATATATATATATATATATATATATATATATATATATATATATATATATATATATATATATATATATATATATATATATATATATATATATATATATATATATATATATATATATATATATATATATATATATATATATATAGATTAACAATATATTCAATATACATAGATTAACAATATATCCTGGTTCTTCCTTGCAATTAATGGGCAAGGTTATAGATAAGGTGGATAAATTTAAGTACCTTGGCAGTATTCTTTCGGAGTCCCTTGACCCGGATATGGAGATCAAGTGCAGAATTGAGGTAGCAAGAGCAACCTTTAATAAAATGAGATCTTTCTTCTGCAACAAAAAGCTAAATATGGACCTGAGACAGCGGATGATGAGATGTTATGTGTGGTCTGTGTTGCTATATGGCTGTGAGACTTGGACATTGAAGGTTAACACCATGAACAGGCTGGAAGCTTTTGAGATGTGGTTGCATCGCAGAATGCTCAAAATCTCTTGGACAGATCTGGTTACGAACTCAGAAGTATTAAGCCGAGCCAAAACAACCAGGAAACACTTGTCCACAATAAAGGTCCGCAAGATCACATATCTGGGTCACATAATGAGGGGAGAGAAGTATCACTTGCTCCAACTAATACTGAAGGGCAAGATAGAAGGTCGCCGAGGGACTGGAAGGAGACAGATGTCCTGGCTGCGCAACATTATGGAATGGACCGGCTTCAGGACCGTGGAAAAGATATTCCGAGCAGCACAGGACAGAGAGGGATTCGCCAGAGTGATAGCCGACGTCGGGGGTTCCTGACATGGCACCGGAAGAAGAAGAAGATTAACAATATTATTGATTAATCTATGACTTTTATTTGTATTTAAACGATTGCTATATAAAAACAAAAATGCAAGTTGTACAAAAATTAAGGACATGATTACATGTTTGTAAAAAAAAATTGTATTAATGTAGATTATTTTTTGTTTTCAGCAAACGTCGAGGTGCAATCAATGCAAAGCAGTTGTCGTATTTGGAAAAGTACAGGCCGAAATCTCGACTAAAAAATAAGAATGGACATAAAAACTCTTGTTGTGTCCAGTAAGCAACTCACACACACAATACACACTCACACACACACACACACACACACCAACACAAGTCCAATATTTTCTACAAAACATTTTTCTGACCTGAAATAATCAAACCACAAGAGTTTTATAATATTCCATATGTCCAATCAAATACTTTTTTTATATAACAAATTTTGATGTGATTTGTATTTGTTTGTACTATATATAAATATATTGGGAAAACATTGGCCATAATAATAATGTTACATCGCTGATGATTCTTGTATTAATTAGCGTTAAATTTAAAAGTTGAGAAGTATCACTTGTAGAAAATATTGTCATATTGATAATTTCTTTGCTTTGTCTACATATTTGCTTTCACATAATATACATACCTATATATATATTTACATTCACTAGGAATCACAAGTGTATTTATATAAAGATTGATGTATTATAATCTAGAAAATGAAGAGTTGTATGTGATAGTTAAAAAAAGAATGCCACATCCTGTGTTCATAGAACAAAATATCTAATCAATGTTAATCAACACATACCTATATCTATTGTTATATAAATATTATATGACTTATTCAATCTGTCTTACTTAATAAGCCGGTCAATATATTTATGGAATGTCGATGTCAAATTATTGTGTATTATTCACTTATAAAATGTGTAACTCAAACATGTTTAAATGATAATAAGAAAGAATCTATTAAAATTCCAACTCTTGATTTAATTATTTTATATACTTCTATATCATTAAATTGTTAGTTTATACAAAAATCTAATAATAATAAATTTGTTTTGAGCAACATGTGACATAATAAGTTATATTTGAAGGAATAAGTATATGTATATTTTATTGAATTGAGTAGGTTTTTAAAACTTTTTCTTGGTGTATGCTATGGTGCTAAGTGGCTGATAAATTCTTTTCATTATTTGTGCCTTCCCCACCCCCACCCCCACCCAGTGAATTTTATTGAAACAAATCAAATAAAACATTTTAAAAATAATAAATATTTATTTGAAAGTCATTTGTATTTTAGGCTCATCATAATGGAAAGAGTTTATGTAATGCCAATAAGCACCTACAATAAAGTAAATAATAAATAATACATTAGTGAAAATAAATTAATAATCATATTAAGTATAATAATATTATATATCTCAGTTCTACTCTGTGGTGTAAAATAGTAAGATATATTTTTTTGTTTTGTGATCAGAAAATTAACTTGAATGTAAGTTACATTTTGTAGGTTAAAAAAAATCGTTTGGATAGTAAGTTGTTTTTTTTTAGTTTTAAAATGCAAAATTTACTAAAATATTGACAAAAATACTAAATTTGATATCAAATTTTTATGAGTTTAATATTTTCTCTTTTTTTAATTTTTTGTCATATTCTTTGTATGCAATGTAACATTATTTCTTGTCATTTTTTTGTGAGGATAGCCTAAGGATTGAAATAATGTATATTATATTAATGAATTCTTACAAAATGATTTTTTGATCGATTTTTACTAAAAAAAATATGATTAGCCCTTATTATGCATGATTGTCAAAAAAAGTGAAAATGAGAGTACGGAATCACCAACTTAAGATATTTATTTTATGCTCAATTTTGAAAACTCAATTCTTTTAATTCATTGTAATTGCAACAATCTGGCGGTTTTTAGGAAATGTGTAGATTAATTATAATAGTTTTTGTCATAAAATGCTTCTGTGAATCACAATAAAATGTAAAGTGGCGATTTTCCTCAATTATAATTTTATTATTCTATCTCTAACCTATTTCCCTAAATACAATTTTATGTTAAATTTCATCACATCTACATTTCCTCAATACAATAATTATGAACATTGACCTTATCCAAAATTTTCCATTTAGTCCGGTCCAATCTCCTGTATTCTCCAGTTTGTAATACCAATCTTTTTCAAATATTTCCTATATGCCATCAACCCACCTCTCAGTTTGGGTCTCCTTACACTTCGTTTTCCCTCCGATAGTGTCGAGAATATTTTTTGGAGTTTGGTTTCCTCGATTCGCTGGACGTGCCCCAATATTTCAATTTTAATGATATTAGGATCACTGTTCAGATTTTCCAGTTAATGGATATACCTAATACCCCACGTTACATTTTCATAAATAGGCCCAAGATTTTTCTCAGCAACTTTCTTTTTGAAGGCCAACAGTGCATTTTCATTCATCCTTCCTACTTATCATTCACCACCATATACTGATCACAGCAATGTTTTATACAATAATAGCTTTAGTGTTTTCTGTTAATAAGAGAGACTTGAGATGTTGGTGGATGTTGGTGGATACGGAAATAGCATTTATTTGATACAGCTATTTTATAATCTTGAGATACTCATCATTGTTGCTGGTTGCTACTGTGCCTAGGTATAAAGTCTCGGTATGGTTGCCAGTACTAATTAGTGTTCCTGGAAAATTTCTATGATATTGGACACCTATTTTTGAGTACAGGTGGACACCTCGACTTTCGCACAATTCGCTAATAGAAATACATTTTTCACCCTAAAAATATATAAACATGAGTGAGAAAAGGAAAAACTGCAGTGTTGATACGAGTAAAAAGAAATCAAGAATTCATAAACTTCACACGATCGAGACAAAGATGGAAATTATTAGACGGTCTGAAAGCAGTGAATCTTTTGCTTCAATCGGACGTTCGTACGATACAAACAGGTCTTCAAAATTTTCAATTTTGAAACATAAAAATAAAATTAAGGAATACGTTCAAAATTGTGGAATATATCTTTAAAAATTGTTTCCAAAAGACACGGCATAGTAGTTATGGATGAAATGGAGAAATCTTTGTCATCATGGATCAATGACCAACATCAAAAAGATGTCCCTCTGAGTACTTCTATTATTCAAGCGAAGGGTCTTAGTTTGCACAAAGATTGGAAAGCTAAATTGAAAGAAGATTCCACTATGGTTTTTCTAGCAAGTAACAGTTGGTTTAACAATTTTAAAATGAGGTATTCTTTTCATAATATTAAATGTACTGGAGAATCGGCTGATGCAGATAAAGATGCTGCAAAAGAATTTTTTTCCTCATTATCCAATGAGGAAATGCCAGTACAGCAAAACGCCAATTTCATATGTAAGGACCTAATATTATTAATTTTACAATAGTGCTACATTTTCTTGTGTATAATAAAAATAATCCTAGTTAAAATAACATCAGACTTTATCAGTAAATAATATTTCAATATTTCTTGAACATGGATTAGTGATTTTTCACAACACATTTTTGAAATTGGTAGGTACCTCAAAAGCGCTATAGATAATTTTCACAATTTGTTACTTCTTTAGACTCTTTCCAATTCCTGAATCCAGGGGGGTAAGTCCGGTCAAATGGTGAAATTGAAACCCTCATGATTATCCATATCATGGATATAATTATCATATGGAGTTCTATAATTTCTTAAGATATATCCATATATCCAGATGTAGGTAAACCGGCATCCGGAGTGTGGAGGAGCTGTTCCGAGTAGCCCAGGACAGGGAGACATTCGCCGGAGTGATCGCCGACGTTGGGGGGACCCAACATGGCACTTAAAGAAGAGAAGAAGGGTAATCATAAGGGTTTTGGTTTCACCGTTTGACCGGACTTGCCTCCCAGGTTTACTTGTCTAATAGCGGAAAATTATTCCCACAATATTATTCCTTCAATATCACTCAGTAAAAAAGTCATTGCAAAATTTTTAAATTACAATTTAGCTGTTTCAAAATTAAAATATGAAAGATATAATATATATGTATTTTGATTATTTGTGTTATTCTCTAAAACAGAGATCACACAAAAAAATGGAAAACTTATAGATAAGACCAGAGGGGCAAGTTTGGTCCAACCGGCGAAATCAAAACCCTCGTGATTACCCATATCATGGATATAATTATCATATGGAGTTCTATGACGTCTAAAGAACTCCATACAATAATTATATCCATGATATGGGTAATGTGTGGGTTTTCATTTCGCCGCATGGACCAGACTTACCCCCCTGTTAACCACATAAAAAAAATTATCCATTTTGATGAAAGCTGTTGTTACTCGTACTGGAGGTTCACAACACATTTTTATGAAAAATTCCAAAAAAATGTTATAAAATATTATTTATTCATTATTATAAAAATGTACACTTCATATTTACTTTATCACAAAAGAAAAATTCATTCTTAACAATGTTTTGAAAAAAGAATGCTTTAAAATCTTTGGAGTATACATAAAATGCTTTAAAAAAATTACATAAACATGTCATCATATCCCGGAGGAGGAAGATGGTCTGAGTCAGGAGCAGGTCTACGAGGATTCATGGGACCTGGACCAATCGGTCCAAATGGATCAAATCTTGCTCCCGGTGGTACTGCACCTCTGGAGAATTAAAAAAAATATTTAATAGTATTATTAACGAGAAAATAATTATATTAACAGGATGTTTTAATTATTTTACAACTGCTGCCTTATTTCCTGTCTTAAAACGAACGTTTTATGACAAAGAATATTCTTGCTCGTGTCATATTATATGAAAAAAAGAACAGTTAACTGGACTATGGTTTCTATGAGCATTATGTTGAGTACAAAAAGGCTGCTGAATAAGGCTATATATCAAATACATATAAATTATCCGATCCTAATGATACTTTAGAGTCATAAAAATATATTTTTAATTATTTTTAAAATGTTATAAAATATTCAAACTGTCGATTTATTTTTTAAGAGAATTTTATTCTCTTACTTAACCTATCGACAAAATATCAAGACAAGATACGCGAGATTTGTATGCAGGGTCTATATTTTTCACTGTTTTTCCAACTTTGAAGTCAAAAAACACCAACTTAGAGGCTTCGCAGCATATAAGTTATGTATAAGGATTTACTCAGAATTAGGAGTAGAACATTTAATGTGTCTGTGTGTGCACAAATTTATGGGGGATGGCCAGCTCCAGCATTGCCTCGTGGAGCTTAATTCTGTTGACACTGTCATATGCAGCCTTGAAGTCCACAAACAGGTGATGTGTTTCAAAATTATGCTCCAGCGTTTTTTCGAGTATCTACCGCAAAGTAAACATTTGGTCAATGGTTGACCAACCCGGTCTGAACCCACTCTGATATTGTCCTACCATTTCCTCCACAAATGGGAGTAATAGGATTCCAGCAAGGACTTTGTATGCTGTGCACAGTAGTATGATACATCGGAAGTTTGAGCAGTTCAGAGTATCCCCTTTCTTATGTAAGGGACAGATCAAGCCATTATCCCAGTTTCTTGGCATTATTTCGGCTTCCCATATTTTATGGATGATTTGGTGAAGACTACTTTCCACCATATTTTAATAATTCAGATGGTATATCATCGCAGCCTGGAGAGTTATTATTTTTAAGGCAGTAGGTTGGTTTTTATCTTTAAAAAATTAAAATAATTTAGTACGAAAGGATTAACACTACACAATATTTTTAAAAATACTGTGATTAATAAAATATATTTGATTGATTTATCGTAATTTTTATAAAAAAAGAATCATTTATGCACTGATTCCAGCGCCATATTAGATTCGAACCAATGTGTTATATTATACATGAATATATCTGCATTATGTTTGTGAAGTCTTCATCATTGTCTAGTGGTATAGTCTTCTGGATCAAGTGCCTGTCTTCGAATCCCGGACCGGGCGAATTTTTTTTTTTTAGATTTACAAAATCAACAGTTCATAATATATTTACAATGGTTAAATTAGTTTATGCATTATATAAAAAACCTTTTAAAAGTTCTTTCAATTTTGTATAATTGTATTTTCGTACTGTGTTGCAGGAAAACTGTTGACAAGTAAGGAGACTTCTCATCAAAACTTGAAGAATTGTTTCGATTGTCAAATTGAAAACATTGTTTTTAAAAGTTAAATATGCCCATGGCAGTTCTGGTATTTGCCAATATCAGCAACCCGTCATCTGTCCTACTCATAGAAATATTCCTTCTCAAACGAATATACAATTTGATAATTTGTAATATATATTTAAAAATGAATTATATTCCTGTTTTTATTCCTTGGTGCAGATTTGTATACACTTTGAACAAAATGCCATTTTCCTAAATTATTCACTGATTTATTAAACAAAAACTGTATACTTATGATGTACATAATATGCCAGTCGAATTGTAAATTGGACATATTTGAGGTTTCATATACAAGTTTGTATCAATTCTCTCCATAGATAGCTGTGCGGTAGACAGATAACTGTAATATTGTAATACATATCTAAACATGAAAGGCTGATCAAATTAAACTTACGACCGACAAAAGGAATTACAAACATCTAAATAATATGTAGTATAGGAATATGAGATGTGAATTTAAAGAAAAAATCTCCCACTCAGAAAAATAAACTCAATTATAAAAAATAAAAACTAAACTAAAAATTAGTACCTATTACAAAAACAATAATAAACAAAAAATTAAATATTAATATATAAAATGATAAATTTATTATCTAAAATATTTTTATATATCATAAAATATCACCTTCTTCTTCTTTTCTTTCAACATAAAGAATGGTCTGTGATACAGAAACTATACTTCCTGAGATGTAAAAATCCAACTGTTCTTCCAATTGTCAGGTGGTTTTCCATGTGGGGGATGTCCAGATAGAATCTTCTTATGTTGCACATTTTTCATATATACACGTTACGAAATCAATCTCGAAGGATACACACACGCTTTGTTCACCATATAAATCATCTTCCATATCTTTTGAAAATCTGGCCCAATATTCTTTATTTTATTTTAGTAAGCATTCATTTTTTCTTCTTGAAAGGTTGACAATCTCTCTAAATGCATTTTTATGAAGTACATTTCTATTAGATTCTTAAACAAATCAAAATCACAATCCTTGAATGCATTTTTGATGAATGTATTTTTGTTGTATCGAAATTTCAAACAGTATATGAAAAACTCGATTTTCCAAACCGTGAGAGCATTTTGAAAATTTGGACAGATGAAATCATAGAAAAGAAATTAACGGATATCAATGGAAAACTAATCAGCTCTAGGTCTATGCCAGGGTCTGCAAGCCAAGAACAAATGATTCTCGCCAGATAGACTGAGATAGACATATATCTCTGTCTCTTTTTTCCACTTTTAGTTTCGGACCGCAGTTTTCAGTGGGCGCTACTCATCTTAAAACCATTAGTTAAAAATATTTTTGCCTGTTTTTATGTTATTATTACTTTTATAGTTTGGTATAAAAAAAACATTTTTTTACTTTCGAAATAGTTTTTAAATAATAAAATGAATACTTCTATATTTTATGAATATTAAAAAAGCATCAAATCATTGTTATATTACAATTTCACTAATGCATAATGGGAACAGATTTCCCTATATATGGCAATATAGTTAAAATTTTCAACACGTTGAAAACACTTGAAAATGAATCGCCATTTTAGTTTGACCTTTGTTGTCATTGCTGTTGTCGTTAAAGTTTATAGAATTGTGTTAAAAAATGGAAAACTTGAAGAAATATTCCCAATCCCATTGCTATTGTAGTGTCGGTTGACTCGGTTCGTGTAACTCAAAGGATTTGACACAAAGAATTCTGTTTTCCGTGCATTCGCGATCGAAGCACATTATTACGAATGGATGGATCATTTTATGTTGAAATGAAGAACTGCGTCACGCTGAAGTAAATAAAATAAGTGTGTTAATTGTTGTGTAAAAAAGACAATGTAAAATTTGAAGAAAGAATCCCATTGCTATTGTAGTGTCGGTTCGTGTAACTCAAAGGATTTGACATAGAAACAACTCCGTTTTCCGTTCATTCGCGATCTAAACACATTTTTACGATGGATGGATCAGATTTTATTTAATAACAATAGTGAAAGTGTTTAAAATTGAGCCAATTAATTATATTTTCTATTTTCACTACACAACTTATTATTGTATTAATATATTTGCGTATTTCGTAATATGTGTATTGTTTTTATTACTAATAAAAAATAAAGTTTTTTTTACTTAAATAATTTTACCTAAATTAATTATTCATTTATCCTTTGTGTATTGTTCTTCATAATGATTGAATAACAATAGGAGGATGAATATGCAAAGGAGTAATGTAATACAACAAATAAATAAAAAAAATATTATAATATTCCACCTGGGTGGTCCCGCCTTCCCAAAGCTTTTTTACCCGCAACTATAGATGCCAGTACTATGTATTGGTCAAACTTCATGGTATTGGTGAAAAGTATGTATGGTAGCTTGGCTTCTATAGTTTGTGTATTCTATGGTCTATGCACTTTACACATATGATGTTAATATGAAGTTGATCAGACTTATAGTTTGGGCTGTAGAGACGACACAAAAAGGATAATCCGTACGGCGTACACTGTAAGCCATATATACAAACACATCACAACGAAACTCACAGTGTGCACTTTCTATACACGTTGAGAGATTGATGTAAAAAAAAATATGCTTAAAAATTGTGAAATCATGACTCTCCACTATTCCATAGTGTTTAGAGTAAAAAATGGTCAGGTGTTTTGGGTTTTCGAATTTAGTACGTTGACATCATTTTTTATTTCATTAGTTTATAGCTATTTCCATTAAAATTATCCATTAAATTATTCAACTAAAGTACTAATTTTGTAACTAACCAATATTTTCTGGAAAATTTATTGAGTGTTTGTTTGTTTGAGTGAGTGTTTGAACACCATTTCGTATTGCCAAATATCCATTGCCAATATATTTTTATCTTAAAGTAAAAAGACAGACTTCTTTGGTGACAGATCCCACTTTTATTGGGCAATTTGAAATACTCTGCGGTTTTACCACTATGCAATAATAATATAATTTTATCTTAAAGTATACCCTGGTGACAGACCCCAAAAGTTTTGTAAATTTTTTTTGGGTATTTTTGATAACTTTTATTGGTCAGTTCGAATACTTCACCATGATTTAATAATAGGGAAATTTATCCCATACAAGAACTCTTCTTAATTTTCTTTATTCTTTCTATAAGTAAAACTATAGCGAACCATTTTCTAGTTCGGACTTGCGGGAGGTCATAGACTGCTCTCTCTGGAGCTCATTATATTAATCATAAAGATAAACTATTTTTACTCTCCACTACTATGGAATAGTGGAGAGTCATGATTTCACAATTTTTAAGAGTATTTTTTTACATCAATTTCTCAATGGGTAACATGTAGAGAGTACATACTTTGAGTTCCATTGTGATGTTTTGATGAAAATTTGTGTCCTCTGTACAGCTCAACTAAAAGGCCAATGAACTTAATATTGATAGCATATGTGTGAAGTACATAAACATAGAGCTGATTAGTTTTCCATAGATAATGATTCATTTTTTCTCAATGTCTCTCTATGATTTCATCTGTTAAAACTGAAAAATGCTCTCACGACCTGGAAATTTAGGGTATTTTAATTTTGTTTAAACTTTTTATACAATACCAATAATCTTCACAAAACTGCATTCAAAGTTGGTCAAAGTTAAAAGAAAAATATACAACCGTTTGAAAAATTATGTTCATAATAATAGATTTTTATATGAAAAATATATATAACAAGAGAATTTTTTTTCATTTGGCAATGTTAAGTTATTTGGTTTCATATTGATATTAGAGTGTTAAGAGCTTGAACTTATAACTGATTAGCTTTCTGTACTTAACATAAAATTTCTCCATAGGATATTAAAATACGTGTCAAGTTTTTCTATTTTTATTTAGATAATTTATACAAAATAAACAATCTTCACAAAACTGTGCTCAGGGATTGTCAATATTGATAGAAAAAGATAGGTATTATTGTTTGAGGCCGATGAAATTAATATTGATACCATATGTGTGAAGTACATAAACTTAGAACTGATTAATTTCCCATAGGTAACATTAAATTTCTTCATATGAATTCACATGTCAAAACTTTCAAAATGGTCTCATGTTCTTTTAAACAATTTTTTTTTGTCTTTGTTTTATCTGTTTTTATTAAACCAAGTTGCATGTATGTTGCATGTAACACATGAGATCCAACTGTCGATAGCGATAGTATGTATAGTTGGAGAATAAGTACCAAACTATAAAACCATAAATCCAAATTATTGAATATTTTAAGATATTTTGTTTTTTACACAACACATGTAGGTATGTATGTCAAGATAGGACAGTATGGAGGTCAGTCCTTTTTTCTACCCAGTATATGAAAACAGCATGATGGTATGTATGTATATTTGGAGATTAATTATCAAACTATTAAGTCTTCTTAGATATTGTGTATAGGCGACTGCCATACAAATTGTATGAAGCGATGTCGTCACTAAATTCAATTTTTATAAAAATTGTTAAAAAAAATTTGAGATGTACTACTACAATGTTAATATTTTTTTATAGAAAATTCATTTATCTAGTTGGGATGTTTCAGCTTTTTTCGATATTTTTAAAAAATTTGGGAATATAGGCATTTAAACACATAAATTTATCATACAAAAAATATTTTTCTTAATAAAAATGGAATTTTTTTGAAAAATATAATTTGAAATTTTATTATTGTGTATATTTATACCAATTTTAAGTGTTCTAGCTTTTATGGTTTCTGAGATAAATAGAAATATAAAGAAAAATTCAAAAGTTGATAACCCCTGACTGAAACAAAAATTCATAATTCTGAGTATAAAAGTTTTGTAGGCCTATTACTATTCTCATAATGTTCTAAAAAACTCATAATGTTCTACTTCAAATTCTGAATTTATCCATGTAGAGAACATATAAGCTACGAAGCCTCTAAGTTGGTGTTTTTGGCAAGCAAAAAGTCCACTACACCATACAAAATGTTCCTTCATACACCCATCTTGGCTTTAAACTTCCTCTTCCTTTAAGAGAATTACATTCTCTTGAACGAATAGACAGTTGGATAATTTATACAACATAAGCATTCTTCACAAAAATGCATTCATAGTTTTTCTATTCTAATAGAAAAATATACTATCGGTAGAAAAATTCTGACAAAGTTATAGATTATAAACAACATAAATTAAATAATAATCGCATTTCTTTTTAAAAAGTTATAATGTTATTATTTTACGATAATTTACTATTGTAATGTATTGCCGTTTTCAAATGACAGAACGAATGCATATTGTATATTATCATGGTATGTCAAATGTCATCCATGGTGCTGCCAGGATAGTTTTTTATTATTATTGGAGAGTTGCACGAAAAAAATATAAACCCCCAGTACATGGGGTTGAAATATATAATTAGTATTTTTAAATAAATTAAACTACATTTTAGTATATTTTAAATTTCAATATCTGATCAGAATAACGTTTTTACACAGTAGCAACATATGTAGTGTGAGGGAATGAAATGACTTTCACTTATTTAAACAATTTTCCTACATTATTTCAATAAATAAAAACGCTGCGAAGAAACAAGGAAAATCAAAGCGAGGAATGTCTATTGCACGCAGAACAGAGTGGTAGTGTTAATCATATGGCCGTGAGATACAAAGCTAAGATACAGGTTACGAAATCGCAGCATCCAGAGTAATGTGTCTTCCCACTGCGCTTACGGTTCAGGTCAGGTGTTCGTCTTTCCTCAGGGGTGCTGCAGACTGATGGAGCCAAGAACTCATATAATTATCATAGTTTGTGAATCGCACACATAATTAAAATAATATATTATCAGGGAAGCTTCATTGTGTAGTGGAGAGTTTAGCGTTGGCCACAACCCACTCGTTTTATTATGAAACGACGTTTCAGAACAGCCTACTGTTCTGAAACGTTGGTTGACTGACAGAAATTGCCTATGGGCAATAAGTATTATATTATCTTTCATTCTATTTAATTGAGTTTGTAAACGTGACTCCCGTTCACTGAAGCCGAGCCGAGTCGCTTTTGCGAACTAAATTAAATAGAACAAATAATGATTTTTTCCATCATAATTTTATGTGATTAAGGAGTTCTTTTATGAAATGACAGTTTAAAACATTGAAAAAAAAAATTGATGAAAGTATTTTATTATTTGTATTAAAAAAAAACTAACCTTGGTAAACCACCAGGAATACCAAATCCTGGATTATGAGGCATGCGAGGATTTTCTCGAAATGGATCAAATATCATTCCACCTCCTACTCCCCCTAAAGGATTCAAATCTGATCTGCCAACATTCAAAATACCTGACCTGTAATATATAAAATGATTATATTTTTAAATATAACATGTTATAAATTTATGCTGGGTTAATTCTGTTTTTTTTTTATGGAATAGTAAACAGAAAAGTGGTGGACAAGAAAACATTAAAACTTACATTTACTTGTCAGCCTGAGATATCTAGACATTTTTACGAAATTGTGAATATGAACATAGTCACATCGTGATATGCCAAAAGTTTAGCAGAACATTCCACATGGTGGCCCAACTTATCTCGATACCTCCTTAGATCAATAATTTTCATGTGTTTGTTTGTAACTCCAGATTAAAATTGTTTTTAATCTAATATATAAGAAAATACGATTCGTATATGTGGTTATTATTTATGATATAAAAGAGATACTTATGAAACATACCTGTCATCAACTATCAAAGGATTACGAGGAACTGAATATCCAGGTAAGAATGGCTCTTCTGACACACTTCTGTTAGGAGCTATAAAAAACAAATCAATTTAAAAAATTGCTTACCTTGAATATGAATGAAATAAAATGATAAATGATTATATCATTTATAAAACATTTCATATCTAATGCTAATGTACCTACCTATGTACTAAAATGAACTAAAACAAATCACATCAAAGATTATGTAAAATGTTTTTCTTAATAAAAAGTGTTTGAGAACCTCTGGAATTTTTTTGAAAAAACAAATTTGAGTTTTTATTTGTCTATAATTTTATCAATTTTGAGGGTTCCAATTTATATAGTTTTTGAGATATATGGAAAAATAAAGTGAAAATTCAAATGTTGATAACCCCTGACTGAAACAAAAGCCTCTAAGTTGGTGTTTTTTGGTTTCAAAGTTGAAAAAAACATAAAAAATATAGACCTGGCAAACAAATCTCACGTATCTTTGCTTGATACTTTGTCAATATGTTAAGAGAAATAAATTCTCTTGAACAAAGCGACAGTTGGAAAAATAACACACATTAAAATATCTTTGCATGCCATGCCATCCATTTGAATAAATGAATGCCTATTAAAACAATGTATTTATTTTTTAACTTCATTAATGGAAAATTCTATTAGAGATAAAATTATAGTTGTATGAAAATAAAACGTTTTACTTTATTTAAAAATTATCTTAACTAGTATTGATCTCTCGTTGGCCATAGTAACAGGGACGTATTGTCAAACCGTCTTTAAAGGCTAGCGCCCAAACAGGTGCAGCGGATAGATTGGACGCAGCACTTTAGACAAATTTTAATATTCTATGTATGATCCAATCACATTATGTCATAGTACCTACTCTATGAGAGGTAAAATATAATGCCAAATGTATGAAACAGTACCTGTTTGTGTTTCAGCAACTTTGCTTGTTTTAGATGTAACTGGTTCAATTAGTTCAGTTTTTATCTTATGCATGAGTTCATTGTATTCTGGTATAAGGGATTCAATAGATCCATGTAATGCAGTCACTGTTTCATTTATGTTGATTGCCAGATTTGAGACACTAAGATCAGAAGCCCTCTGTAAAAAAATTGCTCAATGAAATTAAGTTGAGAAAAACAAAAAAGCTATCAACTTCTGGGTGAATTTGTGTGAACTTGACAAACATCCCTACACTCAATTTGTAATCTAGAATTCTGCAAAACACTAATAGGCTTTTAAAATGTGAAAAAAAGAAAAGTAAAATGCATCTAGTTAATAAAATAAAACTATTCACTGTAAACAAATGACAAAATTTATATAGTAATAAATAAAACAATGAAAAAATGTTTCAAATATTTATATTTTTATTGACAAACTTTTTTTAACATCTCAATAGAGACAAAGTTGGGGTACTTTAGAAGAACCAGGAACTCGAGACACCTACAGGGCTTACGACCTGACTTCGGCTGGTTTACGTGATCACTTTATGGGCTTGCGCAACATTCACCTTTTCCGTTGACTTCATAGATGGCATTAGTATAGTTCCTTATTTTCAGGTGAATTGTTACACACTATTCAAATATATTGACATTGAGCATTGCTTTACAGTGGAAACCACGAATGAATAAAATATTTGTATCATCATTAAAAATAATATATAGAACTTTCAAGTTACATTGATAAGGGAACTCAATAAGAAGGCAAAATTGGTGAATGTTGCGCAAGCGCATAAAGTGATCACGTAAACCAGCCGATGACAGGTCGTAAGCCCTGTAGGTGCCTCGAGTTCCTGGTTCTTTTACAATACCCCAACTTTGTCTCTATTAAGATGTTAAAAAAAAGTTTGTCAATAAAAATATCATTTGACTCCCGAAAGGAAAAAAATCCAATGTCTGCGTATATGCAATTAAGAAAATATTTGATTCAAATATTTATATTTAACTATGAGCATTATATATACAGTGTGATGGATGTTCCAACATGCTTAAAAAAGATTATGGATATTTGGATCCAACATCTGGATACAGTGTATTTATACCTATTTTATAAATAATATTTATAATATATATTATATTATATAATATATTATATTGTTATGTTAAATAGTCATATAAAATATCTTTATTTGTACTATATGTATAAACCCTTATATATAATATATTATTTCTTACACTAAATTAACAAAAAATAATAATGAAAAGTACTTCTATCTAAAATATAGAATATTCACTTACAAGTAAATTGAAAATGATATTACTATCAGATAATAATCCATGGAATATGAAAACTTCATTGTTATATAAATATCTTAAGGAAACCACACTATTTGAATTCCATCGCTCAGGAAGAAGTTCACTGCCAGATTCATCAGCTTGAAGCGTTTTCTGGAAAGATAGTGTAATATTTCAGAAAAATTCACAAAATTAAATAAGGAAGAAACTTCACTTTGGTACAATGTCATAAGACTATGTGACCAATATTATATGCATTCTTAAAAATATGTGATTTCAAGAAACAACGCTCACAAACTTAGTAGTTAACAACAAACAATAACTAATCAACTCGAGAAACCAATTTTTTTCTTTGTCATTTTTACGAGTTTATCTAGATTTTTTCCATCACTTTAAATGAAATATTTATTAACAAATGCAATAAAAACATATGTCATTCCTGATTGTAACATATGATATAAAATACCAATTTAAAAACCCTCAAACAAAGATTAATTATATATGTAGTAAATTTTTCTCAAATTGAATAAAAAATGTTTCGACAGTTCTTTATATATAGAATTAGCAGGAATAAACTTCAATAAATATGATGGAAAACAAAAAACATGGAGTTCGCCCTATAGACAATTTTATGAACTAGGTGATCAGTAATATGCCCTGCAGAGGCTACCATGAGAAGAAGAGGCTAACAAGTAATTGATATAAGTTGAGAGATCAAGTGCTTGATGTAGACCAGCGGTCGGGGAACTTTTTTAACCATTACTCCAAAATATTTTTGCGTAAGTCGATATTACCCCTTTCCCCCATTTTGAAAAGAAGACAATCAATGTATATTTAAATAAACATTATTTATTGAATTAATTTACACGGAAAATAAAAAAAAAGTTACATGAAAATATTATGCATGTAATAGCCAAACAAAATAAAATTCTCAAATTGGATCAAACAAAAATTCAGATTTTCAGGTTTCCCTTTCAGTTTTTGGAGAAATGATGTTGCTTCATGTTTGACGCAATTACTTCAAAATTGAGACTTTTTGATGTAAGTAGCACCTGAATTGATTAAGTTTGTAAAAATACTATCACGTTTATGAATTAGCAAACTAGAAAAATTTCCCTATTACCCCAAAAAAACATTTTTACCCCATTTGAGTTATTTTACCCCGGTTCCCCGACCGCTGTTGTAGACCAATCTTAGGATTGTGACCCAGGAGTATGATTTGAAAGCTGTATTAAATTCGAAATGTAAAATGAAACTATTATTTACCTCATCGCCTATACCTAGACAAGAAAATCCCCTTTTAACAAGCATCCAGTGTACAAATGCAACAAGGATATCTTCTTTCTTAGATATATCATTTTCAATAGACTTCAACGTTAAATCCCATCCAAACAAATTATTTTTTGACATTTCAATAATACCTTGATACAAAATGACGATGTATGTATTAAATTTAAAATGATTGTATGTGTTTTAATCTAAATATTTCAAAATATAATAATATCGATGACTTTCAAAATTCCTCGCAAAATATATACACATTACACATCTGTCAAATTTTCTGTGGTTTTTCTTGAGTATTGCCATAAGATAAAATAATTTTTCCAATGATTTTTTATAATGATTATTTGAGAAATTGTGTGTTTTTATATTATTCTTAATTTTTTATTCTCCCAAGATCTCATCCTGCATAGTTTCTCCAAGGTATCTAACCGAAAAATATTGACTAGTGATCCTTATGCTGGCAGAAGACGTCCTTACTGGGGGAAGTGTGCTACGTTATAATTGGTTATGATGCTTTGTATTTTACCTATTTTGTATACCTATTATGGTTATGGACACTTAACCAGTACACTACAAGCATTTAGCAAAAAAGAAAAAAATAAACCATGTTAAACATCTGTTGCCGCCGCGAAGGATTTGATCAAGGAGACCCAATCACGACAAGCAACTGCGCGTGGACCCTGTTGTCCACGAATGCTGGCGTCGTATACTCTCGCTGCGGGGCGGAACGTTTGCGGGAATACCTTCGCAAACTACGTTCACACTGAGCGTTAACCTAGATGCGTTCGAGGCGGCGACCGTGCACACCCCTAACGACCGCGTTCACCGGACTGCACTGTGCCACACTGCACAACACTATGTATCGTACCGAACCGTACCGAACTTAACCTAAAATATTCGTTTCGCAAAATAAAAAAAGAAACGATGAAAAAAAATAGCTCCACGTTGGAACGCACCAAATTGATATCACGTGGGGAATGATTAAATAATTGCTGAAAAATTAAACATATTAGCTCCTGCTGAAAAGTAAAATACAAAAATAAACATTAAACGCTGTCATGTGCCTGAAAAGACTTATACATTAAAATACAGACATGGCGAAAATAATATATGACTGGAAAAATCTAACCAAACAGTTCTCCAACCAGGACTGCGATGAAACACTTACACTTTAACACTTAATTACTTTTTTTATAACTTAAAAACCCCTTTGGTAATGGTATCTGAAAGAATTTTTTTAGGAATGTTTATAATCACCCCTCGATGATAGTTAGATAATCTGAAAAGAACTTAATCACTACTTTATGCAACTAAAAATGCTAAGGCCGTCCAACAGCCCAGCCAATCTACTTTTAATAGAACAATACCGATCGCGGACAATAAAATGAATTCGGTTCGACTACAAATGCATGGCGACCCAACGCCCGTGGAATATGGAGTAGGGGGGGGGGTTTAACTGGAGAACCAACCTGCATCGCCGGGTGTAAACCAAGGTTCCAGGAATCTGCTTAATGCATTTTACTTAAGACTGCTTTGTTTAGTAGAGCCAACAAATAAGCCACAGCGCCCTTTGAGTGATCTTGTATCACTAAACGGCACTTTATAAATTCTAATTATTATTATTACATTTATTTTTAATACGAAAGATAATGTTTAAATAAATGAACAAGGCCTTGGGACCCGTTATAAGCCGTTTTTTTTTAAGCGATTAAATGCACTCTCGCATTCTTTTAGCAAGTAATCACTCCTTTGACTAACATCTTCTTTACCCACTAATATATTATTACAAATTTAAATATATTGATACAATAATAATTGTGCGAAGTGTTTGTATCTAGTAGCGACGGGGAAAAATGAGTGATCCGTATTATTTGACCGGATCATTAAATTGAATCGGTGACTCACGGTTCACGTTGCCACAACGTTCCGTTCATGAACCAGACATCACTCTCACACTTTCTATCTCATATAAAATATATCGTTAGAATGCGATACACAGACCGACTCATGGCAATCTTCGATTCACAACTAATTCATTATGGTTCATGAAATCTAATTCATTGCGGTTCTTGAATATGTTAAGCAATTTTGACCGCAACACACTTTGAAAAACAAATACGTAACGTCTATAATTGTATATACTATTTTGAAGGCGATCTGTTATCTCATAATTCTTTTGAGATAAAGACTGATGGCAATCTTCGATTCACGACTAATTCATTATGGTTCATAAAATATTTAAGCAATATTGACCATTAAGTAACATTTTAACGCCTACATTTGCATATCATATTTTGAATCGGTTTTGTTTTCTCTGTCATATTACGTTCATGTTATGTACGATAGATAAGGATAGCCATATTTGAATCATATTGAATCAAAGAGCGAATTGATGAACCGCATAAATTTCATGAATCGATTTGAAAAGACAGGATCTTAAAAAAATATCGAACTTTGCACCACTAGTATCTAGGTCTGTGATCTGGGTAGTCCGAACACGGTTATACCGCCGCTTTATAACTATATCGCGACATCCATTCACATGCGTGTTACGTGCGATATTAACGCCATCTATGACCGATAGTTGTTACCTACCAATCTTTCTATTGTTTTCTGTTTATTTATTTATTTATTTTTTTATTGAAAAATAAAGAAAATCGCTTTTAAAAACTGGTCCAACTGTAAAAATGAAGCAGAAAAGGAAGGCCTCCATGCATAAATGCATGCAAATAAGGAAGCCAAAAAGAACGTTAAGAAGCAAGTAGCCTCTGCACAACACGTAGCACTGAGAGACATATACGATGAACTGGAATACTGGAAACAAATCTTGGAGTACAGAAAATATATAAAATCGCTACACAAAGAAAAGAAAGGGCTAAGTCGATCAGAACTCCAAAGTATATTGAAGATGACGACGGTAAGTTGATCACGGAGGAAAGTAAGATCTGTGAAAGGTGGAAAGAATACTATGAAAAAAAATTACTAAATGAAGAATTTCCGAGATCCATAAATCCTTGGACCGATCACCGAAATAACCCAAGATGAAGTACAGGTAGCCGTGTGCCAAATGAAAATGGGAAAAGCAGTAGGACCAGATAATATGCCAACCGAATTTTGGAAAGAATGTGGTGAATTGGGACTAAAATGGCTTTGTAAGCTCTTTAATAAAATACTAGATGGAGACCCAATGCCAAGTGAATTCCGAAAAAGCTTTCTCTTACCCTTTTACAAAAATAAAGGGGACTCCAGGAAATGCGATAACTACAGGGGTATCAAACTAATGTCACACACTATGAAGATATACGAACGAGTCATTAATACAAAGATTAGGAAATTAGTGGAGATTCATCAAAACCAATGTGGCTTTGACGCTGGAAAATCCACAGTTGATTCCATTCAAACTGTGAGGATTCTGGTCGAGAAACACCGGGACGCCAAAAAGGACCTTCATATGGTCTTCATAGATCTGGAAAAGGCTTTTGACAGAGTCCCATGAAACCTAATATGGGCAGCACTCAGAGCCCACAAAGTACCAGAAAGGTATGTCCTTATCATCCAGGATATGTACGACAGAGTCAAAACACAAGTGAGATGCACATCGGGAGTTTCTCCAGAATTTCATATAAAAGTGGGGGTACATCAAGGTTCGGTTCTCAGTCCGCTACTCTTCATCTTAACCATAGATTACCTAACTAAACAAGGAATGAACAGCCTCACAAAGATCCTGTTATTTGCAGATGATATTGTATTAATTAGTGACAAGCACGAAGACCTGCAAGATGGACTGGAAAGATGGAGAAAAATTCTGGAAGATAATGGATTGCGACTTAGTAGAAAGAAAACAGAGTACCTTTACTAACCGTTTGAAAATTCAAATGCTGCCACTCCCGTAACGCAAATGGATGGAGAAGCTCTACCAAATAGTGACTCCTTTAAGTACCTGGGGTCGATGGTCCATAGCGACGGAGGCTGTGCAGCGGATCTAACACACCGAATGAATGTGGGATTGATGAAATTTAGGGCTATGACAGGAGTTTTGTGTGACCCAAAAATGCCAATGAAACTAAAAGGAAAAATATATCAGACAATTGTAATTTGTTTTTTTTAACAGATTTTTAATTATCTCAATAAAGACGAAGATGGAATATTTACTGTAGGAGAACCGGGAATCTTCGTCTCTATTGAGATAATTAAAAATCTGTTAAAAAATATCTTTGACTCTCGACAGGGAAAAACATCCAATGTTTGCGCATATGCAATAATAAAAATATTCGATTGTAATTTGTATTAGAAACGGTAAAAGCACATGGTTCGTATTTCAGCACAAATTTACATTTTGAATCACAATAATACATTTTTTATGAATACATACTTTTTCTTCGGAAAGAGGATTAGGAGGGACTCATGAGAGTTCCTCGTTAAAAAATGGATCTTTTTGGAGTTTATGTATCAATTAAAAAAATAATAAATTAATATTTACTCTAATATTTTATTGCCTTAAATGTCTTGAACCAGACTTCCGGGTGCGCAGAGCGAAAATTTGTGCCTTGTCTTCTTGCTTCGCTAGTATACGTGCAAATAGCCCCCTTCTCGGAGAAATGGCTCAAGATATTTGGTGTCAACTATAAGAGAAATAAATAGTTAGTTCACCGATATGTGGTATGGAGTATAATTACATGGTAATAACAATAAATTTAAATACTCATTTCATTGTGAATTTGCTATAAGTACTGCCATTTAAAAAAATCTGCGTTATCCTTCAATTTCCGGCATAGATTTTTATTATAATATACCTAGATGTAGTACTCTGTGCAAAAAGTGAGTCATGGGATATCGCGCGTTTGACGTTTTGGTTGGCAACATATTTCAGTATTCCTTACATTTCAACACTTCCTAGATAAATGTTCTCTAAACTATTAATAATTAAAATGTTTTTTAGACAAATAAATCCGATAACAATTCACATAAGTCGTTATTTTCTATAGAAAACCGATGTGGTCTGGAACCAAAACATCGAAAACCCCCCCTGAAAAATGACTCACATTCGATTCATACAAAATTTGCTAACTACGACATCTAGTGTATTATATGAAAACCTATGATTTCCGGTAATATCATGTTTTTTTAAAATCGAGACAAACGTTTTTTCTAAAGTTGTTATAGCCGAAAAACAGTGTTGTCGAAAAACAATAATTTTTAATTTTTTCCGCGGCAACATTTTGGCGGAAGACTACTAGCGCCCCTGACGGCGTGAGAGAACGACAAGGAAGCTTATAGCACGCGCGATGGCACGCGCTCTCTTGGCATTCGACGCTGGTGGAGGACGGACGGTTTGGTGTGACGCCGTCATCGGTCGACACGCGCGTCCCGATGGCGGCCATATTTCAAGAGCACGAGGAGGTCTGTGTGGACGCTGATGGTGCCCCAGAACCAAGATGAGGGCATCAACAGGACAGGAGGTTGGAGGCAGAGCGCAGTGTGGGGCCACCGCGTAGGGAACGCGGCGGCTCGCAGATTGGACCACGAAGGGCAATCCGTGTCGTCTGGGGCGTCGGTTCACCTTCCGGTGAGGTCCCGATAGCGTGTCGTGGGGCACAGAGCCATGGGTGACGGTCTGGAGGAGGAGATCAGGAGGAGAAGAAGAAACCACGCCGGACACGAGGAAGACCTGCTAGCCTGACGCAGAGGCTGGGCCCCACCGATCTACCGTCACCACGTGGAAGACAGTGACATGCCTGGAGTAAGGATGTCGCTGTACCCTGGGGCGGTATATGCTGGTCGGCGTCTTTTCGTGTGTTTGACAGTTCGTTTCGGTAGATGCCACGTGTTTTTATTTGTTGTCTGTTGTTTTGTTTTTTTTTATTATTTTATTGCCATGGACCTACTATAATGATTTTTTGAATAAATGCGCCGTACTACTACAATTTCATAGTGTCACCATCATTTCTCTCCTTTTCTTCCCCACACCTTGGCTTGATGTTTCCTCGTGGTAGACGAGAGGTCTCATCAAAGTAAGGTGAATACTTCTTCCTTGACTTCTTCATTATAATTTTGCACGAAATAAAAATATTTGATGTGCATGGTGAAAGTCGAATATTAATAATAAGCAAAATATATTTTTTTTAAAGGAGAGAACATTCAGGGAAAACATTTTTATTCATATAGAAACACTACAATTCAGTGAAAAGCAATATGGCGGTTAGTGTCATTTCGCCGTTCCTTGTTTGTTAACGCGGAATAATGTATTTTGTTATTTTTGATATTGGGTGATTGTGTGAAAATTTGGTGGTTTTATGTGTGTTAAATAAAGTGTATACAATAGTTTTTCTTAAGTGTTACCAAAATGTCTACGGATAAAATCAAAGTTGCTGTTCGAGTACGACCCTTCAACAGGCGAGGTGAGCTGTTATCAATAATAAATACATTCGTCTTGTCTATATATCGCTGCATAATTTTATAATTGGTAATTTAATGAATGACTAAACTATTAACCATGGGTTTTTGATTTATTCAGTAGAGAATTTACTTTAATTTTAATAGATATTTTTATATATTTATTTATTTATACGATGTCCGCTGTTTTACTATACAAACCTTGAATTTTTATTATATTTATGACGTATTAGGTATTATATGTTAGATTTTAATAGAACATTATTTATTCCATTTTATGGCGAACGTTTTGACATAGGGATGTCTTTAGCATATTGGAATATTTGTTATATTTTTATGTTTTACTTTTTTTATATTTAACATTCAGTCTAAATACATTCTACCGAAATATAAATTATTAAATACATATATATATTTTCTATTATATAAGTTATGCTATTTATTCTGTTAAATTTTTTCAGTTTTAGTATATCAGAAGGAATTTTTTAGTACACTCTAGTTCTTTATAAACATTTCAATATTATCACAAGTTTGATAAAAGTACATTGGTAGATTTTTAGCTTTCAGTGGTGGTAAGAAATATTAAATGATATGTAGGTATATATGTATCTTTATGATATTTCAATAATATAACATGATGGGAATGGTGCTAAAGATAATCATTTATTTAAAAAAAAAATCAACATTCCTTATGTATTTAAGTAAAATATATTTGTGGTAGGTACATATAAACCTGCAAATTATACTTACCTAGTTATATATTTGAAATTATGAGGTCCCTCATTTTCTTTTTAATTGTAAACAGCCTTATTAAAAAATTTTAACTCAAGTTTTATCACAAGGACAATGCATGCTTTCTGTCAGAAAATAAAGCAGTATTGCTGCTGAGTACTCTTTGTGACAAAGCTTGTTCTATAAGGAAGATTATAAGGTTGGTGGTAGAAATTAATTTTATCAAGAAAATAAATATGATAATTATCATAAATGCTGACCATTGTGACATTTAAAGTTTGATTCCCAGCAAAGGTAATTGATATTTATTAAAAATTATTACTCAAATAATTTTTGTTTTTTTGGACTGAAAACACAGATTAAGTAGATAGAAGATGTTATTTATCAATTTACTTTAGGGTGCAATGAAGTATTTACTATTTACATAACCATGATAGTGTAGTAGATTTAGTAGATTTTTAGTATTGTTATAATATATTGTTGTTTTGTAAGTAGGTACATATTTGATATATTTATCGCCAAACTTCTAGACATTTTTCAGCAAGGAGGAGGATGCACACACATGTGATAAAACCAACCAAGCAAAACCAAATTTGTCTTCTGTGCACCCATGTAATTTTAATGTGTAGCGATAACTAGGTAAACACTTTATAATTCATGAGAATTGTTTTCATGGTCATATTAATTTATTCTTGTTAATACTTGAACCTTTTTTTTTTAATTCTTGACATCATTATGTACCTTGTAATTAAAATAATAAGTACATTCTTTCCCTCCAGTGCAATTTGGAACTTTATTGATTATTCTTTCCAACTATCCAGTATTTCTAGCCTAGGGAAGCAAGAATCATATGAGAAATTTATTAAAACATATTTTTCCTTTCTTGATGTCATTACAAAGTAAGATTTTATGTGTTTACAATTTTTATATCCCAATTGAGTATTACAGTTATAACAATTTTCATTGTTGAGTGTAGCTATTCAATAATTATGATTCTTAATGCATTTATCAGGGAATATATTTTTATTATGTTAGGGAAAGGGCATTGTCTGCCATAAATAAATAATATCTAGTTGTTATGTACTTATTTGAAATATTTAGAGAAATAAAATAGTATTACAATTTAAATTTATAAATTAGTTTGATGGTACTTATGTTGGTATATAATGATTAGTTTGATGGTACTTATGTTGGTATATAATGATTAGTTTGATGGTACTTATGTTGGTATATAATGATTAGTTTGATGGTACTTATGTTGGTATATAATGATTAGTTTGATGGTACTTATGTTGGTATATAATGATTAGTTTGATGGTACTTATGTTGGTATATAATGATTAGTTTGATGGTACTTATGTTGGTATATAATGATTAGTTTGATGGTACTTATGTTGGTATATAATGATTAGTTTGATGGTACTTATGTTGGTATATAATGATTAGTTTGATGGTACTTATCTTGGTATATAATGATTAGTTTGATGGTACTTATGTTGGTATATAATGATTAGTTTGATGGTACTTATGTTGGTATATAATGATTAGTTTGATGGTACTTATGTTGGTATATAATGATTAGTTTGATGGTACTTATGTTGGTATATAATGATTAGTTTGATGGTACTTATGTTGGTATATAATGATTCCGTTTTTTTTTCTGATAAATGACTATGCTATTCTTTTTAACATATTAATTTTGTTTTTGGAATTATATTTGGATTTATAAAAGTTTGTTGATGGATGATTCTTAGTGAAACTCCATTATAACATTATTACTGTGGTTTCTTTCTATGTTTCAGTAATTAACTATATAAAATAAATATTTCTGTTTCAATTCATAATATCTGATGTAAGTGAATTGAAGTATTAAGTTGACTGTTCTACGTGTAATTATGATGATTGCACACATATTATTATTTGGGTCTCAGACAGCTCAATATGTATTCAACTCCCACTCAATAACAAGTTATCTCATTTTGGAGGCTTATGATGTTGACTGTCTCACAAATACAGTGTGAAACCACTGTGTGGTATTGTAAAAAAGTCTAACATCACTCTCAGAACTCTCACAGACTTTGTCAAATAAATGTGTGCCAAATAAACTGAGGCTAGAAGGTTTGTATTTATATAAGACGGATGGGTTGTGGTCAGCACTAAACATTCCTCTACGAAGCAAGTGTAAATTTTATCATCTTGAAAGGTTGAGAATCCCTGAATGCATTTTTGTGAAGTACACTTTTTCTCCTATTCACATTATTTTATAGGCTCGTCTTTTATTTATTAAATTCAGTCTTTTATTAAATTCAGGCTGCTTCGGCACTTTTTTGATGATGCTTTTCGTTTTACCCTTAAAAGTAGATTGTTGAAATGAATTTCTTCTGACAGTTATCCATCCTTCACTCTTTTAGTACTCTAAATTTTAATAAAACTACTTATATCTATTCTGATATGGTAGGTACATATTCTTTATATTGTTATCTTGTATTTTTCCTTGTATCCATATCATTCCTTAATACATTATATACAATACATTGTCTTTTACATCATATTTTTCGTCTTTATGATCTATGTCTACGTACTTAGTTTTATTTATTCATTAATGTTTTTTTTTATCTATCACATCTAATTTAATTTATACTTCAAAAAAAAAAACTAAGCATATTACAGCTTCAGTCAAAATTTTTGTCATTTTTTTGTAACAAAAGTCGGTTTAATGCGTTTGTAGGAAGTGAATGAATGAATGAATAATTATTTCCAACAGTATAAATATTAAAACAAGGAACAAAATACAATTTAATTTAGGCTACGACTATTTACACGATCAAGTTATAAAAATATTTACCTTTGTTTATACTTTGTTATAATTGTAGATCTCGATGAAAAAATGATTTATAAAATTAAGTAAATGTAATAAGATGCCAATATTATTTATTTTTTCTTCAAGTTGGTTTCCATGATGCATTTTTATGACCATTGAAAAAATGACAAAGGTAAATATTTTTGTATTTTGATTTATCTGCGCTTTCTATGGTTATAAATGACCTAAAAGCATAGACGACGTCAGAAAATTTGTCGTGTAAATAGACACATTTTGGCGGGAAAACGCTTTTCCTGCCAATTCCGGTCGTAAAAATAGTGGCACCGTTTAATTTATACCTAATTACGATTTTTCAATAATTTTATTCCACACATTTGGAAATTTTACTGCCTCGCTAGACATAGTCTGTTCTGAGGCAGTACTAATAATTTGAATTTGCTATGACTACTCTGCGATCATATGATTTGTTTACTTTTTTTCATCACATATTCCATTCACTTAGAACATCGACAACCAGGATGAAAAACTCTAAAACCTCTATCTCAAAAAATCTAAGAGTACCGAAGTAGATCCTTCTCTACCAATCTGCCTATATGACGGATTTTTTTTGGTAAGCGATTATTTTTTTGGAGTCTACTTAATACATGTGTGTGTAAGTAGACATTACGATAGAAAAATACGATAATTGCTCGGTGCGTATTTTTCCTGCTTTCATTATTACGTTATCATTAATTAGGTATTACCTATTATTGTACGTTACTTACCGGTGTACCTACGTAGTTTTAAAATATAAACCTCACATATTCATAAGATATGGAGGCTGCTGATTTCACCAGCAAAATTATGTACTAATTATGATAATATTATTAGATACAGTTTTATGTGGGTGAGTGTCTTCTGGTTCCGCTACTCATTTCGTTTCTGACATTTGTAATATCCGACAAGTATGGGTTTATTAACATTTTTTTATAAACTATGCCAGTCTAGTAACTAATTTATATTAATTAGTGTCATTTTATCTATTTGACACTATGTAGATTTATAAATTATATTGTTATTTATTTATTTATTAACACGATATACGGCTTAAGCCATTTACTTGTTACAATACTAAAAATAATTAACTACAAACAAAAATAAATATATAGAAACAGATAAAAATATTGATTCAGATAAAAATAGACAAAAAAGAATTAGAATTAGACACCTTACAAACAGTATAAAATATAATTTAAATTCATAAAATTAAAAAAAATAATAATAATGGTGCAAATATTAAAACAAAATGTAAATCGTGAGAAAAAAAAACTTAAAAATGTTCCAAACTAACAAGGATAAAAGAATAATCAACATAAAATTGTTTACACAAAGAAATAAATGTATCAAAGCTTCAATGTAATAAAAAAATATAATAAGAGGGAAAAAAAAACGAATGTGGCAATAGATCGACTGCAGCTATATAAGTTGACAGCTATCGATAAATATGAAATATACATAATTTTTTTTTCAAGACCGGCAAGCTATCGAAAATATCTGCATCAACACATAGTTCATTACCAAACCTATGCAATCGCGGTTTTGGTGAGTTATAATAGTAGTTCGTGGAAGCTGCTACTACACTGTATTCGTAACGTGAAATTTAATTGCACTCACAAGTTCGATGCAGTCCATCTCTCCGTTGACTAAATTATAATAAAAATCTTCTTCGATCGGCCAAGGAGTGCAATCGAAAGCCACGAATCAAGTCGGGATAATCTATGAACATGAATCAAATGCAGTTGAGTTGTTTCATTGATATTATGTGTGACTAATGCTGCATATCAAGACATAAACATATCAACTTAGACGCTGAGTCAAATATGTCTATTATGAGTATATTGTTTTTTTATTATTGTAGATTTAGTGCAGTGATTCCCAAAGTGGTCCAGGTATACTCCCAGGGGTCTACGGGAGACTCGAAGGGGGTCTAAGTTGGCGTGAAAAAAATGGGGGTTCACAAGTTGTAAGTGGGGGTCAAAATTTATCTGATTTCGATAATAAAGAACAAAAATGTTTGCTTGGCTTAACCTATCAATGTAGGCAGATAATACACTACTCAATAGTTATCGAAGCTAAAATAATCCCAATTTTTCGGTGATTTATGACAGACTGAAAAATGATTGTATTGAGACTATAAAAAAAGCATTTTGAAGTATTAAGATTCTTATTTTCAGATTTTTTGGCTAAAACTTTTTAGGAGTTACGGTTCTCATGCAATCCTAACAGATTGTTTTTCAGTTAGGCCGGCATATGGATTTCTCAGGCTGGAACTCAACCACGACACAAATTTGCATCGTTTATTTATTTATTTTTTATTTATTTTTTCTCAATATTGGACACTGTCACTTCGTGGTAGAACTCCATAATTAATTAAAACTATGAAAAAAATTTTTTTTTAAAAAAATTTATATTTAATTTTACGTTCTACTTAAATTTTTTCGCAAACGCGACTCCCATTCACCGGTATCGCTCTATACCGGTGAATGGGAGTCGCGTTTGCGAAAAAAATTAAGTAGAACGTAAAATTAAATATAAAAAATTTTCATAGTTTTAAATTTATTTATTTATTTATATAATTTATGTACATGTGTACAAAGGCAGGTTTATTGCCATAAGGCAATTTCTTCCAACCAACCCGAGCAACGTGAAGTCTCTTAGTTAAATTGGTACAGTACTAATTAAGTGAGAAATAAATTGATAAAAAATAACATAAAAGAGTAAGAAATATAAAAAAAAATTACAAAGAGAAAAAAAAAAATGAAAAGAGAGTTTAAAAATAAAAGAATAATAAAAATAACACTGATCATAGCAATGAGGAAAAGGAGGTTACGGAAGGATATAGAAGGAATTTAGGAACTATTTGACAAATAAAGTTTTTTTAGTTTACCTTTAAATATTTGAATGGATTGAGATGACGTTACTTCATCACTTAGGCCATTCCATAGTCTAGCTGATTGTACTTGAAAAGAGGAGCTGAAAACGTCTGTATTGTGAATGGGGATAGCTAGTGTAGTACGTTCAGCAGATCGAAGGGATAGGCCGTGACTTGACAAGAAAACGACGTTATTTTTTAAATATTGTGGTGAATAGGGATCATAAATAGTCTTATAAATTATTATCGTTACATCTAATCTTCACATTTTTTGATGAGTTTTGAGAATATGGTAGAAATGTAGCAGCAGGGGGTCCACCGAAACCAGTAAAATTTTGAAAGTGGTCTAAGAGAAAAAAAGTTTGGGAACCTCTGATTTATTGTCTCATTAAACACGATGTTATATTGTTCTAGTTGATTAGCGTTAAACTATGTAGGTATATAATACTGTTAACAAAACACATACTTATTCAAAAAATAAAATTACAAGATACAGAAAAAGATACACAACAAAAAAACATATTTCCCTTTACCTGATTGCAAGCATTCGTGTGTAAAGGAGACGATTGAAAACAAAAGAAACAACAATTGATATCTACAGAATTGTTGGTATACAAAATGAAGTAAATATAATTTACAAATCAGTCAATATTTGATGGGTCACCACCACATTGTACGTGAGTAGTGTTGTGCAAAACTTGTAGTATTCACTATATTTAATCTATTATTCTCTATACGTACAAAGGCATAGAGTTACTTTTCTAGGTCTTTATGTATTTGAAATACATAGCATATTTTTTTATAATATAGGTAGTTTAGTTTAATCAGAAACCTGAGTTATGTATTTTCTAAGGGCATGTGATCAGGGTTTTTTACCCCAGTAACTCTCCGCATCATCATATCATATCCATCAAGGCCAGGTAGAGTAAAATTCAGCATAGCGTTAACTCACTATTCGTCATTAATTTTTGTATCGCACAGAGTTTTCAAAGACAGGAAATCCTTTCAGCACAGGCGTCAATGATGTAACTTAGATTTGTTGAGCTTTTGAAGGATTCACAATAGATATAATAGAAATAATAAGGATCTCTAAAATCAAATCTCTTAACAATGTCCGACGTTAATTCATTATAAAAATCTTGGCCCGTTTTAAAGAAATCTGTAATAGCTGAACAGTGTACATTTTCATATTTTTTCAAATTTATAGACTATGGTAAAATGCTAGAATCCCCACATTTTCCCCACAAAAAGCCAATCCCCACAAAATCCCCAATCGAGTTGAGATTCCCCGTAATTTGGGGAATCCCCCACAAATTGGTAACGCTGCATGTGATTGATAATTACGACTATTAATGAAGTCCGAAGATGTATTTTTTAATCCATACACGTTCTCAACTTTATAAAACTACTTAATTATTCTTGGTTGTTTTATTTTAGAGAAGTGTTCGAAAATATAATAATTGATATACTTACAGCTGAACAACCTACTTCATTCACAACTGGCTTTCGATATTGTATAATAAACGGAGATACAGTGTAACGTGAATGTTCTGTATATCATAAAGATGATGTAATCTGTGCAGATATTAAAACGAGTTTTTTTTATTTTGCTAGAAAGTTTAATCCGCCCTCTAAAATTTGAGAGAGCATATAAAAGAACAATATTATTAAACAATTACAAAAAACAAGCTTATATTTTTACATATTAATTATATGTTTTGTTTATTGGTTTGTATTTATTTACAATTCTACTAAATTTGTTGGAAATTGTTAATTTGTGAGTATGATTGCATTATATTTTTTTATACATATTATCATGAGTGTTCCTGAGGGGTATAGACAGAGAATTTTAATAATAATAATAAACACTTCCTTGCACCCTGCGAAACATTTAAATTCATTTTATGCCAAACATTCCTACTCTGGCAAACATCCTTTGCTTCTTCTACCTCTACGTATGTTATTTTGAATTCTAGCACTTTCTTCTTTCAACATTCCATTCGTTTGATCGTGGCATTTTTATCTTGATCGACTTTTCCTTCTTTGCTCTGAATCAAGATTTATATCTAATATATTATATATTCGTATAATCTTATGATTTCCACGCGAGACTTGCACTCCCTGACTTATACGTATTCCTTCATACACTCTCATTCATTTCTTATTTTGTTACAAATGAACCTCACATATCTTCTCTTCGGTGTCATTTGACTTTCTAACATATTTTAACTTCTTAGGTACACGAATATTATGCCTTCCGTTTTATATTGCAATTAAGAAGGTATTCTAATTCACGACACTCCACAAAAGTGTAGTGATTTTATTTATTCCTATAGAAAAAAAAAGATGAGTTTTGAGTACGGAAGGTATATATGTATGTTTCGGGCGACCATATTTTGTGATTTTTGCTGGAATGTTGTCTATTATTTAGTACTGGGGGGCAAGTCAGGTCCAACCGGCGAAATCAAAACCCTCGTGATTACCCATATCATGGATATAATTATCATACCAGACTTGCCCCCCTGATATTGTTTCGAGAATACACCGACAAGTCTTGAAATTAGATTTGGCGTGACTCACAACCATTGTTTTATATATAACTAGCTTTTATGTCCCGCCGTTGGCCAAGAATGTAAAATTGTGAAAGAAAAAGCAATCGTTTTTATAATATTGTCACCCAATTATTTTGCAATATCAGACTATGAAAAGTGGTTTGAAATTTGATTGAGTTTAAGTATTGTAAAATGTTCAAGTGATGGCTACAACCCATTCTTTTTTATATATTGCTATAAAGTGTGAATGAAGTATAATATTTATACAATTTCTGCTCGCATGGACTATGCGTAATGGTTTTAAATATGACTGTTTATCAACGTTGTAAAGAGATTGGTTTGGCCACAACCCCCATTTTTAAATATTATCATCGAAAAGAAATTGTAATGTGTACCTATTGAAAATTTAGTAATTTTGGATGTTGGGATGTGGTTAAAATTTGATTAAACAAACGTAGGTACTAAAAAGATCTAGTATTGGTCACATCCCATTCGTTTTTATATTTTTTCATCAAGTGTGCATTATATTTTTGCTCAATTTGACTGAAAGTCTTCATTAACGAAGAAGAAGAAGACTTGAACTATAGTAAATAGTTTTTAATTTGAATATAAATGTTGTGAAGAGTTCAGTAATGGCCACAACCCCCATTCTTTAAATATTAGGTGTTGAAAATTATTCAAAATAGGATGATATAAATGGTTTAAATTTAATTAAACAAAAGTATTGAAAAGATTCTAGTGCAGGTTATATCGTCACATCCCATATCCCATTCATTTCATATGTATTTTCATCAAGTGTGCATATCGTTAATAATATTTCTGCACAATAGACTATTAGACTTAAAACTAACCCAAAAGACTAAATAAAAAAGAGAAAAATAAGTATAAGACTATAAGAAATAGTTTGTATAAAAAACTATTCCAATGGTCTACATAAAATAAGTAAAAAAACATATACCTAATAGAAGAATTAGACTATTGGAAATAGATTGTATAAAAGCTCACCCAAAGGTCTACAAAAAAGAAGAAGAAGAATATTTAGACTATTGGAAATAGTTTGTATAAATACTGACCAAAAGGTCTACATAAAAGAAAATGAATAAGACTATTGGAAATAGTTTGTATTAAAACTCTCCCAAAAGTCTACGTACTTAAATGAAGAAGAATAATAATTAGACTAAAGGAAATAATTTTTATAAAAAAATGACCCAAATGTATACATAAAAGAAGAAGAAGATGAATTAGACAATAGGAAATAGTTTGTATAAAAACTGCCCTAAAGGTCTACATAAAATTAAGAAGAAAAAGAATTAGACTCCAGGACCCGCCGCTTCAGGCCCTTCAGTACCTCCCGTCCCTTTAATCCCTCATTACGTCCCTTCCCATCAGGCCCTTCAGTACCTTCCGTCCCTTCAGGCAGTTTTATACCTCCCGTCCCTTCAGGCCCTTTAGTGCCTCCCTTCCCTTCATTACATCCCGTCCCATCAGTCGGTTAAGAAAAGTTTAAATCCAGAAACCATCCTGGAAGAACCGCGAAGAGATGAAAGAACCTTCTTTTCCCAGGATGCTCTACTTAATAGGTAAAATGACTAAATACACGAAGAAGAAGAAAAAAGTTTAAACCCAGATACCTGCGAAGAGATGGAAGGACAGTTGGACCTTCTTCTCCCAGGATTCTCCAACTTCATAGGTAAAATGAGCAAAAATACACGATGAAGAAGAAGAAGAAGAAATAAGTTTAAATCCAGATACCTGCGAAGAGATGGAAGGAAAATTGGACATTCTTCTCCCAGGTTAGTCCACCTTCAAAGGTAAAATGACCAAATAGACGATGAAGAAGAAGAAGAAAAAAGTTTAAATCCAGAAACCTGCGAAGAGATGGAAGGAAAATTGGACCTTCATCTCCCAGGATAGTTC
Source organism: Molanna angustata (assembly GCA_963576475.1). NCBI lineage: Eukaryota > Metazoa > Arthropoda > Insecta > Trichoptera > Molannidae > Molanna > Molanna angustata. The sequence continues at coordinate 19,108,383 of OY754967.1, read as the reverse complement.
ATCTTCATAAGTAAGATGACCAAGTACACGTTGAAGAAAAAGAAGAAAAAAGTTTATATGCAGAACCCGTCCTGGAAGACCTGTGAAGAGATGGAGGGACAGTCGGACCTTCTTTTCCCAGGATACTCCCCTTTCATAGGTAAAACGACCAAATACACGAAGAAGAAGAAGAATAAGAAAAAAGTTTAAATCCAAAAACCATCCTGGGCATACGCTCGACAATTCACCAAAGTTTCATTATAATCGGACAAACGGTTGATAAATAAATAAATAAAATAATTTTCCTATAGGAAATCAGTATAGGTATATTATTGTTGATTTGTAAGTAAATAGTATTAGGTAGGTACCTACCTACAACAACCTTCTAAATAAATTCGATTCCTAACAAATTTTATTTGAATATCACATTCTTTCTGTAGCCATGGAAACGATTCGAACACGTAAGTAATATCGAATGGTTCGGATACATTTTTTGAATATATATATATATATATATATATATATATATATATATATATATATATATATATATATATATATATATATATATATATATATATATATATATATATATATATATATATATATATATATATATATATATATATATATATATATATATATATATATATATATATATATATATATATATATATATATATATATATATATATATATATATATATATATATATATATATATATGTTGTATTTGATGTTTTCACGGGTGAAATATGTTATAATATTTTTATCTCGGTTTTCCCGTGTCAGTAGGTCTTGACTAAGACCATTTGTCTTCCGACGTTTCGCCTGAATATCACCAGGCATTTTCAAGGACTTAACGAAATGCCACAGTAGTGATGAACAGTGAAGATTATAAATCGAAAATGACCGATATCCTTGAAGACCCAGCATACAAAATACATGCAAGCAACCCAATCACGTATCTTGAGAAAACCACGAAAACTAAAATAATGGAAACAAAACTTAGTGATGATATCAAGAAGTCACTTATTCCACGAGAGAAGTCGTCACGCTTTCCAAAATTATATGGTCTTCCAAAAATTCATAAGAAAGATATTCCTCTCAGACCAATTGTTAGTTCCATTGGTTCGCCGTTACAAATGCTTTCTAAATTCCTCGCGAATATGTTGCAGCCCTATGTAGAATCCGCAGACTCCTATGTCAAAAACTCAGAACATTTCATATCACTCATCACTGACTTAGAACTGGAAAGTACAGATATTCTTGTGAGTTTTGACGTTGTTTCTTTATTTACAAATATTCCAATTAACGAGACACTAGACATAATCAAAGAAACACTCAATACCACAGACGATATTTTAAATTTATTTTATCACTGTTTAAATAACACATTTTTTTATTACAACAATAAGACATACAAACAAATAAAAGGAGCACCTATGGGTTTGTCATTGTCACCAGCAGTCGCCAACTTATTTATGACGAGGTTTGAAGAAGAAGTCTTAAAGAAAGTAATACTCAAACCAAAGAAATGGCTAAGATATGTGGATGACACATTCGTAGTATGGTCTCACGGAGAAGAAGAATTAAATAATTTTTTGAACACTATTAACAGCATTCATAAAGATATAAAGTTTACAATGGAGAAGGAAAATAACAGACAAATACCTTTCTTAGACGTTTTAGTGTTAAAAAAAGCAAACGGTAAACTGGGGCACACAGTATATAGAAAGCCCACACACACCGATAGATACCTACACGCAACGTCCAATCATCACCCCGCACAAATATGCTCAGTCGCAAAAACACTAATAACAAGATCAAAAAGAATTGCAGACCACGAGCATAAAAAACAAGAATTAGAATACACGAAAAATGCTCTACGTTGTAATGGTTTCTCAGACTATATAATAAACAAAGCATTAAAGAGTCCAAAAACAGTGAAAGAAAAATCCAATGAAACACCATTATCAACAGCCCGACTACCATATATCAAAGGCGTCACCGATAAAATCAGCCGTCTATTAAACAAAAATAACATACGTACCGTTTTCAGCACAACAAATAAAATATCAACCTTTCTAAGAAACCCGAAAGACATCATTCCACTTGAAGCTCATGGAGTATATGAAATACCGTGCGTACCGTATATATATATATATATATATATATATAGTACCGTATATATATATATATATATATATATATATATATATATATATATATATATATATATATATATATAAAACCTAAAAGTTAACATATATATATATATATATATATATATATATATATATATATATATATATATATATATATATATATATATATATATATATATATATATATATATATATATATATATATATATATATATAAACCTAAAAGTTAACATATATATATATATATATATATATATATATATATATATATATATATATATATATATATATATATATATATATATATATATATATATATATATATATATATATATATATATATATATATATATATATATATATATATATATATACGATTGATTTCGTTCAAGCATAAATTGATCAAGATTGAATACAGATAGTACAAGCATTTATGCTTAATTTATGGAATGTATACTTACTTGTTACAAAGACATTCATTCTTCTAAAAAAATTGTCCAGCTATATAGATTTCGACATTTTTGTTAGTTTTATGTTTTTTTCAACTTATCTTCAAACTGAATATAAAGTCATTTTTGATACTGTAAGTATGACAAAAATGACGCTCTATCCAAATGTATTGAAAACGTTTTATACTTAACAAATGTGTATTTTATATCAGGATTTAGAAGCGTAGGTGTACGCACATTAATAATGCCTTCTACAATTGTTAAGAAACCATGCAATATTCAAAACGGTGATGTCATCAAGCGAAAAATATTAAGATGTGATTTCATTCACGATGTATTTTCGGTCTTTTTTTCTTTTATATTAGTTGCAAAGCGGTTTGTGTTTAGATGATCTAATTTCTTACCTAGTTTCCCGTGCGACCAATCGTATTGGTACATATGTAGTATAGAGTAGGGGTAGGGAGGATATGTTAACAGTACAGTACATTATGGCGCATTAGAATTTTCTTTTATTAAATTTATGGACAGAAATGCACAAATGCGTGTTTATTGCCACAAGGTTTATTTCAATCGACCCAAACAACGTAAACCTTTGAAGTAAAATAAACAACAGTAAACAGATTGATCTTTGAAATGAGATTTATTTTTATTTTTTCCAGTATATCTTAAACAGCCTACCTTTTTACCTATTGAATAAATGCATAAGTATTAAGAAATATTTGATATAATAAGTTGACGTTTTTGTGCGAATCGGATTTGTAATATGCATCTATTTTTATTTGTTTGACCAATGTTTTTAATTCAACTAAAATGTAATTCTTATTTTTCGTATTGTATCATATAAATTGATAATATAATATTAAATTAAAATAAAAAATAATATTTGGTACGTTCTAATAAAAATAGATAATAATAATACAGATCACTTTGTATTTTTGTAATTCATATTGAATAAAGAGTAAGGCAGCTGGGTACTTTTATCACATATTATTGCTCAAGCATGTTACCAAGTTCAAGATTTTTTATATTTGCTTATTAGGTATTATAAGACACGACCATTAGATATACCAATTTTTAATTCTTTTATCATCGAGACAAAATAGTTCAACTATCTTGAACTTATCTCTTTATTTACTCATGATTGGTTACCAACATACTTATTATCGCCTCAAGAGTTAGCTAAGGTGTGGTCGAACGATTTCTGAAAGCGGCCTTATTATCTTATTTAATATTTATATAGATACCTACTTATTTCTATTCTTCGAAATATTTTTCAGATTTGCATTAATCTAATACCTACGTTAGATCAGTGCTCCGAAAACTTTTCTCACCTACTACACACCAAACCAATTTTTTCCCAGAATTTCGCTGCGCATCAACAGATAAAATTTATCGATATTAATTTAATACACAAACTATAGAACAAATTTTCTTTTTTTACATATTTGTTTTGAGAACCAATAAATTAATAAAAACAATATTAAATTTACGACTGAATAAAACTCAAATAATTTTTTAAACATCTACTTTTCATTTTTCAATGGACAAAATTGTCAAAACTAACCCCATAACCATTTTTTTGTCTTCAAAAATGTTTTTTTGATTTTTTTATACCAAATAAAAAAACCTCTGAATGTATGATACTATTTTATTATAAATACTTATAATTTTATCGCAGTATGTTCGTTTTTGTGTTTCTAAGGAGGACTGTTGAAAATTTAGAATATTGTATTATTTGATCGCGTCATACCTGCCCCCCTAGACAACGTGTCATTTAGCTCAAGAAAAGATAATTCAATGCATGGAAGTGACAGTTGTCAGTCACGTGACAACTGTCACTTCCATACATTGAGTTATCTTTTCTTGAGCTAATTACACGTTGTCTAGGAAGGCTGAATCGGTAAGGTACTCCAGTGTGAGTTGCACACCGCTTGCGGAGCACTTCATTAGACGAATCTTGTAAGATTATATATACCTTTTCAATCATATTATGTAGCTTCATTATTGAAATATTATAGTCTAACTCTAAACAACCAAACGTGACTTAATATAGGTATGTGTATTATGGATATATCCAATATTAAAATGATCGGTCATAGATGGGTTCAAGAAGATAAAAAATATGACAACTTTACGGTACAACATCACAAAGATAATTTAATGTGTTATTCGTTATATGTATGTTTGGATTAACATGTCATTAAAGATGACATAATTTAGATATTATGTATATGATGGTAGAGAGAAATTATTTCATGTTTCCTTAATAAACAAAACATGTGTTATGTTTCTATCTAAGTCCATTAAACACAACACGAAATGATATACATATTATATTATGATTGTAGAGACAAGTTATATTTCATTTATCCATTAGATTCATTCAGGTGTGATTAAAAATGATTTTAATTTAAGCTTAGATTACACGGTTGAGTGTGAATTAGTATTAAATGCGTTGTTGTAGGGGTTTATATTGTTTTACAAATATTTGTTTCTTTGACCGTATGATCGTTACACCTTATTAACTTGCTGATATTGGCCTTTTACATATTTAACAACATTATATTAGAAAATTGATACTTACATAGGTAGGTACTCGCATTTTCGATCGACAAACTAAACTTAGTGATAGAGTATGGTTTTATTGCTAACATTCGAAATATTGTATTTTTTTAAATAATATATTCTGGATCTGTGAGATGATTAATTGTGAGATGATTGTAATTCTCCAGAACGTAGCAAATTGTTATTCGGTGCGTATTAATGTTTCTTGTAGTACATGTTAGTTACCCGAGAAGAATACAATGGGAAACATTAATTCATTTTGTTAACATGTAAAATTGTATGAAATCCTTTAAATAAAAAAAATGTCCTTGTGAAAGTACATAATCATCCCTATACGTTCCCTAAATTATACAAAAATGCTTGTGCTATAGGCGAACGAAAGCGGTCGAGGCAGCTTCGAACTCGCCATCAATCGTCTTTATTTCACTTTGCTGCGACGCGACGGTTTACTACTGTTTGATTAAATAATTTCAATAATGGCTTATTTATTACAAGCCTATTTTTTTATCATAAATATAAGATCCACAATGAAAATACGTCATGAACTTTTATAGGTTAAGCATATAGATTTTTCGATTCATAATTTCTTCCATAAAATGTTTCGTTTTAGTTGTTAGTAAATCGATTGAACGTTATCAGTTAATGGAAATATGAAACATCGAGGTAGGTATATTGGCAAAATAAAATATAGTTATGCATGAAATAAAAAAATATGATCGCACTTTTTATTATCTCACCAACTCGTAACCTCATTCGAGTAGGTATTATTTTTTTAAACTAGTTGCATGTAACACATGAGATCCAACTGTCGATAGCGATAGTATGTATAGTTGAAGAATATGTACCAAACTATAAACCCATAAATACAAATTATTGAATATTTTCAGATATTTTGTTTTCTATACAACATATGTAGGTTTGTATGTCAAGATAGGATAGTATGGAGGAAGTTCCTTTTTTCCTACCCAGAATATGAAAATAGCATGATGGTATGTATGTTTGGAGATGAAGTATCAAACTATTAAGTCTTCTTACATATTGTGTATAGGCGACTGCCATACAAAATGTATGAAGCGATGTCGTCACTAAATTCAATTTTTAAAAAAATTGTTAAAAAAAATTGAGATCTTCTACTACAATGTTAATATTTTTTATAGAAAATTAAATTATCTAGTTGGGGTGTTTCGGCTTTTTTCGATAATTGTATAAGTTTTGGAAATATAGGCAGTTAAACTCATAAATTTATCATAAAAAAAATATTTTTCTTAATAAAAAATGTTTGATAAACCCTGGAATTTTCTTGAAAAAACTAATTTGAGATTTTGTATTTGTCTATGTTTGTACCAATTTTCAGCGTTCTAGCGTGTATGGTTTCTGAGATATATGGAAAAATAAAATAAAAATTCAAAAGTTGATAACCCCTGACTGAAACAAAAATTCAAAATTCCGAGTATAAAAGTTTTGTAGGCCTGTAACTGTTTATATATTCTGAAATTTTAGGCTCTGTAAATTGAGCGGATCAAAAGTTATAAGGGGGGGACGGACACACACACACACAGACACACACACAGACACACGAAATGTTCTACTCCGAATTCTGAGTAAATCCGTGTATGGAACATATATGCTGCGAAGCCTCTAAGTTGGTGTTTTTTGACTTCAAAGATGGAAAAGCCGTGAAAAAAGTAGACCTCTCCATACAATTCTCGCGTATTCTGGCTTGATACATTGTCGATATGTTAAGAGAACAAAGTTCTCCTGAACAAATCGACAGTTGGAATATGGATATTTTTTTCATTTAAACTAATATCGACTTTATCGGTTTATCGTATAATAAAAAATCATATTATTAGAACTCCGAAGCAGGCACCTATTATTGCCGACCTTCGAGTTTGTGTATTCATTTTTTTATGGGGCGGTGGCTGAGTGCTTATATCACAATATTTTCATTTTATTTAAGAAAATTGGCATTTAAGACATTTTTAAACTAGGGGGCCAAGCCTGGTCCATCCGGCGAAATCAAAACCCCCACGATTACCCATATCAATATAATTGTCATATGGAGTTCTATGACATCTAAATATATTATAGAACTCCATATAATAATTATATCGGCTTTCGACAAAATCATTTGGAAAAATCAAATGTTAGTACGTACTTAAATATGAACATATATTTCATGAAATTTTCATATATTCTAGTTAGAAGCTCAAAAGAATAATTGGAAGTCAATCGATGTGTCATCATTCGTATCTTTGTATGGTTTATTATCTTTTATTACCTAGTTTATATTAGTCACCTCACTCCTCTGTGGCCTACTTCTACATCTTGTAAATATTTTTTTCATTATTCATTCTTTCAACATTGCCGAACGATTGATTTACTTTCCCATACACATTAAATTACATATTTTTTTTTAACATGTCCTCGTAGGGGACGCCAGCTATTAGGATTTGGGTCCATTTTACTCTTACGAAGAAGCACACTACGTAGCGTTGGGAGGGGTTTGCAATCTAGAAAAGAGTTTATTAATTCGGATTCTAAAAAGACCCGGGTTTTACGAAGGTGGAAATACAGAATTCGGAAGATCGTTCCACATTCGGGCTGCTGTATTAATAAAGGAGTTCGAGAAGCGACTTGTTCGTATATGTTGAAGGTCCACTGTGAATGGGTGCTGCGATTGAGTGAAGCGAGTGACTCTGTTGCGAGTGGGTGGAAGAGGGACCAAAGATGCAAGTTCTTCTGAGCAATTCCCGTGGTAGTATCTATAGAATAAACTTAAAATACCGACTCTGCGTCTGTGTTCTAGTGATGCAATCCATCAGTCAGTGATGGATCATCAATCAGACGTATAGCACTCAGTAGGTATTGGGGGGCGCCACTCCAGAGGTGACTGCCATATTCAATAATTGGATATTAACCTCAAACCTTTGCATTCCATTTTTTTTAAGAATAAATTTTTGATTTATATTTTTAACGTTTAAGTATTTGCGTAAAGCTATCTTTTTATTAATTAATTTATTTATTTAATTTAGTGGGAAACATACAGCAATTCATAATCCATAAATAAAACAAAAACAAATATCAGTAATTTGTCAAAATAGTTCCCAAACATGCGTAATATAAGAAAAAAGTTACCTTACAAACATATCATACAGTGGAGTGAGTCACGAGATAAAATTAAAAATTAAAGTATACAGCTTCAAAAAAAAAAACAAAGAATATAAACAAGATAAGTAATTCAAAATTAGGTTTATAGATAATGGGGTATGTAGGAATTACGGGGAGTTGGGAGGGAATAAAGGGGATTGGTATTCCATGCCTCGTATCACTGCGTTGTTGCTGATATACTCCTGTGATATTGCGGATATGTATAATTATGGTCTATTATGATATTAAATAGGTATAATTATGGTCTCTTGTTATATTAACAATAATTTAAATTTTATGAAACGTTTTCTGATTCGTTTAACTTTTGAATGCTTCAAAATGCACCAACGATCAATCTAAAAACTATTCTAGGTTATAATTTGGGTTCGAATTATGTAGATAAAAATATACGATCTTCGCGTATTTTGACAGAAAGTAACATTTAAAATAGTTTTGTTATTTTTATGTTTCACTTGTATTTTTTCCGCATTTTCTTTATCGCAGTATGTATACATACATATATATTATACATACGACACGTATGGTACATATGTATGTGCGGCTCTGAAGTAAATAGACTGTTAAGTGTACAATATTTACACAAATCGGGCTTTGTACTCTCTGTTAGTCGTGTTTGTTCAATGTACACAAAGACCTGAAATATGTAACGATATTAGTACATTTATGATAAAAGTCTATGTTTGTTGAAATTACTTTCGTTCGTTAGGTACCTACTATTATTCAAGACATCCTGAAATATGATCATTTCCTTCATTTTAATGGTTATACAAACAGTCGCATTGTTATTGAATTATTATTTGGGTTTTTTTCTTGCAAGATTGGTTTGATCTTTTGTACGCAAATTAGCCCATTTCAGGCCGAAAAATTTCAAGATGTTTGGTGATAACTATAACAAATATTACATATTATGATGTATATTCAATGCCTTACTTAAAATAAAATGCAATATAATATTTCCTCTCTAAAATATATACCTACATATATTTTAATGTGTAATTAAAAACATATTTTCGTATTTATTTCAGAACTCGAACTCAGTACACAATGTGTCGTGGAAATGGAAAATCAGCAGACCATCTTACAGTGTCCATCTTCACTAGATAAAATAGACAGGTGAGTCGATGTTTTTTTTTCTCGATCGTCAGTATCTTTTTTTTTAGAAAAGTATTTTGTAGAATAAAAAAAAATGAAAATAAATTACGCTTCATTCTCTCTGGTGTATTCAGGATATTATTGTGGAAGATTTACATTTTTTAATACCTACTCGTAATCGAATATTCATCGTGATTTTACATTACTGTTGATGTATCTACATTTATTTATTAAGTACGTATTATAAGGAATTGATGGGAGGTGATAAAAAAGGTGATAGATCGATACTGGGTTATCTAAGATATTTTATTAATTTGTTCAAATGTTTTTCCATTTGTTTTAAAATTTTACAATTTTGTCGACAAAATTTGTTTTTAATATGACTGAATCCCTGTATTTATTTATTTAGTTTATGTAAATAAAAGCAAATTTATTACTAAAAGGGAATCAACTCAAGCAACGTGAAGCCTATAGTGGGATAAGATAGAAGATGTGCTTAATTAAACCGGTAATCCTGTATGGTTCCGAGTCGTAGTGCATGACACTCTAGGACCAAGAAAGATTGCTGATATCCGAAAAGAGAATATTGCGGAAAATTTAGGCTCAAGGACGGGTATTGCAGCATGTACCTGGAGATCATGAAGCAATGAGGAAATTCGCGCATTGACAGGATTGAATATATCGTCAGATCGAGCCACAAAACCTCAAAACGCATCTTGCAAAATAACCCTGTGGGCAGGAGACCTCTGGGAAGACCAAGGCAGAGATTGTCACCTGAAATTTGATTGTGCTGAATGTTTGTGATGACTGGGAGTCTTTTGTTGCCAACAGGAGTGCTCGGGAATCCATTGATCGGGAGTTTCAAGTAAATTTGATAGTACCTAAGAATAAATGAAATACAGCAATAAAAAGACTTATTATTATAATACAGAAAGAAAGGAGGGTATTGAAAGACTCAAGAGAATATCTTTCAAGAATTATTTGGTAAGTTTAAGTTTTTTCTTAAATATTTATTAATGTTAGCGGTGGCACATTTGGTGGGGGAGTGCACCTTACACGGATTCGAGGGAGAGATGGAGGACATCCACAGACTCGCCCCAACGGCGGTCGACTGGCTATTGACAGCAGAGTTTCGACTTTGAGCCAAGCAGTGCCGATGCCATACGCAAAGTAATGTAAAGTAAAGTAAGTAATGTTAGAACAAGATCGCATTTTATATATCTCCTGTGAATTGTCACCCGTTCTGTAATAGATATATTTAATTATTTTTCATTTAGTAGGGCGTTGTCGTTGTATTTGCGAACATAACAAAATAGGTATTTCAATTGCCATCACTGATTGATTGATTGGGTCTAACCTTTAGAATGACTATTGTCGTCAAAATTGATTTTCTGTTAAAATGAGCTATATCTATGAAACTATGTATATATCTTTGAAGTAGGTATCTTTTAAATCGACCGACAAACTATTGGCCTGCTCGCTGCTCGTGTATGACTCTGCTGGTAGACATTGTTCGTATAGTACTACTCGTTATGACTGCGTAAATAATTTTGCAAGCAGTTAAACAATTCTCTATTTGGAGAACGTATCACGCAGACGGCCAAATGATTACTGAATGATCGTAGCAAAATGTTGACCAAATTAGTCAACATAAAGCAGTAGCATTTACTGCAGGCTAAAGAGTATTCTATAGGTACTATTATTATTCTATGGTTTTAAATGAAATATCTTTAAAGAAAAATGTACTCGTATGCACTGGTTTATGGATATTCATCGTTATTTGTACATATATAGAATGCTACTAGTACCTATTAATTTGACATCTATTAACAATTTGTATGGCAAATACCAGTTGGGTCCTGCTGACTGAATATTGGGATCTACGTATACGATGTTGTTCCGGATATGGAAATTAAATAGGCGAAAAAAATATTTTTCATCAGTAAATGTACCTAATAATATGAATAATAAACCGTGTTATAATGAATGTCGCAAACATTTGTATCTATATTGAAACTTAGTTACTTTCACCGTATTCATACCCACGTCTATTTCTGTTCTCCTTGCAGTTTGAACAATTATACCTTTCTGTATAATATATATGTATGTAGTATGTAGGCATATGTTAGACGTTATTTCAGTGCCATTCAAAGACTATATCGATCCGTCGCGTGAATAATTTCATTACTGTTCATTTTATCCTTTGAATGTTTACCTCTGACAAATCGAAATCGTCCCATATATTGCCATGCGCGACAAAATAGTTCAGGTTTGATTCAACTATATTAGGTGGGCCGGCCTTGTGTAATTGGGTGCCCATTTTCGATTTTCTCATACATAATTACGAACTTTGAATCTTTGTAAAATTTATATGTTCACCGTGATTGCCAAAAAAATACCAAAATAGGATAGCATTAATTTATTTTACAATAAAATAAAAAAATAATGATATATCTTAATCAACACCATTTCACAATGTTTTAAAAATATAATTATGTTCATAAAAAATAATACCAACAATGTTATAACTTCATACATTTATTACAAAAATCTAGTATATAATACATATATAAAAAAAACACCATAAAAATACGGAAAAAGATAAAAATAAAAAAAAATGCCCTTTACCAGAGTTCAAGCATTCGTTTGTAAAGGAGACATTTAAAAACAACATATTATTTATACATAATTATTGCTCTACAAAAAAAAGTTGATCAGTCAAATTTAACATGTCTATTTTATTTTGAATTCATTATATTCAGTTGCCAGTCTCAAATCTGTTTCAAGTTGGTTGAACCACACCACCTCATTGTACGTATAGTAGTGCTGTGTTGTGTATGTATGTGTTAACAGGGTACACAATTGACCCACTATATTTTGTCTATCACTCGCCACACGTACAAAGGCATGGTGCGACCTTCTTATGACTATGTATTTTAAATAGCACATTTTTTATAAATATTTTTGAAAGACGGCACTTGAAAATCATGAAATAGTTGTAAAATTGGGTAGTCAGATGGTTTTTTATTTATAATTTTTATTATCTGTTCAATTTCTAGAGACAAAATGGATTTTTTATACGTCTAATGTTTTATTTTTTTTTATTATTATTAATTAAATATGGATATACATATTTTTTTCTCCTGTTATTTTTATTATGTAGGTAGGTATTTTCTTTTTATTTGTTTTTCAGTGATTTCTGCATACGACACTCCACTAGGCCAATGCCATTATACTTATAGTTGTTTAGTGTTAGTTAACTTAAGAACACGTAACTTGTTTTACGTATCTTTACGGCAGTTTGTCTGTTTCAATTATTAATCATACGAATCGGAATTTATGATGATAAATTTATGATTTTCAATCAGATTTTCGGTTTGATAAAATTTTTTCACGTTTCACGATAATATATACCAATGTAATGTGCAAGAGTATTTGTTGTGATTATGATTTTCTTTATAACTCGATTCTTTATTTTTATTTGTTTGTTTATTGTTAGTTAATTTATTTATCTTTCAAATTAAATTGTGGTTGTTGACTGCTTGTATTCTCTGAGTTGATAAATGAATCATACTTTTTGGTTCTTGTCTCCTGATCCTGCTTCATTTATTTTTAATTTTATTTTTCTTTTATTTTTATATAAGTATTTTTTAACTACTACAAATTTACTTGTTGGTGTTACAACTCTATTAAATATTTATTCTGAATTAATTAATATTAATCTACTTTTCCTTATTATAATTTGTATTTATTTGTTTCTTACTTGTTGGGTTTTCAATTTAATGCACCTATGTCTTTCTTTTCCTCAATATTCTGCTCTTGTGTAAAAGTTCAACGATGTTTTTATTTTATTATTATTTTTTTAATCATATTTTGAAATTCTCAATTTTATCTAGAATATGTAGATTGACTGCGACATGCATAATGCATATCCTTGTACTTGCCAAGTATTGTTGCTGTCGACTGCGGGTATAATATTTGGTAGGACCGCTGTCAGTCTGCTGATTCATGTAAACTTATTGATGTTTTGTATATAAATATGTGTATGTATGCTTTTATATATACCTAATTTGTATACTTTATATTTTTTTCACTTGTTTCCTGCCTAAGCAATTTGCTCTATTTTATTTTTATAAATAACTAATGTTATTAACGAAATAATTTTGAATATTTTTTTAATTGGTATACCCACAGACAGGCTATGTCTTGTGGGATTTTTGTGTGCACGGTTGATTTATTGTAATTGATATTATGTTTATGTATATTGTATGTTAACCGTGTACCAAATATACATACATACATACATACCACCACGCCATGTCCCTTACGGGGTAGGCAGAGAGAACCGAACGCCACTTACTTCTATCTTGACATACATTCATCGCCTCGACAACATTCATACATCGTCTTATACATGTTCGTCTGTTGTTCACGCTTCTAACATTTCCGTCTTTCAAAATATCATTCACATGGTCGTGCCATCCCTTTCTTGGGCTAAAAATATTTATTTATTTTACTAATAAATATTTATTTATTTATCTTAAATAAATAAATAAATATTTATTAGTAGATAGGAACTACATACAATTATAGCTTATTACAAAACTTTTATATTGCTATAATTTAAAGTGTTAGAAATATATTGCAAATTTCAGAAATGTGCCATCAGTACAACATCTTGCACCGAGATCGCCTGGATCACAAAGTGTCAATACTTCAAATGATATGATTGTCAGGAGAACAGCGTACTATCAGTGAAGTTTTATTGTAAATGGACCTTAAAATGTATAAATTACCTCCATGACATAAGTCGACGCAGTCTTGACACTGTTTTGTCTAGCTATTAATTGAACGCACTTCGATTGATCCTTTATAATGAAATTGCCCATTATAAATACTTTTTATTATTGGGATGTTGATTCTTTCGTAAATCTATCCTAATAAAATCAGTGCGAATATACCTAATGAGATGTCATTTGAAATCATACCCGGGATACGTAGTAAAATAATCATTGACATACTAGTTGCATGTAACACATGAGATCCAACTGTCGATGGCGATAGTATGCATAATCAAAGAATACGTACCAAATTATAAACAACACAAATTAATAAATACTTGAAGATATTTTATTTTCTATATAAAACATGTAGGTATGTTTGTCAGGATAGGATAGTATGGAGGTCAGTCTGTTTTTCCTACACAGAATATGAAAACAGTATGATGGTATGTATGTATGTTTGGAGATTTAAGTATCAAACTATTAAGTCTTCTTACATATTGTGTATAGGCGACTACCATACAAATTGTATGAAGTGATGTCGTCACTAAATTCAATTTTTATAAAAATTGTTAAAAAAAATTGAGATGTGCTAATACAATGTTTATATTTTTAATATAAAATTAAATTATCTAGTTGGGGTGTTTCGGCTTTTTTCGATATTTAAAAAAAAAATGGAAATATAGGCAGTTAAACTCATAAATTTATCATAAATAAAATATTTTTCTTAATAAAAAATGTTTGAGAAACCCTGGAATTAAAAAAAAACTAATTTGAGATTTTGTATTTGTCTATCTTTATACCAATTTTCAGCGTTCTAGCTTTTATGGTTTCTGAGATTTATGGAAAAATAAAGTAAAAATTCAAAAGTTGATAACCCCTGACTGAAACAAAAATTCACAATTCTGAGTATAAAAGTTTTGTAGGCCTATAACTGTTTATATATTATATTCTGAAAATTTGGGCTCTGTAAATTGAGCGGATCAAAAGTTATAAGGGGGGGGGGGACATACACACACAGACACACACACACACACACACACACACACACACACACACACACACACAAAACTTACATAAAATGTTCTACTCCGAATTCTGAGTAAATCCATGTATGGGAACATATTTGCTACGAGGCCTCTAGTTGGTGTTATTAGCATGCAAAAAGTTCACTACACCATACAAAATTTTCCTTCGTACACGCATCTTGGCTTAATAATGTCGATTCATTAAGAGAATTGAATTCTCATGAACGAATCGACAGTTAGAATATTTATTTTGTCTAATAATATTATTACATATTTTAAATCATAATTATCTTTTCCTTTCTTTTGAAATCGATGTAGTGTGTGAGTGATCTATGGCGGACCTGAACTTTAGTAGAGTCACTTTTATCAAGCATTGTATTTTCGATGTTACGTAGATAGACAACTCAGCAAATCAATATCTGCCACTAGCGGATATACACTGTTTGTATGTATATTGTACACATGTTGGAAAGGCAGATTGGAACTTTACAGACAAACCGTTTCCACGCTTAACTGATATTTCAATTCGAACTGAATACTTGATATCTTTTGTCTTACAAACTCTGCTGTCGATTGATATGTGAATATTGTCGCCCAAAGTTTTATAACTAATAAATTGTGATTCACCTTCGATTGCAAATATTTCCGATTCTGTTTATAACAAAGACGCATTAACAAAGATTTGATTTATTTGACATAAAATGTTGTCATTCGCTATTGGCATTTTTAAAAATCAAAATTTCATTATTTTTGAACAATTTGAGGGACGAATGAAAATTTGACGAAGAAGAATCATTTCGAATATTTTTACTCTCCACACTATGGAATAGGGGAGAGTCATGATTTCGCAAAATTTAAGCGTATTTTTTTTACATCAATTTCTCAATGGGTATCATGTAGAGAATGCACACTATGAGTTTCGTCGTGATGTGTTTGTGTGTATGGCGTATACGCTGTACGCCGTACGCCGTACGCCGTACGCCGTAGCATTTATCTTTTTTGTGTCCTCTCTACAGCCCAAACTATAAGTCTGATCGACTTCATATTAACATCATATGTGTAAAGTGCAAAGACCTAGAGCTGATTAGTTTTCCATAGACAACTTTTGATTTCTTCTCTATGAATTCATCATTTACGTTGTTTTTTTTTTGTGTCCTCTCTGCAGCCCAAACTATAAGTCCGATTGACTTCATATTGATATCACATGTGTTAAGTCCATAAACTTAGAGCTGATTAGTTTTCCATAGACAACGGTTCATTTTTTCCCAATGTTTCTTTATGATTTCATCTATTAAAACTGAAAAAATGCTCTCACGACCTGGAAATTAGAGATATTTTAATTTGGTTTCAACTATTTATACAACACCAAGAATCTTCATAAAATTGTATTCAAAGTTGGTCAATGTTAAAAGAAAAATATTCAACGGTTTCAAAAATTATATTTTATTTAATGGATATTTGTATGAAACTTATATGTAACAAGAGAATTTTTTTATATTTGGCAATGTTCAGTTCATTGATTTCATATTGATATAAGAATATTAATAGCTTGAACTTAGAACTGATTAGCTTTTCATAGATATCATAAAATTTCTTCATATGATATCACGTGTCAACATCAACTCTTTGAAACAAAATTTATCTGCTTTTTTTAAAATATTTCATACAACATAAGCAGTCTTCACTATACTGCATTAATAGTTTGTCTATCTTAACATAAAAATATACTATCGGAAGAAAATTTATATTCCTGTTAGTAACATTTAGTATGAATAAAAATGTAATTAGATAAATTTCTATTTATGGAAACGTTCAGTAATTTGATTTCATGTTATAATGTAAAGAGCTTGAACATAGAACTGATTAGCTTTCCATAAATAACAAAAAAAATCTTCATATGATATCACCTGTCAAAATTTGGAAAATGCTCTCGCGTTCTTTAGAACAAAATTTATCTGCTTTTTTTAAAATATTTCATACAACATAAGCATTCTTCCCTATACTCCATTAATAGTTTGTCTATCTTAACATAAAAATATACTATCGGAAGAAAATTTATATTCCTGATAGTAACATTTAGTATGAATAAAAATGTAATTAGATAAATTTCTATGTATGGAAAAGTTCAGTAATTTGATTTCATGTTATAATGTAAAGAGCTTGAACATAGAACTGATTAGCTTTCCATAAATAACAAAAAAAATCTTCATATGATATCACCTGTCAAAATTTGGAAAATGCTCTCGCGTTCTTTAGAACAAAATTTATCTGCTTTTTTTAAAATATTTCATACAACATAAGCATTCTTCACTATACTGCATTAATAGTTTGTTTATCTTAACATAAAAATATACTATCGGAAGAAAATTTATATTCCTGATAGTAACATTTAGTATGAATAAAAATGTAATTAGATAAATTTCTATGTATGGAAACGTTCAGTAATTTGATTTCATGTTATAATGTAAAGAACTTGAACATAGAACTGATTAGCTTTCCATAAATCAAAAAAAAATCTTCATATAATATCACGTGTCAAAATTTTGAAAATGCCTTCGCGTTCTTTAAAACAAAATTTATCTGCTTTTTTTTAAATATTTCATACAACATAAGCATTCTTCACTATACTGCATTAATAGTTTGTTTATCTTAACATAAAAATATACTATCGGAAGAAAATTTATATTCCTGATAGTAACATTTAGTATGAATAAAAATGTAATAAGATAAATTTCTATGTATGGAAAAGTTCAGTAATTTGATTTCATGTTATAATGTAAAGAGCTTGAACATAGAACTGATTAGCTTTCCATAAATAACAAAAAAAATCTTCATATGATATCACCTGTCAAAATTTGGAAAATGCTCTCGCGTTCTTTAGAACAAAATTTATCTGCTTTTTTTTAAATATTTCATACAACATAAGCATTCTTCACTATACTGCATTAATAGTTTGTTTATCTTAACATAAAAATATACTATCGGAAGAAAATTTATATTCCTAATAGTAACGTTTAGTATGAATAAAAATGTAATTAGATAAATTTCTATGTATGGAAAAGTTCAGTAATTTGATTTCATGTTATAATGTAAAAAGCTTGAACATAGAACTGATTAGCTTTCCATAAACAACAAAAAAATCTTCATATGATATCACCTGTCAAAATTTGGAAAATGCTCTCGCGTTCTTTAGAACAAAATTTATCTGCTTTTTTAAAAATATTTCATACAACATAAGCATTCTTCACTATACTGCATTAATAGTTTGTTTATCTTAACATAAAAATATACTATCGGAAGAAAATTTACATTCCTGATAGTAACATTTAGTATGAATAAAAATGTAATTAGATAAATTTCTATGTATGGAAAAGTTCAGTAATTTGATTTCATGTTATAATGTAAAGAGCTTGAACATAGAACTGAATAGCTTTCCATAAATAACAAAAAAAATCTTCATATGATATCACCTGTCAAAATTTGGAAAATGCTCTCGCGTTATTTAGAACAAAATTTATCTGCTTTTTTTAAAATATTTCATACAACATAAGCATTCTTCCCTATACTGCATTAATAGTTTGTCTATCTTAACATAAAAATATACTATCGGAAGAAAATTTATATTCCTGATAGTAACATTTAGTATGAATAAAAATGTAATTAGATAAATTTCTATGTATGGAAACGTTCAGTAATTTGATTTCATGTTATTATGTAAAGAGCTTGAACATAGAACTGATTAGCTTTCCATAAATAACAAAAAAATTCTTCATATAATATCACGTGTCAAAATTTTGAAAATGCTCTCGCGTTCTTTAAAACAAAATTTATCTGCTTTTTTTAAAATATTTCATACAACATAAGCATTCTTCACTATACTGCATTAATAGTTTGTTTATCTTAACATAAAAATATACTATCGGAAGAAAATTTATATTCCTGATAGTAACATTTAGTATGAATAAAAATGTAATTAGATAAATTTCTATGTATGGAAACGTTCAGTAATTTGATTTCATGTTATAATGTAAAGAGCTTGAACATAGAACTGATTAGCTTTCCATAAATAACAAAAAAATCTTCATATGATATCACGTGTCAAAATTTTGAAAATGCTCTCGCGTTCTTTAAATCAAAATTTATCTGCTTTTTTAAAAATATTTCATACAACATAAGCATTCTTCACTATACTGCATTAATAGTTTGTCTATCTTAACATAAAAATATACTATCGGAAGAAAATTTATATTCCTGATAGTAACATTTAGTATGAATAAAAATGTAATTAGATAAATTTCTATGTATGGAAACGTTCAGTAATTTGATTTCATGTTATAATGTAAAGAGCTTGAACATAGAACTGATTAGCTTTCCATAAATAACAAAAAAATCTTCATATGATATCACGTGTCAAAATTTTGAAAATGCTCTCGCGTTCTTTAAATCAAAATTTATCTGCTTTTTTTAAAATATTTCATACAACATAAGCATTCTTCACTATACTGCATTAATAGTTTGTTTATCTTAACATAAAAATATACTATCGGAAGAAAATTTATATTCCTGGTAGTAACATTTAGTATGAATAAAAATGTAATTAGATAAATTTCTATGTATGGAAAAGTTCAGTAATTTGATTTCATGTTATAATGTAAAGAGCTTGAACATAGAACTGATTAGCTTTCCATAAATAACAAAAAAATTCTTCATATGATATCACCTGTCCAAATTTGGAAAATGCTCTCGCGTTCTTTAGAACAAAATTTATCTGCTTTTTTTAAAATATTTCATACAACATAAGCATTCTTACCTATACTGCATTAATAGTTTGTCTATCTTAACATAAAAATATACTATCGGAAGAAAATTTATATTCCTGATAGTAACATTTAGTATGAATAAAAATGTAATTAGATAAATTTCTATGTATGGAAACGTTCAGTAATTTGATTTCATGTTATAATGTAAAGAGCTTGAACATAGAACTGATTAGCTTTCCATAAATAACAAAAAAATTCTTCATATGATATCACCTGTCAAAATTTGGAAAATACTCTTGCGTTCTTTAAAACAAAATTTATCTGCTTTTTTAAAAATATTTCATACAACATAAGCATTCTTCACTATACTGCATTAATAGTTTGTCTATCTTAACATAAAAATATACTATCGGAAGAAAATTTATATTCCTGATAGTAACATTTAGTATGAATAAAAATGTAATTAGATAAATTTCTATGTATGGAAACGTTCAGTAATTTGATTTCATGTTATAATGTAAAGAGCTTGAACATAGAACTGATTAGCTTTCCATAAATAACAAAAAAATCTTCATATGATATCACGTGTCAAAATTTTGAAAATGCTCTCGCGTTCTTTAAATCAAAATTTATCTGCTTTTTTTAAAATATTTCATACAACATAAGCATTCTTCACTATACTGCATTAATAGTTTGTTTATCTTAACATAAAAATATACTATCGGAAGAAAATTTATATTCCTGGTAGTAACATTTAGTATGAATAAAAATGTAATTAGATAAATTTCTATGTATGGAAAAGTTCAGTAATTTGATTTCATGTTATAATGTAAAGAGCTTGAACATAGAACTGATTAGCTTTCCATAAATAACAAAAAAATTCTTCATATGATATCACCTGTCAAAATTTGGAAAATACTCTTGCGTTCTTTAAAACAAAATTTATGTGCTTTTTTAAAAATATTTCATACAACATAAGCATTCTTCACTATACTGCATTAATAGTTTGTCTATCTTAACATAAAAATATACTATCGGAAGAAAATTTATATTCCTGATAGTAACATTTAGTATGAATAAAAATGAAATTAGATAAATTTCTATGTATGGAAACGTTCAGTAATTTGATTTCATGTTATAATGTAAAGAGCTTGAACATAGAACTGATTAGCTTTCCATAAATAACAAAAAAATCTTCATATGATATCACGTGTCAAAATTTTGAAAATGCTCTCGCGTTCTTTAAATCAAAATTTATCTGCTTTTTTTAAAATATTTCATACAACATAAGCATTCTTCACTATACGGCATTAATAGTTTGTCTATCTTAACATGAAAATATACTATCGTTAGAAAATTTATATTCCTGGTAGTAAAATTTAGAATGAATAAAATATTTCATTGTCAATATTTGTGGTGTGGAGAGTTTAGTGTTGGCCACAACCCACTCGTTTTATTATTGCATATGCGCAAACATTGGATTTTTTTCCCTGTCGAGAGTCAAAGATATTTTTTAACAGATTTTTAATTATCTCAATAGTAAATAATAGTAATAAGAATGTTGTTCATAATTTCACACATAGATGGCTGTAGTAAAAATTCCTTATTTTCAAGCGAAAAGAATTTCAGTATTACAATATATAGAACTTTCAAAATTGAATTGATAGGGATCTCATTAAAAAGGCATAATTGGTGAACGTTGCGCAAGCGCATAAAGTGATCACGTAAACCAGCCGATGACAGGTCGTAAGCCCTGTAGGTGCCTTGATTTCCCGGTTCTCCTACAGTTAATATTCCAACTTCGTCTATATTGAGATAATTAAAAATCTGTTAAAAAATAATCATTTCCTTCGAAAGCAGTCGTAAGTGATTTGTAATAAATAAAATTGTTTAAAATGTGCCTCAAAGATAAATGTTATTCATTATTTTTGTAAAGAAAAGTTTTTCTTTTGGAAACTTTTTGTAAGTAGGAACTAACAATACGTATGTATGTGTACATTTAGTAAGTAGCTATTATTTACACAAAATTTTAAGTAACATAATTATAATTCGTCGATCGATTACAGAAAGATGGTTGGCATAACACACCTAAATCTGAATCAAAATTTAATTGTGTTATGTTATTATCGTTTGACTGATTCACTTATCTTTGAAGATTTCCAAATAACTAATATTGGTATCTTATCTCACTTACCTTATCTCGTCGTCTCCATTACGTAATTATGAATCTTCCCAACTATTTACGTTTAATTCATAATTTACCAATTAAGTAGTTGCGCTAAATCGAAGGGATACCTATACCTAGATGTATGATAAGGTGGAAGTGAAACCTATTTGAGGGTGACAAGGCTAGACTAGCTACGTAGACTAACGTACATAGGTATATACCTTAGAGGCTTTTCCGTGACTGTTCCAGTTATTGGAAATAACTATTAGTCGCGACTTTGATAGTCACATACTAACAAATTTGTCGTTCAAAAGGGGTAGGAGCTAGCGCGGGCGTTGATTTCAAACGATTTTAATACTATTCATCTTTCTACGACATCGTGGAATCATGTTTTATCGATTATTGGACGGTTGGTTTATTGGGTTATTAGTGGGGTATTTTTCGTAGCTATATGTTTTAGTACCGTATGATATTATGCTATTGGTCACACACGTTTATCTTATCTACCTTGGTATTAATATTTAGGTACTAGGAAATCGGAACCTCCACTTTTCTACTTATTGATTCCTATATTTTTTAGTATAAAACTAATGTGTGAGGTTTCGTCATACTATAATAATCTTTTATATTTTTTTTATATAATCCTTGCAGAACAGCAAATAGACCTTTGAAGTTCATTAAAAATTAGTTAGATATCTTTCTCCTCAAACAAAGATTGCGGTGGAGACACATCTTAACACTGTGTCTTCAGTCTGGATTTGTGAGACTTTTAACATCATAAGTCAACTTATTATTGGGTGCGTATCAATATTAATATTTGAGATGGTGCATCTTAGTTGACCTAACATATTCTTTGATTAATACTTAAAATCTAATCCTGACAAATATAACCGGTTCAACATTGTTCATTGTCTTCTTCGTTTCATGAATGTAAAGTTTTTGAAATATTTTAAACATTTCACTAGCATGTCGGACAGCGTTGTTAAATAATTCCATATATTATTTGTTCAAGTTAAGTGTATGTATCCGTCCATCGTTTACATTATGTGTCTTAACTTTTTGAAAAGGGTACATAGCAAATATTTCAGTTATTTCGACTCAATTTATAATTATTTGTTTCTGTGGTTAGCTAACATACACATTTACACACAGTCGAAGTATTCTCGTATCTTTATTTATTTACATTACATCTTTAACAAACGTATCAACAAAAAGTAAGTTGTTAATACCCATTATTTCGGCCCTTATAAAAACAGGCTCGGAACCGTCTGGAGGAGTTTTGTTGGTGAGGCAGAAATGGCTTATCAAGATAGATACAACCTTCAAGAATGAGGAACGCAACCAGGAAAAGAGCAGACGCTCAAAAAATATTCAGTACGTAGTGAGGTAGCGCAATTAAGATATTATCATGGTTTTATCCAACTGTCGATTTGATCAAGAGAATTTATTTCTCTGAACATATCGACATAGATGCTAACCAAGATCCGCGTATTAGGATTTTGTATGGCCAGATCTACATATTTTTTTGTAAATGAATATGTTCTTGTTATAAACAAGTAGATATACATCTTCCTACATTCCTTAAATTAAGCATAAATGCTTGTGCTATAGGTGAACGAAATCGGTCGAGGCAGGATTCGAACTCGCGACCACTGGATTACGAGCCCAGCGCACTAACCGCTCTGCTATCGACCCAACTTAATGGATGATTGATGTATATGGATGAACTCAGAATTCAGAGTAGAATATTAAGTGTATCTGTGTAAGTTGATATTTGATGCACAGAGCCTAAAAAAAAATTAGAATACATATACAATTTTAGGCATACAAAACATATTCAATTTTTTAATTTTTTGTTCTATTCAAGGGTTCTTATCGTTTAAATTTTTATTTTATATTTCTCACATCCCAAAGGCCATAAAAGTTAAAATCTGAAAATTTGTATATATATTATAAAGTATGTTTTATAAAAAGTTCCATGGTTCCAAGAAAATCATTTTTTATGACAAATTTATGTTCTTAACTGCATATATTTCCAAAATTTCTAAAAATATCGATTATCCCTAAAACACCCCAGCTAGATGATAAATTTTCTATTAAAAATATATAGACATTATATCAGTACATCTCCAACTTTTTTTACAAAAATTGAATTTAGTGACGACATCGTTTCAAATAATTCGTACGGCAGAATACACAATATCAATGGGGACTCATAATTGATTTATACTTAATCTTCATATATACATATCACCGACCTGTTTACATATTCTTGGTACGAAAAAGTGTTGATCTCCGCATCATCCTATCCTGACACACATTTTTTTTATAGAAAACAAAATATATTGAATATTCAATAATTTAGATTAAGGGTTTATAGTTTGGTACGTATTTTTCAACTATACATACAATCGCCACCGACAGATAGATCTCATGTGTAACATGCAAATAGTTTAACACAAAAACCAATTTTATTTTTCTACTCCTTCAAAAAATTCACATAAATATGAATGTCTGGGTATTGTTTTACTTATCCTGAAAACTTGAAAGTTTAACTTATGAACGGTTTAGTTCACTACCTACATACACAGCATTCATGCGTGTAAACTGAGATGATCACAAGTTATATCGTTTATTTTTGCACATTTACGGTTCCTTCCTTATGTACATACTATTACGTTGATTTATGTTTGAGGCTGACAGAGAGAACCGAACTTAACATTATACTTAACTTACATTATATATTTTTCTCTTTTTCCCATATTTTAAGATCCCTTTTCATGCCAACATTTTATTGGTCGACCCTTTTATCTCATTTTATCTGTATTAGTCTTGTATGTATACTTGCTTCGTCATATGCACATCATTCGTTCTTTGTAAGTAACCAAATATGTACCCGAATCAAGGCGATTTTTCTATATTATGTAGAATTTTCTTTATTTTTATCACAGTCTCTTGCGCGTTGTGGTTATTGTGAATTAAACTTATTTTTAAATTGAGATAGTTATACGCATTGCATCTTGCGCAAATTAGTCTATTTGTCGCTGTTTTATTCAAACGAAATTATTCATTTTAATTTTACAATATTCTAGTTTGACTAATATTATCTAAGCCTTAAGGCTCTTTTCACGGTATAAGCAAACGCTATTAACTATTCATGGGGCTCAGTATCACTGTTACATAATCCTCCCACAGAAAGCTTTCGGCTACCGTCTTATTTCTTAATTTACCCGAGAGAAATAACTTTGCTCTTTTTGTGTGTGTTCTGAATGGAATGTGAAATAATTTGCAATAAAGACTTAAATTAAGTATATATTTGAGGATTGCATATACTTAGCATTTTTTTTAATAACCTTTTGTTATTTAGTTATTGTAATATAAATATGCAAGGTAGAACATAAATATTATTTCTATAACTATTTAACATAAAAATATAAGTATTAAACATAAATACTGGGTGACTAGTTACGAATGACCAGATGGGTATCGTATCTTACTTAACTTAGTTAAATTACCTGCTAAATTATCAATAATTTGTCTTTTTGTTGATTTAAGCTTCTTTTTTAGTTTATATTTAAATTTGTTGATATTGTTAGCGTTATTTAATTACTTTGTAATGTGTAGATGTTAATATCAAACGTTTTATCTTTTTAACTCATTAATTACAATACCATCTAAAGTATTGGTATTAGTTAGACGCTGTCTTGTCAAGTATAAAGTATCAGTGATATCTTGGTTATGTGTAATTATAGATTTATGAGATGACACGAAGGTTCTGTGTGTTCATCTTATGAAATGTGTTATCATAATACTGTGTTTAAATTGAACTCGTTATCCGAGGAAAGTGATTTGGGAGTGACGATAGCTGGAGCAGGTGGGATGAGCCGTTACTTTCCCGGCTCTGGGATTGTTCCCTAGAATTAGGTTGAGCACGGAGTGAGCCAGCCCTTCGCTTTGAATTGGGATTATTAATTTTCCCCGCGATACTCGCACGACATGCAAATTGAGCCGCGGGCGGCGGCGATTGTTGGATTCTGGTCCTAGACTCGCTTTAATCGCGTCGTGAATTTTCTGCATATTACCCAATAATAATTTTACCACTTTTCGTTTAATACCCCACTTGATTATGTACTCAAAAGATCCCCCTTAAAATGTTTTGAACACAATTACAAATTTGGTTTCTTCTCTTAACATAGAATAAACGTCATTTCAATTTTAGTAAATACGTTATTTCGAAGACAGCATGTCCTTTAGACTAGGAGAGTGAGTTGCCTGTGAGATGTCAACGTTTCGTTTTAGTTAATTGAATTTTGAAATTCTCGAATATTCCCGTTTGGATATACGACGAAATACACTACGCCTTTTTGGGGTTGAAATATTTTTTCCTTTGTAACAACATGCGCAGAATTTGGTTGCCTCAACATAAGAAGTGGCATTCAATACTTTACATAATTTTTTATCCTTCATATCAAAACGTTCATATTTCTAATTGTTAACATTCTAAATATTATGACATATGACTTATTTTAGTAAAGTTAAAGGTACCTATTTTACGAGTTTCGGAAATTAAATATTATGTGGCAAATACGTAGATCTTTCAGGCGAGTTGAACCCACCGCATAATCTTTAGCTGAGAGATGTATGGCTTTTTGTGAAAAATCTATTAAATTTTTCAGATTATCATTCATACAATTCAACATATATTTCTTTCTTTTTTACTCTCCACACTATGGAATAGGGGAGAGTCATGATTTCGCAAAATTTAAGCGTATTTTTTTTACATCAATTTTTCAATGGGTATCATGTAGAGAATGCACGCTATGAGTTTCGTCCTGATGTGTTTGTGTGTATGGCGTATACGCCGTAGCATTTATCTTTTTTGTGTCCTCTCTACAGCCCAAACTATAAGTCCGATCGACTTCATATTAACATCATATGTGTAAAGTGCAAAGACCTAGAGCTGATTAGTTTTCCATAGACAACTTTTGATTTCTTCTCTATGAATTCATCATTTACGTTGTTTTTTTTTGTGTCCTCTCTGCAGCCCAAACTATAAGTCCGATTGACTTCATATTGATATCATATGTGTTAAGTCCATAAACTTAGAGCTGATTAGTTTTCCATAGACAACGGTTCATTTTTTCTCAATGTTTCTTTATGATTTCATCTATTAAAACTGAAAAAATGCTCTCACGACCTGGAAATTAGAGATATTTTAATTTGGTTTCAACTATTTATACAACACCAAGAATCTTCATAAAATTGTATTCAAAGTTGGTCAATGTTAAAAGAAAAATATTCAACGGTTTCAAAAATTATATTTTATTTAATGGATTTTTGTATGAAACTTATATGTAACAAAATATTTTTTTTATATTTCGCAATGTTCAGTTCATTGATTTCATATTGATATAAGAATATTAATAGCTTGAACTTAGAACTGATTAGCTTTTCATAGATATCATAAAATTTCTTCATATGATATCACGTGTCAAAATTTTCAAAATTTTCTAACGCTCTTTGAAACTAAATTTATTTGCTTTTACTAAAATATTTCATACAACTTAAGCATTCTACACCGTACTGCATTAATAGTTTGTCTATCTTAACATAAAAATATACTATCGTTAGAAAATTTATATTCCTGGTAGTAAAATTTAGTATGAATAAAAATGTAATTAGATAAATTTCTTATGTATGGAAAAGTTCAGTAATTTGATTTCATGTTATAATGCAAAGAGCTTGAACAATGAACTGATTAGCTTTCTATAAATAACAAAAAATTTCTTCATATGATATCACGTGTCAAAATTGTCAAAATGCTCTAACGTCCTTTAAAACAAACTTTATCTGCTTTTATTAAAATATTTCATACAACATTAGCATTCTACACCATACTGCATTAATAGTTTGTCTATCTTAACATAAAAATATACTATCGTTAGAAAATTTATAATCCTGGTAGTAAAATTTAGAATGAATAAAATATTTCATATAACATAAGTATATTTTACCATATTGAGATTGTCAATATTTGTGGTGTGGAGAGTTTAGTGTTGGCCACAACCCACTCGTTTTAATAATGAACATGTCCTTTAAACAAGTACATATATATCCTTATACATCTCTAAACTAAGCATAAATGCTTGCACTATAGGACAACGTAATCATTCGTGGCCAGTATTCTATCTCGCGACCACTGGATTACTAACTCGGCGCGCTGACCGGTCTGCCACCATTTTACATCTCAATTTTTTTTATTCGATATTTTATAATATTTTTAATAATTCTGGTTTATGTGGTGTTTATCTTCAAAAACTCACTGAAAGTATTTTCTTAATTCCTCTTTGATTTCTTGCCTTAAATGATTTTATTTGATTATTCGATAATCCACTTTCCCAAACGTTGGAAGTTAAAATAAAATATATTTCAAATTGTGTTATGAAGTTACATAAATATATTACTTAATAGAAAGTAGGTACGTGTATGACTATTAGCATCTTATTATCTATCCGAGAATTTTATATGAAGTACCTTCACATTCTAATGAATTGAATTTTTATTTCCCTCTTTTTACTTAGGTAGATGTTTCTACGACGTGGTATTGGAGAAATTCAATTTGGATCTCTCCTTCACATTTTCAAGTGTAGAAGCTTTTCACATTTACGTTTTAGCTTTCGAGATTATTATAATATTAATACTTGAAAGTATATTCAGAGACGTTTTCCTCTTTTTAAATATTTTTTTTGCAACTAGGTATGTATATTTTGTCACTATTTAACGCGATAAAAAACAACATTGGACTGATTAAAAAGTGTTAATTATAATATCTCGGTAGGTATATACGAATTTGGAATCAAGCACCAGCGAGCATAATGATCTGTTATTGGGTTGTTTACGTGATCACTTTATGCACTTGTTCATCATACAACAAGTACATATGTCTTTCATTGAAATTGAATGTTTTTGAAGTGTAGAATAATTAAAATGTTCAGATCTGGATTTCCTTTTAAAAATTGTACACCATTCAATCTTTATCGTTTTATTCGAGGATATTTCATGTGTACCGTTAAAATTACCTATTATTTTATTTTAATTACCTATTAAAATTACCTATTATTATTCTATTTTTATGCAAGCTCCCTTGAGGTGAGGTTATCACAAAAACGGCGCTATAAAAATCATCCTAATTTATTATTATTATTATTTTGTCGTTTTACTATACGTAATTATTATTTATTTGGATTCTTACTTTGTCCAACTATCTAATTGTAAAAGAAAATTAATTTCTATTAACATATCGACAAAGTATCAAGCCAAGATACGCGAGATTTGTTTGCAGGGTCTATATTTTTAACGGTTTTTTCAAATTTGAAGTAAAAAAATACCAACTTAGAGGATTCGCAGCATATATGTTCTATATTATATATGGACTTACTCAGAATTCGGAGTAGAACATTTAGTGTGTCTGTGTGTGTTCGTCCCCCTTTTATAACTATTGATCCGCTCAATGCACATAGCCTAAAATTTCAGGATATATAAAAAGTTATAGGCCTACAAAACTTTTATACTCAGAATTTTGAATTTTTAGTTTATTTTTCCATATATCTAAAAAACCATTTAAGCTAGAACTCAAATTTATTTTTCCCAAAAAAATACTGCTGTAATTCGGTGCCGCAGAAATTCATCTTTTGTGTCAACAACTAACGGAATTAAGAGGCTTTACCTATATATTTTCCAATTAATTTCCCCAATACCCTCAAAAGATACGTCTTTGAAATAAGGAACAGTTTGTATGTACATCTTTATTCTATTGCATGAGTTTTTTAAATTCATGCAATAGAATAAAATTGAATTTGTTTAATACTTTTCTTGTAAAATTAGCTTTAGTAAAACCCTTTTTTATTTTTTTGTTGTAAGTAACTAAAAAAACTAAAAGGCCTATGAAGCAGATTTTTACTTCAATGAAAAGAGATTATGAATATCTACCGACTTAGGTTTTTTTTTATTATGATTACATTTAACTATCCTTGCTATTAAAAAAAACTGTAAATTTCACCTTTTTAGCGTGATAAAATGTTGTGTATTACATATTTATTTATTTAATATTGCTTCTCGGGCAACTAACAGGTACTGTCAAATATTTTATTTGACATGCACCCAATAACAAGTTGCCACATTCTGGAGACTTACGATATTAATCGTCTCACAGATCCAGACTGCAAACACAATTAAAAATTGTGTCTCCACCAGGAATCGAACCCGGGACCTTTGATCAGCAGTCAGATACACAACCAACGGAGCCACGAAGGCCGACATATCAGGTGATATTCAATATTTTTTCGTGTTTCATACATTAGAAGGTAATTTAGTGTGCATTTTTGCGTACATCCGTATACCCAGGGTATACAAGGGCCTTAAAGCTAGTCCATTAGAGAATATCGGTCTGCAGGGCGTGTGGTCAAATCCATTCATCTGGTTAACCCTTCTGAATTCAGACTCTAAACTAGGTCCAGATAACGCCTAATAGACAGTGTAATGTTTGACCTAGATACACTCGAATAAAGTAAAGTTGGAAGAACAACAAAAGTATGGCGGACAATGGGCTGTAGGGTCATAGAACGTTATATTGTTTCAAAAGTATTCTTACATTTATTTTATGACTAGAAGTTCATTGGAACAAATCTAAATCCAATAGGCTGATCTCATTTTGATTGATATAATATGTATTTATTTATTTAATTATCTCTACAGGTATCCTAATCCAAAATGATATATATTTGTCATACTCACTAGGGCTGGCTTGTATAGAGGTCGACAATTTAACATAAAATAGTAAAGACAGTGTATACAAAAATTTGAACAAAAAAAGACAAATTAATAAAATACAATTGCAAAAATATTTTTTACATTATGTGGCTGACTAATTCCTCGCAGGCAATTTCCACCAACAACCTCACTAGCAAGTACACTTGTAGCCCAGGAT
The DNA here is from genome assembly GCA_963576475.1 of Molanna angustata. Lineage (NCBI taxonomy): Eukaryota > Metazoa > Arthropoda > Insecta > Trichoptera > Molannidae > Molanna > Molanna angustata. The sequence continues at coordinate 19,077,238 of OY754967.1, read as the reverse complement.
GGGCCTTGGCCTCCTCAAGGAATCGTCTCCATTCCACCCTATCCATGGCCTTAAATCGATACGCATGGTAAAATTTATAAACCTGTGTTCGATTGAAAGACGCGTGCCTTGAATTGAACACGTATTAGCAGGAACAGTTTGCGTTGCTAAACCGCGTACCGCGAGTTTTTAAGTGCATTAGCGCAACAAACTAGTGCCTAATTCGAGGCAGAACTTGCCTCCTAATCAACACGGAAAGGTAAATACGCCTCCCGACAGGGAAAAAAATCCATAGTTTGCGTTTATGCATTTAAAAACAAATATTCAATAGTGAAAATGTTCAAAAAGAGGTTAATGGATGGGATGCAAAGGGAAGAAGGATAAAGGAAATATAACTAAGTGTGACTTCAGAAGCTTCTTGAAAACCATAAAGCAAGGAGCTTCTGTTATTATATTGGGTTATTGATTCCATAGCCGGGCTGCGTGAATTGAGAACGAGTAAGTTTAAGTGTATTGGTATGGAGAGTGTACTATGGTTTTGAGACCGTAAATTTACACAATGAGAGAAAACAAGGCGAATTTCTCCTTCAGGTCAGAATTATAATGCATATAATTTTATGTATATGGATATTGAATTTTGTTTACCCTTTTTTGATCGATCCAGGGGTGCGAACCTTTTTGGGTCCGCGTGTCAAAAATCCTCAAATATTATTTCTCGATTGTCTGGCGTGCCTAAGCAGTAAAAAAACAAACAAAATAGAAAAAATAAAAAATGATTTTTTTTTCTGAATTTTATTAACAAGCTTAAGCTTACAATAGATTTTCTTAAAAATAAAATCGTAGTTATTTATGAATGAGATTTTTGCTGTTGTACATTGGATGACAATTTCTTAATATCTGGTTCATATTTCGTCACTTTTAGTAATACACACGACCAACTGGATTCATCAGTCATTATATTCCTTGTATTACATTTTATGAAATTCATTTCTGAAAATAATGACTCACAAGCATATTTAGATAAGAAAATTGATAATATTGCTCTCGCTAGTTTTTTTAAATCGCTAAAGACTTCTGGAATGGCGTTCCAAGTTCTCATTATTTCTTCTTCTGCATTTTTATTAATTATGTTCGTTAATCGATCACTTTAAATTACTTCCTTCGCGTGCCATCCAAATTATCAAACGTGCCACGTAGGGCACGCGTGCCCTAGGTTCGCCACCCCTGATATAGATTATAGATGATAGGGTATTTGATTTTTCTTTTAGTTTTCATTTCTCTTCCTTATCTAATATAATGTACTACACATGTATTTATTGTAGGTAAACGAACTATGATTACGAATTCATAATAGTTTTCAGGGGTTCTATAAAAGTAATCAAGTGTAAATAATAGTACCTACCTACGGTTATTTGGAAGGGTTCTTATCTCCAGGGAATTCAAAGTAGCTAAACCCAAGTTTGAGAAAGATTTTATATAGGATATAGTGAAGGCCGCATTATTTGGTTTGTTGCGGGTTGAGTGGGGTGGGGTGGGGTGGGGTGGTATTCACTTACCTACTATTTCTAAAGTAGCCTTTTTTAACGAAACTGAAAAATACATAATATATTGATTTTGAATCTATCTTGTATCTTCGTTTTTGCAGGTGAAACTGCATGCAAAGACAAGAAAGGTGATATACTCAGTGAATAGGAAGATATTCTTAGGCGCTGGGCAGGAAATTGAGATCCCGTCAAACCCAAATGAAGAAAGTCAGACAGATCCAACTTAGGATGAGATAGCAAAGGCAGTGTCTCAACTTAAATTGAGATCCCGTCAAACCCAAATGAAGAAAGTCAGACAGATCCAACTTAGGATGAGATAGCAAAGGCAGTGTCTCAACTTAAATTGAGATCCCGTCAAACCCAAATGAAGAAAGTCAGACAGATCCAACTTAGGATGAGATAGCAAAGGCAGTGTCTCAACTTAAATTGAGATCCCGTCAAACCCAAATGAAGAAAGTCAGACAGATCCAACTTAGGATGAGATAGCAAAGGCAGTGTCTCAACTTAAATTGAGATCCCGTCAAACCCAAATGAAGAAAGTCAGACAGATCCAACTTAGGATGAGATAGCAAAGGCAGTGTCTCAACTTAAAAACAATAAATTCCCAAGACACGATTGCATACCAGGCGAGCTGGTCAAATATGGTGGAGAACCAATCAGCAGACATTTGCATACTATAAGGTATGGAGTTCTTAGTAAGCAATAGCAATTCAATCTAAGCAATCAGTGTATCTCATTGGGAGGTGCGGGCGATGAGCCGGGTGGTATGGCGGAAAATTCTAGTGGAAGCCAAGGCTCATGATGGCTATAGCGCAATTGGTGATAATGATGGTTGATGACCATCGTTCCCATTTTGGTTTCGAGAAAATGCAATAAATGCTAATGCATAGAATATTCAAATAAAAACAAACCTTTCAAAATAAATTACTATCTGAAACTTTGTTATAATATTAATCATGCGTATTTTAATTTCTTACCCATTCACTTATCGTGAATTTCTGTAACTTTTCGTTAGCTGTAAAATCCGATGGGAGCCATTTTCTTGGTTACCTATTTATCCAGTACCAAGATATAAAGTTTTATTAAATAAAATAATAGCGGTACCGCAGTGAGCAGTGAGAGCGTGAAGAAAACCAATCTCAACCCAAGTACGGTATGTGTATAAATATAATACCTACCTACTTAATTATGTAATATTTCGTTCGAAGTGGGAAAGACGATAGTTTTTCCTCGGTTCAAAATGATATTTGTTATTACCGCACAGCATATATCTTATGATCACGATGATATAAAAATAATAAAGGCATTGTGTCCATTTTATGAGTTAAACATGACTAACGATGTCTACCTAGTATTATGTTGCGTTTTGCATGAACTATTATTTGCGTGTTTGTATTATTGTTCCAGTACCTATCTTTTTTCTTTACATTTCAATTATAAGTATCTTTTTATGACTCATTTATTTTGCCATATACTTACCCAACATTTGAAATGACTTATGCAATTTTCCTCCTACTAGACTTAAGTAGGTACACATAAAGAATTTTGCTTTTGTCATGTCTATAGATTAATTATTATTGATCTGTCCGCGTCAGTCATTTTTTCTTGTATTGTCTCAACGAATTTCCAACAATTGTTAATTTGTGTTACTTCTCGGGCAACTTAAATGTATTAAGTATACCAAATATTAATTTAATACACACGTATAACGCTTACTGCCGCATGTTGGAGAATTGAGATTGTTATTAGGTATTTCAAATCCAGGTTCAAAACACAGCGAAAAACTGTCTCCGCCGGGAATCTAAGGAATCCAAGACTTTTGGATCAGTCTTGGATCCAAATCTTGGATCCGTAGTACATCAGATATATAACCAACTGATCTACGTAGCCGGACAATTTATATTGAATAATAAAAGAAAAACCTGATTTCTTAACTTTTATTGATATCATTTGTATACGTACACAGAAAACTCGACGGATGTAAACATCACGAATAGTATTCAGAGTATAAACTTTTTTTTTCATTTTCAATCACTTAATATACGTACGGTCCATGTATCTGTTGTAGCATCTGTTTGTGTATCATACATACGTGTATTTATATGGTAGGTACCTTTAGCTGTTGTTTATTTTCATTGTAGTAATATTGTCAACGCCTGCAAAACATATGTATATACACGTTATCTAGGATTTTCTCTCGACGTATCTTTCGGCATTGGTCGTTTGATATACATCGTATCGTATCCGACAGGTCAGATTTTGGCCGAAGCCGAATGTTCGGACCTAGGCGTAACATTTTTAAATGTTATTTTCATTGTGTGCTTAAATATTCTTAATCTGGATGAAGGACTTACACTTATTATTTCAATACATATTTTGTATGTACTATTTTGATAATATCAATACTTGTTTTTCCGCATTATGGCGTGATGGTATGTATGTGTTTCCGCAATGTGTATGTCAAAGGGTCATTCAAAGTGGCACCGATAACTGAAAACCTGAAAGAATGCAGGGTTAGATGGTATAGTCACGTGATGCGCAGAGATGGAGATTAAACGGTAAGGAAAGCGCTCAACATCCCATCTAGATCTAGGGGTAGTTTAGGCAGAACCCCAGCAACATGGTGATCCAGTATTAAGAAGCTGACGGCTTAGGGTGTTCCCCTAAGCCGTCAAAAAAATAGACGCGTAAGAAAATGAGAAGATCAACACATGTGTTTCACATGAAAAACTTGCATTATTTGCTTAAAAGACGCAAGAGTTTTAATAGGTACGTAGTGTTTGTTGCAAGTACCACAACCTTGCCTTTGCACGTTATGTCGCTAATAAAGCGTCCAGAATTTTCACGGTTGCGATAATGAACGCACGCAATATGGTACCTATGTTCATACCTATGTATATAATTACATACATACATATACATACATAACCTCAGTCCACAGTAATATTTATTAATACCTAAACACCTTCTAACCAAACATAAAATAATTTTACGGACTTTGTTTTCATAAAACGTTGGCGCTGGTTGTAATAAAATATATTATACGAAGACCAAACATCATTCACTGCTTGTTCAGACCTCGTATGTTAGTCAAATTTTGATTTATACTTCTTTCGCGTATACAGACATACAGAAACGGACGACTCGGTGGCAAGGCGTAAGTGCGCTGATGTACCAATCCAGTAGATCTGGTTTCAAATCCTGCTTTAACCGATTTCGTTCACGTATACCAAAATATTTCGCTTATTTTAGAGAATGTGTGTTTACCTGTACTTGTGAACATACTCATTATCGTAAAAAAAACCTACAATACTATAAAGTATAGTAGATTTGATTCAAATATCCGTGTTACTCAAAGACAATTAATTACCTTTAATAAAAATAAAAACTCCTTTTTTTGTACGTTGCTAACTGTTTTCCTGTAATAATCCTGAATCATTGAACTGCGCTGTGTAAACCCCAAATATGTCGGCCTTCGCGGCTCAGTTGGTTGGGTATCTGACTGCTGATCCAAGGGTCCCGGGTTCGATTCCCGGTGGAGACACAGTTTTTAAAAAAATGTGTTTTCAGTCTGGAAGTCTCCAGAATGTGGCAACTTGTTATTTAGTGCGTGTTTAATAATTATTTGACATAGCACCTGTTAGTTGCCCAAGAAGCTACATAAAATAAAATATTATTTGGTCCTTATTGATTTATGCTGCGAAGAAAAAGAAGTCGTAGCAATATTATTATGTTTAAATTTATTTAAGGATTTATGTTAGCAGGGTCTAAGGCCAAGAAAAAATAACAACCAGACATACCAAACTAGGTTACGATTATAATAAAGCGAATTCGCAAGTTTATGAATTGGTCGATACATATCATTTTCGTAGAGCTCGGAGAAAACTTATATCGACTCTGTTGTTAAAGCACTCCCTCTCCCGACCGTTATAATATTTATTTATTTATACATCTTTTTGTACATAATAAAAAAATGTATACCTATGTAGGTATACATTTTTTCCTCCAAAACTGTTGCAATGAAATGTCTTATTTTTCCAGCTATTTATTCGACTCGATAATTGTCTGTTAGGTTGGTATTATGTATATGTAGGTAGGTACATACAATGTTTAATATTTTCTTCGTCGTCTTCAGTTGACTATTTTACGGTCCAACGATCTAGCAACGGAAACGCTCATAACGAGTGAAAGTAAGAACCGTTCCTACCGAATCTAATCGCTGCCGTCCTATCTCAACTCTAGTTTTTCTATATATAAACATTTTTTACCCGTCCCGTGTTTCTCATCCGCCATTGCAAATTGTCCCATTGTTTGTGTCACGTGACTCGTTTAACGATCGATGTTCGTTGACCGACTAGTCACTAGTCGACCAACCTTCAAATTCGTACCAAAATATTAGTTTTTTACTCTCCACACTATGGAATAGTGGAGAGTCGTGATTTCCCAATTTTTAAGCGTATTTTTTTACATCAATTTCTCAACGGGTATCATGTAGAGAGTGCACACTGTGAGTTTCGTCGTGATGTGTTTGTATGTATGGTGTACGACGTTCGGTGTACGGAATTATCCTTTTTGTGTCCTCTCTACAGCCCAAACTAGAGGTCCGATCGACTTCATATTTACATCATATGTGTGAAGTGCATAGACCTAGAGGTGATTAGTTTTCCATAGAAAATTTTTAATTTATTCTCTATGATTTCATCATTTACGTTGTTTTTTTTGTGTCCTCTCTAGAGTCCAAACTATAAGCCCTATTGATTTCATATTGTTATCATATTATATGTATTTTTATACTGTTTAAAATTTTGATACAATAAAAATACACTCATCAAAAATGCATTCAAGGTTTGTCAAAATTTAAAGAAAAAATGTATGGTCTGCCATATCAATGTAAAATAAATTTCATATTTGTATGAAAAATAAAATAGCTTTGGTATGGGAAAATTGAGTGATCAACTTCATATTGATATTGTATGTGTCTCTATAGACAAGTGTATTTTTTACTCTCCACTTCTATCTTCCTCAAGGGGTAGGCAGTGAGAATCTAACACCGCATTTTTCTATCTTGACACATATACACCGCCTCATCAACATTGATACACTGTCTCATACGTGCTCATCTTGCTAGTAATGCAATTTTACTTAAAATTTCTCAACAGGTATCATGTAGGAAATACATACCATGAGTTTCGTGACAATGTTGTGTGTATGGTGTATTGTGAAAACTTTTGTCCTCTGGGAATCTTATATTTGTTAAGAATTTAATAAAAATGTACTTATTAAAAATGTATTTTGAGATTGTCAACCTTTCAAGAAGAAAAAATGAACGCTTACTATGGTGTAGAGAGTTTAGTGTTAGCCACAACCCACTCGTTTCTTATAATATCTGTAATCAGATGCAAGTATAGAAGTTTAATATTGTTTCCTTCAGAGTGGGAAGTTCTCGATGAATATTCTGGATCAAGCAATGTATAAATCTTCACAATAACTTTACTAGTGTTTTTCATGACCATCATTCGAATGCGATGATTCAGCATACATTTTTATAAATTTAAATTTGTCCTCTGAGGTTGTCAGCTGTGTTTGGCGAAAACGCTCTAAATTTTGTATAATTCATATTCGTCCCTGAGGATAGACACTTTTTATATTGTTATTTAAATTGTATTCAAATTCATAAAACACTGTGTAAAGAAAATAAGTTAAATATTATATTTTTATTGTTAATTTGATATTTATTATTTCATCTGTCGTTAATTTCATCGCAGTCTGATTTGATAGTATTAAAATTGAAAAGATGAGCCTGCATACGATTTCCTTATTTTGCTAAACGTAAGGTAGTGCTGACACAATCTAAATTAAAGACATGATTCCATCTGTTTGAGAGAATTTGATAGATAAAAGTGATATCCCCCCAGGAAATAATTCTCTCGTTCCAAACACAAAATGTATTCTTTGGAGTACAGATCCAAATCTCTTTTGATAAAGTTGTGATGGTAACATTTAATGTGAAGATGGATTCGCAAAATTTATATAGGAAATCAAGTTTTAGCGTTGTGAACCTTCGTTTTCCAAGAAAATAATTTATTACAATTATTGCCCTTGATTTAAAATTATACGTGGGAGTTAACTTCCGATGTTAAGCAACAAATAGTATAATGATTCTAAGTTCGGTATATCTTATATTAACTTATAATAACATTATATTTTCTATAAATTTTATCGTAAGTTATTCTTCTTTAGGTAAATATTTGAATACAACATGTTAATAATAATAATAAAAGACTTTTATTGACAACGTGGAGGACTTATTGCCCGCAGGCAATCTCTACCAGTCAACCACCATGGTAAATACTGTCAGTTACAGGAATATAAGAATACAAATAGAAAAATAGAAAAAATAAATAAATAAATAAATCATAAATTAAAAATACAAAATTAATATAAAAAAAGTAAAAAATTATATATAAATAAGAACAAAAGTAAGAATAAAAAAAATACTTCAGATAGATACACCATGTTTATAGGATGGAGGATAGGAGAGAAAGGAAGAGGGATAAAGGGAAAAAGACGTGAATTTGTGTTTATGTGGATATAAAGTGTGACTTCAGACGCTTTTTGAATGCTATCAAATTAGTGGCATCTCTGATACTCTCCGGCAATAGATTCCACATCCATGTTACTATATCGAACTGATTTTTTTTTGTGTTTTATATATTATTGAACTACCTAATACAATGATAATTTCTTGAACCCTGCGTATGTGGCGAGTTTATTACCATATGGAAATTTCTTCCAACTAACCAGTGGTTCCAGCCCAGAGAAGCAATATTTTCGTGAGCAATTATTTCAAATAAATTTCTACTCTGCTGGGGATCGAATCTAAGTAGGTACCCAAGACGCCCACACAGAAGCCAAACGCCTTATTAACTGTGCCACGGCGTTCTATGCTGATTGTGATTGTTTATATATGTTTTTATTTGTGTATTTCTATATTTTGTTGGTGTATCATTTAATAAATACTAATTTGTAAGTCAGTCTATACATAGACTATTTTTTGTCATATTATTCATCTACATATTATGTTTATAAATATTTTATATCTTAAATATTATTTTCACATAATCGCTATGCTCAACATTGATTTAAGAATTATTTAGGAAAAGAGATCGGCTATCGTTTCAAATATATTATTTATTCTTTAAATTAAATAAAACGATTACCGAGTTTCTAAATATTTTGTGTTTGTATTCTAGGATTTCCTTTGATGTTATAGTTATATGGAACGGAATATTCATTAACATTTGCCCCTCTTGAAAAGCAAACTTTAGTCAGATCTGAAGCCACAGGGTATTCTAATTTGCATAGACGAGCAACATCAAGAAATTCAAACTACATAAAGTGGTTAACTGAACTCTTAAAAACAAACTTTGTGTACATAATAAACTAAAATTACATTTTTGTGGTCTGAGCACAAGCGTGGTTGAACATATGAATGGAAAAAATGTACCATGAAGTCCTCAAAATACAAATGTGTACATGACCGATTTAATCGGCTATCTACGTGAATTGTTGGTGACGGAAAACGGAATAAAAAAATACTTTTCTCAAGCGATTTTTGAAGGAATGATTTCAGTTGGTGTTATTTTTTATTATTTTGATGTTTGACTACCGCCTTCCTTCATGTTATGTTTTCGTTATCACTGCTAGGATTAACCAGAAGATTCATAGTTTATTATCATAAGCATTTCAATTTGTATATTGTCAATACTGACGGTATTTAAGATGTAGAACTTCATTATACTAGGTATTTTTTTAATGAAACAAAATTGACTGTTGCATACACTGAAAAAATATCATGAAAACCGAACTGGCTACCTGAGTTTTAGCCAAACCTTTGTTATCAATAATAAAGGTTTATCTATTTATTACTCTACTTTTTGACTGTGTGCACACTATAGTTCGGTTAATTTTAACATGAAATTTTATTACTATTTAACAAAAAAAAAATAGTGTAAATAACTTATCACTGACGCCTAGTGTAATTTTTATTTTGTTTTTGTATAAACTGATACGTACTTATAATTTCAAATTTGATTCTGGTTGTATAACAATTTGCGTCTCCCCTTTTTTCCTCCCCTTTTTTAGGTTTCTTGAAAAGTTCACCATTTGTATCCTAAGCAAAATACATTAAACACGTTAAAAAAACATACCTATAAATAATCTTCATCATTTATGAACCAATATTTACCATTCAACTGCCAGTTTGTACCTTAGGTTACTTATATTACTTAAAAACACCAGCATAAACGTAATTTCAGAATGTGGCAGCTTGTTATTGGGTGCATGTTAAATTTATACTCGACATAGTGCCTGTTAGTTGTCCAAGCAATATTAAATAAATAAATATATAATCAGCTATACTACAACTTTTTAGGATAATTCAAAATTGTAAAATATTCCGGGTTTAAGCATGTAAGAAAAAACCGAGTGGGATGTGGCCAACGCTATACTCCTCACTACCAAGTCACTCCACAATGTATTCAGATTTTGTGTGCAAAAATTTTGGCATTTTCATGAATTGGATTTGTTAAATTATTTTCGATATAAATATTTTGTTATGAAAATTTGATAATTCTTCAATGCAATTTTATGAAAATGAAATTTTAAGTTTCCTGAGCTCGGGATCACTTTAAAATTTGGTTAAAAAATTGAGAAATACTGATCAGATATCCTTGAAAATCTAATAGGGTCTAATTGAGTATAGATATACCTACAAATCGAAACTGTCGTCCCGATACAAGGAAAATATATATAATGTAGAACCAAAGTTAATTTTGTTTGATTAAAAAATACGTAGTAACATTTTTATGTTAATTATTAGTAAACGATTGGGTTGTGGGCATCGCTAAACTCTTCAATAATGAGTCATTCAACAAAGTATTCAAATTTTGTATGGAAAATATTCAGCATTTTTATATTATGAATACTTGATAACTCTTCAATGCCATGAAATGAGTTCAATATTTTTTTATTAAATATTTTATTATGAAAACTTGATAATTATTCAATGCTATTTTATGAAAATGATGTGCCTTTTTACCAATTTGAAAATAAAAATTTCAAATTTTAAGTTTCTTGAGCTTGGGGTCACTTTGAAATATTTGACAGTTAAAAAAAATGACGAGCACTATTCAGATATCCTTCAAAATCTAATGGGGTCTAAGCAAGTATTAGATATACATAATTGCAAAATTTGGAAAGAATCGAATGAGTAGGTACTTTAGTCTATAATCGATGAAGTAAAGTAAACACGCCGTACATAGCACACAGCACATAACACACACACGGATAAATTGTGATGAAACTTTCAGAATACAATCTCAGCATGATACTAGTTGATAATCTGCAATAAAAAAATACCCTTAAAAATTGCGAAATCATAATGCCCCACTATATCCCCTTAGGTTAGTGAGGATTAAAAATGGATGGATTGTGTACCTGTACGTATTTATAATTGGGATATCACTTTTTACTGACGTATGGTTATTAAAGTACGCTTCTATCATACTTTTATATTATGTACCTTTTATTTACTTTTATTGTTTTGTTTTCTTACGGTTGACTAACTGTTTGACTTGCCGCGTGTATTACTAACGACCGACTACGCTTTTTCTTATATATATAACGTCTACTACTTGGTATTGTTTTTGATAAAAAATATATATTCCTGTAACTTTCTACCTCATATATTTTATATTTATTTTCATGGGTTGGTTATTCGTGCGCTATTAAAAGGAGGTGTGTGTGTGTGTGAATAACATGGAAAGTCAATTTTTGTGCGATTGCGTATATCATTATTCTTTTAGAGAGGTCTTAGAAAATAACACCATAAACCTTATATCTACTTTATTATTCGGTATATTTTGATTTATATGAAAAATTCCTATTTCGGTCATAAAATGCGGAAGATAAATTTTGACTTAAAGAAAATTATCACATTTCAATAGAGACGAAGTGTAAGTCGCTATGCCCTTGTAACAATGTCGGATCTGCAAAAATGTAATTTTACAGGAGAGCGGAATGAAGAAAAAAATATGTGTCTTTTCCTTATAAAATTTACATTTTTAAAGTACATTTTATGAAATTTATCACACGTTGCATCCTAATTGTTATCATCAGATCTGAAACTTTTTGCATTTCATTCCATGTTGAAAAGGAGGATCTGCGTATTGAAATATTATTCTTACAAAAAACATTGTCGGATATGGTAATTAAAGAGAAAATTAATTGGCATTTGTATAAACTATTTTTACTTCTTCTTTTATTTAATTCATTGAATGATTTAAAAATATTATAAATAAATCCATTTTAAATATTCTATCGATGGTTCCAATAACATTGTTGTAACTACCATGCACAGTCGACATTCCTATTGGTAAATTTGTATCACTACCTACATATATTAAAACTGCGAAGCTCATATTATAAGGATATTGTATTGTTTTGAATTATGTAAATACGCACACAGCACAAGGGTGATTTCGCGTCTATCAATGTTGGATTTTAATGTACCTACATCATTACTATATGGACTACTTAGTACAAATCCGACGTTGTTATTTTGTTAAATAGACAAAATATTACGAAGTTGTAATTTTTTATTTTTTCAATAGCTAGATAATATACATATAATTATATTTATGCAATAAATGCATTTTCGCCAAAATGTCAGATCCGACGTTATTACTAGGTCATAGCGAAGTATGCCGAAGTAAATAATTAAATCTCTTGGTATTCATTTATTATTTGTTTAGTAATATCTCTCTGTTCAATGTTCGTCTCAGTTATTTATTTCAAAACATCCAAAAATCCGCTCTGAAATCCCCAAAAGTAGTCCCTATGGTGGTGCCGTGAATTCTGATCGTAGTTCATTTTTATTTTCTATTCCCATAACGCAGGCTCTTCGGTGTTTTCCTCTAACCACTCTCTGTCCTCACTCGGAATCGTGAAGCCCTTTGTTAAGGCAAAAGTACAGAAAAAACTGCTATTTTCCGCTTCGGTGTCTTTTATATTATGAAGCCAAAGCTTTGGCACATTATAATTTTCACCCTCACTACTGTCCAAAGAATGTCACCACGGGACTTATAATCGCATTCACTTCTTCCATTTTCTTTATTTTACCTCCCCGTCCATTAGTCTCCCTTGTTTTTGAAACATTATAACTTCCTGTTCTATTGACTTTGTGGACATAAGCGTATTCACGTTTAAAAGTATTATTTTGATTGATCGGGAGGAAGTATTTATTGTATAACACATAATTTCTGTAATTTTAAATAATATAACTAAGTAGTTTATTTTTCTTAATAAATATAATTGCTTTTTAAAAGTTATCAATAAAATAACACGTTTGAATAAAAAGGTGCCAAATCATAATACTTTGATTTGAGCAGATCTCTTAAAACAGACCCAAGGGTTAAACAGAGAAGATTCATAATTTACATTTTTATTTCATCGACATTATTTTGTTTTATGATTTGAGTTGATTTTATCTGAAAATTAGGTTAGAATATATGTTTATAGGCGATAATATATTATTAACACAAAGTAGTCAAGTAGGTCATCACTTGTATATTGTACAAATGCGGGTGTATACCGACTTAAAAAGAGTGAGGTCATGGATCTGTTGGCGTCAAATCTGGTAAACTTTTTTTGCTATGTCAAAATTATTCAAATTTATTGTTTCAATTTGATATCTCTTTAATTTTTAAGGTTCATAATGTTATATTAATTGCATCGTGTTGCTAAGAATTAAGAATGCACAGTGTAAAGGTAGCGACGAATCCTTCAAAAGGTTGCCAGGAATTATGCAATAAATAAACTTAAATTAAAGGAATATTCTTCAAGAATAATTCAGATAAGTCACATAGAATAATGTAAAACATAGCATAATATACGAGTTATGCATAAGTCTTCGGTTTGGTATGGAACGGCAGCCCGCCCATCAATCAATCAATCAATTACACTTACAGTCAGTTTGGATCGCATTCATTGGTTTTTGATCACGGTCCGTGATCCAGATTAACTGTTAACGGGCTACCCTACACATTTTATAAAACTATTTTTTGCTTTCCCACTAATTCTGTTCACGTCTCAAAAAACCCAGCGAGAATTATTCATTTTAAAACTAGTTGCATGTAACACATGAGATCCAACTGTCGATAGCGATAGTATGTATAGTTGAAGAATATGTACCAAACTATAAACCCATAGATACAAATTATTGAATATTTTCAGATATTTTGTTTTCTATACAACATATGTAGGTATGTATGTCAAGATAGGATAGTATGGAGGAAGATCCTTTTTCCTACCCAGAATATGCAAATAGCATGATGGTATGTATGTATGTTTGGAGATGAAATATCAAACTATTAAGTCTTCTTACATATTGTGTATAGGCGACTGCCATACAAAATGTATGAAGCGATGTCGTCACAAAATTCAATTTTTAAAAAAAATGTTAAAAAAAAATTGAGATCTTCTGCTACAATGTTAATATTTTTTATAGAAAATTAAATTATCTAGTTGGGGTGTTTCGGCTTTTTTCGATAATTGTAAACGTTTTGGAAATATAGGCAGTTAAACTCATAAATTTATCATAAAAAAAATATTTTTCTTAATAAAAAATGTTTGAGAAACCCTGGAATTTTTTTGAAAAAACTAATTTGAGATTTTGTATTTGTCTATGTTTGTACCAATTACATTGTCTATGTTTGCGTTCTAGCGTTTATGGTTTCTGAGATATATGGAAAAATAAAATAAAAATTCAAAAGTTGATAACCCCTGACTGAAACAAAAATTTAAAATTCCGAGTATAAAAGTTTTGTAGGCCTGTAACTGTTTATATATTCTGAAATTTTAGGCTCTGTAAATTGAGCGGATCAAAAGTTATAAGGGGGGGACGGACACACACACAGACACACAGACACACACACACACACAGACACACGAAATGTTCTACTCCGAATTCTGAGTAAATCCGTGTATGGAACATATATGCTGCGAAGCCTCTAAGTTGGTGTTTTTTGACTTCAAAGTTGGAAAAGCCGTGAAAAAAGTAGACCTCTCCATACAATTCTCGCGTATTCTGGCTTGATACATTGTCGATATGTTAAGAGAACAAAGTTCTCCTGAACAAATCGACAGTTGGATTATTTTATGATATTTAGTTTTCTATACAACACATGTACCTAGGTAGTCAAGATAGGATAGTATGGAGGTCAGTCTTTTTTTCCTACCCGGAATATGAAAACAGCATGATGGTATATGTATATTGTATGTTTAGAGATGAAGTATCAAACTATTAAGTCTTCTTTGATATTGTGTATAGGTGACTACCATACAAATTGTATGAAGCGATGTCGTCACTAAATTCAATTTTTATAAAAATTGTTAAAAAAAATTTGAGATGTACTGCTACAATGTTAATATTTTTTATATAAAATTAAATTATCTAGTTGGGGTGTTTCAGCTTTTTTCGATATTTAAAAAAAAAATGGAAATATAGGCAGTTAAACTCATAAATTTATCATAAAAAAAATACTTTTCTTAATAAAAAATGTTTGAGAAACCCTGGAATTTTTTCGAAAAAACTAATTTGAGATTTTGTATTTGTCTATGTTTATACCAATTTTCAGCGTTCTAGCTTTTATGGTTTCTGAGATATAGGGAAAAATAAAATAAAAATTCAAAAGTTGATAACCCCTGACTGAAACAAAAATTCAAAATTCCGAGTATAAAAGTTTTGTAGGCCTGTAACTGTTTATATATTCTGAAATTTTAGGCTCTGTAAATTGAGCGGATCAAAAGTTATATGGGACGGACACACACACACACAGACATACACACACACACAGACACACACACACACACAGACACACACACACACACACAGACACACGAAATGTTCTACTCCGAATTCTAAGTAAATCCGTGTATGGAACATATATGCTGCGAAGCCTCTAAGTTGGTGTTTTTTGACTTCAAAGTTGGAAAAGCCGTGAAAAAAGTAGACCTCTCCATACAATTCTCGCGTATTCTGGCTTGATACATTGTCGATATGTTAAGAGAACAAAGTTCTCCTGAACAAATCGACAGTTGGAAAAACATGTTCGTATGAATGATAGGATATACCTAAGTTCTACTTTGCTGTACCTACCTACTCTACTCCTTCCACATACTTTTTATTTTATTCAAATGTTTTTACTCCTCACTAACCCAAGGGGGTATAGTCGGAAGTTATGATTTCGCAATTTTTAAGGCTATTTTTTTTATTGCAGATTATTAACTAGTATCATGCTGTGATTGTATTCTGAAAGTTTCATTACAATGTATCTGTGTGTGTGTGTGTGTGTGTGTGTGCTATGTGCTGTGTGCTATGTACGGCGTGTTATTTTACTTTATCAATTATAGACTAAAGTACTCATACGATTCTTTTCAAATTTTTCAAATATGTATATTTAATAATCGCTTAGAACCCATTAAATTTTGAAGGATATCTGAATATTGCTTTATTCTTTATTTTCAAATTGGTAAAAAGACACATCACTTTCATAAAATAGCATCGAAGAATTATCAAGTTTTCATAATAAAATATTTAATAAAAAAATAATTGAACTCATTTCATGCTGAAAATGCTGAAAATTTTCCATACAAAATTTGAATACTTTATGGAGTGACTTGTTAGTGAGGAGTTTAGCGTTGGCGAAAACCATCTCGTTTTTTACTATTTTGCATACATTTCACATTTTTTTGTGTAATAAATCAAAAACTAAATTGGCAAATGGTACATTTCCTCTCCCCTCACTGAATGGCACAGATATACCTCTATCTAAAACTGTGAAAAATCTTGGAATTTTGTTCAACCAGCATTTATCTTGGACTGAACAAGTCAATGAGGTTAGCCGCAAGGTTTTTCGTAGTATCCACTCTCTGAAAAGACTTCAAAAATTCCTTCCAACCAATATTAAAATAAAACTTGCGCAAACTCTACTTCTCCCTATTCTTGACTATGCAGACATTTGCTACTTAGATCTCAATCAAGAACATCTTAACAAACTAGATCGTCTACAAAATGTCTGCATACGATTCATATTTAACCTCCGTAAGTACGATCATATATCGCATCTTCGCAAACAACTCAAATGACTTCCCATCCATCTGCGCCGAGATCAGCACACCCTCTGCCTCCTGTTTAATGTATTAAACAATCCGAATGCCCCCACATATCTGAAAGAAAGATTTCAACCGCTGGCCTCTCATGGACTCCCACTTCGGTCTAGAGAAGAAAGAACCCTTGCCATCCCACCTCACGTTACAGAAAACTATTCATCTTCCTTCACTATTCATGCTGCCCGGCTGTGGAACAATTTAGCATTTGATATTAGAACTGCCACATCACTTCCAATTTTCAAATCTCGTCTTAAATGCTCACTCTTCCTCTCAATTCCATAACGAACATATATCCCAATTTCACTTTCCATCCCTTTTGATCGCTCCTCATCCTCTCCCTTTCCTTTCTGATTTCCTCTCCTTTCTGAATTTGTGTAATTTCTCACTTTTTGTTTTGTTTTGCTGTCTTATACTGGTTGTGTTATTATGTATATGCCGAAACTATGTTATGTACTTTTAATCTCAGATGGTTGACTGGAAGAAATTGCCTCCAGGCAATAAGTCCGCCATTTGTACTATGTAATTTTATGTATGTACAAAGAAGTGTTATATAAATAAATAAATAAATAAATAAAAACGATCTGCTCACTTATTTCAAAGTGAAATAGATGGTAAGTTTTATTTCCGTTTTTATTTGCACTCGATAATTAGTTATTTCTTTTAGCTACTTTATCAAAATAAATTGACTCGAGTTTTCGTTTATCGCGAGTCGTAACTTTTTGTTTCTTACCGTATAACAACGCAACAAGAACTTCGATACTTAGAAGTTGTGTGCGTTGCCAACAAAAATAACTTTTCATATAATATGTTTCTATGTATTATAGATTTTCAGATAAGTACTTCTTTCATTAACATAAGCAAATATTCACTCATGAACGGCAAATTTCCCTAGAAATTGTTTACTTTTTATAAATACGAAAAACAATAATGAAACGAAATAATCACCACGTTTTTCATTCAAACGCTAAGTTGTACTTGAAAATATATGTTATTCGTGAAAATACGCACTTCAGAAATTTAAATAAACAAATATTTGCTCACGAAGAAGTACATATGTACATACACTATTGGACATTTCATTTGTTGAATGAAAAAATGCAAAATAACACAATATAACATTATTTTTTTAATTTGATTTGTCAAAAGCCATCGGTTTGAATAAAGCAATGTACATAGTATTTATCGGCTCGGCCAATAAAAATATAAATAATCATCCTTATACTATAATAAAACTTTGATTTGATAAAATATTTTCAGATTTTAATGTTACTTTTGATACACAAAGCAATAAGTTGTATCGTTCATAAGATAATGCTACTCCATTTGTCATTTTAGTACTTACTTACCTATATTGTATGTAAACGTGTAATTATTTCATGGAGTTTATTTTGGTAGTAATCTAATATGTAATTATCTTACAACACTGATTAGCAACCTCTTCACTATATTTCCACTTTCTCGAATCTTAATATGGGTGCTCTTAGGAACCCTCCAACAACATATATTAAGGGTTGTTTGTGTTTGCTATCAACGTCCGCATTTTGATATTGCTCATTCACTAGAGAATATTTCCCCCTGTATTACTGATTCATTTAACGAACTACAAACTCTTGTCTTATATCAATTACTTCAATGTGGTTGGTTTGTTCTTGATTAGTTTGCTCTGTATTATTTAGCCTTAGTGTTCTAATGTAGGGATGTGGAGTACTACTGTGAAGACAACAATCATGCGTTAAACAAAAAGTAATATTTATCTGACAACACCTGATTACATCTTCCTCTCCTCTTCCTTTCCTTATCCTTTACTTTCCCTATCATTGCTATGGATTGTTCTTATTGTTTTTTTTTTACTTTTCTTCTGCTGTGTTTATTTATTTTGTAATGTGATTAACTGATTGCCATAGTACACATTGTTTTGTATACGTAACATTTACTCTGGTTGGTTGGGAGAAATTTCCATTAGGCAATAAGCCCGCCAGTGTACTAATTATATGTACAAAAAGATTAAATAAATAAATAAAAAAAATCCTGGGTCCTTTCCCAGTAGAATTTGTTTAATATTGTTCCTCGCGCAATTGTGGATTCTTTAAACTGTAAATAGTATTGGTTAGTCAGTAGAAATACCTATTTGGCAATAAACACGCTACTGACGCAAGGTGCAAGGAAGTTTTCATATTATGATTAATATAATCCTGAAGTATTAATTTTCTGAATACTTTATCAAGATATATTAATATTTATATAATGTAGGTTTAATCTTGGGAGTTTGATAACAAACAAATTTATTTAGTATAAAGTTTATTGAAATACTCAATTTAGATTTTATCATTACATTATTTTCCAATTGGTATTAATACCCCTCAGTATTGTTTTAACAATTTAGTCAAGAAAGCGAACTTATTTATTCTGAACTCCAAAATACTGAAAGCATTTGTAATCCTTCAAAGTAGGATTTATAAACAGTGTGGATGGTCTGTGCCATAAGAAAGAGAGATAGAGAGATAGCTTTGTCTTCAATTTCCCTCTTTTCTCCTCCCCTATCAACTGACTCTCCCAGGCAGGGATGTGGGTCAGGGTAGTTGCCTAAGTGTTTTTATAGCAGCCTTGAGGGTTTCTTCACAAACACGAAGATTTGTGTCGTTCCTAAAAACCATTGTGACATACTCGTACATCTATTTTGAAGAATGTTTTCTTTGACAATGAAGAAAGACAACATTTACTCGATTAATTTTATAGATTAATAAGTATATTTAAAATATTGTCGTAAATGATATTTCGACCACGTTCATACATATATTTTGAAAGAAGGAAATTTTAAGAGCTAGAATAATCTGAGATTTTTTTAAAGTAACTTTAAAGAAAATATTATAGAATATGGTGGTTTTTATGAACTTGTGTATTTTTTATATTCATTATATTCAATAAATAATATGTTGTTTTCCCTGGCAATAGTTTTTTCGTGACATTTTTCACAAATATGCCCTTACCTCTTAGAATGAACACACCTACCTACATATTCCTACCCGAAATACTACATTTTCCTGCAAAAGTGCGACATGAAATTAGTTTTAGAACTCGCCTTTACAGAGGGATGAAAACAGTCATTACGAAGAACATTTATTTGCAACATAATTGGATGTATATAGGCGTGCTGTTTTGAAGATTCTCGGTGACCGATCAAGCACTGGAGAGACCCTAAGCACGCGAACGCCTTGAAAGTCCCGGGCGCAAGTCCATTTGAGGGATCTCCAGGTACGCCAAATATTAACGTATCATTAAAGCAATTTATTTTTAAACATTGAAAAATGTCAGAAGATTATATTTTACAAAATGAAAAGGCATGCGGGGTAAGTCCCGTTCCATGGTAACTCACGTTATAAACCTATGTAGGAAGGGTATGTTGTATAGAAAATTAAAAAAATCGAATATATTTTGATCGGGGCCATTAATAGTATAGTGGTAGGTAACATAATTAAATTTAAAATCACAGCAACAAAGAAATGAGGGAGATAGAGTTTGTGGGATGTGAGAGAGGATGGGGAAGGAGTATTAATTAAGAGTTATAAGATATTAAATAACGAAATATTTTACAAGGCTGAATTAATCGCCTTTATATTGTGTACCTATACTAGATATTCTTTCATCAAATTCTTCAATACAATTAGTAAACCTACCTTTGTACACATGTACATAAATTATATATATATATATATATATATATATATATATATATATATATATATATATATATATATATATATATATATATATATATATATATATATATATATATATATATATATATATATATATATATATATATATATATATATATATATATATATATATAAAAATATTATAATATATATATATATATATATATATATATATATATAAAAATATTATAATATATATATATATATATATATATATATATATATATATATATATATATATATATATAAAAATATTATAATATATATATATATATATATATAATAATATATATATATATATATATATATATATATATATATATATATATATATATATATATATATATATATATATATATATATATATATATATATATATATATATATATATATATATATATATATATATATATATATATATATATATATATATATATATATATATATATATATATATATATATATATATATATATATATATATATATATATATATATATATATATATATATATATATATATATATATATATATATATATATATATATATAAGTGTGGATTTTACCGTGAATACTTTATTTATAGTCTGCTTTATTTTTCAAATGGTACGAGACTTATCTAGTTGAATAATCTAGTTTAATCCAATTTCGATTGATCTAGTTTTCGGTCCTTTATAAACCAAATTGTTTCCTGGTTTTGCGCTCAATATATAAACGATTAGATTTTGCGACTTGGGTGAAACCTTTGTGATAGTTAAGGGTTTATTTTTTCCGAATTCTTGGTAGAGAGAGAGAGTGAGAGAGTAATTTAAGTGGAATCCCTGAGGTGTCATAGCAAGTGAGACTTCTCTCTGTTTCATGAATGTCGTGCCGTGCCGGAGCAATGCGTAGTAGCTGAGCCACTACACCGCTACGACTTTATAAAGCGTAGGACGATGACTCGATGTCGCGGCCATTCTCCTCTACGACCCTATATATACTCGAGTATTGTAGATTATGGTATTACACATAATCCACATATTTGATATCCAATAGTTTAAACGTGATCAAATTAATTATTTACATTTATGATTTTATATTTAGTTAGATATAAGTGACACGAGTATTCATTTGGCAAATTTATTTTGTAGGTATATTAATTTGTTGGTGAGTTTCACGTTTTTATTTTCTTACTTATCTTGACTAGTACCTATAAGTTATTTGCGGATTTGCAAGTTTTGTTTGTGTCTTGGCTGTTTTGTTCTGGTAATTGTCTATTTTCATTATTAATTTATGTTCGTTGGTTCATTTAATTTTGAGCTTTTTCCTATGACTCTCTATTATATTTTAACTAATTTCTGTTGTCTTTTTACTTTGCTTTGTGTCTCGAAATTGTTTATAGGTTCTATACAGGTTGACACGTGAATGTGAGGTGAGGTGTCCTTATTACCTACTAAAAATATCGATTTAACGTGTAGGTACTGTAGTAAATGCTCCAAATAAACGGCTGGTTAGGATCAGTGAAGCTACGTTTTTCATTTAAGATATTTTCACGAGAGCACGAACATTACACACAAGCACATATTAATTTAGTTGACATCTACTCCATGTAAATTATACATACCTAACTGTCTGTGCGAATCTGTTAGGCTTGTTTTCGCAACAATTTATGATACAATAATTCACGTGTTGTAATTCGGGGAACTTTTGTTGTTTCGCATTTTCATGGTTACTAACACATAGCGTTCGTTTTCTTTGTATAATTCACAATAGATGATGGGTACTTGGATAGCCAATTTAGCAGTCTTTGTGCTAATTTGCAAATAGTCTGACGTTATTTACCATTCTGCTAATTCACTTATGTTAACGCTTCGAACGTCGATTTACTTCAAAGGGTATATATACATTATGTTTGATTACAACGAGTTATATTGAATTATTCAAAGTCAAATATGTATAAACATTGTTGAAACTTTGAACTCGACGACAACGTTTTCTAATTTCATAATTACTTAAATTGGTATTAAAAGTTGAGTGTTACCAATACAATTAACTTATGTAACGAAATTATATTAAGTGGTTAGAAAAATAGAGCTGTTACGATTACCTATGTATTTTTTTATGATTACGATAAAATGAATGCTATTATTCTTATTTGAGACAGGAAAATATTTTTTTTTCCTTTAAAAAGTATCCGTTCGTATATGAGTGGTTGGTGTATTTATTTAAGAAGTCCATTTAGTAATGGCCGAAGTTAATGGTCATTGTACATATTTTTATCTAATTATTATTACTAACTATCTCTCAATTCATGCCTTTCTTAAGCCTTGATTTTCCAGTTTATGATTTGCAGAATGGAAACATCAGCGCTAACAAAGTCCACTCAGTGCAGTTTGGGCCTTCCTGATCTCTTTCGTCCTTGCGGTGTGGAGAGTGTGAGACGTTTAACTGGCTTGACGTCATCCATTGTTATTATGTGGCCAGCCCCTCTTATAGCTCTCGGTTATATCGACGGCGCCAAACATCCGCATCTCTCACGGGACCGAAGACTGTTCTGAGAATCCTTCTCTCGAATACTGAAATGGATCCCTGTAGAGCCTTCGTTAATATCCAGGCTTCAGAAGCTTCCGTCAGGATAAGCTTTATCAGAGTTTTATAAAATAAAATTTTGGTATTTCTTCTAACATTGATTTTCACTGCTCCTGAAGATCATAAAAACAATGGTTTGCAGCCATTACCCTCCTCTTGATTTTTTCTCGTATGTCGTTTTCACTAGTGACTGTAGAGCCAAGGTAAGTGAGCTCTTTGAACGCCTCAAAACTGTATTTTCCAGCCGTGAAGGTTTGGGGGAGTGTATTAAATGCAATCATCAATTTTTTATAATAGATATATCAAGTATATTTTATTTATTTACAGTAAATTAAACGTTCACTGTATGTAGTACCTATTTTATACTAATTTAAGTAAATCCTCTTTACCATTTACTGCGTTATTTCTCCACATAGGTACATATTTAATGCTCGTTGTTCTGTATTTTGCGATTTACTTTAGATCCTAATTATTTACGTTGTTTTAACGTCAGAAAATGTCATGTTATGTTAGTCACTGTAGTCTCTTTTTGCCGCATGTACTTTGTATGTTTATATATGTTGCTATGTATATGTATCTCGATTATTTGCGTAGATTATAAATGGAACAATTTCATAACGCTGGAGTAAAGCGGCATGGAGCCAATTTGTTCTTATTATCTCTGTAAGCGCCTCATGTATTTTGGGTAACGAAATTGGATGACTCGCTCCTTCGCGTATTGTTATTGTATACATTCATACATAATATTAGTATTATGACTATTTTGTGCCTTTGATAATATTCACTTCACCCTTCTCTATACAAACGATGAGAAACAGAGGAATCGTTTAAGCTCTTAAAATTGTACTGTTACATTGTATCCCCATATTTTTCCAATTTGTCTTCACCGCTATTTTTTTTAAATTAATAAAATATGTTTTATAATATTAAATCTTTGACTCTGGATACATTTTTACCTTTTATGTCTTTCATCGAGCTTCCTAGATTTTAAAATAAACTTTTTATAAAATACGATTTGTCAGTACGCGGTTCAGTTAAACAGATCTGTTTCTTGCGCTCTCGATCGTAGATTCGTTTCCAGATGGGTATACATTATGCTTGGCTATTTTAAGCTGCATTTGTGAGACAGTCGAACATTCTTCAGCCTGTTGCCATACACTCCTTAATGTATGTAGACCTCATCCATCCCTTTTGTAGGACAATCAACATTCTTCTTCAGCCTGTTTCCATACACTCCTTAATGTATGTAGTATGTGATCTCATTCATCCCGTTTCCATGCCAACCAGTTATGAGCTATGTTTATTCATAGTCTCCAAAATTTAACTTTTTTGTGGAGTGCATTCAGGAACATAGGACGACGGTATGTCGGGAGAGATGGAGTACAAATATCCATAATGTTTTGCGGATAATGATTGAAGATAGTCACGACCCTTAGCAATGAGGACATTGCAGAAATATTCAGTTATCCAATGGCTGTCAATATTAAACACACCATAATTAAATTAGCGTAGACCTAGTGAAGTTGAGGATTATATCTGCATATGTAGTGGTGGGGTCTTATGTCACGGGACAAACGTGGGGCCATGATTTACATTAAATCTTTTCTTCCTTCAGCCACATCTCCACTGCTGGATCTAGGCTTTCTACACTTATCTATATTGTGAATATTTATCACGTGATTACAGTTAAGACATTTTTGTTTTTAACAAAAAACCGCACCTTGTTGCAAGCATTTATTACGAATTTTTTTTTAATATATTCGACCTTAAAAAGTAAATGCCCTCGGGTAGGCGTTGGTTCACAAGACTCAGGTTGTAAGGCCGCAAAATTATTTAGAAAAAAATATACCTCGGTAATGACATGTCGTGTTTAGGTTAAATTAAACTCGCGTAATTACCTGATGTGAATTTTTTTAATACTCCACCCCACATTGCCTACAGATCAACCGATGAGCTATTAGTTATATAAAATTACCCCTCATCACAACCATCACCACCAAAAATAATAATTTGCGGCGTTTTTCCTGATAATGTATTCTTCATAAACTTAAACGAATCGTAAAAAAATATTTTTACGTATTTTGTGACCTATATGCCATTTTTTGTCACGTTGATTACATACAATTTATGTTTTTAGTGTTTTTACCGTATCTTAGTTTTATTTGTATTGTCGTTTATTTTATTTGCTATCCATTTTCTTCCGTCTGTGTCATTCGAAGATTCTTTATTTAGTATACCTAGTCTATAATAAGCTTTTCCATTGAGAATTTTATTTTTTTCATGTCATGTTTAACTTTAATCAGGCAACCTATAATATATTATTTTACTGTCGAATCAAGGGGTACGTTTTTTTCTGTCTCTATGTAAGTTTTAATTATTTATCCAACTTTCGATTCGTTCATGAGAATTCAATTCTCTGAATGAATCGACATTATTAAACCAAGATGCGTGTACGAAGGAACATTTTGTATGGCGTAGTGGACATTTCGCATCCTAATAATACCAACTGGAGGCCTCGCAGCATATATGTTCCCATACATCGATTTACTCAGAATTCAGAGTAGAACATGTTATGCGAGTTTTGTGTGTGTGTCTGTGTCCCCCCCCTTATAACTTTTGATCCGGTCAATTTACAGAGCCCAAATTTTCAAAATCTATAAACAGTTATAGGCCTACAAAACTTTTTACTCAGAATTGTGTATTTTTGTTTCAGTCAGGGGTTATCAACTTTTCAAATTTTGTTTTATTTATCCATATATCTAAGAAACCATAAAAGCTAGAACGCTGAAAATCGGTATAAACATAGATAAATACAAAATCTCAAATTATTTTTTCAAAAAAACCAGGGTTTCTCAAACATTTTTTATTAAGAAAAATATTTTTTTTTTATGATAAATTTATGAGTTTAACTGCCTATATTTCCAAATTTTTTAAAAATATCGAAAAAAGCCGAAACACCCCAACTAGATAATTTAATTTTCTATAAAAAATATTAGCATTGTATTAGCACATCCCAATTTTTTTTTAACAATTTATATAAAAATTGAATTTAGTGACGACATTGCTTCATACAATTTGTATGGCAGTCGCCTACACACAATATCTAAGAACTAAGAAGACTTAATTGTTTGATACTAATCTCCAAACATACATACATACCATCATGATATTTTCATATTCTGGGTAGGATCAAAGGACTGACCTCCATACTATCCTATCTTGACATACATTAGGGTGGATCGAAATCACGAAGTTGACAATATCAAAATCGGCATAGGTGGGATAGGTGCTCCTGGACAAGCTTATTTCAGGGTTTTATTTTTATCTTTTTGTAATTTCATCTTGAACTGCCGCAAGTCACATTTATTTTTGGATTTTGAGGAAAAAATGACAAAATGTTATCGAAAAATTTGAAATAAAAAAAAAATTTGAAAACGTTTTCTTTTATTTTTATTATGCAAATGCACCAAATAAACATAAAAAACAATAATAATCAAAATGCACATTACTTTGGTATCTTTCATTCAATATTGAAATAGGGGAAAATTTGGTTATTTCAGTCGATATTCAGCTTTAGTATTGAATTTTTTGTATTATTATTCCGGACTCAATTCTAGATTTAATAAACCCATCTTGTATTTTGGGGGTCACACACTGCACTAGAAGCTTCCGTCACTTATTTTACACACCCTTCTACAGTTTGGTTGTGACACGGGAATAAATGTAATTTCGGTAGAAATTCTGTTATTGTTACTGTTCTGTTATCTTGGTCCTCTTGTAAAAATCGTTCGAGAGCTTCATAGCTCAAATTAATTGTAACAGGTTAACCACCAGATCCTTTTCCAACTGTCGATTTGTTCAGGAGAACTTTGTTCTCTTAACATATCGACAATGTATCAAGCCAGAATACGCGAGAATTGTATGGAGAGGTCTACTTTTTTCATGGATTTTCCAACTTTGAAGTCAAAAAACACCAACTTAGAGGCTTCGCAGCATATATGTTCCATACACGGATTTACTCAGAATTCGGAGTAGAACATTTCGTGTGTCTGTGTGTGTGTGTGTCTGTGTGTCTGTGTGTGTGTGTGTCTGTGTGTCCGTCCCCCCCTTATAACTTTTGATCCGCTCAATTTATCCAACTGTCGATTTGTTCAGGAGAACTTTGTTCTCTTAACATATCGACAATGTATCAAGCCAGAATACGCGAGAATTGTATGGAGAGGTCTACTTTTTTCATGGATTTTCCAACTTTGAAGTCAAAAAACACCAACTTAGAGGCTTCGCAGCATATATGTTCCATACACGGATTTACTCAGAATTCGGAGTAGAACATTTCGTGTGTCTGTGTGTGTGTGTGTCTGTGTGTGTGTCTGTGTGTCTGTGTGTGTGTCTGTGTGTCTGTGTGTGTGTGTGTCTGTGTGTCCGTCCCCCCCTTATAACTTTTGATCCGCTCAATTTACAGAGCCTAAAATTTCAGAATATATAAACAGTTACAGGCCTACAAAACTTTTATACTCGGAATTTTGAATTTTTGTTTCAGTCAGGGGTTATCAACTTTTGAATTTTTATTTTATTTTTCCATATATCTCAGAAACCATAAATGCTAGAACGCTGAAAATTGGTACAAACATAGACAAATACAAAATCTCAAATTAGTTTTTTCAAAAAAATTCCAGGGTTTCTCAAACATTTTTTATTAAGAAAAATATTTTTTTTATGATAAATTTATGAGTTTAACTGCCTATATTTCCAAAACTTTTACAATTATCGAAAAAAGCCGAAACACCCCAACTAGATAATTTAATTTTCTATAAAAAATATTAACATTGTAGAAGAAGATCTCAATTTTTTTTTAACAATTTTTTTAAAAATTGAAATTAGTGACGACATCGCTTCATACATTTTGTATGGCAGTCGCCTATACACAATATGTAAGAAGACTTAATAGTTTGTTACTTCATCTCCAAACATACATACATACCATCATGCAATTTGCATATTCTGGGTAGGAAAAAGGATCTTCTTCCATACTATCCTATCTTGACATACATACCTACATATGTTGTATAGAAAACAAAATATCTGAAAATATTCAATAATTTGTATCTATGGGTTTATAGTTTGGTACATATTCTTCAACTATACATACTATCGCTATCGACAGTTGGATCTCATGTGTTACATGCAACTAGTGTAGTAGTAACGTTTTTTTTTATTTCCCGCCTATGCTATAGAATTTTAGACTGCGGCTGTCGCATTAATCATTTCAAAGAAACACTTTTTTTTTTCTATGCCATTCCGATTTTGACAAGCGTTTGACGACAGGCGAATCAAGGGACGGAAGTCGGAAATACATAATAGACTTATTCCTAACCACAAACGGCAAAGGTGTTGATAACATTTTTCCTGTGACCGATTTCCATACATTTTATAAAGCAACTCGCTATTATTTTTAGGTGTCAACTGAACCTAAGCAAAAAATTAAGGGGAATGGGATTAATGTACACATCATACTTTTATTTCGTTGTCTTATTTTACTGTATCCCGTTCAGTTTTCCCTTGATTCATCTGTCGCCAGACACTATTCCGATCTTGAATTCGAGAGAGCAAGAAAGTAACGCTTCCTATATCTTCGTAGAAATATATTTTTAAAAATTGTAGAAGTACCTAACCTTCTTCCCTCTGGTTTTATCAATGGGGCAAAGTACGGTATATGATTCATAATATGAAGGATACATAGAGAACTGTCTGAGGATGAATGCCAGCAAGTCGAAGAGTGAAGGAAGTAGAGCGGGTCAAATAATAAGAGAGAACAATGGCTCGAGTAAGTCAACGAATATAACTACCTGATAAAGCAAGTCAACGGAATGAACGGCTTGATAAGAAGATCGAAAGAAGACCTATGACAGACAACATAGTGAATGGACCACTTAAAACAGTAATGAATGATCGCAACATATCAAAAGGATCGCAACATATCTATCTATCTTAGAGCCAGACTTGACGGATGCAAGTGAAACCTGGTGGGGCTACTCATGACACGTTCTTAATATGTTCTTAGCTTGCCTTAATCTTAAAAATGTATAAATCAGTACTCGATCCTAATCCAATATTAATCTTTCTCTACATTTAATCATGAAAATTTGTTGATATCTACGTTTAATAGGAAATTGTCATGAATCGTTGTGTAAATTTATAGTATTATTTAATAAATTTAACCTCAAAGATTGCTAAAGTCTGAAGCTGATCTTAATTTTACTGTAATTAACTTCATGAGTAGCCCTGCTGGACATGGCAGAAGTCGCTCGAAAGCAGAATAGATGCAGTCTAAATCTCTAAATGAGATCGTTAAGAAGAATCTGTAATAGAATTATGTACGACAGGGTAATAAATGAGGACATATGGAAAGAATCTAAGATAAAAAAAGGTGTCATGAATAGAATGAAAGTGAACACATTGAAATGATTTGGGCACAAGCGGAGAATCGATGAGAAACATCTGTCGAAGAAAATATAGTGCGTACAGGAACGAAATGAGAGGTCGGGGCCGCCCGAGTAAGGGATGGCATGACTTGGTGAACGATATTTTTAAAGACAAAATATAATGTTGATATTAAAATGTGGCTCTCGGTTCTCTGTACCTATAGGGACATGGCATGTTTGTATGCTTAGTGGGCAGTGGCGGCTCTTCCTAAAGGGCTCTCGGGCTCAGCCCTCCCAAACACTTCGTTCAAAAGATTCCAAAAAATGTATGAAATTGTATCTTGGGAAAACATTATTTTCTAATTAATGTTTGCTCTCTTACGCCTATATTTATATCTAGTGAAAGTATTTAAACTTAGCTGCTTTGTAACAAGCAAGATTCTATGAAATATTTCATTCCTCGGGCACAGTCGACTTGTGCCCGGAGAACCCATACAATTCACTCGACCGCCCGCTGCCGCCGCAGCTCGCCGTACATGCTGAATGTATGTCGATTTCGAGCGAAACGGGGCAGTGCCCGCGAAGAATTACAGTATATTTTCATTCATTCATATTTTGTTGTTCATCGCTATGGTCGATCAGCAGTTGCAATTTCTTTCTGGCTAACATTATTGATTTCATAATATTACATAGTTTAAACTATAAATCATCCGAAATATATCAGAATTTTTATTTAATTAATTGAAATCATAATATTATAAAAAAAAAAAACAAAATTGATATTAGACAAAAAATTTGTAAAATCAGGAAGCTGTCTTGCGGCTGCTGCCAAAAGTCATTTTTCAATTTTGCGTGGACAAAATTTATTTGCTGTAAATTTTGATGATACAAAATAATTTATAATTTATCGATGCATTATATTATAAACGTTATTAAAAACCCAACCAAAAACAGCATAAATGAACAGGTTTGCGTTTTAATTTCTGACATACAAAATAATTATGGATAATTCTAATAATTTTGATGTACGAAAATAATATTGAGCCACATATATGCTTTCTGATTCCTGTTGAAAGTTTATTTATCTTCTACGTAAAATTATAATTTTGAGCCCCTCTAAGATTTAAGGTCACCAGCCGCCACTGTTAGTGGGGTACATTTTGAGATACCATTTTTCTCCCAAAGATCTCTCTTATATCTTCATACTTAGTCTCCCTCATCTTATATCATTATGGATATCACACATTTCTCTTTTCGTACTGAAAATATTAATAGCATTTATAGAACAAGCAAATGTTTAAAAAAATAGAGTTTTATGGAAATATTTCATTATGTAGTTGACAAAAAATGACATTTATGAAAATCAATTTCAATAAAATATTTTCAAATATGACAAAACCTAGACACAAAAAAAAATGAAAATCAAATAGGGGTCGTATTACGCATGTTATATGAGAAAACGGTAAGATAATCTTTCCCTCTCCAAATTCTCAAGTCGTATTACACATGTTATTTGGTATTACAGAAGTTATCTTACCCTATCTGCATCTCACGCGACTGTCATTATCTGTCAAATTACGATATTTGTGAGATTTCGGTGAGGTGATGGTGAGGTACCAATTTAGCTACCTTATCCATACAAATGTGGAAAAAATAGTCAACAACATATTTTTTGGAGACTTCTGTAATTTAAATAATTATATTTAAATACTAACTTACACGAATACGCGAACCTCAAGGCCATATTCGATAAAAAAGCAGTTATATATATACAGACGCACTGTTGAATTTGTTAAAAAAAATCTCATTGATTTGAATTTTATGACCTAAACAATGTCAGGTATCATAAAATTAACTCGATGCTTATGTGAAGAAAGTATTTAAAATCCATAACTACAAAGTTTTACATGTATGCTAATGAAAAAAAAACATAATAATTGTAATACAAGAGGAAGTAAAATGAACAATTTTAGGAGTGTGCCATTACTAGAAATATGTGTATGCTTAGGTTAGGTTTGGATATGGGTACTTTCATTGTACATATTTAACTTAATGAACTCTTGTTTTGACTACACTGGTTGAAGCGTCCAGCGCGAGTTGACTACATCATTTGTTTGACAGTGTTTAATGCTTTGAATAACCTGGCACCACAATACATTCAAGAGTTATGTCAGAGAAAAGAGCTAACTGGGAGGTATCTCACACTCAGGTCTTCTGGATCACAGAGTAACAACTCCCTAAAGAAGTTAGACATAGACAACTAAGCGGCTTATAATGATCGATACTTAAGCGTGAGTGGTCCTATAAAGTGGAATAGATTGCCTCCAGATATCCGTAGTGCACAAAGCAAGAGCACATTCTCTAAAAGACTGAAAACAGCTTTGTTTCATAGAGCAACATTAGACAGAATATAAGTGCCCTTGGAATGATCCTGAATCATTAAACGGCGTTATATAAATTATTTATTATTATTTGATTCTAATAAAAATAAAATTTGGCATTTTCTTAGCAAATCCAAATTTTAATTTGATTATACCAATGAAATAAGTTTTGCATCAAAATTTCCTGACTACATACAATGAAATACTACAAGACGCTACATAATATTATATGAATTAAATTCTTTTCCTGATTTTAAAGTGTGCACTTTATATATTATAATCTAATATAGTGGACCAAGGTTTTAATTTTATCAGTTACCAATTTCATTCTTCTATAACACAAAAATTTACTCAAAGAATAATAAATCCATTTTTTACCCTTAAAACCTGATGCCATACGCCTCTAATCTTGTAAACATTCATGCATCGTGTCATACATGCTCGTCAATTGTTAAAGTTTCTTACGTTTCACATGGTCATACTACACTTTTCTAAAATGACCCATACTATTCACTCCCGTCTCGTACACCCTTGTATATTCTTTTAATATGGCCAAACTACCTCAGGGCATTCACTCTCATTTTGCTAATACTTACTTACTTAACGAGTCCGGAATTCAGATTTTGCCACTCCAATGTGTGGCGGCGGCAATCGCCCTGTCGGTTAATCTTATCAGGTCGTTCATGTGACAGCCTTCGTCCAGTTTTGCTATAATATTCTTCTTTATGTATCACAGATTATACTTTTAGTTTTTTCGAATACCAGTATCTTAGATTTACTAACATTTAAGTAATACTCAATTCGTTCTGCAGGCATCCTTCATACACTTTATTCACTAAATATTGCAATCACACGTTCTGCAATCAAAACTGTTTCATCTGCATAATAAATAATAAAACTGTTTAATACAAATAAATATATAAGGTACATATTTATTACAAAACACATGAAATGTGGACTTATACTATATACTTACATGCCATCACGCCATGTTCCTCACAGGGTAGGCAGAGAGAATGGAACGCCACATTTTTTCATCTTGACACACATTCATCACCTGTCAACATTCATGCATCGTCTGTTGTTTATGCTTATTACATTTCTGTTTATCAAAATATCGTTCACACGGTCATGTCATCTTTTTCTTGCAGGCATCCTTCATACACTTTATTTACTAAATACTGCAATCACACGTAATGCAATCAAAACTGTTTCATCTGCATACATCAAATCATGTACGATTGATTTGTATCAAAACAACATTTACATACTTTAATGTTAAAGCAGTGCAACATTAACAGCGTGCAATTAAAAGACATTGTATTAAAGTATATTTGTTTATTTAACATCAATAAAAAACGAGTGGGTTGTGGCCAACACTAAACTCTCCACACCATGATAAGCGTTAATTTTTTCTTCTTGAAATGTTGACAATTTCAATATGGTAAAGAATGCTTATGTTGTATGAAATATTTTAATAAAAACAGATAAATTTTGTTTTAAAGAGCGATAGAGCATTTTCAAAATTATAACACGTGATATCATATGAAGAATTTTTTTGTTATTTATGGAAAGCTAATCAGTTCTATGTTCAAGCTCTTTACCTTATAACATGAAATCAAATTGCTGAACTTTTCCATACATAAGAAATTTATATATTTCTATACATTTTTTCATACTAAATTTTACTACCAGGAATATATATTTTCTAACGATAGTATATTTTTATGT
Source organism: Molanna angustata (assembly GCA_963576475.1). NCBI lineage: Eukaryota > Metazoa > Arthropoda > Insecta > Trichoptera > Molannidae > Molanna > Molanna angustata. The sequence continues at coordinate 19,043,668 of OY754967.1, read as the reverse complement.
TAAGATAGCCAAACTATAAATGCAGTATGGTGTAGAATGATTATGTTGTATGAAATATTTTAATAAAAGCAGATAAATTTTGTTTTAAAGGACGTTAGAGCATTTTGACAATTTTGACATGTGATATCATATGAAGAAATTTTTTGTTATTTATGGAAAGCTTATCAGTTCTATGTTCAAGCTCTTTACATTATAACATGAAATCAAATTACTGAACTTTTCCATACATAAGAAATTTATCTAATTACATTTTTATTCATACTAAATTTTACTACCAGGAATATAAATTTTCTTCCGATAGTATATTTTTATGTTAAGATAGACAAACTATTAATGCAGTATTGTGAAGAATGCTTATGTTGTATGAAATATTTTAATAAAAGCAGACAAATTTTGTTTTAAAGAACGCGAGAGCATTTTCAAAATTTTGACACGTAATATCATATGAAGAAATTTTTTGTTATTTATGGAAAGCTAATCAGTTCTATGTACAAGCTCTTTACCTTATAACATGAAATCAAATTACTGAACTTTTCCATACATAAGAAATTTATATATTTATATACATTTTTTATTCTAAATTTTACTACCAACGATTTATTCTCTAACGATAGTATATTTTTATATTAAGATAGACAAATTTTTATATTAAGATAGCCCCATAAGCAGAATCGGTGGTGTTGTTTACAATATCAGATGTTGTCTTCTAAGAGGTTTTTCTTTGTGGTCATGGTAACATTTCATAACTGAAAAAAAAGAAAAAATAATAGTAACATAAAAATAATAATAGGCTAATTTGATAGGATTTTTCATAACAGTCATTGTATTAAATAATAGTAGAAAACCAAAACATATTTCATATTAGTATGAATGATGATACTAGCACAGCATGAATTATACCAAAGAAGTTAATTATAATGACATCTATGGATTTAAATTGTACCAACATATTCTATCTACAGTTTTGGCTTTACTGATGTATGATAATATAAAAAAGTATTTTAACCAATCTTGTCAAAATCAATTTAAAGTATATATAGGACTCGCCAAGCGAATGTATATGGGTGATATCACCTGTGTATAAACCAATTTTAACAATTTAAATTGTATCAACCAATAAAATCAGTTGGTGTTCGACGTTATTCAGCGTATTGAGGCACATTTCCCCTGACCTTTGCAAAAATGATTTATAAAACTGTCACCTACATCCTCTTATATGGCGAGCACTAATAACATTGTAATTGTTTCTATAGACACTCAAAAGATTATTTTTAAGTAAACATGTACGCTCAAAATTTTCTTATACTAGTCGTTAACGCCTTTATAAAGCATACTTTATGTACTCAAGATTTTTATGAATAATTTTAAAATCCAATACCTACCGTCGACTGTCGCCATAAGTCTTCTTCTTTTTGGATCTGTTAGCCTGTTAAAGTCCTGTGTCAGTTTCCTTCCTGTGACGTAGAATGCCAGCTATCCTTCTATCTTTTGGGAGGACGTCCTGAAGGTCTGCTTTCTTGGCGAACATTATCCCTGGCTACTTTTGTTTGTTCGTGTTCATTCCATAACCTATGTTTCATTGTTCCAAGTTTTCTAGAGCAGAATGACAGTTCTCTGAAAATATCATTTTTGTTGGTTAAAATGTACTAATTTGCGTACAGTAAAATATAAATTGTGAAAAGTGCAAAGATATTATAGTAAAAGGCTTTATATTATGTATGGGAGTTATCTAGTTTACGGTTATGATAAGTAATTTCATATAAATCTTGTTTTTTTATAACTCTTGTTCATTGTTGTTTTTTTTTCAGAATTGTCAAATTCAACATCTTATAAAAGCAATAATGAACAAAATTAATAATCTTTTTTAGTAGATATAGCAAGAATACAGATTCCCACTATAATATAAATGCTTTCATAAGGTACGTTGTACATTATAAATCAATGTTTATAACTCATATGAAAATACTGTAAATACGTAATAAAATAACAAAAGTATTTAATTAACTTACCAGATTCCAAATAATTGTGCCCAGCCGGCAACGTTTATTTTGTTTTATATGTTTATTTATCTAAATACGAAAATAAACGAAGAAATTGCAATATAACCTCGCGAACTTTTATGACCAAACAACGAAACAACAAAATGTCAAAATCGTACGACATGGATTCACACGAACCATAGAAAATAGAGTTGCCATTAATTAAAAGTAGTGGCGCTCGCAGACGATGGCCAAAAAGATACACTCAAAGTAAGGTAAGATTAATCTTAACTTACTGTACATTATAGGTTATCCAAAATACCGTTGCCAAGGAAAGATAGATCTTTCCTTAAAACAATCTTACAGTGAGGTACCTCAACTTTTTCTTATTTTTTTCTCAAGATAACTAACGAAATTCCAGCCTAGGTCTCTTTGAACCCGGCACCTGCATCACTCATAATTTCGTTCGTTGAAAACAGATGACGAATATTTGGGATTGTCGGCGTTATTTCAGTCAGGGGTACCTGTCAACGCAGGGAGTAAATAAAAAATAATCTTCAATTGTGAAGTTAAAATGCAAAAGAGACTATTTCCATTTTAGTAACTTTACTCCACAGTGATGTTCCGTCTGAGGGACAGCAAAGACTTGCTTCAAGGAATCCAGCAGCGAAACTCGGATGTAACCTTGTTAGTGAGGACTTCAGCCTGAATGAGACTTAGCACAGTGACTGGGTAAGCTCCAACTTGGATGTTAATAAGTATATGGAAACTCCAACGAAGATACCTCCAGGTTTCGAGCTGCCAAGAAGGCTGTGGACCTCCCTGAATAGGATCCGCACTGGACATGGACGCTGCAACTACCTTATGGCAAAGTGGGGCATTGTTCCATCCGCACAATGCGATTGCGGCCACCCCTTTCAAACAATGCAACACATATTGGAAGAATGCAGCGTCCATGCATATGAAGGCACAAAGTCGGACATTTGCGAATTGACACCAGCATTTGTGGATTGACGACCCTCGACGTGAATGTGTTTTGTGTTTGCTTGCTGTCATTGCTGTGTTTTGTTCATTTTGACTAACATTTTGACACTTTTGAGTACAGTCAGATGTATTGAAACCATTTTTTTTTTAATTTTTTAATTTTCATGTACCTATGTCAAAAATGACTATTTCCAGGATTTAGTCACTTTCGACATAAAATTAATTCTTAAGGAATAAATTCATGGATTATTTTGGATCAAAAAACCATTAGTATAAAGAAGATATTTATTAAAATAGTTATAATAGTGAATACAAAAATAAATCATTAAATGGAAATAGCCAATTTTGTAATAAATTTACTAAATTTTTTTACGTGGAAATAGTGCATTTTGCATAAAATGTGATTTTTTAATTAATAAAGTCTCTATTTTGACATTTTAGCGAAAAAATAATTACACCAACGGCTTCCTTATCCTTAAATTAGTATAACCCCATATATAACTCAAAATCGTTATTTTTGGAGATAGTTCTTTTTGCATTACAACCTCACAATTATAATAACAGCCATCGACAGTAAAGAGTTGTGAGAAAATATTGTTAGTCGCTGTTGTCACTCGAGCTACACTTCATTTCACGTGGAATCCAAATAAAAAGTGACAGATTGTAGAGGGTAAGAGAAGGGGGTGGATGAAACAAAAGGATGGGAAGAGTTGGAAGAAGTCAAAGGAAGAATTTTCAACATTCTCACTACTTATTAGATGAGGCCGATAAAATGAAACCCTCCAACCGATAGTATTTTGATAATTCTAAAGTTTTTTGTGCCAACGCAGTGGAACTCCACTTTTATATTAATGAATAAAATATACATAACAATGTACTTTTCCACTTAATTCGTTGCGTTTATACCTTGATAATACCGAGCCACCTCGGCGTAAACGTTTAGTCATAATCAATCATATTTTGTGGAATGTACTTTTTATGACATATTTTAAATAGGTCAATAGAGACGAAATTATAGGAGATCCGAGAAATCAAGGCACGTACAGGACTAACGGCCTTTCATTGGCTGGTTAGAAAAAAAATTCATCGTCACTCCATATATGGCGATGGTGTTTCGGATTGTTTTCAACAGAAAAGACTTTCATGATTCACATAATATGTAAGGTAGGTATCAGTAGCGGAATTGCTTATAGAAGCCGAAAATCTTGGCTTGCCTATGAATATTATGTTAAGAAATCATTCACTATAAGATTAAAAATTGAACCGTATGTAGATACGATGCTTGACAGGGAAACAAATTTAAATATTATTTTGTATGAGATTTTAAAATATTTTCATGGTCACTCAAATGAACAACGATGCTAAAAAAACATTTCGACATTTCCAAATTTTCGTTCAGGGTTTGCCTAGTCCGAAGGTTCTAGGTACGCTCCTGGTAGGTATATATTGTATAGAACTTTCAAAAATTGGATTGATAGGAATATCAAAAAGAAGCCATAATTGATGAACGTTGCGCAAGCACATAAAGTGATCACGTAAACGGCCTATGACAGTTCGTAAGTCCTGTAGGTGCCTTTATTTACCGGTTCTCCTATAATATTCCAACTTCGTCTCTATTGAGATGTCAAAAAATTGTAATAAAATAACATTGACTCCCGACAGGGTAAAAATCCAATTTGTTAGCATATATGCAACTTTTAAAATATTGAAGCTTGACTGCATAAAAAAAGAAAATTTGCAGTACATTGGACATGCGAAGAGAGGAAATAAGTACCGACTCCTGCACTTTGGTTTCCAAGGAAGGACACATGATCGTCAACCTTCGTAGAAGACAAAGATTTCAATATAATATTTTGGCAGACCACTATTAGAAATTTCTTTTAAGCCCGCGCCTAACGACAACAAGTATAGATATTTGTTTATCGCTAGGCCGAGTTCATCGCCCTCGACGTCAAGCTAGTGATAATAACGAGTGAGTGACATTGAACCTGCCACCCTTAGCACCAGATCTATATAAGGGAGTGTACGCCTATGCACGACGCCACTTTACGACCCCGCGGGCACGCTGACTCTTCACAACGCGACCACTGGTCGCTTCTCGACCACGCCGTCTCATCGTCACTTCACGCCGTTACGACACCGCGTGCACGCTGTCTCTTCGCTACACGACCAACGGTCGCTTCTCGACCACGCCGTCACTTCGTCACTCGACCACCGGTCAACTCTCGACCCCGCGAGCACGATGGTACTTCACCACGCGAATACTTGGTCACTTCGACTCGCTCGTTATACCTACTCATAGTGAGAAATTTCCGTTGTAAATGTTATATTGTTTGTAAATTTACCTATAAGAAAACTGTTAATTTTGATCAATATACTCATTGTAATTTTGAACCTATTCTTTCTTCTTCATATCCTCAAATCCACTATCCTTGTAATCTTAATTTATAGCATATCAAATCACTTTGATTTGATACAGCAACTGGTAACCACTTGGTTAACCAACACGCTTTATTGATGACCGCTTGGTTGCCAGTACCTACGCTAAATTGATGACCCCGACGTGATGGAGTAGATGGAGACGGAGTACTCCGTGCAATGAGTGAGTCATGGTATATCGCGCGTTTGATTTCTTGGTTGACACCATATTGCAGTTTTCCATACATTTCAACACTTACTAGATAACTGTTATCTAAATCTTAATGAACAAAGTGATTTTTCTACAAATAAATCCGAAAACAATTCGCATTAGTCGTTATTCTCTATAAAAAAACGATGTTTTCTGTCCACCTTGTAGTCAAAAGTCCCGCGGAAAAAATCCTCACTTCGATTCAAACAATATAATTTGCTAACTGCAACATCTAGTATATTCCAACTGTCGATTTGTTCAGGAGAACTTTGTTCTCTATATAACATATCGACAATGTATCAAGCCAGAACACGCGAGAAATGTATGGAGAGGTCTACTTTTTTCACGGCATTTCCAACTTTGAAGTCAAAAAACACCAACTTAGAGGCTTCGCAGCATATATGTTCCATACACGGATTTACTCAGAATTCGGAGTAGAACATTTCGTGTGTCTGTGTGTCTGTGTGTGTGTCTGTGTGTCTGTGTGTGTGTGTGTCCGTCCCCCCCTTATAACTTTTGATCCGCTCAATTTACAGAGCCTAAAATTTCAGAACATATAAACAGTTACAGGCCTACAAAACTTTTATACTCGGAATTTTGAATTTTTGTTTCAGTCAGGGGTTATCAACTTTTGAATTTTTATTTTATTTTTCCATATATCTCAGAAACCATAAACGCTAGAACGCTGAAAATTGGTACAAACATAGACAAATACAAAATCTAAAATAAGTTTTTTCAAAAAAATTCCAGGGTTTCTCAAACATTTTTTATTAAGAAAAATATTTTTTTTATGATAAATTTATGAGTTTAACTGCCTATATTTCCAAAACTTTTACAATTATCGAAAAAATCCGAAACACCCCAACTAGATAATTTAATTTTCTATAAAAAATATTAACATTGTAGTAGAAGATCTCAATTTTTTTTTAACAATTTTTTTAAAAATTGAATTTAGTGACGACATCGCTTCATACATTTTGTATGGCAGTCGCCTATACACAATATGTAAGAAGACTTAATAGTTTGATACTTCATCTCCAAACATACATACATACCATCATGCTATTTGCATATTCTGGGTAGGAAAAAGGATCTTCCTCCATACTATCCTATCTTGACATACATACCTACATATGTTGTATAGAAAACAAAATATCTGAAAATATTCAATAATTTGTATCTATGGGTTTATAGTTTGGTACATATTCTTCAACTATACATACTATCGCTATCGACAGTTGGATCTCATGTGTTACATGCAACTAGTAAATTAACAGTTTGCCAATCTGTCAAATCAGAATTATTCAAGGCAGAGAAATTTTACTGAAGAATAGAAAATTTTCTTACAGTGTTAGTAATTTTTGCTAATACCAATTTTTTCTGTGTTTTCTTTCATCAAATAACATAGTTTTAATGATGTTTTCTGGGTGGCCAAAATAAGAATTTCGTTGTATGAACGGATCTATGTATAAAACTTTTTAGATTATCTGTTAATTATATTTATGATTTAATTAAGTGGTAAAGGTTTCTGGATTCATCGAAACTTTAATTCATTTTAATTTTAAACCACATCATTATAGCAATTTGTCATCATAAGCAAATTTTCAGATGGATTAGGAGAAGAATTCTGTTCGAATTCTATTATCGTAGAATTCTATTCGCTGTAGACAACCATCTTGAATGAGTTAGCTTTCCTGGAGCTCTTTTTAAAATGCTGATTGAGCAACTACCTGAATTGATGGCTTCTCACATTTCGTATAAGTATTTCTGATCCAAACTAAATTCCTTTTTATTTGATACCTTTGGAATGGTACATCGTATCTGTGAAAAGTTTACTAATTTAAAATTTTCACTTATAATGACATCTTTTCTAATAGGACCAGAAAAAGCTTGTGGACAATTCGTAGGACCTTCGACATATTCAAACAAATGTCATAGTGGAAGTTCATTGGCCCGAAATTGGCAAACAAATCAGAGTAAAGGCTTCGAAATTTCTACTTCAAGAAGCCTTATTACACCTCCTTGCATACCTGTGTTAGACACAGTTTCATGACATCCCACTGCGACAAGTTTTTGGATATTAAATTTGATTTGGGTTAAAAATTGGAACAACTTGGGTTAAAAAAGTTTTTTTATATTGTTAAATAGATTCAACTTTTGAAGATATTTCTTCCGATGTATCACTAACAACGTTTGCCATTTTATGCGAATAACCCTTATTTAATTGTGAAATCCATAGATATCATTAAACACTTCTTAATAAGATGGTAAAGGGTTAATAGGTGAATCCTTACTTGCTCCAAATATTACACAGGTTACATCTTTTTCTCATAAAACCAGAACCACTGCACTGGCACACGCAAATTGTTTTTTTTCCTACTACACAACATAGTATTCGTCACACATCTTGAACCATTTTGCCGTGGAGGGGGGCGATTTGCACATCCAAGCAAAAAGACACAAAATTGCGGTCTACGCACCCAGAAGTCTGGCTCAAGTTACGATAATTATACTATACGCTCTTTACTTAAGTAATCGGCTTATTACCCCCCCCCCCCTTATTACTCAACACCCTATACATTTATACATTATGACGATGTAAAAAAATATAAAACCCAACCATATAACTTAAATTTTATGTTAATGTAAGTGATTCGAATTGTAATAATCTATCAATATTTTTGGTAAGAAAAACGCATTTTTCAAGGCCTTTGGGCCTGTTCAAGGCATCAAAATATTTTTATGTTTTTTTTTAATATCTTTAACTATATTAAAGAATAAAATTCCGGGGTAAAAAATTGATATTTTATTTTATAACTACTTTTCGAATGCTTTATGAAACATCAAAAATTCACAAAAAGGATTAATTTTCAACATCTATGCGGCAGTTCAAGACATATTTTTTTTTATAAATTTACTATGCAGAATGTCTTAAAATAAGCTAGAGCACCTATTGCAGGGGTGCCAAAATCGAAATTCTGAGAAAAAAAAATCCCCATACAAAAGTGATCCACCCTAACATACATACCTAGGTACATGTGTTGTATAGAAAACCAAATATCTTAAAATATTAAATAATATGTATTTATGGGTTTATAGTTTGGTACTTATTCTTCAACTATACATACTATCGTTATCGACAGTTGGATCTCATGTGTTACATGCAACTAGTTTTATTAATCATATCACGACACACTTAATTTTTTTTCCAATTGAGTTGGTTCATACGTCGATACAATTCATAGGGATGGTGAGTTTCTAAATCTGTTATATATTTTAAAGTATTAAATAGATCGTCTTTTTCATGAACGCATGTGTTAAAATGTGATAAAATAAATAATTTGTGATCCCCGCGAGGGACATGGCGTGATGGTATGTATGTATGTATTTAATAGTTAAATTAAAATTTAGATAGTTAAATTTTTACTTGAGAAATGTGTTTTAATGGGTTTCGAAACAATAAGGCATATTATATTGAACGATTCATGCAATTATTGTACATAATATATATATATATATATATATATATATATATATATATATATATATATATATATATATATATATATATATATATATATATAGATCCCACTACATTTTTTGCGTCCGCCAAATATCCGACAGGTCGGCGTCCACCACTTCTACTTATTATTTTAGGTTTATGTTTGTGAATTTAGAGCTATTTGTTGCTCACAATCATTGTAGCCATAAGGTTTTTCTTGTAAATTGAAAAATATAAATATTCAGTTTTATCCTATTTTGGTACGTTTGACACGTCATTTTCATACTTGCGTCCATGTGTATATTTTTTGTATATTTTACAAATATCTTCCTATAGTTTTCACGTCCATATTTTTATCTTTATTACTGCGTCCGGTGTATATTTTTTGTATATTTTATATATTTCTTCATATAGTTTTCACGTCCATTTTTCTATCTTTATTACTACTTCCGGTGTATATTAAAAAACTTTCCTATGCATAATTGACATCACACTTGCGTCCATGTGTATATTTTTCGATATTTTATATATTTCGTATATTTTATATAGTTTTCACGTCCATTTGTTCTAGCTTTCTTACTACGCCTTCTGTACACAGGCGATTTCTTAGTGTGTACATAAGTGCACTACACTGCCTTCTAAAATTAATAAATATATATTATATCCAAAAAACTTATTCAAAACACTTGCAAAAATACGTTATAATGGTACCTAGTAACTTTGTTAGTAGATGCGTGTTTGTATATAGCGCCAAAATTCGTATATTATAGGATTGTGTCCATAATTTATATGAACGTAATTTTTCTACATATTATCTCATACTAATACGAAATTTTGCCGATCCGTTATTGTGAGCGACACAGATAGCGCTTCATTGGTATGTGTTAGAAAAGGACAGAACACTGTCCCGGTCCGTGCTTTGCTCCAGACATGCGTATTGAAGACATAAATACTGTCCATAATGAGTAAACGTCAACATGCGTAATAACAACATTTTACTTATTATTTGTAAGGATTATTTTACATTAACTTACGTACAATGTTATGACAAACATCTGTGGTGTGATTGTGAAGTTTGTCCAAATGTTCATTAGTGTCAGAGTAAAATTAAAAACATCTTTTGTAATATCAATAAGGATATTAAAAAATATATATCAATTAAATTGCTCGTTCTATATTATAGGGATGTTTATTTCAATGTCGATGGACTGATATTATCAATTTAACAACTATGTTTTTTTAAATACCTACGATGTTTAGAAACATATTGTGAATTATTGTTCAATTTATTGACAGCTTACTGTTGAGTCCAACGGTGTTTTTATACGCAGTTTTGAAGAAAACTACATTATTATAACATAAGACCATCTCAATGTTTTTTCAACGATGTTACACCAACAAACATTTGATCTCCTCTATCCTAGAGTTTTATACAATCGTGTAATCGAAAGGCATGCACAAATTTAAGAGCGTTGAACTTTTTTTTTTAATTTTCATATAGATATCAACCGGGAGTAAAACATCTAGGATTTTATGAATCTTTTATATATTTTGAAGTACTCGTATATTATACAAATAACAAAAGTTTTTATTTGATTTTTTTGTTGTGATATATTTAGTCAAAAGATAATTTTGTGTTAAAAAATGTTGGGGAAATTCATTATTTAAATATTATATAAACACACTACATAGGTACCTACTTTATTTAATGTCACTATTTATTAGACGAAGTACTTACGTACTAGGTACATCATATAAATTTAATATGTACCCAAACATTATTTCTTTCAAAATAAATAATAGAATAAAACAAAATTCAAAGGATCGCCATTGAAAAAATATATAAATATAAAAATAATAATAAATACTTCCTTGCACCCTGCGCATGTGGCCATTTCATTGCTATTCGACAATTTCATCGAATTTATTTACCTAGTGTTTCCAGCCCCGACAAGCAAGAGTTACGTGAGAAATAATTTTAAATAAATTTATAAACATGAATGTAGATACCTACATATTATGTTTATCTAAAAATGAACTGCAGATAATTTCAATCACGAGCCGCCTATGCTTCTGATTGTGGTACATAATCAATAATCAGAGTGTCTATCGTCCGAATATGGGCTCCGGTTTTTCTATTTGACTTTAAAGTTGGAAAAACCGTAAAAAATATAGACCCTACATACAAATATCGCGTATCCTGGCTTGAAACATTGTCGATATGTTAAGAGAACAAAGTTCTTTTAAACAAATTGATGGTTGGATCAATATTTAGGAACTAAAACACTGAACGAAAATGAATATCAATATTCGATGGATACCTCGACTTTTATAAATTTGATCATTTTTAAAGAAACTAACACACTGAACGAAAATCAATATTCGATTGAAATCTTGACTATTATAAAACTAGTTGCATGAAACACACGAGATCCAACTGTCGATAGCGATAGTATGTATAGTTGAAGAATAAGTACCAAACTATAAAATCATTAATCCAAATTATTGAATATTTTAAGATATTTTGTTTTTTATACTAAATGCATGTAACACATGAGATCCAACTGTCGATAGTGATAGTATGTACAGTTGAAGAATAGGTAAGTACCAAACTATAAACCCATAAATACAAATTATTTAATATTTTAAGATATTTGGTTTTCTATACAACACATGTACCTAGGTATGTATGTCAAGATAGGATAGTATGGAGGTCAGTCCTTTGATCCTACCCAGAATATGAAAACAGCATGATGGTATGTATGTATGTTGGGAGATTAGTATCAAATTATTAAGTCTTCTTAGATATTGTGAGTAGGCTACTTCCATACAAATTGTATGAAGCAATGTCGTCACTAAATTCAATTTTTATAAAAATTATTAAAAAAAATTTGAGATGTGCTAATACAATCTTAATATTTTTTATAGAAAATTAAATTATCTAGTTGGGGTATTTCGGCTTTTTTCGAAATTTTTAAAAAGTTTGGAAATATAGGCAGTTAATCTCATAAATTTATCATAAAAAAAATATTTTTAGAGGATATTAGACGAGAATGTATGATTGAAAGAAATATCGTAAGTAAGATTAAAATAAATGCCCTAAGGTGGTTCGGCCACATAGAAAGAATGAAAGATGACCGTCTGACAAAAAAAGTATACAAGTCTGATAAAAGAGGAACGAAAAGTAGAGGTCGGCCAATAAAAATTTGGCACGATCACATAAATGGGATTTTGAAAGATGGTGATGTTAGAAGTAAGAATAATAGAAGAGCGTGTATGAGACGATGTATGAACGTGAATGAAGCGAGGAAGGTATTTCAAGAGAGAGGAGTCTGGCATTCGGTTCTCTCTGCCTACCCCAAATAGGGAAATGGAGTGATGGTATGGCTAAGGGACTACCATACACATTGTATGAAGCAATGTCGTCACTAAATTCAATTTTTATAAAAATTGTTAAAAAAATTGAGATGTACTACTAGAATACTGCTATTTTTTATTGAAAATTAAATTATCTAGTTGGTGTGTTTCGGATTTTTTCGATATTTTTAAAAACTATGGAAATATAGGCAGTTAAACTCATAAATTTATCATGAGAAAAAATTTTATTTAACAAAAAATGTTTGAGAAACTCTGGAATTTTTTTGAAAATACTTATTTGAGATTTTGTATATGTCTATGTTTATACCAATTTTCAGCGTTTTAGCTTTTATGGTTTCTGAGATATATGAAAAAATAAAGTAAAATTCAAAAGTTGATAACCCCTGACTGAAACAAAAATTCTAAATTCTCATATATTCTACTAAGATTGTGTGTGATTGTCATACATAAATTATTGACAGCTTAGCAAGTTATTTTTTTTCAGTTCAACAAGTTAGCGGCGCGATAATGATTATGTTGTGCATATTATATGTGTTTATTAGTTTAAATAATATGTGTTTAAAAAATCAAAACAGATTAATAGCTCTACATGTTAATAATATGATGTTTGTATCTGCTTCATCTTTGAACGTAAAAAAACGATCACATTTCCTCTTACCGTTATCTTCTCAATTTGCCTAAGATACAACAGCGATATATTATACTTTGTCACTTCTATACAATACGCTCTTTAACCCTATGTAATTCACCGCAGTAGGTACGTTAAAACCAAATTCACCTATTTATCTAATCACGGCCTATCGCTTCGATCTGCTGAACGTACTACATTAACTATCCCAATTCACAACACTGAATTTTTCAACTCAACCTTTGAAGTATGTTCAGCAAGACTCTGGAATAATTTGAGTCCTGATATAAATAACTTCGTCAAACTCGCTTTCCATTTTCAAGAAAAGACTAAAGCAGGGATATCTCTCCGAAAATACCTGATCCCTCTCCTTTTCCTTCCTTCCCTTTGCTACGTAATATTTACTAAAGAAGGAATATTTACCCCTTGACACCTGATCTCGGTTTCCTCTTCTTGTTCTTTCCCAATCCTTTTTTTTTGTTATGCTATTATTTTATTTTTTTTATTGTTTATCTTGGTGTTATGTATATTTTCTTTGTTCTTTTTTAGCTTTCATTTTTTGTTGATGTAGGTACATATATAATTCTGTCAATCTGGTTGCTTGGAAAAAATTGCCTAATGGCAATAAGCCCGCTTGTGTGCTTTATATTTGTTTATATTATGTACAAAAAGATAAATAAATAAATATGAATTTTATTCTTATTATTAGGACGCGTTTCGCCTAGTAAGGGCCTTATATTTTCTGTCTATAAAATATACTTAGGTTTTAACATCAAGATTACACAATAATTAGATATGTTTAGCTCAAATTTAATGTCACGGATTATTGCGCTAAAAATCAGATGAACATATTATCCACATCTCAAAATGAAGAATATCTATTATTAAAAAGAAGGCTACGACTATTTACACGACTCAACCATTGACGAAAACCAAAAATAACCACAGAAAACGCAGATAAATCAAGTTATAAAAATATTTACCTTTGTTTATACTTTGTTATAATTGTAGATCTCGATAAAAAAATGATTTATAAAATTAAGTAAATGTAATAAGATGACAATATTATTTATTTTTTCTTCAAGTTGGTTTCCATGATGCATTTTTATGACCATTGAAAAAATGACAAAGGTAAATATTTTTGTATTTTGATTTATCTGCACTTTCTATGGTTATAAATGACCTAAAAACATAGACGACGTCAGAAAATTTGTCGTGTAAATAGACACTTTTTGGCGGGAAAACGCTTTTCCCGCCAATTCCGGTCGTAAAAATAGTGGCACCGTAAAAAGAAAATAATGATAGACTTAAGACAATAATTTTGAAAGAACAACCTTTAATTCTAAATATTACGAAATACATTATTAAAACTGAATTACTAACTCATGCACCATATTATAATAAATTCCCTCGAGGTTACTTTAATATAGTTATCGTTTTCTACATTTTAAACAATTACGATACACCCTATAAGTTAAAAAAATACACTATCAATTATTTTTCCTAAATGGCATATACGACATACTTAGTAGGTATACATTGCAGATAATATTGAATCATTTTGTGCAAAATATTTGGCAGAAGAAAATAATTATTGTTTTACGTATATATTTTAATAAATAATTTAACATAAAAATGTTTACGAAAAACAAATATTTTTCAATTATTTTGTGTATATTTTGATGATTTTATTTCAACTAAGATACATAGGTTAGACTTAAATCACTCAAAAAGTATAGTAAAACGTTTTAGACTTCAATGTATCTCTATATACTTAGTGCAGATCATTGAACAAATTAGTACTTGGAGTAAGTTACTTTTTAATTGTTTGTGCGGAATGTTTAGTTTTAATATATCTTTCATTATGTTAAGAGTTATGTACACTTAATTAACTTTTTAATTGTTTGTGTGAATGTTTAGTTTCAATATCTCTTACATTATTTTAAGTATAGATCATTGAACTATTCAGTACTAATGTAGTGTGAGTTACATACACTACAATTACTTTTTAATTGTCTGTGCGGAATGTTTATTTTTAATATCTCTATATTATACATATGTGCAGATCATCGCACTACATAATGTTTTAATAAAAAGATTTGACAAATACGACTAGATCAGGGGCAAGTCCGGCCAAGAAGTGAAATCTTGGATATAATTATATTAGATATCTTAAGATATTATAGAATCCACATGAAAATTTTATCCTTGATATGGGTAATCGTGAGGGTTTTGATTTCACCGATTGACGGGACTTGTCTCCTTGAGTTTAAAATACATTAAATATCTGTTGTGCATAAAAATAATACAACTTAGTGCAGAATATTTCTTACCCAATAAACTTTCAGTTTCGGAAATTAAATGATGTAAGTGCGTATTTTTAAATAACAAACCCGCATTCATGAAAAAAAAAAACCTGATGTTATTGATCACATGGCTATTCTCATGATTTTACCATCCAAATACGTGGACAGTATGGAGGTCAGTCCTCTTTTCCAACCCGGAATATGAAAACAGCCTGATGGTATGTATGATATGTTTGGAGATAGAGTAACAAACTATAAGGTCTTCTTACATAATATATTGTGTAATGTGTATAGACGACTACCATACCATACTTAGGAAGCATGTTTCAGCGTGATGGAAGATTGGAAAAAGATATTGAAAGGAGAGAAACGGCAGGTAATAGAGTGAACGGTGCATTAAGACCGGTAATGGCAGACCCAATTATTTCGAGGCAAGCGAAGCTCGCGGTACACAATGGTATCGTCGCACCGACTCTTATGTATGCTAGTGAGACATGGACATGGCAGAAGACGCATGAAAGTAGAATTAACTCGGTTGAAATGAGGTCACTAAGACGAATGTGTGGTAAAACGATGTATGATAGAATAAGAAATGAGGATATTAGACGAGAATGTATGATTGAAAGAAATATCGTAAGTTAGATTAAAATAAATGCTCTAAGGTGGTTCGGCCACATAGAAAGAATGAAAGATGACCGTCTGACAAAAAAAGTATACAAGTCTGATAAAAGAGGAACGAAAAGTAGAGGTCGGCCAATAAAAATTTGGCACGATCACATAAATGGGATTTTGAAAGATGGTGATGTTAGAAGTAAGAATAATAGAAGAGCGTGTATGAGACGATGTATGAACGTGAATGAAGCGAGGAAGGTATTTCAAGAGAGAGGAGTCTGGCATTCGGTTCTCTCTGCCTACCCCAAATAGGGAAATGGAGTGATGGTATGGCTATGGGACTACCATACAAATTGTATGAAGCGAAGTCGTCACTAAATTCAATTTCAATAAAAAATGTTAAAAAGAAATTGAGATGTACTGCTACAATGTTAATATTTTTTATAGAAAATTAAATTATCTAGTTGGGGTATTTCGGATTTTTTCGATATTTTTTAAAACTTTGGAAATATAGGCCGTTAAACACATAAATTTATCATAAAAAAATGTTTTTCCTAATAAAAAATGTTTGAGAAACTCAAGAATTATTTTTAAAAAACTTATTTGAGATTATGTATTTGTCTATTTGTGGTACCAATTTTCAGCGTTCTAGCTTTTATGGTTTCTGAGATATATGGAAAAATAAAGTAAAAATTCAAAAGTTGATAACCCCTGACTGAAACGAAAATTCAAAATTCTGAGTATAAAAGTTTTGTAGGCCTATTACTATTTATATATTCTGAAATTTTGGGCTCTGTGCATTGAGCGAATCAAATGTATAAGGGGGGGGGGGACACACAGACGTCATGACACACAAAATATAGATAAATAAAAAATATCAAATTGATGTTTTCAAAAAAATTCTAGAAATTCTCAAACATTTTTTATTAATAAAAATATTTATCATGATAAATTTATGTGTTTAACTGCCTATAATTCCAAAGTTTTTAAAAATATCGAAACAAGCCGAAACACCAAAACGAGATAATTTAATTTTCTATAAAAAATATTAACATTGCAATAGTAAGTAAGTAGGTACGCGCATCAGAGTAACAATAAACAAATTGATAGTTTTATGAACGATGTAAAAATAAAAGTAAGTAGGTACGCGCACGAGAGAGAGTAGGTATCAATACATATATCGACAGTTGTATGAAGTCGTAAAAATAAAAGTAAGTAGGTAGGTACGCGCTTTTTCAAGGCAATATTTAAAATGCGTTGAATTGTATTCATTTTATCGCGAAGGTCACAGAGACATGGTAGAACAGTATTGAGCGCGGACGCAAGACGATCGGAGCCATATATATAAATCACCTTCAAAATATACTCCGAACAAATCTCCGTGCGGCCAAGGTCAACATTTAATCAATATTTAGGTCAATATTTTGCCGCGGATGCAAAACGATCGGTGGCTTAGTAAAAATATACACCTTCAAAATATACACTGAACAAATCTCCGTGCGGGTAATGGTTGAACTAATAATATTCATTTCAAGATATTTTGATATTTTTTTTGCTTCCATGTAAATTTTTGCCAGTTGATTCTCTATGGTATAAGCAACAGAATGGTAGTTTTTGGCGTGAAAATTATCTTGCGTCCGTATACCGGACGCGAAAAGTTGGTGGACGCAACAACCCTATACGAATTTCACATAGGTGACGCAACAAGTATTGCGGGATATATATATATATATATATATATATATATATATATATATATATATATATATATATATATATATATATATATATATATATATATATATATATATATATATATATATATATATATATATATATATATATATATATATATATATATATATATATATATATATATATATATATATATATATATATATATATATATATATATATATATATATATATATATATATATATATATATATATATATATATATATATATATATATATATATATATATATATATATATAATGTTTAAAAACCACATTATATGATATTTCACAACCAATAATAAACGAATAGACCATTTTTAGGTCTTATTAATAATATTATTCACTGTAACCTATTATTAATATAAACAATATGCGCATATTATTTGTATTGTATGAATAAGGATTAATATGGCGTGATTTCAATGTACCTATATGTGTATTATAGTCTGTTGTAAGACAAGACAAGCTAAGCAAGTTTCACTTTTAACCGTTTCGCTCTAATTTGCCGACACTGAACGCAAATGCCTCCACATTGAGCCGGTTTTGAATTATTGATCAATCATCATTTATGTTGATGTTTGGTTGACCCGTGATTATCGCGTCGTGATTGTTGACCGATCTAATGCCTGACTATTATCCGAGGATGATAGTAATTATTTTTGCCTTTTAAAATAACTGTAGTGCTTTCTATATTTTTATTAGACAAAATCGATTGTCGTTTTTTTCTTTGCAAAAATAACACAATAACTTCGTTGTAAAGATTATCAATGTTTACACGGCTTGTCGTGATTTTTTTCATAAATGTAATCACTTAAAAAATATGAACATAATTAAATTGATATATAGCATGAATCAAGTGATATAGTTCATAAATTGATGAAATTAAGAATAAATGTATTGTACAGCGACATTATTATTTCACGCTTTACACAGAAAACTTTTTGGTAATATAGGTACTGATACGAAAAATAATTGTTTAATAAATAATTGTTTGATGACTTGAATAGCTACACATGAGTGTTGTTCCTAAAAAAATGTCTGCGAAATTGAAAAAAAACTGTCCAAATATTTATACTTCGACGTATCGCGAGGAATCAGGGAAGGTTAAGAAATAAAAAAAATGTATTTCTAGATGGGTTTAAATAATTGGCGAATGGTGATGATTCCGTCATAATGTTGTGTACTTACTTAAACTATTATTAGTATATAGAATTATCACAAAAACTTGATTAGCTTTCACATCATGTTTTTATAAGCAAGGTGTAACGAATACCGTCGTCACTTATGCGAATTTATATATTAGATGTTGTCTACAAGTCTACATGATGGATCCCATTTTAAATTTATATATTGGGTGTTGTCTACATTAAATATCCCATTTTAAATTTATATATTAGGTGTTGTCTACAAGTCTACATGATGTAAATATCCCATTTTAAATTTATATATTAGGTGTTGTCTACAAGTCTACATGATGTAAAAATATCCCATTTTAAATTTATATACTAGGTGTTGTCTACAAGTCTACATGATGTAAATATCCCATTTTAAATTTATATATTAGGTGTTGTCTACAAGTCTACATGATGTAAAAATATCCCATTTTCAATTTATATATTAGGTGTTGTCTACAAGTCTACATGATGTAAATATCACATTTATTGTATAAGCTAGCCCTCGTTCAATTGCTTGATATAGATCAGGTGTTATTCTAATCTAGGTATTGTTCAGTAGTTTGACAAAGGGTTCTTACTGTTTATCAATTGACATTCGAAGACTTGTGTCTTTATTATAACCGATTTGTTGGCACTTACATATGTGTATTATTCTTTTTACTCCACTTTTTGGTAATGTTTACTGATTAATGCATCTAGTCCATGTATTTCCTACATCAATAATTAATACGTCTATTTAATTTTTACTGTCCACTGC
The DNA here is from genome assembly GCA_963576475.1 of Molanna angustata. Classification (NCBI taxonomy): domain Eukaryota; kingdom Metazoa; phylum Arthropoda; class Insecta; order Trichoptera; family Molannidae; genus Molanna; species Molanna angustata. Next base: position 19,023,980 of record OY754967.1, on the reverse strand, counting down.
TATGTAATAATGTAGTGTTACAATTTCAAGTTTTTTTAAATTATACTATGAATTTCTCCGTAATTTTGTCGTATACAATGGACGTATTTTCATATTTTGATTTTATATAGAAATCAAACTATTGATTTGGTCGATTTTTTCATATGTTCATAAACTGTGAATATCCATAGACATCGGCAAATTTCTTCTTTATCTACGATTGCATCTGTCAAAATTTTCTCGCTTTCTGGATAATTGAATATAGTCTGAAAATTAACTAAATAAATGCATTCGGCGATTTGTAGATTTAAGTGTTGACCACTCGCTTGTTTTCAGTCATTAATTTAATCTGCATTGTTGGTTCTACGATTGCATAGGATATTAGATTATATCTGTTTAAATAATAATTCTTCATTTATAAATGAACTTATTCGTTTCAAGGTAATTAATTACCTATATTGTTTCACAAAATAATATTCTATTTGTTTATACAACTGTTTATATTGGCAATGACCTTGAATATTTGCATTATTATCATAAGCATATTAACAGATTTAAAATGTGTTTTAAAAAATGTGATGTTGCAGGTTATAAAAATTCTTAATAATTCTTCGTAAAAATTATTTGATAGGTATTTGTTTTTTTAATCTTTGTGTAAATAGTGTCTCGTCGACCTTGAAAATCTACGAACACAATATACGCCTAGCTAAAACGTCTGACCATAAAACCAAATTTGCCCGAAAAAAAATACCATAAGCATTTCTTTTTATGAAATGAAACGCGCAAGCTTATTATAATCTTTAGCAAGTTTATTATAATCTTTAGCAAGTTTATTATAAACGCGCAAGTTTATATATATAGAATTTATTTTTATTAACAGATCGACAAAGTTTTCAAGCCAGGATCCGCGAGATTTTGTATGACCAGGTCTATATTTTTCGTGGTTTTTCACCTTTGAAGTAAACAAACACCAACTTTGAGGCTTCGCAGCATATAAGTTCTATATACATAAATAAGTATGTCTATTTGTGTGTCGGTCCCCTTTTATAACTTTTGATTCTCTTAATTTACAGAGTACAAAATTTCAAAAAATATAGAATGTGTTAGGCCTTCAAAACCTTTATACTCAGAATTTTGAATTTAATTCCAGTCAGAGGTTATAAACATTTGATTTTTTATTTCATTTTTCCACGTATCTCAAAAACCATGAAAGCTTGAACGCTGAAAATTTTCACAGGAACAATCACAGTATTTCAGTTATTTTTATGAACAAGTTCCAGGGTTTCTCGAACTTTATTTATTAAGAAAAACATTTGTTATGACAAATTTATGTCTTTAAATCCTCTAATCCATTTTTTTAAATATCGAAAAACGACAAAACACCCCAACTAGCTCATTTAATTTTCTATAAAAAGTACACACTTTTTTATCAATTTTTGTATAAATTTCATTAATTTATTATCACTTCATTGTACATAACTTTTTTGCCAGTACAAATGGCGGACTTATTGCCTAGTGGCGAAAATTTAGTGACGAGATCGTTTCATACAATGGCATTTTACACAATATGTATGGGGTCTCTCGATAGTTTGATACTTAATCTCCATATATACCATCAAGCTGTTTACATATTCGGAGTAGGAAAAAAGGACTGACCCCCATACTATCCTATGACATACATCTTTTGTATAGATTACAAAATATTTTATAATATTAAATAATTTAAAGGTCTATAGTTTGGTATTTATTCTTCATCTATACATGCTATCGCCATCGACAGTTGGATTTCATGTGTTACATGCAACTAGTGTTTAAATTGAGGCATTTTTTTCTCTATCCGATGTCATTCTCACTGTATAGTTACTCTATATTTAACGTAAACTATCGCAGACCTTATGTTAGTTCCCGTATCACATTTCGTTATTATTTACAAAAAGTAAGCAAATACATGGACGAGCTTTCTGAAGTGCCGCACCGCGTCATGTTATGTTGGGTAGGGCGAGGTACAAACAACAGAAACAGCTTTCATTTACTGACCGCGATTTTTACGCCGTGTTTAGTTTTTCAGTTTGTTCATGTTGACAAAACCATAATTACGTGTCAGGCACGTTTGCTTGTTTGTTATATCTATCTTTTAAATATAGATATAACAAACAAGCTATTTTTGTTATATCTATATTTAAAAGATATATATTTTTGTTATATCTATATCTATATTTACTATATTTGTTATATCTATCTTTTAAATATAGATATATCTTTTAAATATAATTTATATTTTTTTTGTTGACATGTTAAATCTTTTACCAGATTTTTCTTTCTCGTTTTCGTTTCTCGAGGATATTTTCCGTTTCTCAAATTAGATAATCTAAAATGGACCTACCTGACTGACTAAACTGACTACGGTTAGTATATAGAACTACATCTCGTGACTGTTTTTTTGGTAATTATTACTTATTTTCCTTTACAAAACACGACGTTAACGAATGATAATTTTACATTCGAAATTACAGAATGTTGTATTCTATCTTGTTATGTTCTCTTGGGAAATGGACGTATAACACGAATTTTAACACATCTCTGAATTTACGACCATGACTTGTAATGTTTTCGAGTATATTATATTTATTTATTTCGCACGTTGCGTAATTAACAAACAAATTATACTTGGAACTGAAAATGTTTTAATTATTAACTAGTTGCATGTAACACATGACATCCAACTGTCGATAGCGATAGTATGTATAGTTGAAGAATAAGAATCAAACTATAAATCCAAATTATTGAAAATTTTAACACATGTTGGTATGTATGTCAAGATAGGACAGTATGGAGGTCAGTCCTCTTTTCCTACCCGGAATATGAAAACAGCATGATGGTATGTACCTATGTATGTTTGGAGATAAAGTATCAAACTACTAAGTCCCTTAGATATTGTGTATAGGCGACAGTCATACAAATTGTGTGAAGCGATGTCGTCACTAAATTCAATTTTTTAAAAATTGTTAAAAAAAAATTGAGATGTTCTTATACAATTTCAATATTTTTTAAAGAAAATTAAATTATCTAGTTGGGGTGTTTCGGTATTTTCGTTTTTTTTTGTCTTTATTTTATCTGTTTTTATTAAAACAAGCTGCATGTAACACATGAGATCCAATTGTCGATAGTGATGTCGATAACTATAAAACCATAAATCCAAATTATTGAATATTTTAGGATATTTTGTTTTTTACACAACACATGTTGGTATGTATGTCAAGATAGGACAGTATGGAGGTCAGTCCTCTTTTCCTACCCGGAATATGAAAACAGCATGATGGTTCTGTATGTATGTTTGGAGATTAAGTATCCAACTATTAAGTCTTCTTACATATTGTGTTAAATCGACAGTTGGATAACGAGTTCGCATGACAGGGTAAGAAATGAGGACATAAGAAAAGAATTTAAGATGAAAAAAAATGTAATCAACATAATGAATGTCGACGCATTGAAATGGTTTGGCCAGTTGTAGAGAACGAATGAGGAGCTCCTGACAAATAAATCTGACAGAAACGGTGTAAAATGTCGGGGGCCTCAAGCCAACCCCCCCCCCCTCTTCGCTCTCTGTAGTACCTATGTATTTCAATAAGTAGGTAATACGATTGGAGTTGATATGAAAGATGATATTACAGTGAACAAGGCATTTGTTCAAATAATGGGAGATTGTTAGTTTCCAATTAAGCCAAATTGTCATCAACAATGCAACGATGGCGAACCGATATTACGTCCTTAAGGCGCAGGGTTAGGCAATGTAACAGGGTCAAACGCAAACTTTGAAAACATTGTATGAGAATGTACGTCATTAAAGATTCCAACTGTGTGCGCCCGAGTTAGTGTATTTGAATTGAGCGTTACATGAAATAAAATGTTTTATTTAATTTTTATGAAGTTAAAAATTACATTAAAACGCATCGGACCAGTGTTTAGATTTTCAAAATTCCTGTTATTTAAAAAAAACATCATGTTTCTAAACCTCATAAATTTTGAGCAATGGATAAATAATAAATCGGAGAGAATTTGTGAAAAAAGTACACATAACAAAAAAAAGTGCATCGGACCAATGTATAGACAATTAATGAAATTATAGTAATTGTAATTAATATAATGAAAGTGAACACATTGAGATGGTTTGGTCACATGGGAAGAATGAATGAGGAACGCCTGACGAAGAAAATATACAGTGCGGACAGGAATGGAATGAGAGGTCGGGGCCGCCCAAGGGATGGCGGGACCATGTATACGATATACGAGAGTCGGAAATGTTAGAAGCGTGAACAATAGACGAACATGTACGAGACGATGCATGAATGTGGACGAGGCGAAGGATGCGTGCCAGGATAGAAAAATGTGGCGTTCGGTTCTCTCTGCTTACACCGCGAGAGCCATGACGTGATGGTATGTATAATATGTTTAATATATATTTTTGTCGAAAACGTAAATTTTAAGATTATGGCATAATGTGCATCCAAATAGTAATGTATTGTAAGGATATCTTGAAAGAGGAAAACGCACGGAGCTTGAATAATAGACGAGAAAAATGAAAGAACATGTCAAACAGAATTTTGGTTAGTAAACCAAATTTTTTTTCATTGTATTTTCACGAAAATCTGTTTTTGACAAATACTAGGTATTAGCATGAGACATACTTTCTGTCTCGTGTTTAAATTTTCATATAAAAATACCCACTGTATACCTAATGTTTGAAAAAACAGCAGTAGAGATTAAACAACATATAAATAGTATATTATGCGGTGTTTCAGATTGTTACTGTACCTACATAATACTACTCAGATTGATGTACGGTAATGGGAGGGCAGTGGTGTAACAACTCGGAGTTATGAGCTTTCGTTCTTTCATTTTTATGTCGCATATCACAGTTGTGTTGGCCATATAACATAGGTATATACATATATTTAGATACTCGTATGTGCGGTAGGATCCGTTTCGCACAAAAGTATGATGGCGGCTTTTGTTCATCTCGCCCGTCATGGGCTTCAACGTGTATTTTACGCTTTTATCTCAAAACATACCCCTCCCCTGCCACAATGACCCGTCACTGTGTCAATTGAAATGTTTGTGAGATATTATAACCTTTTGTTTTTAATTACAACGAGGATATAAAAGTTAATTTACGGGCCTTTGAAGATATTATACATATAATATATGAGCAGCATATGCTGCGAATGGGGATTAGAATCTGCTTTGATGTATTTGAATAATATACATCGGGGCTGCTAGATTTTTATCTACTGACGTACCTACCATAGTTTTAATATGTACTCCATATGAGCTTTAATCAATGTATGTAGTAATAAGTATAAGTGCAAGTCCATGTTCAGGGTGGTATTGGGCTTTTTCCCCTAGCCAAATTGTAGAAACGATTGTTTTTGCCGAGAGAAATGTCTTTTCGTATGGAATTTGACATCTGATGTGGATTGTGTCACAGCATAAAAACAAAAAATATCGAATGATTATTGAACAAACCTCACATATTCCTTCTTCATATTTATTGAGATGTTTTGAAAATTCTTCATTGATCGCATTTAATTTTTAGTTTGGAATCGATTCTAGGAATTCCAGTATGGTTGTAGTCCATATATAATCTTTTTGTTTTAATTTCATGGGGGTATCTAAAAAAACATCTAGAGAAATAAAGGTTTCGTAGAAAATTTAAGTTGACCTTTCTAGGTTATAATATGTTTTTGATGCCCGTTTAAATGTGAGTCATTGATTTATCCTTTACTGGGAATCCAACTCACGTCTTACAGAGGTCTTACCACGGTGGTCCGATAGTGAAGATGATGATTTTCACATGTATCCCTCCACGACCGATTTTATTCACCTATAGCACAAGCATACCTATGCTATTTATGCAATGTATAAGGATGTATGTGTGTCAAGGACATATTCATTCTTAAAAAAAAATGCTTACCTCTTAACTACTATTATTAAATAAAAGTCCTCAATTTTTGCACCAGTAATTAAATTGAAATATTGCTATCGTCATTGCTGACGTGTGTCGTTTAGATATATAGACTTCACACGACTGCCGTTCGTCTCCCCGCCCGATTGCGGTATTCTAACCTTATCGTTTCCGTATATTTCCTTGCTAAATATCCTTTCATATCTACCAATATCTATAACATGGCGTACGTGCCTCGTGATCCCCCCCACCACAATTATTATCCAATCCGACCTTGATTGGTCCTCCTCATATAATCCTCGAGCACCGTGTGCGAAATGGAACCCGCAATTCGGGCGGGTGGATCTTTAACATGACGAATATTAAGGTCAAAAGACCGGATAAGCTTGAGGGATGTACGATTTGAAGTTTCGCGTACGTCTGCGATTGCTCATCTACAGTATTTTTAACTATAGAATATCCACCTAAGGTCATCGATTAGTCTATAATTTACTTTTATTTTGTTTTCTACCACGATTGAGTTATTTAATATTTAATATGACAAGTTTCGAAGCGGTTGCTTTTTTCTCAGGGCAGATAAAAACTGACTAGTTGCATGTAACACATGAGATCCAACTGTCGATAGCGATAGTATGTATAGTTGAAGAATATGTACCAAACTATAAACCCATAGATACAAATTATTGAATATTTTCAGATATTTTGTTTTCTATATAACATATGTAGGTATGTATGTCAAGATAGGATAGTATGGAAGAAGATCCTTTTTCCTACCCAGAATATGCAAATTGCATGATGGTATGTATGTATGTTTGGAGATGAAGTAACAAACTATTAAGTCTTCTTACATATTGTGTATAGGCGACTGCCATACAAAATGTATGAAGCGATGTCGTCACTAAATTCAATTTTTAAAAAAATTGTTAAAAAAAATTGAGATCTTCTACTACAATGTTAATATTTTTTATAGAAAATTAAATTATCTAGTTGGGGTGTTTCGGCTTTTGTCGATAATTGTATAAGTTTTGGAAATATAGGCAGTTAAACTCATAAATTTATCATAAAAAAAATATTTTTCTTAATAAAAAATGTTTGAGAAACCCTGGAATTTTTTTGAAAAAACTAATTTGAGATTTTGTATTTGTCTATGTTTGTACCAATTTTCAGCGTTCTACCGTTTATGGTTTCTGAGATATATGGAAAAATAAAATAAAAATTCAAAAGTTGATAACCCCTGACTGAAACAAAAATTCAAAATTCCGAGTATAAAAGTTTTGTAGGCCTGTAACTGTTTATATATTCTGAAATTTTAGGCTCTGTAAATTGAGCGGATCAAAAGTTATAAGGGGGGGACGGACACACAGACACACACACAGACACACAGACACACACACAGACACACAGACACACGAAATGTTCTACTCCGAATTCTGAGTAAATCCGTGTATGGAACATATATGCTGCGAAGCCTCTAAGTTGGTGTTTTTTGACTTCAAAGTTGGAAAATCCATGAAAAAAGTAGACCTCTCCATACAATTCTCGCGTATTCTGGCTTGATACATTGTCGATATGTTAAGAGAACAAAGTTCTCCTGAACAAATCGACAGTTGGAATATAGATGTGAGTTTATAGTGAACTTAAGAAATAAAAAGAAACCTTCTTCTTTTTCAATGTCTTTCTTATTGCGATTTTTAACGGATAGTCAAAATATCTGAAATACACTTCATTTGCATGTGTATTTCTTGCTAAATATATGACTTATTATGAATCAAGCTGTCGTTGTATGTCAATAAATTATATTATTGTTTATTAATCAATGAGTTTCATTTTTAATAAATGATTATAAAACATTGTTCATTTATAATTTATTTGTACTTTTTTTTAGAATGAATATGTCCTTGTAGTAAAAAGTACATATACATCTTCCTACATTCCCTAAATTAAGCATAAATGCTTGTGCTATCGGTGAACGAAATCGGCCGTGGCAGGATTCGAACTCGCGACCACTGGATTACAAACCTATCGTTCTAACCGCTCTGCCGCCACCTATTTATATGGCAACTTACCTGCCGATATGGGGCTAAGTATAAGTTGTTTCTCGTGTTAGTTTTTCAAATAATGATTTTCTGTGCAAATACTCGAGACTCAACTCTGGAACCCTATGTTCATTCTACCTTTTAAATCTTTGTACGTTTTTATCTGTTTTCCGAACCAAACTTTGTTTATTCAGTATCTTCTACGGAAACTTCAATTTGCAACCAATCTGGGTATCTCCGTCTCATTACGTAACTTTAAAAAAACTAGAAAAAGAATATTGGCTTTTTTATTTCTCACTACTTTTCTCTTGTTCAATTATTAAAATAAACCATGGCAATCGCTGTAAGTGAACGTGGTTTTTACAACGTTATGGTTTTGTTATTATTTTCCCTTGCTGGAAAAAACCCTTACCTCTATTTGTATACTTCACTTATCCACATTCTCCAAATTGTCTACGTCAAACAAAAATACGTTCACCGTAAAAGCATCATCGCCATAGTTTTGCCGAGCACCTACTGCATATGGATTATATCGTAAATATTTAGCGACGGGTCGGCTATCTTGAATTCAAAGCCTCCCTGGCCACGGTCGTTCTGAGCGACGCCTTCTGAATGCCCAATGAACTTGTTGAGTTTTCTTAGTGCGAATATAAATTGCGACAAAATAAAACACGCACCCGACCCGCATACAACACTGTTACACGTATTGCCATTGAAAGTTTTTCCCGATGATACTCGTTGATGTTCCGCTCTTTGGAACGCTCCGACCCCTCGTCCGAATTGTATGGGATATTCTATGAACATGGTTTGCAGTCTGAAATTGAATGGAAAAGGTCTCACACCTTAGCTACTTATGCTAGTAGGTGGGTACTTTTCAAACTAGAACCTACCAACGGAATATATTACCTCTATAGCATTTTACATAACAAAGCTCTGGTTTTCAATTATTTTTTTCTGTATAATATCAAAATGTACAAAAAATATTTCAATTAATTAACGAATCCTTTTTAGTAAATTTGTTTTTATGTTTGTTAAGACGCTTTTCTTCATTTAAATATTTTTGCTAGTGATATAATGAAAACTGCAGATCTTTTTTGCCGTGGTAATCAAGGTGAAATTTACCTTAGGTATTGATAGACAACATTATTTAAAAATTTCACTTAAAAATGACATACTTATGTGTTGTAGGTATGCTATGAACAGTTCATATTTCCTTAGCTTATCTCGTTGCAGATAATGAATGACAACTGAATGAATGACAATTAACATTTGATTAATATTGAAACAATCATAAAAGTCGACCGCCGTGATATAGTGGCAAGCCGTTTGGTGTCAGTTCCGGTGTTATGCGTTCGATTACCAGGAGAGAAGAAATTATTTTCAAATTAAGTCTCGCGTTAATCTTGGTTTTCTAGACTTGAAAATCCATTTAGTTGGAAGAAATTGCCATTGTGCGATAATACTGTAGTTTTTTTTATTACTTTTACTAATTATTTTTCGAAAGTTATATAATATATGAAATAATATCTTATCTGCATACCTATATATTTATCTGCGTCTTCATGAAAATTTTGCCTTCATCTTTATCCAACAAAATTAATATATAAATATTTTCCAACATTCTTGATATAATTCTGAGAAATTCACGTGATAGATTATGTAATATATTATATCTGTTTGTAACAAACAATTTATATTCTTTTCTTCCGAGTATAATTTCAAGTGAAGTTTTGTTGTAATTGCGTCCACAGATGAATGACACAATGTTCGCGATAAAAGTTCACTCGAAAGTATGTAATCCTTGTTTAATCTCAGCCTACGTTTCCAAGTATTCAAGCAAGCACATAACATAAGAGTTCCCTCTCTTTCTTTCGGAGATTTTATTCTCTCGAGTGAATATTTGCTGAGCTAGCCAAGTGCTCGCTTTTGTTGCCAACTCTGTCCTTATACGTGATGTATGCTCTTCAAGCCAACGACTTCGCTCTGTACAAAAATTCTTGGTGTAATATATCTTGGGATAAAAACATTCACATCATATTATATATTTCCTGATTCCACATAGAAACGATTATACGATATCCATTCAAGTTTTTTATTTATCTTTCCGTCAAGTTTTTTGAAGATTGAAATAATTAAATTAGAAATAATTAATTTATTACTTTGCAATGCATTTGATGTGATATTTTGTTGAATTTGAATTTTTCCGGAATAGGATTTTTATGAGAATTTATTATTTTTTTTTTTAGTTTCTATGTTTTCGTTTTAGCCTTTTTTAAAATTGCTTTGGTTTAGTGAATATAATAATTATGTCCTATTCTAATTCGTCTAAATTTATTCGTCAGAATTTTAGTATATGATAAATTTCAAAAAGTTAACTGCATTTATACGGGACTCATTACGTCAAACCGCGCGGATTAAATCCTTTTATCCACGGTCGCTCGTTGGTTACAGACGTTTTCGTACTCTGAAACGAATCATAATAGGACATATTATAAATTTTTTTATTATACTTCTGTACGATTTCCTCTGTGAAGTATCTAACAACATAAGCAAATCGTGTAAACACTCAAGATGATACGGAAAATCGGAATTAAAGTATGAAAAATGCATTTTAAAGTTATTAATATAAATTAGAAACCAGACTTCCATGTAGTTTTTTAATGTTTGAAACATTCCATTATTATTTTATTATTAACATTGTCTTCTTCTTAGTTGCAATCCTAGGATTGGTCTATGGCTGTCTCTCTTCTACACCACTCCGCTCTGTACTCTGTCAGGCTCTTCATCTCCACGTAGCTATTAACATCGTATTTTTTCACATTTTTTTAGAAAAGGAACGGTTTCACTGATATTCTGTACATTATCAAACCGACAAGAAATTATTTTCAATAAGTACAAAAACATTAAAGCATAGCATTTTATAATCGCAACTTATATTGTTTATTGTTGTTTGTTGTTTATTGTTGTTTATCGTCCGTAGACCCTAGCTCGGGTACTTGGTCTCGTCAATTTTAACTCATAGTTCTATGAAAAATATAATAATATAATGGACAATTTTTTATAGTCAATTCAATGGTGAAGTGAATGTAAATGGTTCACTCCAGAATTTCGTCCACAGAATAAAAATATTTATCAACGAGGTACCTTTGTCTTCACTGCTCCTCGAAATTTATCATCATTCAGAGATTTGATTCCTTCCGGCAGCTTGTTGAATAGACGCACACTGAGACAAATAAAGCTTTTAGATAATCTGTGCTCCACGGGTCGGATACTTCCCTTTGAGCGAGTGTTATAATCGTGATATTCCGAGTTCAGAGGGGTGTTGGGCATGTTTTTGCGTTCATAGAGTAGGCATTCATAAATATACATGCCAGGGAGTGTGAGTATGTCTAATTCTTTAAAATAAACCTTGCACGACTCCCTTGACCCCATGCTTTTCAATGCTCTAATTGCACGTTTCTGAAGTATAAAAATTCGGCTCCAATTAGCCCCTCTGCCCCAGAATAAAATTCCATATGACATAATACTCTGGAAGTAAGCAAAGTATACAGATCTGGCTGCCACTTCGCCACATATATTCCTGAATTAAATAAAATTTTACAAGATTTTCCCCAAGTTTTGATATTTATTCATATTTCTTTCTTATGTCTTTCACGTAAACTTCAAATTTTGTATTATCAACAATATTACATTGTTTCTGATGATTATGTGTCCCTGGACAATAGCATGTGTATGTAATGTACCGCCAAACTAATAAGAACTAGGGGCAGTAAATTTTGAATACGCAGGCTTTGTGTTTTTCTCATGGGTCCAATGAAAACATTTTAATGAGTCTTTTAAGCGATATTAGTCCGACATTGCAAAAGTTAATTTAGGTTTTCGTGTATTTTTCGTTTTGAGACGATGTTTCCTTTGAAGTCATCAAATATACTATATGCCATAGTGCGGTAAAAAATAAAAACGTTTAGCATTTTTTCAACCATAAGATTAATCATAATAAAACCATGATTCAAAATAAGTAATAAGTACATATTTAATAAGACAATTCGCGTTGCAGGTTTCTAAAATAAAGTCAACTTTGTCGAAATTCGATATATGTGGTATAATTTTCGCCAAACATCTTGAACGAGCTTCCGGTTGCGCAAAGCTCAAATTTGTGTTTTTTGCTTCGTTGTTTTACGTTCAAAGTTCAAGATGTTTGGCTATAAACTATACACATAATATATATTATCTGGCACACCGGAAAAAATATAAAACCAGAATTCGTTAACTTTGTTGTCGATTTTAAACGGAATTCTGTTTTTTGGTATTTATTTTTTCTCAGTTATCAATAATTTTTAATGACTTCCTAAATAAACCAAACCGCTAATGAAGTTACCACAGATCATTCGAAAATATTTTATTTCCCAAAAAAATATTTAATATTTCGTTTCCAACCTTCTATAGTTTTCATATTTTTCCATTAGATATGATATTTTTAACCATGTTTTGCATTACAATGTATCCGATCTTTGAACCACATAAATATTTATTGTAAAATCCACGTGCAATTTTCTTGAAGGTGGGCCATTGCTTAAAATTTTCCTACGCCGCGCCGTAATATCTAAATATCTAGTCTAAACTACATAACCAGACTCGGGTCGATTGCATTTAAAATGAAAATTTTCAGTCTACGACCTCTTGTCGTGAATTATGATTATGGAATGTACACAGCGCGATACCTTTTTTGAAAATTCCACCTTCCGAGATGTATTTGTTTAAATAATGGCGGCGTTTGCGTAATTATTGCCGCCTTTTTACTCCGCGGAATCTACATTATTTTTCTTTTGTAATTCCGTTCTCACTTTTATGAGTGCACAAAAATAATTAATTATATTTAGCGTAGCACGGAAAACATTTTTTTCTTGAATGTGTAATGGAAACTCTTTTTCAAATTAATACCTTAAATTCTAATGTCTTAAAATTTGGTTAAAAAAATAATAAACGTTATGCTTTTACGTGTGTTTCATTTTGTTCACAATGTCTGTAACTAGTCAAATTCGAAGATTTATTTTAAATATACCTATCTTTTTTTTGCTCTTTCTCGACTTTCTCTAATTTTCTAAAATGTGTTTGTGTGTCTTCCTTCTTAAATGGATGTCGTTGATTCCATTTTTGTGTCTTTTGTCTTGTTTTCTATTGTTTTTTTTATCTCATTCTTGCTAATTCTCTGTTGCTGTCTACTTGCTCACGTTTGCTCCTTTTACAATGAATAGGGACCCTATCTTATAATCAGATAATGTTGCACTTCATCTTTTGGTGTGCGTTTATCTATTAGTTTTGGGGATTTAATGCATATCTTTAATTAAGGTATTTCAGGTAGTCATGTGATAGACATGCGACCTTTAATGTTAGTGAATGTATGGAGATACGTACCAATGTTATAATTTTTAGGTTTAAATTTTACTTCTTCCTAAACAAATGTTCAACAACTTATCAAATATTTATTTAATTTTATTTGATTTGTTTTCGAAAATGTACAGTATGTACATTTCGAAATGTACATTTCTTATACAGATCTATTATTTTCTTTTATTTCAATGTAAACAAAACAGTCATAACAAAGTACAATTAATTACATATACAAAACAATTCAAGGACCAAAAACTTTTTACAGCTTATTACTAAATAGTGAAGTGCACTTTAAAAATTATAAAACAAACACTATTATATATATGTATACATTCTTAAATCTAAATAAAAAAAGTATGAAAACTAAAAGAACACAAAGTTGTCATTGCTTGGTGGTACTTTGAGGAAAATAGGAAAAGGAGGAGATAATGGGAGAGAAAAAAATGCACACAATTCGTTCATCAGTCCACCCTCCCAGCGAATGAAACCATCAACACTCTCCTGAACTTGTTAAATGAGGTAAGATTAATATCGATGTTGTTAAAAAAGGTGTTGAAGTTTCCACATGCCCTTTGGAGAAAGGAACTTGGAGGTGAGAGATGTCCTAGAACTTCGAAGAGGATAATTAAAACCTATCCCATTCAAAAGATCAGGAGAGTCTACCATATTATTTAGTAATTTGTACAAAAAAGTTAAGTCAATAATTGTGCAACGATTTTCCAAGGACAACAAGCCGTGATATTTAATTGACTGTAGAGTGGAAGTAAAATAGACATTGTCTCTGAAGTTGATATGTTTGAGAAACTTATTTTGAACTTTCTCAATTCTATCAATGTATGTCAAGTAGGTACTGAGGATTCCATACAACATAATGTAAACATATAATTTAACCAATTAAAAATTTCCACAGTATAAATAATCATTTTTAACTGTTGTGTTTACCTACATACTTCAGAGTATATTTTTTTTATTAGAACATGTGTGTGTGTGCGGTTGGGGTATATGTGTATGAGTGTGTGTATATATGTAGGTGTTAGAGAGAGAATATATATCTGCAAGCTCTCATAAGTTATTTCAATCAATCTTGATACAACAATCGTCCGGTGAAATTTAATCATTGTTATGGATTAATCCTGCAGTGGAGAATGATTTAGGCCCCAAAAGAAAAATATCGATGTCCAGGGGGGCAAGTCTGGTTCGACCGGAAATCTAAACCCCAGTGATTACCCATATCATGGATATAATTATCATATGGAGTTATATGACATTAAATATATTATAGAACTCCATATATTAATTATATCCATGATATGGGTAATCACTGGGGTTTTGATTTCGCCGATTGAACAAGACTTGCCCCCCTGATGTTCTCGATTATAAGTATATATCCTACGTATGATGGGTGCGTTTTTCGTGTGTATATTGTTCGGTGTGTTACGTGAAATAAAAGTGGGCTTCGTGTACGACGTGATGGGACGTTGAAAGAGAGAAGTTCCGTTATGTCATGAAATTGTTATATTTATTTATCAATCAAAAACAAATAAAATTCTAATTCATGTAGAAAATACAAAAAATATCTGATTTATTATGATGTTTGAGAGCACTATGATTATAGGTATCTTAAAATAATTTGAACTTTGTGTCTTGGTATATGTGCACACCGACCCCTCCACTGCGAAAAGGCTCAAGATGTTTGGTGGCATCTATATTATGTTGAATATATGAGATTTTTTGTTGATTCGTGTATGTAGTTTACAGGAAACCAAACTTATATTGTTTAAAATATTTTTTCTACTTTATCTATTCCAACACAACGAAGTTGGTACCTACGATGAATAGATTAGTATCGTGCTTCGTACAGTGTCACCGTGGCCGGAAGATGTGAGTCACTGGCTTCCTGTTCATTTGTTTCAGGAACAGCCAGTGAATGTTAAGAGTTGGATGAAGGGAGGAGTTAGGGGAGGTTATCGTAGCGCCGTATTGTCTGTCCCAATACCGAGTTGTGCTAGTTCTGTGAATGGTGGAGAAATAAACGGAAAATCAAAGCCTCATACAACTTTTGCAATCGGTTTCGAAGCACTCTTCTATAATAATAAACTTTGCACGGTTGTATTTCCGGCATTAGTTTATATCTATTCAAGTTTCAATAGTGTCATTGATACGTATACCCTTTTATTTTTATAATCCATTCGTGATGTTTGAATCATTTTTATCTTACTCGAGCATGATTTACATTGACGAATAAATATTTTCTACGTCTTCTATCCAATGTCCGATTTTACGTAAGTATTTGTGCCGCGCCGTGACACAGTTTTTAAGCCGTTCGGTTTTTGTGCGGGTGTCATGGGTTAATATTTAAATTCATTTTTCACGCTAATGTTGCTTGTATGTGCTGGAAACACTGGTTATTTGGAAGACATTGCCATACGGCAATAATCGCCACTTGCGTAGGGTGCGAGTATGTGTTCATTATTATTATGTGTTATTTTCATACCCTTTTCCTTAACTTCACTTGTTTGTCTGTACTGGAATTTTGGAATCGATTTTTAACTAACTTACCGACCAGTTAGAGCTATGAAACTTCCATAATATAATGTGTACCTATTCCAAATGACAATACATGTTATAACTGCTTGATTTCCAGCTTGATTAATTTGATATTTTGGTTAAATTGAATAATTTTGTATTTTATACAAAGTAAACATAGCTATGCGTTTCCAACTGACCATTAATAATATTTTAACTTTATTCGGTTAGATGCAATAATCATATTTTACATATTTTCAATGTAGGTAAAAACATAAAATAAAATGTTTACTTTGAGATTAAAAGTTCTTGTGTAATTTAATATAATATGCTCGTGAAAAATCGATTACAAATTTAATATTTTATGAAAATTTAGAAAAAGGTGTCCTCAATTTTTTTATGTATCTACTACTGTTGTTTATTGAATTAAAAAGTTTTTTTTCTCATTATTGCCGTATGATTTTTACTCTCCACTACCTTTTAATAGTAAGAAGTTAACAAATTGTTAACGGGTAATATATTGAGAGTGCATACCATGAGTATGGAATTAACGTTATTTGCGTAAACGTATGTCGTATTATGAAATTATGTATGGGTGTACATTTAAAATGCATAATTACATCTATCAAGAATTAAAAAAATATGACACCACGTCCTGATAAATTGAAAATGTTAATATATTCTGGGGTTGTTAACATTTGAATTCATATTCAAATTATATCCGTTAACGTGTATTTTTAAAGTACCTACTACGGTTATTTATTTATTTATTTAATAAACAGAGACACCAACAGAACACTGAACAACACAAACAAACAAAAACATAGAATCTCCAGTGCTCCAATAACAGGTATCTCCCGCATGGCTATTGTGCATAATTAGGTAGGCACAATCAACGTCTCCTGACCATTCAAATTATAAAAAAAGACATTACTTTGCACAGTTAAAAAGAAAGTTTAAAATACACATATACATATATGTAGCAAAACAAAAGTTGAACAAAAAGGATAAAACAAGAAAAAAAAGAAGGAATAATTGAACCGAGACAAAAAAAATAGATTTTGGCCCATCATATTTTAAGGGATAAAAATAAGCAATTTATCAAAGATCAATTTCTATAAAATATGTACGTCATTGTCATTACATTAAATTGTCACGTAGATTCAGACGCGACACGTCTGAATCTACCAATACAATGACACTCTGACACGGCAGAATGTCACTGTATTGGCAGGTGCATACGCGGTTATATATGAATCCCAATTAAATATAATTTTTTTTTATAATCTCAAGTTTTCAAATAAGGTTATTGAAACCCTTCCATGTCATGTGCCGTCCTACTAATGGTGGTAGTTACAGTTAGTGTTTACGTATTGATAATTATAGCTATAAATATTGAAGTTTTAACCCTTACCTAAAACAAGTTTTTGTCTTCGTTAGATACATTTTTGTGGGATTTGTTTACATTGTTAGCTTTTAAAAAGTGAAATCCAAATAAATGTGTCCCTGTAAACAAAGACTATACATTAATCATGAAAATTTATCAAATATCTGTCGAGTGTTCTCCACCTCAATTTATTGGTTTTGTAAATTTATGAACCAATATACTATATATCATAGCTGAGGTACTAACTCGTATCACTTTACGTCAATAAAAAAAAAGTTTTTTTTTTTCAATGTTTGAAACTGTCACTTCATGATAGAACTCCATAATCAACTAGAATTATGAAAAAATAATATAATTTTAAGTTCAATTTAATATTTTCGCAAACGCGACTCCCATTCATCGGCATCGCCCAATGTTGAGCATCGTCAGAATGGTGATGACGACCCAAAAAAAATATTTGTTAGTGTACTGTGTAAGTAAAATTATTAAAAATAATATACCTACATAATCTGTCTTTTCTTCTGTCTTTTCATTTAACTAATTGAAACTACATAATTGAAATTGTCAACCGATTCACAAAACTATTTAATTATATTACATATTTACCTAGTTAAGCAATCGACGGACGTTAATTTACCTTTAATACTGATTCATATGTGCAAATTGTGTTATTCATCGATGAGTTTCATATATATTTCATTTGAGGTTGTTTTATACACCTTAGCATTACACATTTTCATATAATATCATTTGTTTTCTGTCTGTATTTTGTACGATTCTTGAATATGTAACAATATTTTCTGATTGAACTATTAATTTATAATAATGATTTCCAATAATGTAACAGCATTCATGTTCACATTTAGTGGTGTGTGATACTTATTCAAATTATATTATTCTTCGAGTCTTATGGAAGGCATCCGTACCTATACATACATGGTTGGTATTGGGAGAAAAGTATGAAGAATTTAAATAAATGGAAATTCGTAACATAGTTTCTACTGCGCCATTCAATTTCCCCGAGTCGTTTTGATTTTTTCTCCCGCATCCTAGCGTATATTTTTTTAGATGGTGTCGTTTTTTTTGCAATACCATTAAAAATATTCTAGTTAAAACTCTTATAACCCCAATTCCAATGTATGAATCTTTGCAATGATAATCGACCACCAATCATATTTCGTTCAATTAGAAATTGCGTGGATAAGAGACGATGTTTGAAATAAGGATTTTATTATTACTAGTAAATTTACGAGTTTGTTCTTCGAAAATACCTTATCATTCTACTGATAATAAATTTAAATGTTTAAAAAAAACGAACATTTCTATCGATGTTGTTTTCCTCGTGCTATCTCATACGCAATACAGCTGTTACTGAAAAATGAAATTTGTTGATAAGATGAAAGATGGGCCGTTGAAACATTCGCGATTTATTTATTTTAACGATCAGTAAGTTTTTTTAACAGACTTCATGAATTCGACGGGTATTTTTTGGTATGCACATTGAACATTGTAAATTTTGACATCGAATGGAACTCTAGTTTCACTTTCAACTTTATTATAATTGTCGGTCGACAAACTTAACAAATTATACGCTTTATCAATTCAGCAATATTATACAAATGAATGAAATAGGTTTAGACTCGATTCGTGTCATGTTTGATCAGTGCAATTTGGTTTTCAATCAATAATAAAATATTTTTTGCTATTATCTGTTCATAGTTTGCAATAGTATTAGAGATTCTCGGAACAATTTTTAAAAATAATATCCGGTGTTTAGTCAAACAAGCTACGTGTTTCAAGACAATACATTACCTTCGCCTCTTCAGAGAATAATGTTGAGGGTGTAATTGAAATAAAAACCGAGTCGCATTATATTTTTCCTTTTCATGCTGTTGCCACAGAATTATACCTGGGTTGTTGTTCGTGACACGTTTCGTTGCATAGGTACGTCACGTTGTTGGGTGTAACGGGTTGTAATATTCAAGGGATTCTCGTCCACGTGAATTTCGTCTATACATTATAAACAAAATGGCACATGTTCAAAATAATAAAAAAATATTTGATTTTTTTTATTAAATCAAAAGCGAAATTTTCGTACGGTCTAATTATCATGTGTTGTTAAGTATCGTTTAAATATTTTAATCGGTAGTTGAGCACAGTTAATTAACGTTATAATTTCGTTTTTATATAAATATTTATCATGTGTCTTGCTAGCAGAATATCATTAAGACTAGCCAAAATTTTAGGCAGTTGTTTATTAGGTATATTCTTTATCATGTGATTACGAATACTTATTTGACTTGAAAGAAATGGACATGGCACAAGAGTAGGTACATTGATACGGTATAGTAAAATTATGATATGTTTGTATATTTAACATTAACTCTGGTTGGTTAGAAGAAATTGCCATTAGAAAATAAGTCCGCCAGTGTACTAATTATATTACAGAAAGATTCAAATATTTATTTATTTATTTTCTGTTGTTTCTTGGGCAACTAACAGGTAATATTTTAAATATTAATTTAACACGCATCCAATATCAAGTTGCCACATTATGGAGATTTGCTATATTTATCGTCTCACAGATCCAGACTGAGCACACAATTAAAAACTGTGTCTCCACCGGGAATCGAACCCGGTGGAGACCCTCGGATCAGCAGTCAAATACCTAACCAACTGAGCCAAGAAGGCCGACAAAATATGTAGATTACCGATATATTTTCATTAACTTTTAATTAATGTGTTCTCTGATGACCAATTTTTCATTTATAAATAACTTCTTTATCGTGTAAATATACAATATACATACATATATACCATCACGCCATATCCCTTACGGGGTAAGCAGAGAGAACCAAGTGCCATACTCCTCTATTTATATTATGTAAATATATTATTTGTATATAATTCGAGTAATGGATTATGTTTTGATTTATTGCAAATTTTGATACTAAAAAATACATCTTCCTCTGAAACCGATACCTTGATAATAATTTAAATTCCGTAAGTTCGAATTCACCAAGCTTTGGCAGAGATTCATTTAATTTCTTAACGTCTGTGTATTTATCTCGTTCCTGTTGTCAAACTGTCCCGTCAAGAACGTCAATCAGTAGGTGGGTACCCATTTTCCGATCTAACATTTCAAATAGTTGCGAAGATTCTTTCGGACGGAGCAAATATTTGAAATGGTTTTCGAAAGTTTCAAAGAGCAATCTATTTGAAATGCTGTGCTGTATGTATCAAACACACTAAGCCGGCTGACAGTTAAACAAAGATTTTTTGAACAAAATTGCGTATTTCCCTCGGCGTTTGGAATGTGTAGGTAATATGTGAAGGCATACAGGATAGGCATAAAAACCAATTAAAATTTATACGTTTTGAGGAAAACAAGGCATGGAAAACAAGAAATTTTACTAGGAATTTGAGGAAGATGTTGATTTTTTATTGACAGTAACATCTCAATAGAGACGAAGTTGGGATATTATAGAAGAACCGGGAACTCAGGCACCTACAGAGCTTACGACCTGTCATCGGCTGGTTTACGTGATCACTTTATGCGCTTGCGCAACGTTCACCAATTATGCCTTTATTGAGTTCCTTTATCAATGAAATTTTTGAAATTAATATCATTTGACTCCCGACACGTAAAAAAATCTAATGTTTTCGTAAATGCAATTTTGCGTATATGCAATCATAAAAGCTAGAACGCTGAAAATTGGTATAAACATAGACAAATACAAAATCTCAAATCTCAAAAAGCCGAAACACCCCAACTAGATAATTTAATTTTCTATAAAAAATATTTACATTGTATTAGCACACCTCAATTTTTTTAACAATTTTTATAAAAATTGTATTTAGTGACGACATTGCTTCATACAATTTGTATGGCAGTCGCCTACACTCAATATCTAAGAAGACCTAATTGTTTGAAACTAATCTCCAAACATACATACATACCATCATCCTGTTTTCATATTCTGGGTAGGATCAAAGGACTGACCTCCATACTATCCTATCTTGACATACATACCTAGGTACATGTGTTGTATAGAAAACCAAATATCTTAAAATATTAAATAATTTGTATTTATGGGTTTATAGTTTGGTACTTATTCTTCAACTATACATACTATCGCTATCTACAGTTGGATCTCATGTGTTACATGCAACTAGTGTAAATTATCTAAATTGTGTTCACAATCAATTTCCACAAAGAGTCGTTTGCATCGGGTTATAAATAGGTACACTTGTGCTATGTGTGACCATTATTGTATACAACTTGCAGCATACAGGTTTGACACATCATATGTAGGTAACAATAATTCTTTGAGATTACCATTCGCCTCTGTTCCTAGATACAAATATTCAAGTCATAATAATGAGTCGTCAAATATTGTGACAATAATGTCTCGTGAATGAATAATTCTCGTTTTTGGGTTCCTGCATATATTAAGCTCTTATCCAACTGTCGATTCGTTCATGAGAATTCAATTCTCTTAATGAATCGACATTATTAAGCCAAGATGCGTGTACGAAAGAAAATTTTGTATGGTGTAGTGGTGCGTGCGTGCGTGCGTGCGTGCGTGCGTGCGTGCGTGCGTGCGTGCGTGCGTGCGTGCGTGTGTGCGTCTGTGTGTGTCTGTGTGTCTGTGTGTGTCTGTGTCTGTGTGTGTGTCTGTGTGTCTGTCTGTCCCCCCCTTATAACTTTTGATCCGCTCAATTTACAGATCTCAAATTTTCAGAATATATAAACAGTTATAGGCCTACAAAACTTTTATACTCAGAATTGTGAATTTTTGTTTCAGTCAGGGGTTATCAACTTTTGAAATTTTGGTTTATTTTTCCATATATCTCAGAAACCGTAAAAGCTAGAACGCTGAAAATTGGTATAAACATAGACAAATACAAAATCTCAAATTTGTTTTCCAACTGTCGATTTGTTCAGGAGAACTTTGTTCTCTGAACATATCGACAATGTATCAAGCCAGGATACGCGAGAATTGTATGCAGAGGTCTACTTTTTTCACGGCTTTTCCAACTTTGAAGTCAAAAAACACCAACTTAGAGGCTTTGCAGCATATATGTTCCATACACGGATTTACTCAGAATTCGGAGTAGAACATTTCGTGTGTCTGTGTGTGTGTCTGTGTGTCTGTGTGTCTGTGTGTGTCCGTCCCCCCCTTATAACTTTTGATCCGCTCAATTTACAGAGCCCAAAATTTAAGAATATATAAACAGTTATAGGCTTACAAAACTTTTATACTCAGAATTTCGAATTTTTGTTTTAATCAGGGGTTATCAACTTTTGAATTTTTACTTTATTTTTCCATATATCTCAGAAACCATAAAAGCTAGAACGCTGAAAATTTGTACAAATATAGAAAAATACAAAATCTCAAATTAGTTTATTCAAAAAAAATCCAGGGTTTCTCAAACATTTTTTATTAAGAAAAATATTTTTTATATGATAAATTTATGAGTTTAACTGCCTATATTTCCAAAACTTTTACAATTATCGAAAAAAGCCGAAACACCCCAACTAGATAATTTAATTTTCTATAAAAAATATTTAAATTGTAGTAGAAGATCTCAATTTTTTTTTAACTTTTTTTTTAAAAATTGAATTTAGTGATGACATCGCTTCATACATTTTGTATGGTAGTCACCTATACACAATATCAAAGAAGACTTAATAGTTTGATACTTCATCTCCAAACATACATACATACCATCATGCTATTTTCATATTCTGGGTAGGAAAAAAGGATCTTCCTCCATACTATCCTATCTTGACATACATACCTACATATGTTGTATAGAAAACAAAATATCTGAAAATATTCAATAATTTGTATTTATGGGTTTATAGTTTGGTACATATTCTTCAACTATACATACTATCGCTATCGACAGTTGGATCTCATGTATTACATGCAACTAGTTATAAAAAAATTCCAGGGTTTCTCAAACATTTTTTATTAAGAAAAATATTTTTTTATGATAAATTTATGAATATTTTTATTATTGCATATGCGCAAACATTGGATTTTTTTTTCCCTTTCGGGAGTCAAAGATATTTTTTAACAGATTTTTAATTATCTCAATAGGAGATATAAGAATTGTAGCTTTCATTATTTACAAAAAAAACCAATTCTCTCAATAGATGGCGTTACAACAAAATAAATAAAAAATAATAAGATTGTTGTTCATAATTTCACCCATAGATGGCTATAGTAAAAATTCCTTATTTTCAAGCGAAAAGAATTGGAAAGACAGTTGGATCTCATGTGTTACATGCAACTAGTTATTGGAAAATCCTTTCTTTGATACATTGTGGTTTAATAAACGAAGATTTATTGCTATGTATATGCGATTGCTTGTTGCCTGACTCGACTATAAAATTATTATATAAGTACATATCTGACATAAGTACCCACATTTCAACATTTCTTTTCCAACAACCTCCGGCTGTTTTCGTGTTAGAAAAACCGGCGCAAGGTTTTCCTCAAAGGAAATGAATACATTTATGTGAGACTTTATACTCCAGTAATTTTTCTGAATGTTATATAGGTAAATATACTACACGTGTGAAAAGACTCAGATTTATTTTTAAGGCATAGTCAAAGGTGTGGTTTAGATTTAAACCTAGTAGAGAAACTCAATATAATGTTAAAAGTATTTATATTACTATATGAAGTGCTTAGTTTCAAGTGGATCTCGCATGTTATGCTGTACCTTCCATGCCACGCTTACGCTTTTGAAGTTTTACCTATATCATAATATTTTAATAAATAGTTTTTTAGTTCTTATCAAAGTTGGAAATAGTCAGTAATCAAAGTAGGTATGTACCTACTTGTATTACGATATTGAAAGAAGAAAGTTTTTTGTTGTATCACGTAACTCGTATTTGGTTTGTCGGCCTTCGTGGCTCAGATGGTAATTATCTTACACCTGAGCCTTAGGTTCCCGGGTTCGATTTTCGGTGGAGTCTCAATTTTTAAAGTGTTTGCAGTCTGGATCTGTGAGACCTTAAGCTCTCACGTTCTGGAAATTTGAGTTTTTTTTCTAATAATATATACCTACAATACAAATAGGGTCAATAAAAATGCAGGTAGCCTTTGCAGAAAAAATGTGTACCTAATTTATTATGTAGTAGAGAGTTAAATAATCAAAACCCACTCATATAATATTTTTACAAAAATCCATGCCGGAAATAAAATTATGTAAATACTATTTCTAAACTGGGGTGAGTTTATTGACTGTCCGAATTACTCAAGAATGTTTTTCCTTGCTATTTTTAGTTATTATAATTCTATGGATGATATTTTTCTTACGATTGTGAGCGGTCCAGATATACGACAATCAATTGTTTCATTTTCGGTCATTTTTCTTTTTTGTTTATAATCATCGTTGTGCGCTGAATCAGCAATTCTCTTGGTCGAGTGTTCATTTGATTGATTGTTGATATAAGTTTATCATGAGAATGATAATTATTTTTGAAGATTTTTTTCTCTTGTGTTTCTACATGAGTTTCTTCAGAAAGAAATAGTAAACAAATATTTAGCTCTGAGATAAAGAGAAAAGTAAAGGAATATTAGTGATTTATTTTTACTACCCAATAGGTACTTAGTTTTTCAGATTTAAAAACTAATTACATGTTGTTTTACTTAATTGAAAATCGTAGAAATATAAATATAATTGTACAAAGTAAACAGAAACTCGCTAAATTACAGAACGTTTACTTGTGTTTTCTGTTCTTATGACGTCGTAGGTGTAATTGTCTTGGTGGTTGCCATCATAGAGCTTAGTTTAAATTATAAGCAAGTCAGCCTACGCTATATTATGTACGTATACATTACCTCACCTTTCTAGTTGAACACTCTCGAATGAGTTATTCACGGGCTCGGTATTTCGTTAGCAATATTCCGGAATTTGTAAATTAAATTTATCCAGCACATCTCTAATGTTTTTGTCTTCGTTTATTCGCGGTTTATCAGCGTGAGATTAAACACCATTTAGGTAGGTAAAATCTACTTGATTTTACCTTAGATTTTTATTATTTTATTTTATCTATGTAGTAGTCATCTACAATTTATAAGCACAAATGAGTTACCAGCATATGGAACAGTGAAGACTCTCGATATTACCAATTTATAATTATTTTCAAATTTAATTAATAAAAAAAATCATTAAATCAATTAATAAATACATTAATAAAAAATAAATAAATAACAAAAAAAAATATGAACGCCATAGTATATCACTTATGTTTAGTAATTAAGAATCAGATGCTTCGACTAATTCACGTACACCTTTCCTAAACTGTCCTATCTATATTATAAATTTGAATGTTTGTATGTATCATGTATCTATGGGGGGCTGATATTATTTGGGTAGGAGGTCTTGGAGGTATGGCTCTCGTGGATAGAAACACAGAGGGTTTGAAGCCCTGTTCCACTTTATTCGTTTGGGCAGAATCGAACCGCCGGACGAATGAAACTTTCGCACGTTTGGATTGGGATCGAACCAATCGACGTGTACCTGTACCACGGTTTGTCCACACGTGTAATATGGACGAACCGTCCCCCAATATACTAAATGTTACCGGTAGTAATCGTATAGCATAGATGTGCACAATATTAAACAGTTATAAATAAGAGCAGTGGGTATCTCAACATTGAAAGATGGTTAACTTACGTGGAACTTTTATTCGTACACAAACAAGTATATATAAAATACAATGAAATAAATAATTATTACTTATTAATATTACGCGAATTAATTGCGCGGACAAAAATGGAGATGACGAAGCGCAACACCTCGACCGAACTACAGTCTACAGAAGATAGCCGGCAGCTCGTCGAGCCGCGGCTTACAACGGTCGGGTCGCCTGGCGGGGGAAATGTTAGCTGGCTCAGCCCGCTACATATCTATGTATCTATGTATGTGTTGAATGCGCTCCTAAACCGTTCATCCGATTGCAATGAAACTTTGGTGAATGTTCGAGAGTATACCAGGGATGGTTTCTGGATCAAAAATTTTTTTCTTCGTCTTCATCGGGTATTAGATCATTTTACCTATGAAGGTGGACTATCCGGGGAACCGTTCATCCGATTGCAATGAAACATTGATGAATTGTCGAGCGTATGCCCGGGATGATTTCTGGATTAATTTTTTTTCTTCTTCATCAAGTATTAGGTCATTTTACCTATGGTAAAATGACCTAATACTCTGGGAGACGAAGCTCCAACTGTCATTACGGGAGGTACTGATGGGACGGGAGGTACCGAAGGGACGGGAGGTACTGCAGGGCCTGAAGGGATAGGAAGTACTGAAGGGACGAGAAGTACTGAAGGGACGGGAGGTACTGAAGGGCCTGAAGAGACGGAAGTACTGAAGGTATTGAAGGGCCTGAAGGGATGGCTGGTACTGAAGGAACGGGAGGTACTGAAGGACCTGAAGGAATGGTAGGTACTGAAGGGACGGGAAGTACTGAAGGGACGGGAGGTACTGAAGGGCCTGAAGGGACGGAAGTACTGAAGGTATTGAAGGGCCTGAAGGGATGGCTGGTACTGAAGGAACGGGAGTTACTGAAAGACCTGAAGGGACGGGAGGTACTGAAGGGACGGGAGGTACTGAAGGGACGGGAGGTACTGAAGGGACGGGAGGTACTGAAGGGACGGGAGGTACTGAAGGGACGGGAGGTACTGAAGGGACGGGAGGTACTGAAGGGACGGGAGGTACTGAAGGGACGGGAGGTACTGAAGGGACGGGAGGTACTGAAGGGACGGGAGGTACTGAAGGGACGGGAGGTACTGAAGGGACGGGAGGTACTGAAGGGACGGGAGGTACTGAAGGGACGGGAGGTACTGAAGGGACGGGAGGTACTGAAGGGACGGGAGGTACTGAAGGGACGGGAGGCACTGAAGGGACGGGAGGTACTGAAGGGACGGGAGGTACGGAAGGGACGGGAGGTACTGAAGGGACGTCAGGTACTGAAGGGTCTGAAGCGACGGGTAGTAATTAAGGACCATTTTTAATTATACAGGCAATACGAAGTTTGCCGGGGGTTCACTAGTATTCAATAAAAACATACTCAGGACACCTAATAACAGTAATAACATATCATACGTAGCATAGCGAACAACTGCGCTGTATAAACGTATTTCGAGCACGGTTGTTGGTGTTGGTGGTGCGGTGGGGCATCCTACGATATACTCGTGTATGATTGCTGTCTGTTACTGTTATTACTATACCTCGTGTCTGTTACTGTTATTACTATATATTCGTCGGATTCATAAAACTGTCTAAAAATGCCGTGAAAAATATCAAGAACCTTTTGTGTTTATACGATCGTTTATGTTCATCCAAATCACAAATAAAGTACTATCTCAGAACAGACTCGCCTAGTGAGACTGTAAATTTTTGAATAGGAACACAATTGTGCATAGTATATTCATTTTATGAACATAGTATGTTATTGTAATTTGCAAATAATGGAAATTAATCATTAAATTTCATGTTTTTATTGAATTGAACAAATGATATATGTACATTGGTAGGATATATGTAGGAGTCCAATAATAAAAAAAAATTCAATACTTACCTACACATTTATTCACAAACATGATAATAATTCTATTTATATCATTGAATAAAAAAATGCAAGATATACTTAAAATAATCACTTCCGTACACCCCGAGCAAGTGTGAGTTCATTGTCATTTGGCATGTTCATTGTCAATGGCGAACATATACGATAAGTATTAAAGCAGACTCTTCGTTTTTTCCACCCGACAATAGAACTAGTACGCTTCGAAACTATTTTCATACATTGCAACAGAATAAAAATGATACCTTTCCTACAAATAAGAAAAAAAAGTTTAGAATTCCCGAGTCCCGAGTATGATGTGATAAGATTATTTTTGTTATATTATTAATTTTCTTCAGTAGGTAATATACTTTTCGAGGTTCATCTAAAAATTCGAATAGTATAGGTATTAAAAATACTCTTTTTATGTGTGTCTGTCTGTCAATTTACAATATCCAGCCATTTAAAAGCGCACGGTGAGAGCAATATAAGCTTTTCAGATTGGTATCTGTTATTGCGATGTAGACGGGACATTATTTTTAAGTTGCTATTCGTGTTATATGCAGGTCCATACTCACTATTACCTACTTCATATAAACTGTATTGCTGGTGATTCAGTGTGCACTGACCCTATTCCATAACATTGTCTATATTAACTGAAATTGCTCTATTAATATGGCGTACCTACCATTCTGAAATAGTTTTTTTTTTACTTAATATGCGGATTACACCGTTGAATTTA
Organism: Molanna angustata; assembly: GCA_963576475.1. Taxonomy (NCBI): domain Eukaryota; kingdom Metazoa; phylum Arthropoda; class Insecta; order Trichoptera; family Molannidae; genus Molanna; species Molanna angustata. Next base: position 18,995,363 of record OY754967.1, on the reverse strand, counting down.
AATGGTTATTTCCCTATCAAGCCGTGAATAAATGATGGTATCTTGTACCCTTAAAATAATCGTTTAAAAAATAATCGCGAATCCCAATTTACACTATTTTACACTATTGAATATAGGCAAACATTTTATTATTTAGTAAACATATTGGATGCATTTCAAATTGATATATTTTTTTATTTTACTTTCTGTTCTTTTATTTTTTTATGCGTTGATATAAGTTTAGTTATTATGCGAAAGAGAGAATTTGCCCTGCCAAAAAACAATGCAGTTTGACGGAAAAATATAATTTAATTTATTGTAATTGATTGAAAAATGTTATTAATTTTTACTAAAAAAATAAAGTTCCCACGAAACAAAAATAAAATGAAATGTCCTTTGGACACAACAACCAAGTTGTATTGAAATAAAATTTTGATTTAAAATTATATGACGGCATTCTAAATATTTTCATATAATCATTTTTATATTGTTTGTTTACCGAATAATTTTTTTAAATAAACCAATTTCTGTATATCTATTAATACAATTTCAGATTTGAACGATATATTTTTCGGTTTTATATTATTTTTACGAAAGAACTGGTGATGCAGAATATGCTAAGTAACTGAGTTACCCCAGAGGATGTTTAGAACCGAGGACAGTGAAAGCTTAAGATGCAGAAAGTAGACCCCACCATCATGTTGAACCAATGCTGAGGAAAACAAGTATTTTTACGATAGATGTCGAAAGCTTTATATCTTTTGTCAGATTTATTTTTGAGTGCGCACTCCACATTTAAGAATATAGGTAGGTACAGTTTTATTTTCGTATGTGATTTTATACAAATAAAAGGATAGTTTCTTAAAAGTGTCGGTCGTATTTCAAAATACCTATATTTTATATAAATTGAATTCCATTAAGTTCTCCCAAGTAAGTACCTATATCTTTTGCTATACACAACTTTTTTTATTTCACAACTAAACATATAAATTATTCTTTATCAGTTTTTGGTTATGTGCCTTCGTACTTTATAACTATATATTTCGGCTTGAAGACTTGGTTTATTGCGTATGTACCATTAATAAGGTTTCATTCCATAGTTTATGTCCATTTTTTCTCGTTACACATCTTACATTGGTACGTGATTTTCTCGAGACGCTGCTCCTCCTGGATGAAATGAAAATATATAGTGTTCATCTTCCAGAGTCTTTGAGCCGTGAAATTGTTGATGTAGTAGTTTTTTTTATTTTTTTTAAATGAATGTATCCTTGTTAAACAAGTAGGTACATATACATCTTCCTACGTTCCCTGTACACCCGTGGAGACCCACAGTGCAGCTGGTTTTCAGCAATGCCTTGGACGATCACAACATATATTTTAGATACATATTCATTCATTCATTCATACCATCACGGCATATCCCACAATGTGGGGTAACCAGCGAAAGGTGTGCGGGTGTGCATTGCCTTATAAAAGGGAGGACAACACATCTATGTATACCCACACACCAGTCTCGTTTCACCAAAAAAGGCACTACATTTAGAATGGGTGGTGAACCTCATTGCTGAACTATGTGAGATGTTATTGTTGCCTGTTTTTTTTCGATTACCCGGCTCTTACGGGACACTCGAAAACAATGATTTAAAAGAATGGAAGCACTATTCTATGCCGCTGCCACACAGCTAAATATATATAGTTAATAATACAAAAATGAAATAAAAAAATGATTATATACGAAAACATCTAAACAGGAAAAAAAAGAAAAGAATTGAATAAAAAAACATAAGAAAAAAAATGACTTGTTTCTGACGTCATTTATTCTGCTTAAATACTTGTACTAAACTGTGGGTACTTCTACCGTCAACACATCGTCATAATGACTTATAACACGAATCATTTGTCGATGTACTCTTTAATTGTTGAAGATGTTCAGTAATTCTTTAGATTGTAATTGACACAATATGGTACATATAGCAGGTATTTGAATTTTAACTAAACCTTTTTACTATTTCGTAAAATTACTCGTGCATATGTATGAATTTTCACAAATATTTTTAAATTTTCCTTCCATATTTGCATTTACATGTCATTTCAAAAACATCCTTGATATTGAATACCTATCTACAAATATATTTTTTTCTAGCATTTATTTTCACTTGCTTAAATTTTGTCTACCTTAAAACGTACCTCGTGTCTGATTGAAGTTTTTTTTTTGTAATAATCCTCAAATTATTTGTTAATAAAAATATATATTTATTATTTTTACCAAAATATCAATAAATTTCTCAACGGTTGAGTAAAAATATATGCATAGAAATTGCATGTGTATTCGTATTGTAATCCCTCGATCGAATTCAGTTGAATAAATTGCCATCTAAGCGGAAATTGAATTTTCCGCTGACATGCCTTGCTGCATAATATGAATATATAGGTATCTTCCCATTTTGCTTTTTAATAAATAATGTTAACTTGATAAGATAACGAACTTATATTTTCCAACGAAATACTGATTTTGCTTTAAGCATCTCTTTTCCTGGCGTGCTTTGTGTTGTTGTAAGTAAACTCATAGATAATAATATGTACCTATTATTGTTATTTAATGGCTACGTAGGTACATGCTTGATCCTTGAGTAAATTAGAGATTATATCAGCTACAATTATCGTAAATTTAGTAGAATTAATTTACGACCTTACCTACTAAATCTAAACACAGTGTGTGTATTATACTAATATCCTGTGTTGTTCGCCTTATACCTTTTGTAGGTATTAATTATGCACATGGATTGGCCGGGTGTTCAAAAATACACGGAATATTTCAGTACAATTATTCGGTTAACCTTTTGCAGACTTTCTCATGCATTATTTTTGGTTGAATCAAATCTCACAGTCCGGATTTCCAAGTATTCCGGATATCTTCTCGTGTTTTGGTTCCGTAGGAGATTTTGTAAATGTGCAAATAATTGTTTTAAACAATTCCTGCGTTTTTTGTTGTTGCTGTATCTTGTCGGAAAATGAAAAATAATGGACCTGAAAAATATGATACCGTATAGGCTTTAAAAAATGCTTTCGTAAGTAATTTTTAATAAATGATTAGGTACTTGATTACAGATTGTATTTTCAATGTGTAGATATTAAAAAAAAATATTACGTGTACGTGAAATTATGGAAGTTTTTAAGTAACTATCAGATACCTACGTATATTTACGTAATCTGTGTAGTCATAGTCTATGGAAATCGATTTGTGTAAGAGAATTTTATTCCTTAACATATCGACAAAGTATCAAGCCAACATACGCAAGATTTGTATCCACTCAGCATATAGCACATAGTACACAGCACACACACAGATACATTGTGATGAAACTTTCAGAATACAATCTCGGCATCATACCAGTTGATAATCTGCAATAATAAAACCCTTAAAATTGCGAATTCATTCTTCCCCATAAGTATTAAATTAAGCATTTTCGATACAATTTTCGTGACGTCATTTTCACACAATTCAATATTGATAACGGTTTAATTAACACCCTTTTGTAAATATAGATGCATATACGTTGATATGTTATAAAAAATATAAAAATACTTGGTAATTGTTCTATTGTGTTTATTTGATTATTGACGCGTTTCGTGCAAAGCACATCGTCAGAATAATGCTCTACAAGACTGAGACTAGTGGTTATATACAAAATTTACATGGCAGGTGTATAAAAATGTTGGTTTTTGAACGGTTGAAAAGAAGTTATATAATGCAAATGAATCTATACAAATCTACGTTTTAATACAATGAATGTAGTTGGGTCACTGGTTGTAGTCCCCTGTGTCCATTAGGCCTGTAACAAAAGGAAACGACAGCAGTAAAATTCGAAAGGTAAATAATATTGTATTTATTGGTTTATTGTTATCTTTTAAGTGTGGTTAAAACCAATGTATTTCATAGATATTTGGTAGTTATAATTACAAACAGCTTAATTTTAATCTTAATGTATTTAACAACAAAGGAAGGTATATGTCTGTCTAACCTATCGGTTTCAATAATGGTGAATATATATGATCAATTTGTTTATTGATGAGTAATTTTTGTGGATCCTTTTTTACTCTGTTTATTTCTAATATTTCTAGTCGGTCAAGTTTTCTCCCTTTTATTGCCCGATGTATTATATTTATATTATGGTCACTATTAAATTGGTGGTTGTTTTCGTTTATATGTTCTGCAAAATTTGAGGTGTCTTTCTTTAATCTAATGCATGCCATGTGTTCTTTAATTCTTGTTTTAAAGGCACGGCCTGTTTGTCCAATATATGTTCCCGTACATGAGTTACAATTTAGTTTATAAATTCCGCTGTTATCCAACTGTTCAACCTTGTCTTTATTATTAATTAACAATTTACCTAATGTACTTGGATTAGAAAATGCAATATTTTTGCCAGTTTTTTTAATGACTCTACTGATATTTGTTGTGACATCGCCGACGTAGGATAGTTTTACCCATTTATTAGATTTTTCATTTAAATTTGTTAGGCCTGGTGCAATATTTTTTAACAATAATTTCTTTTTCTTTTTAAATATCAGATTGTCTATTAAGTTTTCGTTGTAACCATTATTATATGCTAACGTTTTTATTGTTTTTAATTCATCTAAATATTTATTTTGACTCTGTGGTACATGTAATAACCTGTGAATTAGAATAGAACAATTACCAAGTATTTTTATATTTTTTATAACATATCAACGTACAATGGAGTTCTATCAAGAATTGTCGATCGACAAACTAAACTTAGTTAATAGATGCATATGTATATACACAGAAAAAACAGTTTTCTTCAGTCAAGAAAAATTGTTTCATATATAACGAAAATAATATTCTCTCAAATTAAGATTTATTGTTTTATCTCAAAACAATATTTTCTTAATTCAAACAAATTTATTTGAATTAAGAAAATACTGTTTTGAGATAAAACAAAAAAATCTTAATTTAAGAGAATATTTTTTTCGTTATATATGAAAAAATATTCTTGACTGAAGAAATTTTTTGAAATTTTTTTTCCGTGTAGCCATGATGCTAATGTTTTTAGTCACAATAATGTAAAAAAGTAGGCATTTATTTTATAAATAACACGATCCATGATTCGAAGGCCGCTATCGACACGGTACTGGTTAAAATTCCGCTAATAGACTCAAATAATTTATTTTCATTACTTGTTATTCCCTTCAGAAAGCAACATTTTTATTTTCATTTACTCCCAATGAGTACCTACCTACCTAATAAATTATTAATTCTCCTAAATATAGATAACACCGCCTTGGATACTAGCATAGTGCCGTTGTCACATTTAATGTACACGTAATAGATATTTTTAAAAACTCGCTTAACGCAAATTATACTTTTCAGTTTGTGATTGCTTGGTTTATTAATTTTGTCTACTTACATAGAGTAATTCTGTTCTTTTTTATCTATCCTTCTTTTTTATGTCTATATATTTGTTTTTTGTTATCATTGTAACTCTACTTTTTTATTTATTATTGTATTTTCTTTTACTACTCCTTTGTGTTTACTTTTTGTATTTGTTTGTGTTATTGTTGTCCCCTACACTGTTATTATTTATACCTACCAATCAATATTTTTATTTTAAATGTCCCATCAAGGGCGTACATGTATGTGAATATAAAAATAAAAATTATGGAAAGTAATTCCTGTCTTTAAACATTTGCAAATATTCTTGTTTCTAATAGCTCTCTTCTCATTTCCGTTGTTTCAGAAAGCCGCCAAAATCTTTCGCGTTTGACCACTGCTTCAATTCCGTGGACGCAGAACAGCCAAGTTATGCCTCACAAGAGGACGTCTTCAACTGTCTCGGAAGGGACATCCTCGACAATGCGTTTCAGGGTTACAACGCGTGCATATTTGCCTACGGACAGACAGGTAAGGTTTTTGATCAAACGATTTGCACAATTTACTTCTGTAGTTATTTAATTATATTGAGTCATTCTTAGTCGGATCTCAATGAGGTAAAAATTTAGTCATAAAATCAGTGAAGATGGAAACGTTGACCCGAAATGCTGATTGACAATGGCATTAATGTAGGTAATTATGTATTTTAATAATTATTAATTTATTGAAGTTTTTTGTTGTTCTCAGCATTGATATTGAGGAACTCTACTGATTTATCCCACACAGATTTATTTCCTTTTTACAATTCGATCGTTTCGGCTGATTAGGCCCTTGTTAATTAACATACTAGACTATATGTTAAAGGCTTAATCAGACGAAATGATTTTTCACGATAAATAATGAATCATTGTAGAACATAGAAGATGTCCTTACATATTTTATGTTTCAACGAAATATTTGTTGAAGTATAACATACCTACAAGTAAAGTTGTTTCCAAAATTCAGTTATTTATGATATCTTACTATTTATAATGTTAGTTCTGAGGCAAAATATATGTTTTCTTTGACGTAGGTCGCTTCTAAAATATTTAAGTGCGAGAAAACGCCTTAACGTTGTTTTGAAAATATTTTTATAGAGTATATTAAACTTACTTTATTTTGAGATTACTTCATCGGTGAAGTTTTTAGATATTCAATTATTCTTTAGAAGTTTTTTTTTGAGCGGTGTAATTATGGTGAATATACTACCGAATAAACTGTCGAAAACTCTAAATTATGTTTTACTCTCCGCTACTATAAGATTAATGCATAGTTTTGATTTCAATTTTGGAGCATGTTTTTCACGTCAATATCTCTCTAAAAAACTGTTAATGATTTTGTAAATAAATATAGAGGTATACCCAGTGGCGTGCGAGGGGTCCTTCAGCTGGTTCTGCCCAAAAAAAACTACATCCTCTGTTTAGTCTACCTCCATAATATCTTTTCACCTTATATTTTTTCTTTAACGCCTGTTTTGTACTATGCACATAGCACCAATTACACGCATTGCGTAAAGGTAGGAGCAAATAATCAAAATTGCATATTATTATGAATATTTCAATTCTATTGATAAATATTTTAAATGCAGGACTTTAATAACTAAAAGTTTTTTTAATAATTAACTGTAAATACATATCATGAATGTTAGTTAAAATATTCAGAGACATCTATGAAGTATCTTTCCAACCATTATCACAACAAATTTACTAGCAGTAAATGTTTTCATCCATTATTTTATTTTTCGTCCATTAGTTTTTATTCATAGATATCGTGATATATTAATCAATATATATCTCATATTTACGCAAAGGTTCTTTTTCTTATATTTTAATAATTTTTATGAATTCCTTACAAATTGTACATACATTATTTTATCAAATTTCTTACATATTTTACAAAACGTTTATTTAAAATATAATCTTTACTTGGTTTTTTACAATGAAATCGAATTTTTAAACTGCTTTGAATTACGCGGCAAATGCATAATACTAATAATATTTTAAATATTTTTTGAAATTTAATTAGAAACAATTATTATCACTCTCCCTTTTATTTACAGTCATTTTAAAGATAAACGATCTATTCGGTATGATTCGAATCAAAACAATTTAATATATTTACATTAGCGCCAAAATCTTGGCGTAACATACAATAATCTAACGGTCGTTGATGTAAAAATGTACCATGTTGAACCAAACCATCTGAATATTCTTACACCCATACATAAAAAACGGTTGAAGAAGCTTCATACATACCCAGCATAAATCTTACCTTAAAAAATACACAGATACACTAACACAAACAAACAAACTTTGTTCCTTTAGTCATGTGTATTGTATGCTCAAATGTATCGGGCATACTGCAATGAATATTAACGACAAAAGTAAAAAGATTTATAATTTGTCGCGAAATAAATCGAGAACCATATATGTGTTCTGACATTTTAGCTACTGTTATCAAAACTGTCAATGTTTCTTCCTTGGAAGCAATGTTGCATACGTTTTAAATTCAGTGTTGCAACAGACGAAAATAATTACAGGCAAATTGAACCTACAAAGGACAATTATTCAAATTTTAAGAAATTCGTATCTCCGTTAATATTTGCGCAAGAAAAAAAATAAAAACTGTTTTATGATTCGTTATACGCCCTACAACTCGTTTATATATAAACTTTTTATTAGATTGCATGGACAAACGGAAGCAGGTTGATGTTGTTTATACCGACTACAGCAAAGCCTTCGACAAAATCAACCATAATATACTATGTAAAAAACTTGCTAACCATGGTATTCATGGAGACCTACTCCGCTGGGTGTCATCTTACATAACAAACAGATCTCAGGCTGTTGCCGTGGGTGGGTTTGCATCAACTTGGAGAATGATTACATCCGGTGTACCTCAGGGATCCATTTTGGGCCCCTTACTTTTTTCCATCTACATAAATGATATCGCAACTCGTTTCCATTCTGCTAAAATACTTCTTTTTGCGGATGATATGAAGATTTTCCTTCCCATCAACTCAGTTAGTAGTTGTGTGAGTCTACAGGAAGATCTTGATCGATTGTCCCAATATTGCCATGAAAATAAACTCTTTATAAATATATCTAAATGTTACAAAGTTACCTTTACTCGTAACCGTAATAAAGTAATCCATAATTATAATATTTCTGGGTCGCTCTTATCAAACAAAGACTGTGTATGTGATCTTGGAGTTATCCGGACTCAAAACTTACTTTTGAGGCTCATATTAATAGCATAGTCACTAAGGCAACAAAGAGCCTGGGTTTTGTTCTAAGAACATGTAAATTTTTCACCAACTTCAGAACGTTCTTGCTCCTTTACAATAGTTATGTTCGTCCACATTTAGAGTATTGTTCACAGATTTGGAACCCACGCTACAGTATATACGTTGATCGACTAGAAAGAGTTCAAAAACGATTTCTAAAATTCTTAAATTTCAAATCATATAACATATACAGTTCTTATGATGAAATTGAGAAACATTTCCGAATGAAAAAAATCGTACACAGGAGAGAAGTTGCGGATCAAATGTTTCTCTTTAAAATTATTAATTCAAAAGTTGACTGTCCTGATTTATTAAATAAAATTAATTTCCATGCGCCGTTGCGAAATGGCAGATTGAACTACTTGTTTTATGTTCCTCGAAGTAACACTAATTCTAATTAAAATGAGTTTATCAAAAGGGCTTGTAACTTCTATAATGTCAACCTCTCAGCCAGTATCACACATTCTGATATATTCACCGCTAGTAATAACGCATACAAAAATTCTCTCTATAAGTGCATAGCATGAACTCGTATGTTGAATTTTTTTTTTTTTGTTAGTTATTTTAGTTTTTTCTAATATTATCTTTTGTATACTTTTATTTACATTTTGAGTTGTTGTTTGTAACAAAAATATAACAATTTAACTGTCATAATCCTTTTCCCATCCTTTTCCTTTCCCGTCACAGGCAAACATACATCTTAGTTATATTTAAATTTATGATGTTTGAAATGTTTTATATTTAACATCTGTGGACATATGTAATTGGTCTGTTTGATTTTATTTTATAGTGTATTATTCCATTTTAGTATTTTAAGACTGTATTTGTCCCTAAATAAATAAATAAATAAATATATTAAAATATCGTACAAGATTTTTAATTTTTTTTTTTTTGATTTTTTTTTTATTTTTGATTTTTTTTTTGGATTTTGATAGTCATGCCAGGCATATAGGTATGTATGGCTTGCACGCCACTGGGTATACCTAATGTAAAGAGTGAATAGTATGAGCTTGGTCATGAGCTTTATTATGTGTTCGACGTATCATACAATTTGTGTTCTCTGTAGAACCCAAAGTATTAGTTCGATCAACTTTATATATACTCATTTCAACTGCAGTTTAAAGAAGGTAAGAAATGAGAACACAAATAATGAACGTAAGACGAAGAAATATGCAATTTATAGACCGAAAGTTGAAGCATTGAGATTGTTTGGCCATTTGAGAAGAATGAATGAAGAACGCCTGACGAAGAAAATATACAAAGCTGAGAGTAAAGGAGTAAGAGGTCGAGGGCGCCAAATAAAAGGATGTCTCGATCATGTGAACGATATTCTGAACGACGAAAATGTTAGAAACGTGAACAACGGACGAACATGTATGAGACGATTCATGAATGTTGACGAGGCGATCAGTTCTTGGTTCGGTTCGGTTCGTGAGGGACACTGCGTAATGGTATATATGTATGTAACTTCATATTAATATCATACATAATATGAATGTGTAGAGTGCTTTAACTTAGAGCTGATTCTGTCAATTTCATGAGTGAAAACATGGAAAAGGCACTCATGTTCTGAAAAAATTAGTTGTGAAAAGTGTTGGCAGTTTTAACCCGTCACAGGTCATAAAATATGTGGGTGAAAAGTAATAACTAATAACCTTCAGATTGAAAATGTCACGTTTTTCCAACCAACAGGGAAATAGCTAACAATAAACAAAGGGCAGTGGAAATAGCTAACAATAAACAAGTGGACCTACATATTGTACCTACCCTTGACAGCGATAAACAACCAACTGAATGACTGGCTCATTCAAATATATTCCATAGTGTTGCCTTCAGGAGGTGTGAAGTAACTAATGTTTCATTTTTCTCGTTTTTACTTAAACATCGTTTCTACATTATCTTTTGATATCTGACTCTATATGTCACTCATTATTACAAGATATTTATTCGTTCTATCTTCCCTTTTATCCATTAGGAAATTAATGGATATAATTATCGCCATTGGATTTCAGCGCAAACATGTCTGTATGTGTATTTTTGGGATTCAAAAAGGGTTGTAATTATAATGTAACTTTTATAAATTACTGAAACTCAAAAATATTTTAGACAAATATGATATTGTAATTTTTGACATTGAGTAGTATCGATCAATAGATTGGTCATTTTCGGTCGTTTTGAATGCTCACTTAAAACTAGTCATCCTATTTACATATCTTAGACACTTTTTTTATACTTCTATTTTGAAAACGTACAAATAAAAATTAAGTAATATGATAAAATGTAAATTAGGTACTTAGTGTTGTAACTTAATCAGCCCAACTTTGATTTTTTCACGTTACATATTACTTACTTAACTGCTGGTAACAAAACTATTCTTTATTAAAATATAATTATTCATACATTGTCATCAACAGATTTAGAAATTATTTTCTGTAGAAATATATTTAAAGACTTTTATCCAACAATTCAAAATTCATCTTACATTTAATCGTGTTTTTGCGGAGTTCAGAGAACTGCTCAGTAAACAGGCAGTGTCCTTTCAAAATTTGATTATGGTATGAACTTCAAAATTTAGGTACTTATCATATTATTATCACGTGTAACACTTCGTCTTACATTAATACTTTCGATTGGTGTAAAGTAAAATTAGAATCGCGCTTTCAAAGATTTAACGATAGCATAATTGTTACATGCAAACAACTCCGTCTTATTTCTTCCAAGCTAAGGTGTCGTGGTAGATTATTTATTTGCATCGTACAAATTTGAAATCATCTAGAAATTTAAAATATTATTGAATAAGCTTCGTTCATCATCGTATATTATACAATATACCTAATATTTTTTTCTGTCAAAAATAAGTACCTATCGTTTCAATGCAAAATTATTGTGAAATTGATTAATATATATCGTGCCAATGATTGAAATAATAAGTGAAAACCAATTATTTTTAAAAAATATTTATCATAAATTCAAAATGACATTCGTTCGAAGATAACATCGACTTTAATGTATGTTTTTTTTTATAATTTCGTAGCTTATTAAATATGTACGAAATTTTTTTATGTCGCCCTTTGGTAAATAACATAGAATGTTTCGATGTTTTTTATTTCGCGAGCGTTTGATTACTTGGGTTAGCGTCCATATAAGCGCAGTCGACGCAACCCAGCGCATCAGACGGATTTTAGTAGGTACCTATTCCAACTGTCGATTCGTTCATGAGAATTCAATTCTCTGAATGAATCGACATTATTAAGCCAAGATGCGTGTACGAAGGAACATTTTGTTTGGCGTAGTGGACTTTTTGCATGCTAATAACACCAACTAGAGGCCTCGCAGCATATATGTTCCTATACATGGATTTACTCAGAATTCGGAGTAGAACATTTTATGTGAGTTTTGTGTGTGTGTGTGTGTGTGTGTGTGTCTGTGTGGGTGTGTGTGTCTGTGTGTCCGTCCCCACCCTTATAACTTTTGATCCGCTCAGTTTACAGAGCCCAAATTTTCAGATAGACAGTTATAGGCCTACAAAACTTTTATACCTACTCAGAATTGTGAATTTTTGTTTCAGTCAGGGGTTATCAACTTTTGAAATTTTGATTTATTTTTCCATGTATCTCAGAAACCGTAAAAGCTAGAACGCTGAAAATTTGTATAAACATAGACAAATACAAAATCTCAAAATGATTTTTTTTTATTATTCGAGGGTTTCTCAAACATTTTTTAGTAAGAAAAATATTTTTTTTATGATAAATTTATGAGTTTAACTGCCTATATTTCCAATTTTTTTAAAAATATCGAAAAAAGCCGAATCACCCCAACTAGATAATTTAATTTTTTATAAAAACATTGTATTAGCACATCTCAATTTTTTTTTAACAATTTTTATAAAAATTGAATTTAGTGACGACATTGCTTCATACAATTTGTATGGCAGTCGCCTATACATAATATCTAAGAAGACTTAATAATTTGATACTAATCACCAAACATACATACATACCATCATGTTGTTTTTATATTCTGGGTAAGATCAAAGGACTGACCTCCATACTATCCTATCTTGACATACATACTTAGGTATATGTGTTGTATAGAAAACCTAATATCTTGTAATATTAAATAATTATTGTATATTATATGGGTTTATAGTTTGGTACTTATTCTTCAACTATACATACTATCGCTATCGACAGTTGGATCTCATGTGTTACATGCAACTAGTCTATATAGAAATTCATACGCGCGCATTGTATTGTCGGCAATAACGACGTCGTTGCTAGGAGATAAAAATTCGATCCGTCCGCTGTGGCGCTGTGGACGCAAAGCTTTACAGTATATTTTGTAAGTACCTACTTACGGTTTGAATAAAAGACAAACATTGATTTTTGACAAACACCCTCCTGTGTGTATCGTATTCAAATTATTATATGCTCTTATTTATTTTTGGTCTGAATTTCTAATCTTTTATGTAAAGTATTATATATTTATATTCCATTCCCTTTTTATGTATTATGCTTTATCACTTTTTACATATTATGCTTTATCACTTTTTACATATTCATAATTTATCCCTTTTTATATATTATCAGAAACATGTAAAAAGTAACCAACATTTCCGTTATCTATTTTATTCAGGTACACCCACATACAGGTTAAGCTTTGTGGATATGTTGGTATGTGTAATAGATGTATATACCTATGTGTTTTTATGTATACACGTATGTATGTTTTTCTGTAACTATGTATATATACCTACCTACTCATTGTACTAGAAATTTGTCAAATAAATATTATTTATTCTTTACGGTAAATGTAAAATTATTTACGGTTTATGAACTTCTTGAAATACCCAATAATGAAGGATTGTGCCTTATATACAATTCTCCTTTATGTCAATAAGATTCTACGTAACGTTCTTATTAAATTATCGGTTTTACTTTTCTTAACATCTCTCTATGAATATACATATTTACTAGATACTTTAGTAAATTCAATATTATCGTTTAACTTGGATAAGTGACAACGAGATTTAAATCAATATTATCTTACAGATAACCTAGCTGTATAATTTCCCGTGATTCATATGTTTGAGTTATTTCTATGAAATTAATTTATAATTTTAATCTTCAAAATACAAATTATCTGAAGGAGTAAATATAGTCTTAATTTCAGTACTAACTTGGGGAACATTTTGAATAAAAATATTCAATTATTAATGACGTCAATATTAAAATCAAACGATCATATGTTTGAATTTTTGCCATTTTGTAATATTGTAGATAATGAATGGGTCGATGGCAGAGCGGTTAGCGCGCTGGGCTAGTAAATCCAGTGGTCGCGTGTTCGAATCCTGCCTCTATCGATTTCGTTCACCTATAGCACGAGCATTTACGCTTATTTTAGGGAACGTAGGAAGATGTATATGTACTTGTTTAACAATGACATATTCATTTAAAAAAATAGTATCACCGGAATTATATTGTTTCTATTCAAGTATTTTTTCCATACATATCTTATTTATTTACATAAAACTTTATGTACACAAATTAGTGTATAATAGTGCACAATGTCGGATTTATTGCCTGATGGCAATATCTTCGGTCCAAACATATTCATTTGTTGAATAAATTATGTACGGTGTATGGTTTAAAAACTTGAATTAATTAAATTTTAAAATTGGTAATATTAGTATGTTAGTTAAAATGTCAAAGGGATAATGCTTGTTTAGCTATTCAAGCTTATACGTCGGCGGTTGGATTAATATATGTAATAGCTGTTGTGACGTTTGATGTGTGGTATAATATATTGATTTTTTTTTATCTTGTGGCTCTCGGGCCAAGGATACTTGATGACTGTAAGTGTCCCAAATAAAATAAAATAAAATAGATAATGTGATTATGCCCGTAGAGATATTATAACAACGAAGACTCGTTCGTTACTCATGGTTAGCTTTCACCACCACCGTTCTGGTGAAACCTTCCACCGTTGACTTTCGTTCACAGTTCAAAAAGCGTATACCTCAACCCGAGGGTGTGAGGGTGTAGCCATCGATCGTTTTGTATGACAGTATTTTACTCTATCTCAATTATTATTTGATGGACGGCATTAACAGCTCACCGGATTGAAAGGTTACAGTTACAATAGCAGGTTACAAATTATGACCCTACCTCAACCCGTTCGGATCGATTGTTATCAAAACACAATAGAAAACTATGACGTCACACCGCAAAGATTACTCATTATTTTTTTTCCCGTGTGAATCGATACGTAAAAATCTAATTTCAATAGTTGGAATTATTTTTATTTAATACGATTTCACAGTTAACATAGTTTTTTATTTAATTATAGAAATGATCAAAATTCCCTTTATCAATATTGACATTACCGCATCAAAATAATAATAATTTGTGTTATGTGCGTCTGTTTCTTTAGAATTACTTTTCGAGGAAGAAGAAGTGTCCGCATTGCCATAGCCGCGCCGCTGTGTAAAAAATGACGTAGGTAGAGTATGAATGAGGCGGTGAAACATGTTTTGTTGACGCATTGTAACAATATATATTACATACAATCCGCCCACCGGTGCCCTGTTCCGTGCTTGCTCAAGTTTAGTATTTCACTACAATGCAGTTGTTTCCACTTGCGGTATTAGACTCCTTGTATCAAACACGAAACTAACTGCATTGAATTTACCAGATGCTTTAAACGTACACTTTCATGTTGTCACTACATTCATTAACTTGCTCCTAATGTTACACAGAAATGAAATAATGTATTGCTGGGAGGTTGGTGCAAAGCTATATTTAGATAGAGGTACTACCTAGTGTAAAAATTATCCGATGTTTCTGTTTAGTCGATGTGGAAATGTTGAAATTGTATAACAAATCACTGACTTGGATTCCGCAAATATTATCAAATGGTACAAATATATGTAAATGCTGTATTTGCTTATATATGTATTACTAGTTGCATGTAGTACATGAGATTAACTGTCGATGACGATAGTATGTGTATAGTGTAAGAATACGTAAAAATCCACGTATAAATTAAAATAAGTAAATGTACCAAATTATAAAATCTTAAACCCAAATTATTGAATATATTCAAATATTTTGTTTTCCTATAGGTACAAAACATGTGTGTCAGGATATGACGTGTGGAGTTAAGTTCTTTTTACCTACCACGAATAGGTAAATAGTTTTATGTTATGCATCTATGTATGAAGATTAAGCTTGAAATTATAAGCGTCACCGTGGATATTGTGTATTCTGCCATACAGATGTAACGATGTCTTCACTAAATTCAATTTTTACAAAAATTGTTATAAAAGTTTGAGATGAATTGCTATAATTTTTTAGAAAATGTTTTTCTTAAAAATGGGTTTGATATATATGGAAATATATAGGAAATATATGGAAAAATAAAATTATAATTCAAATTTTGATAATCCCTGGCTGGAACAAAAATTCAAAATTGTGATTCAAAACAAAATTTTCGATTTATTAAGAGAAATAAATTCTCTTGCACGAATCGACAGTTGGAAAACGTATGCACAAAGTTGACAGTGCTCGTCATATACATACTTGCTTCTTGAACCACACAATGTGACTAGATTATTTTCAGCTCTTCAAATGCATCTAAAACTAGTTGCATGTAACACATGAGATCCAACTGTCGTTAGCGATAGTACGTATAGTTGAAGAATAAGTACCAAACTATAAACCCATAAATACAAATTATTTAATATTTTAAGATATTTGGTATTCTATACAACACATGTACCTAGGTATGTATGTCAAGATAGGATAGTATGGAGGTCAGTCCTTTGATCCTACCCAGAATATGAAAACAGAATGATGGTATGTATGTATGTTTGGAGATTAGTATCAAACTATAAAGTCTTCTTAGATATTGTGTTTAGGCTATTGCCATACAAATTGTATGAAGCAATGTCGTCACTAAATTCAATTTTTATAAAAATTGTTACAAGAAATTTTAGATGTGCTAATACGATGTTAATATTTTTTATAGAAAATTAAATTATCTAGTTGGGGTGTTTCGGCTTTTTTCTATATTTTAAAACAAATTGGAAATATAGGAAACTAAACTCATAATTATATCATAAAAAAATATTTTTCTTAATAAAAAATGTTTGAGAAACCCTGGAATTTTTTTGAAAAATAAATTTTAGATTTTGTATTTGTAAATGTTTATACTAATTTTCAGCGTTCTAGCTTTTATGGTTTTTGAGATATATGGAAAAATAGACCAAAATTTCAAAAGTTGATAACCCCTGACTAAAACAAAAATTCACAATACTGAGTATAAAAGTTTTGTATTCCTATAACTGTTTATATATTCTGAAAATTTGGGATCTGTAAATTGAGCGGATCAAAAGTTATAAGGGACACACACACACAAACACCACACACCCACACACAGACACACACACACAAAACTCACATAAAATGTTCTACTCCAAATTCTGAGTAAATCCATGTATGGGAACATATATGCTGCGAGGCCTCTAGTTGGTGTTATTAGCATGCAAAAAGTCCACTACATCATACAAAATTTTCCTTCGTACACGCATCTTGGCTTAATAATGTCGATTCATTAAGAGAATTGAATTCTCATGAACGAATCGACAGTTGGATAATTTAAGTTACCTTTATATATAGCAGGTAATCTGTCATGATTTATCGACACTTCATTAATTTATTGTAAACATCACTTGAACATACACGCTGTCTCGTTTATTAAACAAAGGCTTTGTCGCTTTGAATTTTACGGATATAATAATATATTTATTTGGTTTATTCAACAATCGAACGTGGGTGAGTCACGTAGGTACATAATAACACGTGCAGTGAAATTTCTATACCTATTTTAGAATCCCGAGCTAAGAAATCATTTAACATTCATGTATTATTTTTCTTTTGCAATATGTTAGTATTGTGTCATGTTATTCCTCGGATACGGACTTCCCAGCTTCTTCATATTTTTCTTCCCCATTGAACGGCATCTTCAACATTGCAGATCATCTTAATTTCGAAGTTTCGAACTCTGTCTTTGATGGTAATCATTTGATTTCCGTAGTCCTTAGGGCATCATATCGGCTCCTATTTTATAATAATGTTATGTCCTTGTCAGTCTTACTTTATCAATTATAACACTTAATTCCGATTCATTATTATTTCAAACGGTTCAATGTTATTCACTTATTTAGAATAATAACACAATGCGTTATTCTTTTCGTATATTTGAATTAATCTTGAAGAAAACCATTTGTTTCTAAATTTCTCCCAAATGGTAGAATAGTAGGTATGACTCCTTCGTGTTGTATTCAAATTAACTGACCCCATACATTTCCTTCACATAGCAACGACGACGGCGGTCATGTAATGAATGTTTCAAATTAATTAAATTGTCCACCGTCCGCCAGCCCCTTTCCAACAATTAACTATGTCAATTTCTCTCTTCTTCAATTTACCTCGGTATTTTTTTAGGTGTCGCTACTGAGGCTAATATTCTATTGATTTATGGTAATTCAATTTCTTGACATTGGGTGTGTTGATAATCAAAAGTCAACGGAATACTGAGAGAAAATATTATAAGACTCGAGGGATCTCCTGTTATATATTATTAACATTGATAACAAGACCCCACGTTGAGATCAGAGTTTTACTGGGTTGAATTTTTTTAATACTTTATTTTATGTTTAGATTTCTCTAAATCCCTAACCGGGTCTTGAGCGTCGTTATTTCTGTCTTCATACTTAAAAAGATTTTCATTGTTGTTGATTTTTATTTACTACCCATGAAAGTATTTAGGAATTTAAACAAAATATTAGTCATCGCTTCGTAAAACTAATCATGTAGGTATTAAAGAAAATAATAATGTATTCGTTTATGTAAATTAATTTTAAGTTAGTTCAGGTTAGCGATGTGTTACTTAGAATTATATTTTTTTGCACAGAAAGAACGAACATAACCACACGACATTTCATTAATATGCTATTTTTTATCAGATTCTTTTTCAAAATACATTTTAGTGTTTCTTGCCTTTATCTGTTTGTTAATACTTTAACTTACAAACAAAACTGTTCAGGAGCACTCGTCCACATTTTCTTTGTTCTTCAATAAATTAATTTCTTAAGCATAAATATTTTCGTCGCCTAGCATTAGTTAAGCCGGTCCACGTTGTATACAATGAATACCAATGTTTGTTATTAAATTCGTCTTACCTTCGTCCGTAACTTTTGCTTTGTGCAAATAAGGAAACGTAGCATAATTTGCTTTCGCAATCACGAGACTCTGAAATGAAATATTCAATTTAGCAATATTTTATTATACGGGAAAGTTTTCCATTAATTTCCAACTCGGGCCTTTGTTTTCTTTTCGAGCTTTATTATCATTTCAAATATGTCCTATGCCCGATTGGATTTCATTACTTGATTGAAAACGTGTCAAGTTACTTTCTTGAAACCGAATAGTGATTTTTTTTATTAAAATATTTTGTTTAGATTTATGTACATATTGTACATGTATTATATTGTCTTTATTTATTTATTTATTTAATATGCAGAGACACCAACAGAACACTGAACAACACAAACAAAGAAATCATGATACAAAAACATAAGAATCTCCAGTGCTCCAATAACAGGTATCTCCCGCATGGCTATTGTGCATAGTTTGGTAGGTACAATCAACGTCTTATGAGCATTCAAATTATAACAAAAAACATTACTTTGCACAGTTAAAGTTAGTCTTTAATTGTATCGTATAATTATAGAGAAAATGAAGAAGAAATGATATGGCTGCATGTGTGAACTGTGCTCTGAAAGTGTAATGACAATCGATAGTTTCATAATATGTTCATGCTATGTCGTATATACATAATAAGTAGGTAATTATAACAATAAATAAGCGAAAATGAAGATTTAATTTTATTAAATAGTATATTTTACTCGATTATCACTGCAATCTTGCATTTCGTATTACAAATAAATGTTTACAGTTCTCACAAATAGTGTCCCAAGTTTATAATGATATATTTATTTTATTTTATTCAGAAATACAACAGCTTTATTATTTTTATATAATGTATGTATTTTATAAGGTAGCTACTATTAGGAATCTGTCAAAACTTTTCAATTTAATTAATATGTTTATGGGTATTAAACGTACTTTTAAAATGAAAGTTTACAAAACATGCCCAATTAAATCATTCCGTCGTAATTGTCCTCGCTCCGCCCCGCTAACGCAAAGTGTAAAATTCAAAAGGCTTTCTTCTTTGTTGTTTCCAGATAATTTTCCTCGACGCATATGCTAAAGTTTCCATGATAAGGTATAAAGCTTTCAACGAAGACCGTTTCTGAATTCAAAATTCACATTTTATATGCACAGTGAGGGACAGAAAGCGTTTTCAAGTATTTGTTACTTTTAAATCTTACTTGTGCTCTTATTATTATGTTCGAATAATGTGTTTGAACTTGAAACCCAATTTTGTACTATTTTCTTCGAGAACTTGTATGTGTCAATTTCGTCTAAATATTACTTTCGAATGTATCATTAGATTTTGAAATATCATTTTGAAAATATATAATAATAACACACTTTTTTTTTTAAACAAGTTGCATGTAACACATGAGATCCAACTGTCGATAGCGATAGTATGTATAGTTGAAGAATAAGAATCAAACTATAAACCCATAAATCCAAATTATTGAAAATTTAACACATGTTGGTATGTATGTCAAGATAAGACAGTATGGAGGTCAGTCCTCTTTTCCTACCCGGAATATGAAAACAGCATGATGGTTCTGTATGTATGTTTGGAGATTAAGTACCTATCAAACTATTAAGTCTTCTTACATATTGTGTATAGGCGACTGCCATACAAATTGTATGAAGAAATGTCGTCACTAAATTCAATTTATATAAAAATTGTTAAAAAAAAATTGAGATGTGCTAATACAATGTTTTTATAGAAAATTAAATTATCTAGTTGGGGTGATTCGGCTTTTTTCGATATTTTTAAAAAAATTGGAAATATAGGCAGTTAAACTCATAAATTTATCATAAAAAAATATTTTTCTTAATAAAAAATGTTTGAAAAATCCTGGAATTTTTTTGAAAAAATCGATTTGAGATGTTGTATTTGTCTGTGTTTTTACCAATTTTCAGCGTTCTAGCTTTTATGGTTTCTGAGATATATGGAAAAATAAACCAAAAATTCTAAAGTTGATAAGCCCTGACTGAAACAAAAATTCACAATTCTGAGTATAAAAGTTTTGTAGGCTTGTAATTTTTTATATATTTTAAAATTTTGGGCTCTGTAAATTGAGCGGATGAAAAGTTATAAGGGGGGGACGTACACACAGACACACACACACACACACACACACACACACACACACACACACACACACACACACACACACACACACACGAAATGTTCTACTCCGAATTCTGAGTAAATCCGTATATGGAACATATATGCTGCGAAGCCTCTAAATTGGTGTTTTTTGAATTCAAAGTTGGAAAAGCCGTGAAAAAAGTAGACCCTGCATACAATTCCTTCTCAGTTAAATTCCTTTTGGATTTTAACTGACTCTTCCTTCAAAAGAATTTCATTCTCTTGAACGAATCGACAGTTGGAAGAATGAATATGTCCTTGTAACAAGTAGGTACCTACATATACATCCTCATACATTCCCTAAACTAAGCATACATTTATTTATTTATTTATACCATCTCGATATTTATAACACTAGTTGCATGTAACACATGAGATCCAACTGTCGATAGCGATAGTATGTATAGTTGAAGAATAAAAATCAAACTATAAACCCATAAATCCAAATTATTGAAAATTTTAACACATGTTGGTATGTATGTCAAGATAGGACAGTATGGAGGTCAGTCCTCTTTTCCTTCCCGGAATATGAAAACAGCATGATGGTTCTGTATGTATGTTTGGATATTAAAATCCTATCAAACTATTAAGTCTTCTTACATATTGTGTATAGGCGACTGTCATATAAATTGTATGAAGCGATGTCGTCACTAAATTCAATTTTTATAAAAATTGTTAAAAAAAAATTTGAGATGTACAAATACAATGTTAATATTTTTTATAGAAAATTAAATTATCTAGTTGGGGTGTTCCGGCTTTTTTCGATATTTCGATATATAGGCAGTAAAACTCATAAATTTATCATAAAAAAAATATTTTTCTTAATAAAAAATGTTTGAAAAACCCTGGAATTTTTTTGAAAAAATCGTTTTGAGATGTTGTATTTGTCTGTGTTTTTTTTATTAAGAAAACATTTTTTATTAAGAAAAATATTTTTTTATGATAAATTTATGAGTTTTACTGCCTATATTTCCAAATTTTTTAAAAATATCGAAAAAAGCCGAAACACCCCAACTAGATAATTTAATTTTCTATAAAAAATATTTACATTGTATTAGCACACCTCAATTTTTTTTAACATTCTTATAAAAAATGTATTTAGTGACGACATTGCTTCATACAATTTGTATGGCAGTCGCCTACACTCAATATCTAAGAAGACCTAATTGTTTGAAAGTAATCTCTAAACATACACACATACCATCATCCTGTTTTCATATTCTGGGTAGGATCAAAGGACTGACCTCCATACTATCCTATCTTGACATACATACCTAGGTACATGTGTTGTACAGAAAACCAAATATCTTAAAATATTAAATAATTTGTATATATGGGTTTATAGTTTGGTACTTATTCTTCAACTATACATACTATCGCTATCGACAGTTGGATCTCATGTGTTACATGCAACTAGTTTTACTCTATGTAGTTAGAGATATGTTTTAATGAATAACACCTATGCTTGGAATATAACCCATGATGCCGACTCTAAAAAGTTTACTATTCTAATCAATAAAATTATTATTTTGATATTTAAGGAATCCGAAAACAACGCTATAATAACATCCAATATAAGAAAGTCTTATTTTATTGTGCGGTGTTCGGGGAAGGCTTATTTCGACGATATATTTGAGTATTTTTCATATTTATATAAAAACATATTAGGTATTATTTGCCTTGTTCTCGAGTTTTTGTCGGATATTTTTATCTCAAAATATCTGACAGATAAGGCGAGGGAGCTTAGAGCTTTTTTACTATCACGAAATCGTCACCGATACTCACCTAGCTACAAACATACATACATATATTTCATCCACTTTCATTCTACATCAGACTTTCAGCTAAGCGAAATATATTTAGATTGGATGTTCACGTTGTAGATGCCAAGAATTATTTTCTCTGAGAAGTGAAAATTACTCCCTACAATTAGTCAAATGGTATTAAGTGGTCCAATGTTTAAAATTGGGTATAAGTTTAATCTGTTTATTTTTAAGGGTTGGATATTAAAATTCAACATCAATTACCGTTAACTAATATTGTGTTTAAGACATGTCGATAGTATATACATTATTAAGTGCTTATTTACGTTTACACCTGTTATATTTAATAATTTGTAAGTAAACGATTAGCAGTTAGGTATCTGCAAAGCAGCAGTAAGCATATTATCTGTTGAAGACTTTATCAGCTATTATGATTGATGTTGGTACATATCTTGTTAGTGTGATTTATTGTGATTTGATGTCATTTTTCTGCACTAGTCAGGTTTAATATATCATATTCTTTTATGTTGTCCCGACACAAGTATAGCGAATGAAAAAGCATTATGCATGATTAGTTCAAAATTAATATAAATATTATAATATATCCCATCCCTTCTATTTATCCTTTGTGCAAACTATTCTATATTTTTTATATAATACGAATCAACAGAAAACTATCCGGTTCATGTAGCGATATTCACGCATCGGTGGGTGATGTCTGTTTCCCGGGAATATTGGTTTAGGGAAGGCCGTTTATTCTAATTGGTTGGAAATTTCTAGATATTTTCATTTAAAACACTCCCAATTTGCCGCAATATTGGCCAACTCCAAAACTGCAACCCACGGCTCCAGACGCCTATTTTCCTTTTATGTCGTTCCATTATTTTGAGTTCTTTGATCGTTTGTTTCAAAGAGTGGCTCTGTGTGTTCGTTTTCTAGATACGCTTCGAGTGGAACCTTGAACCCCAGGACTAAAGTCAAATTTACTATAATGTTGTTCATGTTTCGTCACGTATGACACAGCTCTTTTATATACATGCATACATTTGCCGCGGAATGCTTTAAGAAAAAAAAACAATTGTTTGCTCCTCAAATTTCGTCTGAAATAGTTAAATATATTTTCATTTTATTTTAATTCAGCTTCTGTTTTTTTATTGACAATGTTGAATATGCATTCCTTTAGATCTTTTGACGAATTTAAGACTAGTCTTGAATTCGACAAGACTTGAATTGAAGAGATGTTTAAATGTAAAATCATAAACAACGCTTTTCAATCTCTTCATATTTTTCTTAATTTCGCGTTTTGAACTCTGTCAATCTCTTACATAATTATAATAATAATAAATACTTCTTTTCGAACTGTGCAAGAGCGAGTTTATTGCCATATGGCTGTTTCTTCCAACTAACCAGTGTTTCCAGCCGAGAGAAGTGATATTTGCGTGAGAAACGAATTTAAATAAATTTCTCCTCTGCTGGGGATTCAATTAATGGATTAATGGAATGGCAAATTCTTAAGGATTAACCAGAATATTTTTTTTAGCCCTTATTCATGTTTGACAGTACTTTTATATTATTTTAGTGAAACATTATCTATTGTATATATTTACACGTTGTATTGAGTTTAAATAAATTTATTTTGTGGTTTTTAATTTTTCAAGTTGTTTAGTCTATATTTCATTTTCTATATTTTTTTTCAGCACTGTAATATATATTATATTCTTTACATAAAAAAGTTAAGCTTTTGTATGATTATTATTTGTTTATAACATTTTTTCGTTCATAAATTGTACTTTACCTCAAATAACATTTTCCGGATTTCGGTATTAGTTGGGCTTATGGAGGTTATTTTATTACGATTTTTTTATCTTCAATACATGGCTTTCCTAACTATATAATTATTAATATGAAGATTTCGCAGTGGTGTCAAATTATGAAATAGTCGATAGTCCTACTCTAATTGAGTTTTCATGATTAACTGATTTTCGTTATGGCGTATTAGTAAAATAGTCGACAACAGAAATGAGATATTTTCTATAATGTGCTATTTCAATTGAATGAAATTATTGTCACTTTTACGAACTCCGGTTATAATGGTGAGTATTTAGGTCCGCAATTTCGGTTCATTATTTACCAAAATGTTCTCGTTGAACTGTAATATTATTCCAGGAATGATACTCTTACATAAATGTTAATACCGCAAACGTATATTTTATGTATAATTCCAGGTATTCGAGATCTCATTGAATGTGTTCATAAGTTCACGTTGATATATTTTATTTCAGGATTGTTGGGCGAACCGAGTCAAGTGCTCAGGTTTTGTAGTCCACGTAAAGCCCCGCAGGTCTAGAATTTCAAACTTTGGTTTGTCTCGTGGGTTCGCTGTTACCAATTTCATTCCACGTTACTTATTCCCCTCTTTCTTTTGTAGTAGCACCCTTTCCTTTTCGGACCGTGTGAATTATATATCGGCCAGGGTGATCATGATTCCCGAAGGCGCTGCTTGTGAATAATTCACCATAACGGGGCGGCATTTTCCTGATTGGAATACTTCCAATGGGATCGTACAACATATGATTGTTACATTCGTGACTTATTTTATTAAATTTCACCTACATATACCTCCTGGGAATCACTTTGTTACTTTATCTTTACCCTGTACATTTATTATAAAGTGAGTATTGAGTAGGTACTTTATAAAGGAAATATTATAGAATTTACAATCAGTTTTCAGTACCATTAGCTATATTTATTTTCGCCTCCAATTCTTATTATTATTTATTTATTTACTTTTTATACATAATATAAACAAATATAAAGCATACTGGCGGGCTTATTGTCAATAGGCAATTTCTTCCAACCAACCAGATTATCGAGTGACAAAATTATATAAGTAGGTACCTCAACAAAAAATAAAGAAGAAGAAGAGGAAATCGAGATCAGGTGTTTAGCGATAAATATTCCTTCTTTAGTAAATATTAGGTAGCAAAGGAAAGAAAGGAAAAGGATCAGGTATTATAAATTCTCCATTTTTTAACACAAATAATAGAAAATGAGGCGATATATCTTCTATATTTTATATGGCGTGAGTTAGAAAGTGGTAGAAAACGCTCGGTACGTACTTCTTACAATTTGTATGAAAATTAAGTTTTATGAATAACATGCGATGGCGCAGTAGGTACATACTCATACAGTAAAGGACCTCATTATACTTTCAATGTACTACGTTTGAATAAAACGTCTGAAGATATTTAACTATTTACTGTATTACTCGTAAATTTTAATTATAACTACAGATTAATTATTCTGTGATTGAACCCGACCCATGATAGATCCTTGATATAAAATTATACAAGTAAGCACAAACTAATAATTTGTATCGCTTCATTATGTATATCCACTGATACTCTACTCTAAGCTTGTTAAAAAGAAATTTCTTTGTTTGAAATCGAATAATATTATTTTCTATGTTACACGACACGTATCGGATTTACCATCTAATGATATTACACAAGATATAAGAAGTAAACTTGATATTCTTTGATATCGTTCTCAGTTATTAGTTTGTTTAGTTTTTTTTAATTTTCAAATGTTCTTTATCTCGCAATCAAATACCATACCTTAATTTCGCAAGAAACATATATTTTCAAATCGTTTTGTGTTATAACAAGAATACCATTAGTTTAGGTATTATTTACAAATAGGTAAAATATGTTATTTAAATATTTAACATAACTTTTTATCATTGTAAGTAATTTAATAATAGTTTACCAATTATGATTTATGATTTGAACAATATTAAGTATTCTATTTCCCTTCGCTGTCTCCATAATATGAAACATAATCTAATTTCCTCACCCTACTCGGTACATTTTCCTCGAATTTCTAGGGAAGGTGAACTTTTTCTTCTTTTTAGGGTTGGGGTGTTGCATTGAGGGGTATCCACTGGAGGGATTCATCTTATTAACGTCAAAATTTGTTAAACATCAACGTATAGTATAGTAAGGGTTTCTGACACCTTGTATTGAGAATTTTCATTCTGTATTGATTATTCGTGACACGAATCGATCATAAAGTAGGTAGGTACTTACTTTAGACACGACGAGATAAGCAAAACGCTGTGATGGAAAATAAAG
Source organism: Molanna angustata (assembly GCA_963576475.1). Classification (NCBI taxonomy): domain Eukaryota; kingdom Metazoa; phylum Arthropoda; class Insecta; order Trichoptera; family Molannidae; genus Molanna; species Molanna angustata. The sequence continues at coordinate 18,968,351 of OY754967.1, read as the reverse complement.
CTATTGAACCTGAAGTAACATAGATAATTCCTATCGACGTTATTGATCCTCTAGCATAAAGTAAAATACGAATTTCCCTCAATACACTGCATTAAAAATATCAATTGTGCAAATTTAGAAATATATAGAAATAAATGTAGTCAACTGTCAATTTGTTCAAGAGAATTTATTTCCCTTAATAAATCGACAGTATTAACCTTAGTCCCGTGTGAGAGAAATGTTTGCAGCAGTGGGCTTTTTGCATGGTTTTTCCCAAAGTAAGCCTCTAAACACCAATTTAGAGGCTTTGCAGGATATACTCAGAATTTGGAGTGGAACATTTATTAGTGTGTCTGTGTATCACTCCCTTAAAACTTTTAATCCGCTTGATACACTGAGACCCAAAATTTCAGAAAATTTCGAAAATATTAGACTACAAAACTTTTTTTCTCAGAATTTTTTTCCAGTCAGGGTTTCTCAATTTTTTTTCTTTAGAAAAACATTTTTAATGACAATTTTTTGTATTTAAATTCCTTGAGTTCCAGTGTTTTTGAAAATATTAAAAAACGCCGAAACACCTCAAACCCAACAGACCAAAGATATTGTAAGTTTCTATAAAAAGTACTTGTCCTAAATCACCTTCTTCCACATATGTAACAGATGATTTTCTGGGAGAAATTGCCACTAGGCAATAAGTCCGCCATTTGTACCGACAGTTGGACTTAAGTACCTACTTATATATGAGTTGTATAGTATCAAAAACAGCAATCTGTTTTCGGACTGATTTCGAAAGAAACTAACGTTTTCCCCTGTTTTTCATATAGCTAAGACTTAATTGTGTGAAAATAAGGGTATACGGTAGTTTCTGACAGCAGCAAATTATAAAAAAACGTTTTTTTTATTTGTTTGAAATCAGTTCGAGAACAGATTGCTGTTTTTGATACTATGCGACTCATATATTTTTAAATTGTTGTTCGTGATCTTTTTACCGCGTAGATAGAACAATTAGTGTTTGTATTTGATTTGTAACGTTTGTAATTAAGTTTTCCTCTAGAGTCTACCGAGTTCACACGTTGAGGGTCCACAGAGGAACGTTCTAGATTTATTAATTGATGTCCCAGTTTCATCCGTGTGCCGTTTTTCCTTTTGGAAACTACTAATACATTAGTGAAAACGGGTTAACTCAACTTTAATTATACTTAGGTATGTACCATCCAATAGCAGCCGACGACTTTAATACATATCATGTTATTTCTTGTAGACACATTTTCTTCGTTTATCACACAATAATTCTAACACAACTAATATGAGATTGGTGAGGGTTCTGATATTCTCTATATTCTTGCATGCTGCTCTTAGACAACACGCTCCACTCTTTTGGTAGGAAGAAGATTGATGGTTTTGAAATGTGGTGTTGGCGACGAATGCTACGTATTCCGTGAACAGCTAAAAGGACTGTTGAATCTATCCTAGATCAACTGAATCAAATTAGGCTGTCAACAAGCTGCTCAGAGGATTCAAAGTATTTTGGTAACATATCAAAAAGGGAGTCTGATTACTTGGATATTCCATTCTCCACGATTTCAATTTCGCCAAGTTTCTCTAGGTTATCAGGGGTCCTTTTTTCAATGGGTATGTACGAATTATAAGGATTCCTTGTATTTTTTATTTATCAAATATTTTTATGAAATTAAATAAAAATTATGATTCTTTGAAGTTTATGCACATAAACTTTCATTTTTCCCTTGTGTTCTAGTGTGATTTTTCATTTGTTTACCAATATCGTCCCACTAAACAAAAGGCTGTTCTAAGACTTATATCATATAATAAGTATTAAAATGTCACAACATGTTACTGAATGCGTGTTTTATGGATAATTTGACATAGTACATGTTAGTTACCCGAGAAGCAATATTAAATAAATACAAATATCGTAGGTGCGTGATTGAATTACTTGAAAGTTTGTGTATCAAATAGGGTATCGAAAGTGGTAGGTAGCAAATATTTCCCAAATATATTTTGATGCTGTATTTTTCCATATTCCAACTGTCGATTTGTTCAGGAGAACTTTGTTCTCTTAACATATCGACAATGTATCAAGCCAGAATACGCGAGAATTGTATGCAGAGGTCTACTTTTTTCACGGCTTTTCCAACTTTGAAGTCAAAAAACACCAACTTAGAGGCTTCGCAGCATATATGTTCTATACACGGATTTACTCAGAATTCGGAGTAGAACATTTCGTGTGTCTGTGTGTGTGTCTGTGTGTGTGTGTGTCTGTGTGTGTGTCTGTGTGTGTCCCCCCCCCTTATAACTTTTGATCCGCTCAATTTACAGAGCCCAAAATTTCAGAATATATAAACAGTTATAGGCCTACAAAACTTTTATACTCTGAATTTTGAATTTTTGTTTCAGTCAGGGGTTATCAACTTTTGAATTTTTAATTTATTTTTCCATATATCTCAGAAACCATAAAAGCTAGAACGCTGAAAATTGGTACAAACATAGACAAATACAAAATCTCAAATTAGTTTTTTCAAAAAAATTCCAGGGTTTCTCAAACATTTTTTATTAAGAAAAGTATTTTTTTTATGATAAATTTATGAGTTTAACTGCCTATATTTCCGAATTTTTCAAAAATATCGAAAAAAGCCGAAACACCCCAACTAGATAATTTAATTTTCTATAAAAAATATAAACATTGTGTTAGCACATCTCAAACTTTTTTTAACAATTTTTATAAAAATTGAATTTAGTGACGACATTGCTTCATACAATTTGTATGTATGTCAGTCGCCTATACACATAGCCCCCAAGTCAAATTGAAAACGCTGTTCGTTATCGCCACGCGCTAATTTTTTTTTGGTATGGGATTTGACGTTTGTTGTTTGTTATTGTAGAAAAAATTTCTACAACAAACGTCAAATCACATACAAAAAAAAATAGCGCTTGGCGATAACGAACAGCGTTTTCAATTTGACTCAGGGCCAATATGTAAGAAGTTTTAATAGTTTGATAGGTACTTAATCTCCAAACATACATACAGAACCATCATGCTGTTTTCATATTCCAGGAAAACAGGACTGACCTCCATACTGTCCTATCTTGACATACATGCCAACATGTGTTAAAATTTTCAATAATTTGGATTTATGGGTTTATAGTTTGATTCTTATTCTTCAACTATACATACTATCGCTATCGACAGATGGATCTCATGTGTTACGTGCAACTAGTTCTACAAAATAACTTTTTTTTTTCAATTTTTTGGTAGTAAATTTTGTAGTAGGATGCATTAACATAACTCGATGAAGTTATCTCGTCATTTGTTTAAATTCTTATGGTATAATGAACGTTTTCAATATGGTATCGCGATTATTGGAAAAACGATACAATACTTATTTAGATGACACCATGTTTTTGTAAAATATTTTGCTTATGATCACTAATACAATATTTTATATATAGCCGGGGCAAAATTTTCTCTGCGCAAATATTTGATTGATTATTATATTTTTATTTAAATCGTACGTAGACATTATATTGTAGACCGGCATAACCAATTGGAGAGGATGAATGTCGTACCTATCTAATTTCGAGATTTTGCAAAATTTTGTTTATATTTACTCGTGGATGAAGGTGAGTGTGTAGAGAAAGAAAAACGTCGCATTGCAATGGCCAAAACTGCCATGACTAAACTGGACAAGATATGGAAAGATACAAGTATTTCCAAATCCACAAAGATCCGCTTAATAAGAGCACTTATTTTCCCCATTTTTCTCTACGCTGGAGAATCATGGACAATCAAAGTCCGCGAAAGGCTAATAATTGACGCCTTTTTTATGTCGTGTTGGAGACGTTATGCTTCAAATTCCTTGGACGGCGAGAAGGACAAACATATCCATCCTAAAGGAGCTAAAGATAGAGAACAGATTATCCGACATATGCCTTAAACCCTTCAGTTCTTTGGACACAGCTCCAGACGCAATGAGAATAGCATTGAGAAGCTGGTTGTCGTAGGTAGGGTTGAAGGCAGAAGGGGAAGAGGGAGATGCCCCACAAAATGGACAGGCCAGATTAGGACTGCCACTGGTTGATCAGTGGTTGGAGCAATGAGAACGGCGATGTGTCGGGTGAAATGGAAGACAAAAAAACACATCATGATGACAAGGAGAGAGGATGGTCATGACCCTCAATAAATTAGAAATACGACACTGATGATGACGTAGACTTTATACTTTTGACAATCATGCCAGGTATATATTTTGTTTATATATTTTATTTAATACCCCCTTTGTAAGTAGCAATCCCTACCTACTTATCAGTGTTTCCTAGTCCTTGGAAGCAAGATTTGTGTGAGAAATGAATTTGAATAAATTTCTCCTCTGCTGTGAGTTCAACCCATTACGCTGGCACCGACACCTAACGGCTTTATCACTTATGCCACAGCGCGGTGGTTGATTTATATTTCTTCTGTCCCAACGTTGGGGCTAGGTTGTGGTCATAGGGGCCTAGCCAGTAAAGTTGGGGGTGGCCGCAGCCCCACCCTAGGATTCTGGGCAACAGGTCGGTGCCCCCTTCAATTCTTACCTATGGAAGACCAGGGCAGACGCCTTAATGCCTCGCTCGGCGGTGACTCATCAAACGTGGCTATTAGTAAGTCTGCATGTACTGTCCGGTGGTGTACCTGAAATTTGCCAACATGAGTACTAAGGGGTGGAGGAGCCCTCCGTACTGATTGATTGGTCGGCACGACCCACTCGGCGGTACCCGAGTTGATGACGAGACAGGTGCCGCCGACGCTGCGCCTGGTGTGGAAATCGAAGAACTGAAAGTACTACGGGCGTGGCGAAGGCTCCCTGTGGCAGTCTGTTGTTCGTGGAGCTGCTGGGAGGGTAACCCCTGCTATGATTCACGGGCCTTCACGAGTGTGGTTGGACTCTTAGGAGTAGTGGTTAAACTCGCTGGATAGGGGATGTTGTGTTGTCTGATGTTGCGGCTGCGTCGGGGATGAACAGGACCAATGGGTCCTATAACGTCCTTCGGCGTAGAAGTAGTTCGCGAACTCCATCGTTGTCCCAACGTTAATTATATTTATCTATAATTAAAAGTAAAGACTTTTTGATTTTACATTAATTTTTTATTAATTTACATTAATTTTTCATTAATTTTAGCTTAAGCTAGTTAATGCCCTAACAAGGCGAAATAGGCCTATCGCGCAGAATAAAAAAATAATGTAGAATCAAAAAGTCTTTACTTTTAATTATAGATAAAACTTATAATGGAATTTTACCAAATAAAAACTTCGTCGATAATTAGTTAATTATATTGTTTTTCTCATTTTATCACTTTGATGTTAGGTGTTGTTTACAATTCTAATCAAAACTAAAAGCTGTCGCACTTTAATTTATGGTCACCCGCTTTATTTGACTTACACTGGACGGTTTCAGCAAGTGAAATATAAACTCGCACGCAATTGCAAAATCATGACAAAATACATAATGCGACGGAATATTCATGTAGGTAACTAAGTAATAAATAATTAATTTAAGGTATTTTATGGCAACACAGTTTTATTTGTGTATGTCCATTAACACAACAACAGTGTCGTGTGAGCATTTATTAATCTTCTTATTCTGCATTTATAATCAACATACCGTTTTTTGTGCTTGTTTTGCGTGCAATTTAGATTACGCTTTAACCATCTTGTGATATTTTCAAGGTTCGTTTGTTATGTGTATTACACATGTGTGTCATTCTAAATTATACATATTTACACTTACATATAGTAGTACTCTATATGTACTTTCATACTGCCATATAATGGAGAACTGTTAGGGTTACCAATTTCCCAATGTCGAATCCCGTTATCTAGTCCAACATTTCAGTGCACGCTGGATTCACAAAATTATCAGTAAAAACTATGGTTTATTATTCATTTGTGTAGTTCTTTATTCGTATTGTTTATATGAATCCAGTAGTAATAATAATTTGTTTATTTTATTTATACAGGCATTATCTGTGTGTGGGTATACAAACTACAAAAATACATATTTTTATTTATATTTATTTATACCTATATAGAATCCTTTATATTTATACTTATTTATTCCTATGTATAATCCTTTATACTTATTTATTTATTTTATATGTTTGTTATATTTTCATGTTTCAATCAATAGTTTGATTTTTTAAACTATTGTTATCCCGACTTGTGCACCTTTTTTAACTCAAATATTTTTATTTTATTTATAACACTTTTTAGTTTTGTGGGTGCAAATCTTGTAGTACACTTCCGTAAAAACATCTCGGATCCCGCCAAGTTTGGTTATATCATCTGATTGCAATCCCTACATTGAGTACACTACATTGTTACACTACACAAAATGTCGTGTTCGTGCGTTCATCTTTATGTGAATATCAATCATTCCACTCCTTCGTATTCTTCATGGGGATTCTGAAAATAAAATATGCTCATAGTTTTATGATGTATCTTTATCGTTTTTTGTTATAACACTATCACATAATATCATAAAATGTATATTATTTTTGTAGATAATGAATAATTGCAAAACACGAGTATTAATGATATTTCAAAGTAAACCGACCTTTGTGGTGCTGCTTATTCAATATCTGACTACCACAATTACATACTTAGGTTCCTGGTTCGATTCCCGGCGGGGTCATGTGTTTTTTTAATCTCAGTTTGTAAAATTATCAACATGTCATATGATTATGTGAAGCAGCTTGTTTTTAGGTGGATAATTAATTTATGTTTGATTTTGGTGATTGTATTACCCGTTCTTTGCTCGAATAACTTAAAAAAACAATATTTTTTTTTATATTTTCAGCTACAAGTCATTCTTAAAGAGTGTCATTTTTATAGTATTTAAAATATTTATGTAAGTTATTCTTAATCATTTTACGGAGATAATCATAACATGATTACTAAATTGTTTGTGTTAACAGAGCAGAAATATATTTTAAATTAGGTATGTTTTATTCGAAAAATATATTTGATAATTTTAAGCTTCGTGGCTCAATTGGTTGTGTATCTGACTGCAGATCCAAAGGTCCCGGGTTCGATTCTCGGTTGAGACAAAGTTTTTAATCGTGATTTCAATCTGTATCTGCGAGACGATTAATATCTTAAGTCTCCAGAATGTGACAACTTGTTATTAGGTGCGTGTTTAACTAATATTTGACCTGTTAGTTGTCTGAGTATTAATATGATTTTTTTATTGTTATATTCATTATAGTATATTTTTTATTTCACTCGTATAGTTGCATTTTATTTCACACCAACTTTACAATCTGCGAGAGAAAGAAGCACATAAAAGCTGCTAACACAAAAGCTTCTACTGTTGTTTATTGATTGATTTGCATACCTACGTACTTTTCTCTAAACGATGTCATACATTTTCATTGGTTTTATAGCGATATAACATTTGAATTTAAATGGAGAATGGTCGCTGAATAAGAATCGCGGAGGTGTGACGTCACTTGGTCCTTTGTTTCGATAGTGGATTTGAACAGTATGGGAAAACCAATCATTGCCTTTTCTTTCGTCCTACTGTATTCAAGTTTCCTTTTTGTATATACGAAAAACTTCCTCACCCGGTTTTTCACTTTTTTGTTACCTTCATCTATTTTTAGTTTAAAGTTTCTTTGTTTTTTTTTAATTTATTTTGCGTCTCAGACATTCATTAGATACTCAGTTACTTTAAACATGGATCAATCTTGTATGAAAGTGAGACGGACAAGGCAAAAGTCGTATGAAAGCAGTATAAATGCAGTTGAATTGAGGTCGTTAAGAAAAAATTGTAATAAGATGATGTATGACGGAGTAAGAGAAGAGGATACTAGAAAAGAACTGTGAGGCACTGACTTAGAATAGTGCTTCAACTCTTTTCTGTCGTTTTCGGGTGTCCCGTAAGAGCCGGATAATCGAAAATACAACAGGCAACAATTACATCTCACATAGTTCAGCAATGAGGTTCACCGCGCATTGTGAATGTAGTGACTTTTTAGGGGAGACGAGACTAGTGTATGGGCATACCCGCACACCTTTTGCTGGTAACCCCACATTGTGAGATATCCCGTGATGGTACCTGTGTATGTAGAAATGAACGTATTATGTGTCAAAATAATGTCAATAAAATATGTCATATGGTATTTTCTGCCTACTCCATGAGGGATAATGTAAAAGTATTTATGTAAATATAAATTATTGCATAGATTGATGGTATTTTTCTATAAATAAAAGTACGAAATTGACAACCAATTAATAACTGAGTGCTTTATATTCTTTTTTAAGTATTGTTTATTGTTGGTACTGATTGGCATCCACTATCCACCATGTTTGTATCTATATATTTTAAGTTTTGGTACAACAAATATATCATAATAAAGATAACAATTAAGTACGTTTTAAATAATATTTTTATAAACATTTTTTTCAACATCTCAATAGAGACGAAGTTGGGATATTGTAGAAGAACCAGGAACTCGAGGCACGCACAGGGCTTACGACCTGTCATCGGCTGATTTACGTGATCACTTTATGCGCTTGCGTAACATTCACCAATTATGCCTTCTTATTGAGTTCCCTTATCGATGTAATTTTTGAAAGTACTATATATTGTGTGTAACATGTTACACACTATTCAAATATATTGAACTTTCAAAAATTACATCGATAAGGGAACTCAATAAGAAGGCATAATTGGTGAACGTTACGCAAGCGCATAAAGTGATCACGTAAACCAGCCGATGACAGGTCGTAAGCCCTGTGCGTGCCTCGAGTTCCTGGTTCTTCTACAATATCCCAACTTCGTCTCTATTGAGATTTTGAAAAAAAATGTTTGTCAATAAAAATATCATTTGACTCCAAAAGGGAAAAAAATCCATTGTTTGCGTATATGCAATTAAAAAAGAATATTCGACGTTTTAAATATTTTATATTAATAAAATAAATAGAAACAAATTTAAATAAAACAGCAAAACAATGTGCACAAGCACATGCGTTCAAAAAGAAGAAAAAGAAATAACATAATTAAATTATTGCGTGAGTTTTGATTTTTATTCTCGGGGTTTATCTATATCCATAGTTTTAATCAAGTTCTGGTATGACGATTAATTTTAATTTTCCGTTGTTCCTTTAAAAATGATACTGGATAATTAATGATTTATTCATCATTATCTCTTATATCAAATTTCCGTTTGTAATCAAATATCTTCTTTGAATTAGCTTTCGTAAATCGGACAAAAATTCAAATTGATTTCTCAAATTATGGAAATGTTCATTTTCGTGTCATTATGTTTTGATATTGTTTTCATACTAAGATTATATTTATTGATAACATATCTAATGATTTGCGTTTATTTGATTTGTAGGTACAATATCCCGGAAGGAAAATATATAAACAATGATGAACTCTTATATGATTTCTTTTTATTTGCCTTATATGAAATATTTATCATTCTGCTTGGAGCGAAGAGAAATTCATTCCTTAAGTAATTTCGGCTCTTATTTACCTTATTTATACAGAGTATAGATGTGGTATAGACGAGAAAGATGTGAGAATAATCAAGAACCTGTACTGGGACCAAAAGGCTATTATTAAACATGAGAATGGAACACTTCCCAGGGTATTCCTATTCAGCGATGTGTCCGACAGGGGTGTGTTCTCTCACCTACTCTGTTTAATTTGTATTCTGACTTGGTTTTTAAGGAAGCGCTAACTGAAACAGATCTCGGTGTGAAGGGCAATCGAGTGGTCATCAATAATATCAGATAAGTAGATATTTCCGTGTTACTTGCAGACAATGTACAAGATCTTCAACAGAGAATTTTTGATTAAACATTAATATTATTAAAACCAAAATGATGATTTTTAGCCGAGAAAGCCACCCAAACAAATCTCCAACTTAAGTGTGTTAGTATCGATCTAGACCCTGACACTGAAATTAAATGCAGAATAGAAGCGGCCCGATCGGCATTTTTCAAAAGGAAAAATCTTCTCGACGAAATATAAACTTAAAGCTGAGACAAAGAATGGTCAAGTGTGTGCAGTTAAGCTTTATGTGGTGGAGGCGTGGACTCTCAAAGTTTATATTATTAACCGCCTTGAAGCATTTGAAATGTGGAATCACCGTAGAATAAAATACAATGAATAAATAAAATAAGAATGCTGAGAATACCATGGACTGACATGGTCAGTAACACAGAGGTACTACGTAAAGCCAACACCAACATGGAATTATTCATCAGTATTAAGCTCGTACTTCGTCCATGTTCTAAAAGGTGAAAATTATACCATCCTTCAGCTTGTCATGATGGGGTAAGATCGAGGGTTGTAGAGGGGTCGGAAGAAAATAGCTCTCCTGGCTTTGAAACATCAGGGAATGGACTGGTATGAGAACTGTGGAGGAGCTGTTTCGAACTGCCTAGAACAGGGAGACTTTCTCTGCGGTGCGGACCTGTAATGACAGAAATGAAGAAGATAGAGTATAAATATTGAGTTCTGGTATATTTGTCTGATATTTTCGTCGTATGCGCTAATACATATGTATATATTACGTATTGGAAAATTCACCATCCAAGAATCTCGCCTTTTGATAGTTATTTACCTAGAAATATCAAATTTCTTTATTGGTATTAACCTTTTTGCCTTTATTCATATACGGTACATATGTACCTACATGTTGATTGCAATTGAGACATTCTTTTTGTGTTACATATATTGAAATACTCGGATACTCAAGCTTCAAAGTACTTCCAAAAATGTTTTTCACCTCACTCTTTCGAACTTTGACCTTTTCGATCAATTTTCACAAGGGTCATGATATTTTATTCCATCCCCTTACGTTTAATTAAATTGGGAATATTCCAGTATACGTGAATGGATATTTAGTTGCTTTACATAAGTCTTTATTTCGAAGATGAATTTTTATTACTTTTACCTATTGAATACCTATAAATTTCTTGTATATTGAAGTCAGTGACTCATTAATTTATTTATAAATACTTATGGAGTAAAAGAAATCCTCTCGTCAATCTGAAACGATCATCTTAATTCCCATGAAAATATAATGAATGGCAAATGTGTTTTTCCTAAATTCTACCGCTTTTGTAAACATAATATATAGGAATTTTGAGGCTTTGTCTCGCGTTTTTTCGTAATTAAACCATTGGTGTACAATAAATGAATATCGAGAACATATTTTTTCGCTTTATAAAATTATATAACTTGTCTATGCGTTGGTTTGTTAAAAATGAAAGACATGCCATCATCCGAAATCGGATTGGTAAACATTTTGTATGTAGGCATGGCTGAGCCGACATTGCTAAAATATCGTGACCGTTATAAAGGATACTTATGTCGGTAAAGGTTCGGTTTATTTCAATATTACAGATTTACCGCCCTTGCGTATGATATTTTATGTTGCAACAGAATTAAATAGTATTTTTATTTTAGGTTTGTTTGTTTATTTCATTTATGGTAGGTTGCAACATTTAGAATAATACGTAAAAATACTAAGGACTATTATTTTATTTAGTTTTTTCTTCAAGTTATTACGAATGATTGTAATAACGCAGATTTTTTCCTTGATTATTTTTCTTATGAAAAAACATAAATACGCTCTGGAAAAATATATTTATTCAAAACTATATATTTGTAGGAAAACCGGGAAATCAGGCATATTACGGGGTTTACCACCTGTCAGCGGCTGGTTTTCGTGATAACTTTAAAAGCTTGCGCAACGTCCACCAATTATAATTAATTACTGACTTCCATTATCAGTTCATATTTTTGAAAATTCTATTAAATGCATCATATTACATAGGTTTTGTGTTTTTTTATCCGAATTTCTTATGCTTTGTTTTCGTTTCTAGAGATTTTCCATAGTTAGGTGAGATCATTTCCTCTTATATGATATTAGTAAATATATAAACATCTCTATTAGTAGACTATTGACCTACATACTCTCTGAAAGGAATCGTTCGTGCCATTAACGTAATACTCTTCTCATATTATTGCTATTTATTTTGCCATTACGGTAAATGGTGTAAATCCATACTTTCCAATTATATCCACACTATTTTCTCTTGCGTATTTCTCTGTTTTTTTTATATTTACTAGAAAACTCATTATTCACTTACATATAAGATAAAGTTGGTAAGTATTTTGAGGCACTTACATGTATGACAAACGCCATTTATGTAACGGTACTCGTCGTTATTTTGATGGCAGTTCTCACGCTTTAATTATCCACAAGAAAAGTGACCGTGAAACAAAAATATTAGTCTTTTATTTCTTTCGAATATTTTGGCTGTTTTTTCATTATATCAGTTATGATAAATTGACGACATTAGTCTGTATGTATTACCCTAACATATGTGCATACTGTCATTCCTGGTTATCCTAAATTATTGTGCACCTATGTGTATGTTAAGTATCATAGAAACGAATCTGAAAAATAACTTAAGTTGCGCAAATCGTTCCCTTCTCCGCCGAAACAAGATATATTAAGACACCTATAACTAGCGGCCTAACACTAATGCTAACTCGATTTTTTCGGTAAAACCTACATTTGTAACGGAAAACAATGCGGTTAGTAGATAGGTATGTTAATCTCCTTTTTTTAGTTTACATGGCATTCCACCCAATAAATGAGATGATATCTGCCACTTTGAAATTGTTTAAAAAAAAATGAAAGTTGGGGTTATTAGAAGTTCAAACCATTAAGGCGAATAAATTTTGATATGTGGAAATATTTATGTAGAGAATTTAATGACAGAAGATGTGACATATTAATTTATAGGAAGTGGGTTATTGCGTGAATAATATAAATCATGTTCGGTATGGATTGGGTATTCAAAAAAACACATGGTTCAGAGTTTCGACTTCATCTCCACAAGCACACGAAGGGTTACTTACAGGTTTTTTTATGTGGAGGTGACTGTTTATAAGGCAGTGTCCTGGTCTGATGCGACATACATATATTCGTCACGTTTTGCCATGCCATTCTTGTGAAATCACGGCTTAGAAGATATGTTTTAATCGTAATAGTCAATAATTTTAATGTACTGAATCGAGAGGTAGGTATGTTCTAAACGAAAATTCGAAATTGTATGGATTCGAGTTTCAAGAGTTAGGCTACAGGTTATTTTTGGACGTTAACGGCGCAACAACTTACGAAATTCATTATTATGAGTGACGAGGATTTGGTATTATAAATAAGTATATCTAGTATCGTGTTACCACATCGAGTTATTCTATCTCTTTATAAGTACATATATGTTCCTACTCTATATAAACTATAATATCTATTTGTTTTACGCCGTTTCCCTATTTGGAGTTGGTAGAGATAACCGAATACCAGACTCTTGGCGTACATTTTCGCTTCATTCGCGTCCATGCCTCGTCTCATACACACTTCCATTATTCTTCCCATGTAATATGATTGTGCTATTTTTTTGATTATTAGACATTATCGATTTTTTGTCTTATTCATCTTTTTCGAGCACGTTATATTGATTATACCTATATAATGTCATATCATTTCTTTAGGTGAGGCGAGATTATCATTATTTTTCCGCTTCCGTCGCTCACTTTGCTTCGGTGATCCTTCTTTTGTGAACCCCCAGTCATAAGATAGACTTCATCTTACCACCTGCTGTACTAAAGTGTGTTTGTGTGTGTGTGTGTGTGGGTGCCTAAACCCATATTGGTTTACATGATGCCGATATTATTAGTTTTCTCGGCACACCAAATATTCCTCCAACCTCGAACTATATTTTAATTTTCCTAGAAAATCCCGCCTCTGCTCTGAAATGTTTGTGAGTAAACATTTACATCTTTACTTTTACTTCTTTTTTTTTTCATTTTATTGTAACCTTTTTTTAGATTGTTGTGTTTGGTATTCATTATAACATTTGGTTTATTCATTGATTTACTGCTTAAGGCGATGGTTTTTGAATGTATTGTGGTATTATAGGGTTTTTAATTTATTAATTTATAGAGTTTCACAGTCATCAAGTATTCAAGAAACATTGTGATAATTGTGGTGATCGTTAAATTTAGAGTTTTTAAGTTATTAGGGAAAAAAATAATTTATAATCAATAATACTTTAATGGTTTATTTTATTTTCAAACACATTTAACAAATGGTTTATTTTATCAACACATTTTTTTACTGTATCTTTCATCTACAGTGTTTAAGTTTTTGTTCACAGATGTGATCTTGGGCTTGCATACACGATCGAGTTATGGTCTTAGTCTTACATACCCAGTCTTGGCCTTTGTCTTGCAATTATTGCAACTTTTACAAAAAAAATCTTAAAATTCAATAATTACAATGAAATTAATCGAATATTTTTTTAATTGCATATACACAAACATTGGATTTTTTTCCCTTTCGGGAGTCAAATGATATTTTTATTGACTCTTTAATATCTCAATAGAGACGAAGTTTTATATTGTAGAAGAACCAGGAACTCGAGGCACCTACAGGGCTTATGACCTGTAAACCAGTCGATGGCAGGTCGTAAGCCTTGTAGGTGCCTCGAGTTCCTGGTTCTTCTACAATATATCAACATCGTCTCTATTGAAATGTTAAAAAGTCAATAAAAATACAATGAAATAGACAAAAATATCAATTTATCGTGTGTTGTCGATAGTACGTAGTTAACCGCTTACTTTTTAATTTAAAATAAATATGCGCAGGACTGTTGGTCTTGGTCTTGCAGCAACATATGCGTTCTTGTTCCAGACTAAAACTTGCAAGACTTTGGCTCATCACTATTCATACATGATTTCAAAAACATTATATATAATATATAAATTTTAACACAGATATTATTAATATTATATATAAATTTTAACACAGATATTATTAATATTATATATAAATTTTAACACAGATATTATTAATATTATATATAAATTTTAACACAGATATTATTAATATTATATATAAATTTTAACACAGATATTATTAATATTATATATAAATTTTAACACAGATATTATTAATATTATATATAAATTTTAACACAGATATTATTAATATTATATATAAATTTTAACACAGATATTATTAATATTATATATAAATTTTAACACAGATATTATTAATATTATATATAAATTTTAACACAGATATTATTAATATTATATATAAATTTTAACACAGATATTATTAATATTATATATAAATTTTAACACAGATATTATTAATATTATATATAAATTTTAACACAGATATTATTAATATTATATATAAATTTTAACACAGATATTATTAATATTATATATAAATTTTAACACAGATATTATTAATATTATATATAAATTTTAACACAGATATTATTAATATTATATATAAATTTTAACACAGATATTATTAATATTATATATAAATTTTAACACAGATATTATTAATATTATATATAAATTTTAACACAGATATTATTCTGTTGCAAATTCTGAAATAAAATCCTTTCATAAATATGGTAACAGAGCAACACAATGAAGTATTGATATAAAAAAACTTAGTCATTAAAAAGATAATTAAATTATACAATAATATTTTATGCAGTTTTTGTTTGCATAATTTATAACTTTCGAGTTTCAATAAAACTCAATTATCATATCCCAATAGGTATATGTGGTGGTGTCAAATGAATTTATTTTTCGCGTGCAATTTGATTTATTCTATCATCCCCCTATACCGACACTTGCCTTTCATGATTTCAATGTTTACGTTTATATGTTGACTTTCGAAAAATTTTAAGGTATTTTATTCAGCTTCAACTATTTCTCGTTGGGATACTTTGGTGTTGTTTATTTTAATGAATCTACTTTTACGATGCCTTTGGCTGTTGCCCGCCAATTTACAAATTGTCTTGTTTTCTTGCCAAATTCGGATATTATTCTAGAAGCAAGTCAACGACATCTTTGCTATATTTTTGTATCACGAATAAATCGACTGAAACTTTGTCCATAAAGAAATTAGTATTTCATTTTGTGTTCTAGAATCTGCAATAGATATTCTAAATAACAATCTTGCAGCTTTTAAAAAAAACTTTTTTGTGTTGTGTGAGCTTATATGTGGGTACGTAATAATTTATTTTATTTCGCTCTTGTTTATTCTTTCTTTTGTTATAACTAATGTTTTGTTATTAAGTAACCTATTTGTTACCCATTTATGGAAACTTTGCTGGTTAACTTGATTTTTTTTAACTAACATAATGTATTTTCACAACTGTATGTTTCCTTAATTCATTTATACCATCGCGCCATATCCCACAATATGGGATAAACAGCGAGAGATGCGCGGGTGTGCATTACCTTATAAACCCCTGACTGAAACAAAAATTCACAATTCTGAGTATAAAAGTTTTGTAGGCCTATAACTGTTTATATATTCTGAAAATTTGGGCTCTGTAAATTGAGCGGATCAAAAGTTATAAGGGGGGGGGGGACAGACAGACACACACACACACAGACACACACACACACAAAACTCACATAAAATGTTCTACTCCGAATTCTGAGTAAATCCATGTATGGGAACATATATGCTGCGAGGCCTCTAGTTGGTGTTATTAGCATGCAAAAAGTCCACTACACCATACAAAATTTTCCTTCGTACACGCATCTTGGCTTAATAATGTCGATTCATTAAGAGAATTGAATTCTCATGAACGAATCGACAGTTGGATTAAGTGATGTATTTGACGATTATTTATTACCATTTTTTTAATCCTGCTACGTTACGAGTTTGTTTTCTTTACTTGCCTTTGGTTAAGTGTGTTTTAATTTATTCTGAAATCCACGAACAATAAATGTGGTTTGAATTATAATTCGCTATTTAGTTGGCTTTGTTTTCCTCAAAGGAAGAGTTGCAAAGTTAAACTGAATCACTTAGCATACTCTCCCTTAGTGGCTACGATCAAGTTAAGCCGGTCTTAATGTCTGTTTTTTCGCAA
Source organism: Molanna angustata (assembly GCA_963576475.1). Classification (NCBI taxonomy): domain Eukaryota; kingdom Metazoa; phylum Arthropoda; class Insecta; order Trichoptera; family Molannidae; genus Molanna; species Molanna angustata. Next base: position 18,951,373 of record OY754967.1, on the reverse strand, counting down.
TGCGGGTAAACAATATTCATCTTTACAACTTGTTTTTGGCATCACAATACGACCGACTACTTGTATAACTAACTAATGTACCTACAGTCTATATGGATTTGGAGATTTTGTGCAAACGGATTATTATTGAATTGGTACATACTTTCATAAAGTTCCAAATACCTCCTTTTTAACGGAATTATCCATGAAAATTTCACTAAAGACATTTCATTGTTCTTTCTGAATATACTATTTGCTTGTAACATATGATATCCAACTGTCGATGCGCCGTAGTCTGTATAGTTGAAGAATACTTACCTAACTATAAACACTTAAATGTAAATTATTAAATTTTTTAGGATATTTTGTTTTCTAGACAAAACATGTCGGTATGTATGTCAGGATGGGATAGTATTGAGGTCAATCATTTTTTCTAACCAGAATATGAAAACAGCATGATGGTATGAATGTGTGTTTGGAGATTTAGTATCAAATTATTGAGTCCCCGTAGATATTATACACTTATACTTACAAATTGTATGAAATGATGTCGTCACTAAATTCAATTTTTACAAAAATTGTTCAGAAAAGTTTGACATACACTGTTTAATGTCTAGTTGGTGTGTTTTGGCGTATTTCGATATTTTTAATAAATGTGGAAGGGTAGGCAGTTAAACACATCTATATTATAAATTTGAATGTTTGTATCTGATGTATCTATGTATGTATCTATGTATGTATGTGTTGAATGCGCTCCTAAACCGCTCATCCGATTGCGATGACACTTTGGTGAACTGTCGAGAGTATACCAGGGATGGTTTCTGGATCAAAAATTTTTTTCTTCTTCTTCTTCATCGAGTATTAGGTCATTTTACCTATGAAGATGGACTATCCTGGGAACCGTTCATCCGATTGCAATGAAACATTGGTGAATTATGAACGTATGCCCGGGATGATTTCTGGATTTAAAAAATTTTCTTCTTCTTCTTCATCGGGTATCAGGTCATTTTACCTATGAAGGTGGACTATCCTGAGAACCGTTCATCCGATTGCAATGAAACTTTGGTGAATTGTCGAGCGTATGACCGGGATAGTTTCTGGATTAAAAAAAATTTCTTCTTCTTCTTCTACATCGGGTATCACGTCATTTTACCTATGAAGGTGGACTATCCTGGGAACCGTTCATTCAATTTCAATGAAACTTTGATGAATTGTTGAGTGTATGCCCGGGATGGTTTCTGGATTAAAAAAAATTCTTCTTATTCTTCATCGGGTATTAGGTCATTTTACCTATGAAGATGGACTATCCTGAGAACCGTTCATCCGATCGCAATGAAACTTTGGTGAATTGTCAAGCGTATGACCGGGACCTACTGAAGGGACGGGAGGTAATGAAGGGACGGGAGGTAATGAAGGGACGGGAGGTAATGAAGGGACGGGAGGTAATGAAGGGACGGGAGGTAATGAAGGGACGGGAGGTAATGAAGGGACGGGAGGTAATGAAGGGACGGGAGGTAATGAAGGGACGGGAGGTACTGAAGGGACGGGAGGTACTGAAGGGACGGGAGGTACTGAAGGGACGGGAGTAACTGAAGGGACGGGAGTAACTGAAGGGACGGGAGTAACTGAAGGGACGGGAGTAACTGAAGGGACGGGAGTAACTGAAGGGACGGGAGTAACTGAAGGGACGGGAGTAACTGAAGGGACGGGAGTAACTGAAGGGACGGGAGTAACTGAAGGGACGGGAGTAACTGAAGGGACGGGAGTAACTGAAGGGACGGGAGTAACTGAAGGGACGGGAGTAACTGAAGGGACGGGAGTAACTGAAGGGACGGGAGTAACTGAAGGGACGGGAGTAACTGAAGGGACGGGAGGTACTGAAGGGACGGGAGGTACTGAAGGGACGGGAGGTACTGAAGGGACATCAGGTACTGAAGGGTCTGAAGCGACGGGTAGTAATTAAGGACGATTTTTAATTATACAGGCAATACGAAGTTTGCCGGGTGTTCACTAGTATATTTATAAAAAAAATGTTTTTCTTAGTATGAAATGTTTGAGATAATCTGGAACCTCTTTAAAAAACTAATTTGAGATTTTGTGTTTGTCTATATTTATAGCAATTTTCAGCCTTCTTTTATGGTTTTTGAGATATATGGAAAATCAAGTAAAAATTCAAAAGTTGATAATCCCTGACAGAAACAATAATTCAAAATACTATTCTTTCAGTCAACTCGTTATTATCAAAATGTAAAATTATTTACGGTTTATGAACTTCTTGAAATACCCAATAATGAAGGATTGTGCCTTATATACAATTCTCCTTTATGTCAATAAGATTCTACGTAACGTTCTTATTAAATTATCGGTTTTACTTTTCTTAACATCTCTCTATGAATATACATATTTACTAGATACTTTAGTAAATTCAATATTATCGTTTAACTTGGATAAGTGACAACGAGATTTAAATCAATATTATCTTACAGATAACCTAGCTGTATAATTTCCCGTGATTCATATGTTTGAGTTATTTCTATGAAATTAATTTATAATTTTAATCTTCAAAATACAAATTATCTGAAGGAGTAAATATAGTCTTAATTTCAGTACTAACTTGGGGAACATTTTGAATAAAATTATTCAATTATTAATTACGTCAATATTAAAATCAAACGATCATATGGTTGAATTTTTGCCATTTTGTAATATTGTAGATAATGAATGGGTCGATGGCAGAGCGGTTAGCGCGCTGGGCTAGTAAATCCAGTGGTCGCGTGTTCGAATCCTGCCTCTATCGATTTCGTTCACCTATAGCACGAGCATTTACGCTTATTTTAGGGAACGTAGGAAGATGTATATGTACTTGTTTGACAATGACATATTCATTTAAAAAAATAGTATCACCGGAATTATATTGTTTCTATTCAAGTATTTTTTCAATACATATCTTATTTATTTACATAAAACTTTATGTACAAAAATTAGTGTATAATAGTGCACAATGTCGGATTTATTGCCAGATGGCAATATCTTCGGTCCAAACATATTCATTTGTTGAATAAATTATGTACGGTGTATGGTTTAAAAACTTGAATTAATTAAATTTTAAAATTGGTAGTATTAGTATGTTAGTTAAAATGTCAAAGGGATAATGCTTGTTTAGCTATTCAAGCTTATACGTCGGCGGTTGGATTAATATATGTAATAGCTGTTGTTGTGACGTTTGATGTGTGGTATAATATATTGATTTTTTTTTATCTTGTGGCTCTCGGGCCAAGGATACTTGATGACTTTCAATAGACAACGTGATATGACCGTAGAGATATTATAAAAACGAAGACTCGTTCGTTACTCATGGTTAGCTTTCACCACCACCGTTCTGGTGAAACCTTCCACCGTTGACTTTCGTTCACAGTTCAAAAAGCGTATACCTCAACCCGAGGGTGTGAGGGTGTAGCCATCGATCGTTTTGTATGACAGTATTTTACTCTATCTCAATTATTATTTGATGGACGGCATTAACAGCTCACCGGATTGAAAGGTTACAGTTACAATAGCAGGTTACAAATTATGACCCTACCTCAACCCGTTCGGATCGATTGTAATCAAAACACAATAAAAAACTATGACGTCACACCGCAAAGATTACTCATTATTTTTTTTCCCGTGTGAATCGATACGTAAAAATCCAATTTCAATAGTTGGAATTATTTTTATTTAATACGATTTCACAGTTAACATAGTTTTTTATTTAATTGTAGAAATGATCAAAATTCCCTTTATCAATATCGACATTACCGCATCAAAATAATAATAATTTGTGTTATGTGCGTCTGTTTCTTTAGAATTACTTTTCGAGAAAGAAGAAGTGTCCGCATTGCCATAGCCGCTGTGTAAAGAATGACGTAGGTAGAGTGTATGAATGAGGCGGTGAAACATGTTTTGTTGACGCATTGTAACAATATTACATACAATCCGCCCACCGGTGCCCTGTTCCGTGCATGCTCAAGTTTAGTATTTCACTACAATGCAGTTGTTTCCACTTGCGGTATTAGACTCCTTGTATCAAACACGAAACTAACTGCATTGAATTTACCAGATGCTTTAAACGTACACTTTCATGTTGTCACTACATTCATTAACTTGCTCCTAATGTTACACAGAAATGAAATAATGTATTGCTGGGAGGTTGGTGCAAAGCTATATTTAGATAGAGGTACTACCTAGTGTAAAAATTATCCGATGTTTCTGTTTAGTCGATGTGGAAATGTTGAAATTGTATAACAAATCACTGACTTGGATTCCGCAAATATTATCAAATGGTACAAATATATGTAAATGCTGTATTTGCTTATATATGTATTACTAGTTGCATGTAGTACATGAGATTAACTGTCGATGACGATAGTATGTGTATAGTGTAAGAATACGTAAAAATCCACGTATAAATTAAAATAAGTAAACGTACCAAATTATAAAATCTTAAACCCAAATTATTGAATATATTTAAATATTTTGTTTTCCTATAGGTACAAAACATGTGTGTCAGGATATGACGTGTGGAGTTAAGTTCTTTTTACCTACCACGAATAGGTAAATAGTTTTATGTTATGCATCTACATATGTATGAAGATTAAGCTTGAAATTATAAGCGTCACCGTGGATATTGTGTATTCTGCCATACAGATTGTTGTAACGATGTCTTCACTAAATTCGATTTTTACAAAAAATTGTTATAAAAGTTTGAGATGAATTGCTATAATTTTTTAGAAAATGTTTTTCTTAAAAATGGGTTTGATATACATATATGGAAATATATAGGAAATATATGGAAAAATAAAATTATAATTCAAATTTTGATAATCCCTGGCTGGAACAAAAATTCAAAATTGTGATTAACTATTATATATTTAGCTGTGAGGCACCGGATTAGAATAGTGCTTCCACTCTTTTCTATTATTGTTTTCGAGTGTCCCGTAAGAGCCGGGTAATCGAAAATACAACAGGCAACTATAACATCTCACATAGTTCAGCAATGAGGTTCACCACCCATTCTGAATATAGTGCCTTTTTAGGTGAGACGAGACTGGTGTGTGGGTATACGCAGATATGTTGTGCTCCCTTTTATAATGCACACCCGCACACCTTTCGCTGGCTACCCCACATTGTGGGATATGCCGTGATGGTATGAATGAATGGATGAATGAATGAATGAGTATAAAAGTTTAGTAGGCCTATAACTATCTATATATTCTGAAATTTTGGGCTCTGAATTAACGGATCAAAAGTTATAAGAGGTCACACATACACACACTAAATGTTCTACTTCGAATATAATAGAACATATATGTAACATGTGTAGAACATAAATGCTGCGAAGCCTCAAAGTTGGTGTTTTTTTACATCAAAGTTGAAAAATCCATGAAAAATATAGACCTGGCGTATCTTGCGTATCTTGGCTTGATACTTTGTTGATATGTTAAGAGAAATAAATTCTCTTGAACAAATCGACAGTTGGATGACTAATGTAAGACAAGAATACAGAAATAATAATTAGATCTAGATATTTAAATATTTATTCACGTTATAACTTTTGTTATTCAATTAATAATAATGACCTATCTTATAGCATCGTTCTAATTAAAATAGGTCGTTAAAATTGTAATTGAATTTTTATATCGTTGGTTTGTTTTCCGGTTACCTTAAATATATTTAATTTGATTCTTAGATATTTGTATTTTTTTATGTTAGTTTGTAATTATTTGTGAAACAATTTTATTGAGTGTATGGATTTTTATTTCCCCTACATATTTTATATACCTACTTTTTTTCTATATACCTGTTTTACGTTGATATGTTATAAAAATATAAAAATACTTGGTTATAGTTCTATTGTATTTATTAGATTATTGACGCGTTTCGTGCAAAGCACATCGTCAGAATAATGCTCTACAAGACTGAGACTAGTGGTTATATACAAAATTTACATGACAGGTATATAAAAATGTTGGTTTTTGTAGAGCATTATTCTGACGATGTGCTTTGCACGAAACGCGTCAATAATCTAATAAATACAATAGAACTATAACCAAGTGTTTTTGATTTTTTTTTTTTTTTTTATTTTATTTGAAAAAATGGGCAACGTACAATAATATTTTTTTAAACAAATATAATAAATAAGAATAGCAACATAAGTAATTGTAACTTAATCAGCCCACCTTTGATTTCATGTTGCATAGTATTCACTGCTGGTAACAGAACAATTAATTATTCCTGTCTAACGTGGCTCCTGAAAAGAGTCCTGGACATACAGAATATGTCCACGGACCTGATCTTTTCCAAATTATTATACGTGGTAAGGCATCGGTACAATGGCGAATTTTGAGCGGCATTAGTGTTTTTTTTTGTCTAAAAAGAACGTTGAGGTGTGTCTTGTTCGTCTGTTTGGTATGTTGACGTTAATAATTTTCATAACATATATATTTTTATATTTTTTTAACATATCAACGTACAATGGAGTTCTATCAAGAATTGTCGATCGACACACTAAACTTAGTTATACCTGTTAGTTATACCTGTTTTGTTTCCATCAAAAGAAATATTGTTTACTATTTTGTTTTAATATGCCTTATATCAGCGAATATATATACCCTATCATTGACATAGTATAATGATTCCCAAAGTGGTCTATATGGGCCCTCAATGGTGGATTTCGGCCTGGATGGAGTCTTAAATCACGAAACCTTCGCTACTTCCACCACCACCCGCTCTGCATATGGGGACTGTAAACGGCCCCTTCACAGAACGCTAAATGAGCGACAAAAAATGCATAGCACGAAAAGTAGCTCGGCATCATTGTGCAATAAGAGCAATCACCGAATTTGAATAAAAGATTCACATTCTCAATTAAAGTGCAGGTGACTACGAACTGTATACCTACGTTTTTCTTTTATACAATAAATTGTCTTCTTTAGAATAAATCCCATCATAGTGATTAACTGCCAAAACACATTCAAGTTATGTATATCTTCATATAATGTATCTAGCTTTAACTTGGCATATTTTTAATTCGTTTTTTTTTTCATTTCAAGTTAATTTATTTAGGACAATTCAATTATAGGTTGGAATAAGGGATCTGCCGGGAAGTACTCCATTGATCAAAAATTGAGAGCCTATGATTTAAAATTTAGATGGTTAAAAAAATAAAATATGTTCGTAGGTATTAAGGCTAGATATGTACATATTTGATATATGCGACAATACTGTACATATTGCCTCCGGATGTTTGGTGTTTCTGTTAACCCTTATTCTCAGCGCTCGCCCCTTGTCTAAGCGGATTATCCCAGGAAGTAAATCTTGCGGTGTTATTGTGTGTTTGTTTGACGTCGGACTATTGTGGACCTACGTTATTTAACTCCGGCAGCTACGATTAATTAATAGGTCTCGTGTGTGTCCCGCGCGCCTCGTCAATATTTAACTCCATCTTTGTGTCCCGCAATTATTATACTACCTACTATATTATTACTTATAGTTGGTACCTACATTGTAAGTTTACTTTGCATAACATGCGACAAACCAACTTTGTCGCTAGTTTACACGCTATTTACGTTGCAATATTCACAATCTGTCTATTAATTTTCCAATGTTGACCAAGTCTCATGGAAGTGTTTTTCAAACTGAAATGCATACTTGCTTACCTGCCTTACGATTGGCAATTCTGTTTACTTTGCTATGTAAGATTACTATAATATTTTTATTGTTGGTTTTACCCTTTATAATTTGAAAAGCTTTTGGTAATAATTGTATATTGAATTATTACATATCTACGTACCTAAATTATTATATAATTATTTCTAATATAATAATTTATTATTATTATTTATTAATTAAATTAAATAAAACAACTTTGTGTACACCACTAAAATTTTAAATTTAATTCGATTGAATAAATGTTATTATTTTAGTGGTTGTACACAAAGTTGTGTTTTATTTCATTTAATTAATTGTAAATTGGTACCACAAAGTAAAAAAAAACAATCGTTTATCGATGATGTATTATATTATTGTTTTTTTTTGTTATATAATCCATTCGTTGCTTAATGAACTCTTTTATTGCCCTAATTTTAAGGTTTATTTTTATGTAGTCTTGTCACTTTCTACTACCAAAATGGAAAAATCGTTAATCATGAATTATTTTTTTATGTTTCGCTTTTTCCACCACTACACGTTTTGAATATGGGGATTTAGGTACCCCATTGTAGAACACTAGTGTAGCTCATTGAGTCCTGGATTGTTAATCTCGTTCCCATTGTGAAAATGAACGATTGACATATGAAATTAAAAATCTACACGAGTACACGAGAATTTCATGCACATGGATTTATATATTATAGTAGAAAAATGATCATGGTCTTCGATGATTAAATATAGTTAATTAAATGCATGGAATTATGAATGTTATGTGCAGCGATACAAACTGTGTGATATTTTGTAAATAGTTTTGCCAGACTTGCTGTAGATACCTACATATACTATTATCAAAGGGATGAATGTTACTCGTATAATATTTTATTCTGGATTTCCACTTTGTTTCTGGAAAGTTGAATAATTGAAATGCGTTAGTATATAGGTCGCATTGACCTATATTTTCGTCAGGTTGGATTGTATTTATAAATATCGCTATGAAATCAAAATATCACACGAAATAATAAACATCATAGACCAGCCAATAATAATGTGGTCGCTGTGATTTAATACATGATGTAAATATGCAATAGCATTTGTAACTGTGATGCTCTTTGAATAACACATACACATATTTGATTTGGGACACATGCGATTCATATTAACTACATCAACATAGTTCACTTGTTTCTTTTCTATAGTTCTGAAATAAAAAATCGCGTCAGAGATTAGATTGTTGTCAGGTATTATTGCAGACATTAGGACCTGGTTGAACTATTTTGTGTTGGTCAATATGTTTGTTGAGGTGGTGATTGTGAGTGCAGAATACTGAGAATGTAGTGTCTATTTAAGGTGGAACGGGAACAATCACCTGGTTCAACAATTGCTTATATTGTCACTAAAAAATGTAAACTGCTAGCCCTAGAACAGGATTTCCTAGTTGGGTAGCAGTTATCTACTCATTGTTGACATTGTTTATATGGCATAATTAAAAATATATAAAATAAATCTAATATATTTAATTAGTGTTTATTTAATTTTGTTCACAAATGGAATAGATTAGATAGAACTGAAAATATATAAACTAAATAAATTTTAATTTATTAATTTAGTTTTTATATTTTCAGTTTATTTGTTTTAGTATTTTCAGAAATGAAACGAAATCTAGACGAATATTCAAAATATTCAACATTTACTAAAATTTATTTGCATAATTTCACCATCAACTAATAAATGTAAATTAGCGTTACCCACATTCAAAGCAATCTTAGGAAATATTCCATAAAATAGGTATAGAATTTTAAAGTAGTGAGTTATAACATGTTCAAATGAAATAGTTCAAAACAATTGGCTCAGATATCACTAATTGATGAAATTTACAGAAAAGAAAGTTTATTGTATTTATCTTAATAATAAGCCTGCCGGTGAGTTCAATTTATAACAATTATTTATGTATGACTATAAATAAATAAATTTTCGGTTTGACTCTGACCTGTGTATAATTTTTGTCTCATTTTCTTTTATTGTAAGAAATTTTTATCAAAATAAGCCCATTTTCCGATTTAAAAAAATTTAGCCGAGAGTTAGTATTATTTTAAGAGATATGAATAATAAACACGTTTTCATTAATGAAAATCTAAATCAACAATTTAATTTTTGTTTAAAATCTTAAAATTTATTTTGTTTAACATCTAAAGATATTACAGAACTCCATATAATAATTATATCCGTGATATGGGTAATCGTGAGGGTTTTGATTTCGCCGGTTGTCCAGACTTGTCCCCCAGAATATGATTAGGTTAAGTACCAGTTGTACTGTTGTACATCATTTTAATTTGTTTAATATCTGATACATTCAATAATACAAGCATTCTTTAATATTGAGTATGTATGTATATTTTATATTGTACTTAGTTGTGAAATGTAACAACCAACAGTAATTTTTTATTAGTTTCTCAAAAATATTAAAAGAGTTTCTTGTAAAATCTGAAAATGAACTCTTACCTAGTTACTTGATGTTATATTTTTAGCATATTTTTTTTATAAAAATCTCCCGAATTTTTCTCTTCCGTCGTGTCGCCGCGTGTTGTATTAAGTTTGCTTACATCTCAAGGCGTTCATATCCTTTGCATTTTATATATTTTTTTATTCGATCATAAAAGCCTTTCTTTACTAAATTTATTTTTGCCATTTAAATTTTTCATGCCTTCTATTTACGCAATGTTTTTTGTGAGCTTGAAATGTGTTACTTACATAATATTTGAAATGCTTACCTATGTAATAGGTAAATCTATTGTAAATCTTTTATATTTTTTGTCATCTTTTATGTTTCTCTAAGTGCCTTATATGGTCCCTAAGACGAATTTTTAACTTAAAAATTTATGATAGAATAAGGAATGAGGATATTAGACGAGGATGTATGATTTTATGAGACATTGTGACTAGAATGAATATGCTTTGCGATGGTTCGGAGAACGAACGATGAACGCCTGTTTTGTATACAATGCTGAAAAGAGTGCGATGAGATGTAGGAGACAGCCGAAAAAGAGTTGGCATGATAAATGAGATTTTGAAAGATGTGAATATAAGAAGTCAGAGTAATAGGAGAGCATGTATGACGCGATGCATGGATCTAAATGAGGCAAAACATGTATGTCAAGATAGAAGAGTCCGGCATGTGGTTCTCTCTGCCTACGAGTAATTTCAAGTTTAAATAATTTTAAGTTAAGAATTTTTATAAGGTAAATAACGTTTCTTTATCTATTTACAGTGTTGTTTATTTGAGCTTTTCACTATACGTTTTATATTGTTGCATCTAATTATCAAATTTCATTTTTATTTGTTATAGGTACATAAACAGTCATTAGTTTTACATAACACATTTATAAATATTTTTGAACATATTTATTTGGCTTTGAGTTTCATTGACCAAACTAAGAAATCTTTTTTATTCATCCATTCATTGTGATTATTTGATTAAGATTTTTCAATGGTCCTACTTATGCTCAACTCAATTAAAAAAAATCGTTTGTACTTCCATTTTAATATATTACTAGCTTTTATGTCCCGCCGTTGGCCAAGAATGTAAAATTGTGAAAGAAAAAGCAATCGTTTTTATAATATTGTCACCCAATTATTTTGCAATATCAGACTATGGAAAGTGGTTTGAAATTTGATTGAGTTTAAGTATTGTAAAATGTTCAAGTGATGGCCACAACCCATTCTTTTTTATATATTGCTATAAAGTGTGAATGAAGTACCTATAATATTTATACAATTTCTGCTCGCATGGACTATGCGTAATGGTTTTAAATATGACTGTTTATCAACGTTGTAAAGAGATTGGTTTGGCCACAACCCCCATTTTTAAATATTATCATCGAAAACAAATTGTAATGTGTACCTATTGAAAATTTAGTAATTTTGGATGTTGGGATGTGGTTAAAATTTGATTAAACAAACGTAGGTACTGAAAAGATCTAGTATTGGTCACATCCCATTCGTTTTTATATTTTTTCATCAAGTGTGCATTATATTTTTGCTCAATTTGACTGAAAGTCTTCATTAACGAAGAAGAAGAAGACTTGAACTATAGTAAATAGTTTTTAATTTGAATATAAATGTTGTGAAGAGTTCAGTAATGGCCACAACCCCCATTCTTTAAATATTAGGTGTTGAAAATTATTCAAAATAGGATGATATAAATGGTTTAGATTTAATTAAACAAAAGTATTGAAAAGATTCTAGTGCAGGTTATATCGTCACATCCCATATCCCATTCATTTCATATGTATTTTCATCAAGTGTGCATATCGTTAGTAATATTTCTGCACAATAGACTATTAGACTTAAAACTAACCCAAAAGACTAAATAAAAAAGAGAAAAATAAGTATAAGACTATAAGAAATAGTTTGTATAAAAAACTATTCCAATGGTCTACATAAAATAAGTAAAAATACATATACCTAATAGAAGAATTAGACTATTGGAAATAGATTGTATAAAAGCTCACCCAAAGGTCTACAAAAAAGAAGAAGAAGAATATTTAGACTATTGGAAATAGTTTGTATAAATACTGACCAAAAGGTCTATATAAAAGAAACTGAATAAGACTATTGGAAATAGTTTGTATTAAAACTCTCCCAAAAGTCTACGTACTTAAATGAAGAAGAATAATAATTAGACTAAAGGAAATAATTTTTATAAAAAAATGACCCAAATGTATACATAAAAGAAGAAGAAGATGAATTAGACAATAGGAAATAGTTTGTATAAAAACTGCCCTAAAGGTCTACATAAAATTAAGAAGAAAAAGAATTAGACTCCAGGACCCGCCGCTTCAGGCCCTTCAGTACCTCCCGTCCCTTTAATCCCTCATTACGTCCCTTCCCATCAGGCCCTTCACTACCTTCCGTCCCTTCAGGCAGTTTTATACCTCCCGTCCCTTCAGGCCCTTTAGTGCCTCCCTTCCCTTCATTACATCCCGTCCCATCAGTCGGTTAAGAAAAGTTTAAATCCAGAAACCATCCTGGAAGAACCGCGAAGAGATGAAAGAACCTTCTTTTCCCAGGATGCTCTACTTAATAGGTAAAATGACTAAATACACGAAGAAGAAGAAAAAAGTTTAAACCCAGATACCTGCGAAGAGATGGAAGGACAGTTGGACCTTCTTCTCCCAGGATTCTCCAACTTCATAGGTAAAATGAGCAAAAATACACGATGAAGAAGAAGAAGAAGAAATAAGTTTAAATCCAGATACCTGCGAAGAGATGGAAGGAAAATTGGACATTCTTCTCCCAGGTTAGTCCACCTTCAAAGGTAAAATGACCAAATAGACGATGAAGAAGAAGAAGAAAAAAGTTTAAATCCAGAAACCTGCGAAGAGATGGAAGGAAAATTGGACCTTCATCTCCCAGGATAGTTCATCTTCATAGGTAAGATGACCAAGTTCACGTTGAAGAAAAAGAAGAAAAAAGTTTATATGCAGAACCCGTCCTGGAAGACCTGTGAAGAGATGGAGGGACAGTCGGACCTTCTTTTCCCAGGATACTCCCCCTTCATAGGTAAAACGACCAAATACACGAAGAAGAAGAAGAATAAGAAAAAAGTTTAAATCCAAAAACCATCCTGGGCATACGCTCGACAATTCACCAAAGTTTCATTATAATCGGACAAACGGTTGATAAATAAATAAATAAAATAATTTTCCTATAGGAAATCAGTATAGGTATATTATTGTTGATTTGTAAGTAAATAGTATTAGGTAGGTACCTACCTACAACAACCTTCTAAATAAATTCGATTCCTAACAAATTTTATTTGAATATCACATTCTTTCTGTAGCCATGGAAACGATTCGAACACGTAAGTAATATCGAATGGTTCGGATACATTTTTTGAATATGTAGGTACCTACATTGGTTTGTTCGATGCCATAAAAATGAAAATTGTCAGAAAAATCAAATATTATTTACAAATTATGCAATTTTATTATGCCTATATCTTTACTAATAAATAACACATTTTTACAATATATGTCTTAAAACTTGCCGTAATGTCTTGTGTTTCATTTTATTATTTCATAATTACATTTATTTCAAAGGTTTATTATTTTCAAGAACATATTCATTCGGTGGGAAAATGAAATATTGTATGAAAAGATATTAAAATGGCGGCGATTATGTACAAAAGGCTTACTTTAAAAATAAGTTAAACATTATAATTATACAAAATATTCACCATGTTTTTCACTTAAACGCTAAGTTATACATGAAAGTAAATTTTTTTCGTGTAAATACGTACTTATAACTTTTAAACTAACAGATATTTGCGTGCAAAATGTACACTTTTTTGACAGATACGACTTGGAAAATTTTGTATGAAAAAAATAATTATTGAAATATTTTTAAAATTCAGCATTTTTATCGCATTATTGAGTGACACTGCATCAGGTATACAGGTACACGTTCGCACATAAATTAGATTTTTAGATGCTCTTGGTTTTTCAGAAGGCGTGAGACAAACACACACACACACACATACACACACACAGACACTAACATTTTGATTGCTTTATTACTTTAGATAAGGAAAAATAAACGGAATTTTTTTCTTAAATGAAATCCTCCGATCGACTGATACTACATATCATATTGTTTCAAATACTAATAGGTATATTGACTTACAGCTCATTAGTTTTCCATAGGCATTATTTTATCTGTTAAAACTTTCGAATTGCTCTCACGCTCTGGTTTTTTTTTATTTTGTTAACCTTTCAAAAGGAAATAACTGTGTACGCTATTGCACGAAGTGGAGATTTTAATATATTTTTTTGTATTTAGTTCATGACATTAAAAATAATATCGGCTTCACTAGACTACGAAGTTTCGAAGAAACTACCTGTGCAACTATTCAGTGTGCCTCATATCGCTTGTATTGTATATTGATTTTGTCTTTAATGAGATGGTTCTGTTTTTTCCAGGATCCGGCAAGTCGTACACGATGATGGGCTCGCAGGACAGCAAGGGAGTTATACCGAGGTTGTGTGACGCTCTCTTCGGTCACATAGCCGTCCGTCAGACGCCAGAGCTGTCATACAAAGTGGAGGTGTCCTATATGGAAATATACAACGAGCGAGTGCACGACCTGCTCGACCCTCGCACCACACACAAGCAGTCGCTCAAGGTGCGCGAGCACGTCGTGCTCGGACCGTACGTTGACGGATTGTCGCGGCTGGCTGTTACATCATTCAGGGTAACCATTTTTTTTAAAGCATTCACCAGATATAACAGTGGTCCGGTTTTTGGCAAAAAAAGTACAATGGAATTCTACATGTTAAATGCCGTTTCTGTCGAAAAAAATTAAAGATGTGTTATTTATTTATTTATTGGCATCCATCACATATGCCAGCTTTTTTTCGGTCTTTCCTTCATATTGCTTTTTCACTTTTCGGCTGTAATATTTTTTATGTGGCCAAACTATTTCAAGGCATTTATTATCCAACTTAAAATACTCCTTTTATAATATCTTACATGTATACCTTTTTTGCAATATTCTACTTCCATGCGTATTCCACTCTTTCGTGGCAAACTTCTGGTTCTCATATCACTAAAGATTATCAGCAGTTATATAATCTTTTATATTTGTTTTTATTCGTTCATAATTCGTACTTACATATTATACACTACACTAAATGATACCTGCCGAATCATTACATCCGGATTGTAATGCACAATGTAGAAACCCTCATTACTCCCTTCCCTAAAACAAGACTAAGGTAATGATAAAGAGTACTCAGATCAACGCAGTCACTTGCATCTCGCTCTGAGCAGGAAAAGTTTCATTTATGCAAGCAAGAAGCCCCCGAAAATTTCATCTGCCCGGGGCCACAACGTAGAGGGTGGAAATCACCAAATCGCTCAGGGGGGCAAGTCTGATCCAACCGGCGAAATCAAAACCCTCGTGATTACCCATATCATGGATATAATTATCATATGGAGCTCTTTGACATCTAAAGTTGTTATAGAACTCCATATAATAATTATATCCATGATATGGGTAATCGTGAGGGTTTTCAACTGCACCATGCATGACCTTATGGTGGGCAGCGCTTGTGTTATTGGTGTCACAGGGCACTGGTAGATCTGAATGAATTGCTGACACGATATAAGAAGAATATGTCAAGGCATTGCTAAAAACTAGCAGCACTTAGAGTTCATAAGCCAACATATAAACCTTAATTACTCTTAAGGTTTTAATCACTAAGATGACATCTTGTGAGTAGCCATTTTGTAAATGATTTACAATAACCATTATTCACAGTTTTCGATGCTTTTGTATTTTTATTAAACGTGACAATCACAAATGGAGTAAGACAAGCAATTTCCATGTTGTCACGTCATATTCTCTTTGAAACATAGAATTTATCAAAATTCTTTACGACGTTGTCGATAAGCAACGATTTTCTCGCCTATTCTATTAAGGAAAAATTCGAAAAATGTCTAAAGCGACGGAACATGGAATAAAAAAGGATCGTAAAATGCCTGCAATGCTAACCTTCAACTCAATACGTGAATACCCCAAGACTTTCATTGCCTTGATATAGGTTACATATTATACTCATAGAATGTGTTTTACTTGATTGTTGACAAGTTGCTTTGTTTCAACTATTTAATTACTTGACGCAATATGTTAAAATATACCTAAATAGTACCTACATAACCTTTGTTTTGATATTGATTTGAATTGATATTTTTAAACGTCTTTATATTTTTATGCATTATTCACTTCGGTGTTTTGTCATTCCTTCACTGTTTGAATACAGTCTAGTGATATTAATATCTTAACTATGATTATATTTTTTGTCGCGTATGGCAGACAATTTTATTTTTTCCTATCTCTATTTATGTGCAAAAAGGTCTTTTTCAAATTTAGTGCAGCTAATTTTGTCCCTCAAGAGAAAAAAAACCTTTTTAATTAATTACGTCAAACCTCATTATTACTCTCCACACTATGGAATAGTGGAGAGTCATGATTTCACAATTTTTAATCGTATTTTTTTATAACAATTTCTCAACGGGTATCATGTAGAGAGTGCACACTGTGTGTTTCGTCGTGATTAGTTTGTATGTATGGCGTACGGCGTTCTAAAAAATATGTTTTGACGTAATTAATTATAAAGGATTTTTTTTATCTTGAGGGACAAAATAAACTGCACTTTATTTGAAAACGACCCAAGTATTAATTTTCTTTCATTGCTTTTTGGTTATTTTTTTTCATATTATATAATGTATGGTGTCGTTAAATATTATTGTGTAGTAGGTATTTTTGCTCAAATTGTTATTTGTAAAATTTTATTGTTTCTTTAATGAATATAAAAAAATGGGAGAGGGAAGGAATACACAAATTTATCTTCATAACTGCAAAATTTCCCTTGTATACCCGCAAAACATAATTTAGAAATAATACATCAAAACGATTTCTTGTATTCTCTAGGCAGTGTTTTATTGCCTATATTTCATCGCTTTTTTAATGAATTGTGACTTGTGACGTCACACGAACTTAAAAAGGGGTTATCGATTCCTTTTGTTTCTTTCGTGTCTCGGTAATTTTATACCATGTTATGCTTTTTCGTGTCGATCTCTTATTTTTGTTATTATGGTTTCTCTACTTTTCAATCCACCCCGCACAAATGTTTAAAAGGGCCCGTTATGTCGTTCCAATAAAATACACCATTTATTCGCCGCGAAACCTATAAATAGAATTCGCGCTATTCATTCAGAATTGAACTTATTAAAGCTGACGGATGTAATAAAAAACTGAGAGTCTTTTACCTGAGAATAACATTTTGTTTCGCGAACGAAGTAATCTAAATGGTACCGTGTTTGTACCTAATCTTGTTTTTTTGGAAGAAGTCGTGTAAATAAAATTGATTTGTTTTGAAAAATATCCTTCTCGATTATTCAAAACCTTTTTTGATTCAAATTGAACCAGTTATTGAAGTCGAAAAAGTCATTTTGTCACCGAAGAAGACTTTCATTAAAAATCTCAACTGATTAAAAGGTATTTACTAGTTGATTTTTTTGTTCATTTAGTCGACAAAATAGTATTTTTGTGCAAATATACATATACATACCATCACTGTCCTATGTCTGTCGTTGAGGTAAAGAAATAGTACCGAGCGTTTTATACTTTGCATACATTCGTCGCCGATCTCATTACATCATGCTCGTCTGTTACATATCATTGTTTTATTGATTAGTCTATAACTCTTATTCCTTCTTTATCAACTTTATAAATTTTCTGAAAATCAATTTTTATATTGTGCAAAAATATACATTTTTAATTTGTTTTGATTGGTGCTTAAAATTGCCTTAGAGCCCGCCTATTTGCTCTCATATAATATGTAAATCTATAAATATCGTTGCATGTTTAACAAATGTTAATGTTTAAGTGCTTTGATTATTTTCGTTCAATTTCGTTTATTGCCAAATTCTTCTCTTTCGTTGACCCGCCTCAGTAGAAATTGTATTAGCAAAGCAATCACTAGTGAAATAAATTGCCACTTTCGGCGGAGAAAAATGTATTTCCTGGTTTAATTAAGGATTCTGAAATCGAAAGGCAATTGCGGTAAATTAGAGATTCTAGATTTATTGATTCCTTTGAAGGTTTCCTACTATATTTGAATATTTTATGAACCCTTTTCTTTAGTCTCTATCTATAACTAAATCGAAATACCTTTTTACTCGCCTTTGATTTTGACAAAGGTCAGTCTTATACGTTCGTTTCTTATCTTAAAAAATTAAGGAAGGTTTTTTTTTGTTCGTAATAGAAGAAACCGATGGCTTTTCATAATATGTAGACTGTGGATGATGAAAAGTCATTCTCAGTTGTTATTATATTGTATTCCTGATACTGTGCATTGAAAGCACAGTATCAGGAATCGGAGTGAATGAACCATTTGATTCATTATTGTCTGATCCAATATTTCAAAGACACAAAATTGCCGATATAGACTAGAAAAATGAAAGAAGATTAAATGCTGAAGAAATAATAGGTATTAATTGGGTACATGAATATGTAATATAACGATACGTGAGTGAAAGATAAACTTGTGTATGTAATCAGAATAAAATTGCATTGGGGTGGTTTGATATTATCAAAATAATAAACGCATGAACACATATAAATGATATACTTAAAAAATACGGAGCCCGAACAATGGACGAAAATACTGCTCGAATGTGAAGAAACAAAGGATTATTTACAAAGAAAGAATGTGTGACATTCACTTCTTTCTGCCTACCCCATCAGGTACAGTATGATGATATGTACGATATGTATCTGAATCTCGATATCGCTATGTTATGTAGTAGAGGTTGGAATAGTAATGATCCTCTCGTTTTTACGTTCCAATTTAGTTCCACATTAGAGGTACGTGATACTCGGGTCTATATGTACCTACATTTGGTTGAAGTGAAATGTAAACAAATTATCTCAAGCGTTATTTGCTTGACGTTACTTAAAGTTGACTTCACGGTGGCGAAATGTGTAATTTATATAATTTGAAATCAAGACTTTACGATTTAGTGGTAGCCCTCATTAACTCGTTTTGAATTTACAATCAAGTCGTATTAAATGTGTCTAAATTATAACGTACCTATAAATGACTCGATAATGGTCGAAAATATGGCACTGAGCATTTTTCACTCTCCTGTTAATACTTTTTATCATAATATATAGACATTGAACATATTTATTAAATTTATTGATGGATATGATACATTTCACTTAACTTTGTAAAAATTGGTGTTTTTTTTTTGGGAGATTACTTTTTCATATGACTATTTGAAGTATGTTAGTATGTACCATGTATACTGTGTTCTATGAACTTCACCAATTCACTCTATTTAAGTAACTAAAACGAAAATGTTGCACATTATACGGGTATGTTTCCTACACATGTATTATGTGTCATAGGATTCAACTAGAAACCAGCAGGGCTACTCATGAAGTTGATTGAAAAATATTAAGATCAGCTTCAGACTTCAGAAATATTTGAGGGTAAAATCAGTTGATTAAATATATTATTTTTTACAAACATTAATGACAATTTCATACTAACCTTTGATTTGGACAATTTTTTATGATTAAATGTAGAGTAATATTAAGATTATAATCGAGTACTGATTAATGCATTTTTAAGATTAAGGTAAGGTAAGAATGTATTAAGAATGTGTCATGAGTAACCCCCCTGGTTCACCGTAACTTACAATATGACTAACCAAAAACTTTGCGCATTGTTTATTCACGATTTTTTTTGCCCGAGAATATTATTCTTAGAGAAAACTATATATTACTTAAGAGAACGCGAGGCAAGTGTCGTTGCGTGAATATAAAAAGGTTTTGTAAATAATCCACGAGACCATATTCAGAGGAGGCACTAAAGATATTACAAATTATCCCTTCTCTTCTTATTCATAGCAACCGTGTTCCTCTTGGTATGGTAATGTCTGCTCGTTTGTTGGCGTTAGGCGCGTGGTGACAGGTCGTATGCCATATCCATGGAGTGTTTCCTTACAAATTATTATATGGTGTTTGCTCCCGCTTACGTACCCAACTCGTTAAACGACAACTTATTTTTATGGAGAAATTGACTCGCTTTCATACAGCGGTGATAATTGATTTTTTCCTGCCCGAGGACTCCAAATTAACGTCGCTTTGGCTCCACGCCTTCACTCGTTTGTTTTTTTTATTAATTAGTTTTTATTCCCTCCCTGAAATATAATTTTCTTATTTTAGCAACACAAAGTAGGTAATTTATTTTTGTCTTCGCATACTTTACTTCGAATAACGTTGAAAAGTTAATTAATTATTTTTCATTAAGAAGCGCGTTTGAACTTTATGCTGTTGTTATTTTCGTTGGTCAACTTTCTAGTCATAATTAATATTTGAACATTGTCGTATTTGATAACTTTTAGATTTTTGTAATATTTATTAATATATCTTATTGGAGATGACAAAAGCTATTTACATAAGTTACAAAGTATTATGAAAGTTTCTGTAAAATAAATATTGTAATTTCGTTTTAAATTAAATATTGACCCTGAAACACGTCAAGGATTTTGTTTTATTGCAACAATAATAAAAAAAAAATACTTATTACGACAAGTTTAAAACGTCCGACAGTCTCCTTCGAAATATTTGTCTTATTCCCATGTTTTATTATAGAGATTTATATAGAAATATGATACTTTTTAAAATTCAAATGTGTTATCTAAACAATGCAACTCATTACGTGCCATGATTATTATTTTACCGTATAAATAATCTGGTGATATTTCGTATGTATGTTTTTTTTAATTAGGTACATACTCATAAACAAGAATATGTACAATTAAACATAAAAATATTATAGAAACAATCCTATTTTGCAGGGGCGTGCCTAAAACCTTCGGACTAGGCAAACCCTGAAAGAAAATTAGGAAATGTCGAAAATTCAATGTTTTTTAGCATCGTTGTTCATTATGAATGACCATGAAAATATTTTAAAATCACATGCCAAAATAATATCTACATTTGTGGCTCTGTCAAGCATCGTATCTACATACCTACGGTTCAATTTTTAATCTTGTATTAGTATGGTTTCAAAATATTATGTCTTGAATTCCTTAAAATATTCATTGGCAAGCCACAATTATCGGCTTCTATAAGCAATGCCGCTACTGCTATTTTGGTCCATTTAGAAATGTAGTAGTGTAGAGATACATATGTGTAGGCAGTGTTGTTATAATATGTAGGTATGTATGTGTTGAGGGTGAGAATGTGTAGTGGGGTGTGTAATGTTAAGTGTTCTTTGTAAAGTTTGTTGACGGACGATTATTGTTGAAACTCCAGTATAAAATAGAAATATAAACAATAAATGTTTCACTTGTAATTTATATATAAAGCACAGAGTGCACCCTGAAGATGGTCTTTAATAGACCGATAACGGTCAGTACGTCTATATAAATTACAAATGAAACTAAAAGTTTTTATGTCCGTTTGATCCTATATCGTTTTGTTTTTTTTTTCTATTGGTAGAGTGAGTAATGAAAAAATATTATCATCCTTATTTTTTTTGCCGTTCAATAATATTTTGACAATAGGCGTGATGACAGTAAGAAAAAATCATTGAAATTATGATTTTATTAGATAAAATATGTTATAAAGATTTGAAAAAATATATTTATTTTCATTTTAAAAGAGCGAATAATATTAATTTTATTAAAATAAAAATACAAAATATGTTTGTCCGCCATTTTATGTGAAACACCAATCAGAGCGCATGACGTCACCATATTGTCACTGTCAATTGTGTTTGTTACTGTCAACTGTTGTGTTGTTCGAAATGGCTATTTTTTTCATAACAAGCTATATGGAATATGCTGCTTATTTTTAACATGCTATTTTTATTTATTGATTTATTTGGTTTATTTGGGACAATAAACCAAATAATATCGCTATCCGCTCTATTGAATCGTTGACGCATCTGTTATAACACGCACCGAGTATTGTAACGTGGTGGAGAATATTTAACGTTTCAGAAATAAATAACTTGGTGGCTTTCATTGCTTGATTATAAAATAAAATGATGTAATTATATTGTTTGTGGGAGTTGTACAGTGTTACATGAGGTTGAAATGGAAATACACAATGTATTATGATGAATCTAATATACATATGGGATAACTGTTATGATTCATATACATATTATGATTAATATATTAAAATATGTAATAGGTGTGATGACTGTAAGAAAAAAATCATTGAAATTATGATTTTAAAAAATAAAATAGGTTATAAAGATTTAAAAAATGTTTTTTTTAATTTATAGGAGTGAATAATAATAATATTATAAATATAAAAATACAAAATGTGTTAGTCCGCCATTTTATGAGAAAAAACAATCAGAGCGCACGACGTCATAGTATGGTCGCGTCAATTCTTCTGATAGTCTTCAATACAATATACGCATTAATTGTCGGTCTGGACTATGTTTATTTTGGTGTTATCGATATATTAATATTTTAATTAGATACTTAAAACTAAAACAAATTAAATATAAATGGAACAAGTATTCATCAAAGCAAATAGTTTCAATTTACCTAGATACTCGCCTACCTATCGGGGGACACTATGGGCCGGTATTACAGTGTCAGTTTAAGAGCTAAACTCAAGTTTTACAAAAATATAGCGTATTACAGTGTCCGTTTAGACCTAATCTTCCCTCAAATACGTCACTAAAACGACAAATATTTAACTCAACGTTTCTGGCAGATTAAGTACTTAACTGTGAGTCAACTGTCATTTGCTAGGCAACTCGTGTAGTTTCAGTTTCTATCACTAGAGGCGTTAGGCAACGTGTGTAGTTTCAGTGTTGTATCGAAGGTGGCGCCACACAACAAAACAAACTGACAGCCGTATTGAAACGAACACGGGCATTTAAAAGCATTATTTTGGTGAAAAAAAATAAATTTACCATGTTGGATAATAAAACAATGGTATTTAAAGTCGTAGCGTCCCGTTTTGTATTTCGTATTATTTGAGGTTATTTAAATTTGACAGATAATAACCACAGAAAAAGTGAAATATGTCTATAATTGAAGATTTAGTAACTGACATGTCATATTGCACTGTAATACGGAAATGGATTCAATCTCCCCTTAACATTAATCTTGAGTTTGGCAAACTCAATGAGTTGAGGGCCGACTGTAATATCGGGCCTATGTTAATTGTATTTTGTATGTAACTTAGTTTTTATTGAATAAATAAATAAATAATGAACGCTCGCAACGTATGGTAAACTAATTTAGTTTTAGTATTCTACAATTTTGTCACGCGATGGTGAGCTGACGAACGTTGCTGTTACATGTTATGATGCTGGTCACTGCCAAACTAAACTAGCAAGCTATATTTTTTTCATGCAATGAAGCGATTTGCGAAACGACGGCGATTACGCGAAGCATGCGTTTTAAAACATCGTTACAATTTTAGCAGCATACGAATTATTACATAGCGCTCGTTATTTGTATGGTGTTCATAACAAGCTATATTTATCTGCTATCGTTATTTTTAGCAATAGCAGCCATAGTAGTTATTTTTCTGCATGTCTTAACTACTCTTAACTAGAATGGAACTTTTGATGGTCGGATATTTCTTTGCGTCGAACAAAGACTTTTGTTCATCAGAATTTCGAAACGTAAAAACTTAATAATAAGTACATATAAGTACTTTATTTATCTGTAATTTAAATACAACTTACATCTCGAAAATCGATAAAATATGCTCCTTCTTCTCTCTACATTATGTGTTCATAAGCTAAAAACATACGCGGGAAACTTATGATGGCCTATTTTGACGTTTGGACATTAATGAAGTTCTTTATATGCTTATTGCCTAAATAATGGTAAATATTATATTATTGAGAGCTAAAAGTGGGGGAACAAATACTGTACTTCATTGTAAACGCGTACTTAATAAAATTCACTTGTGTCTCGCCGTGCGAAATTTAATCACTTATTTCTCTTTTTTTTCGCGTGGGACGAAAACAAATACCTCAGTAGGTGTTTTTTTCGTCGTGTTTGTACATTTAGGGACCGCACAACACTTATGCACTTTTGAATTGATTATAAATACACAAATCGTCTTAGAACACATATATTACATATAGTAGTGATATGCAGTTTACGATACCATGACGTCATCGTCAGGGTCGGCAGCCGCCATGATACTACAAGCTTTTTTTGGCGTAAATGTCAAATTTGATTTTAAAATGGCGATTTTTGCTACTAAACCTTTATTTTATGTAGAAATGTATATATATTTGAAAACAGTGAATGCGTAAAAACATCGTGAGATAGTTTTTCAAAATTAGTCATCATGCCTATTGTCCGATATAATGTTGTAGTGATCGGGCTGTTATTAGTTTTCATGTAGATGTAGGCATATAAAGTTGTTAGGTTTAATATTGTGTACATAATATCTTACGGCTTTGTGCTAGAATCTCAACTTTAGATAAAGGAATATGTCAACAGCGTGTCTCGATAATGAGGGTTCATTTTTTCTGTCATGTTGGTTTGAGCACAATATTATCGTCATCCTTGTATAACGTGTTTGCATATTGGTACATATTATACCTACATCATATATTATGTATCTATAACTTTACATGTAAGTGTTACTTAATCTGTAGGTATTAAGTATATAAAAAGTAAATTATATTAAAAAAAATCATTCCGTTTTATTATGTTCGTACTTATTTGCTTAAATTTCTTATACAAAAACTTGTGTTTCTGGATTTTAAGGATAATTAAAAGTTGTTTAAGATACCCATAGTTGATTTTAAAAAAAAATAGAAAAATATAACTAATTAACCATTCATTTAAATTGAATGCAGTTCAATTTAGTCTCTTTAATTTAGCATTATCTTTTTTTTGCAAAGTCAAACTGTATTTATATAAAAAATGGACAATCTTTTATAATGTTACAATCAATCAGTTTAAAGTTAAGTTTTTTTAGATTGTTTCTTGCAATCGGTTTTATAACCAAAATGTCAATCCTTCAATTGGAATTATTAAAATAAAAAAAATATTAACAACACAACGCGACCCGCATGTTGAAAACTGTTGGCTTAGTTACCCTCGTTACGTCTCATAATACGAGCTTAATATTTTGTCGGCGTATTTTAGATTCCATAGATATATATTTTTGGCATCCTCACAACTTTTTTCTGAATTTCAGTTTTCTCCTCTCCTTTTTTCAGTTGATAGAATTCCCATTCAAATTCTATTGCTTTTGTAGTTCACTTTCACGTCTCTCGGTTGTGTGGTACCTACATACATATTTTATAGGTTTACCTATATACGTACATAATATGTATGTACCTCTATATGATCATGAAATAATTATTATGCAAATATGAAAAGCGCCCAACATAAATGGTCTTTCAAAGGGTCGATGTTGAGGATTCAAAAGGTAAATAGCGAGATTTAAGAGATTTATTTTTGTTAATTTTGAAATTCCGCCGATTCATGTTTTATTTACATTAATTACAATAATTTTATCGATTTCATTTCATTTCTCGAAAATTTGAATAACTCTCAATTGGTTGACACGCAAACTGACTGTGTGGTAAATTTATTCATTTCAAATTACGAGAATCGGCTTTCTATGTTATTTTTTTTCAAATCGGTGCCTCGACTAATTCATTTTCTGTAAAAATTTGCGAATATTGGTATGATTTATTGTAAATAGGTATTTCTGCTTTAGGCGTCATCACTTTTTTTCCATTAATTTTACTAATGGGAACCTACTTTAGCCGAAATAAAATTAAAACGTAATACATCTTATCCCTAAATGTTGGTTTTCTAAGCGTTTTGTATATTTTTATACTTATTTTATGAAGAATTTACGAAGTTGCCCATCAATTACTTATTTTTCCATTTCGGTTCAGTGTCGCATAATTAAAAATTTTCCTCGTTCCTAAAAAAGTGTTATTTTGGGTGGGGTATTTTAAAATAAGTACACCTTTTTATTACCTATCTTTTTTATGAAATCGGTACGCAAACAAGAGATATATTACCTACTAGCTTTTATGTCCCGCCGTTGGCCAAGAATGTAAAATTGTGAAAGAAAAAGCAATCGTTTTTATAATATTGTCACCCAATTATTTTGCAATATCAGAATATGAAAAGTGGTTTGAAATTTGATTGAGTTTAAGTATTGTAAAATGTTCAAGTGATGGCCACAACCCATTCTTTTTTATATATTGCTATAAAGTGTGAATGAAGTATAATATTTATACAATTTCTGCTCGCATGGACTATGCGTAATGGTTTTAAATATGACTGTTTATCAACGTTGTAAAGAGATTGGTTTGGCCACAACCCCCATTTTTAAATATTATCATCGAAAACAAATTGTAATGTGTACCTATTGAAAATTTAGTAATTTTGGATGTTGGGATGTGGTTAAAATTTGATTAAACAAACGTAGGTACTGAAAAGATCTAGTATTGGTCACATCCCATTCGTTTTTATATTTTTTCATCAAGTGTGCATTATATTTTTGCTCAATTTGACTGAAAGTCTTCATTAACGAAGAAGAAGAAGACTTGAACTATAGTAAATAGTTTTTAATTTGAATATAAATGTTGTGAAGAGTTCAGTAATGGCCACAACCCCCATTCTTTAAATATTAGGTGTTGAAAATTATTCAAAATAGGATGATATAAATGGTTTAGATTTAATTAAACAAAAGTATTGAAAAGATTCTAGTGCAGGTTATATCGTCACATCCCATATCCCATTCATTTCATATGTATTTTCATCAAGTGTGCATATCGGACCTTCTTTTCCCAGGATACTCCCCCTTCATAGGTAAAACGACCAAATACACGAAGAAGAAGAAGAATAAGAAAAAAGTTTAAATCCAAAAACCATCCTGGGCATACGCTCGACAATTCACCAAAGTTTCATTATAATCGGACAAACGGTTGATAAATAAATAAATAAAATAATTTTCCTATAGGAAATCAGTATAGGTATATTATTGTTGATTTGTAAGTAAATAGTATTAGGTAGGTACCTACCTACAACAACCTTCTAAATAAATTCGATTCCTAACAAATTTTATTTGAATATCACATTCTTTCTGTAGCCATGGAAACGATTCGAACACGTAAGTAATATCGAATGGTTCGGATACATTTTTTGAATATGTAGGTACCTACATTGGTTTGTTCGATGCCATAAAAATGAAAATTGTCCGAAATATCAAATATTATATACAAATTATGCAATTTTATTATGCCCATATCTTTACTAATAATTAACAGACTTTTACAATATACGTCTTAAAACTTGCTGTAATGTCTTGTGTTTCATTTTATTATTTCATATTTATATTTATTTCAAAGGTTTATTATTTTCAAGAACATATTCATTCGGTAGGAAAATGAAATATTGTATGAAAAGATATTAAAATGGCGGCATTTATGTACAAAACGCTTACTTTAAAAATAAGTTAAACATTATAATTATACAAAATATTCACCATGTTTTTCACTTAAACGCTAAGTTATACTTGAAAGTAAATTTTTTTCGTGTAAATACGTACTTCTAACTTTTAAACTAACAGATATATGCGTGCAAAATGTACACTTTTTTGACAGATACGACTTGGAAAATTTTGTATGAAAAAAATAATTATTGAAATATTTTTAAAATTCAGCATTTTTATCGCATTATTTTTAGCGTGACACTGCATCAGGTATACAGGTACACGTTCGCACATAAATTAGATTTTTAGATGCTCTTGGTTTTTCAGAAGGCGTGAGACAAACACACACACATACACACACACACACATACACTAACATTTTGATTGCTTTATTACTTTAGATGTATGTACTTATAAACAGTGCGAGGTATAAATTGTTTTAATCTTTATGCTTTATTATCTCGCTCGCACACACAGGTAATCACAGTACATACCTATATTTCCCACTGTATTTTTTTTCATTATTTTCAACACCCAAACCCAATACAATGAAATTTAACAATTTCGGTTTCGTGTATACACCTATAATATTTTTAATATAGTCTTGTATGAACGACCTTTTTTAAAATTGACATTTAAATTTTTAATGTAATTTTTCATTACTATTTGTACATTTTAATACAGACTTCATGTATGAAATAATTAAAAGTGATTCACTATTTGAACAATTTCTTTAATCAGATTTATAAAATTTCCTTACTTCACTTACATTTTATTGCTTTTTCGTGTTTTGATTTAAAATGTTACTTTAATTGAGATTTTTTTTATTTTTATTTTCACCATAACACTCATATCTCATACAAAACCGCATGAACTTATGTTTTCTAAATTGACTTAAACTCCATAGAGTTGACTTAATATAGTGGGCTTGCATAAAATTACAGCATAAACCAGCGAGATATAAATAATTTGCATATCTCTTTAGAGTTTCGCTTCTTCAAAACTCTCAACATTAAGGTTTTTTTGCAGCTTTTGCCTGCACAGTTTTTTTTTTCACTATTCAAACTGTACACAACATAATAGTCATTCTCAATCCCAGTATAATCGAGTTAAAGCATCATGTTAAGTTGCCATCGTATAGATACTAATTAAAGAGAGATAGTATCTAAAATCAATAGATTATGTACGTATGTCAAAAATGTAAAATATAAAAGATGTTTTATAAAAGATGTTATTTAATTTAATTAATATAATTCCTGATCGATATTCATTTTGAATATCCTTCAATTCCCTTTCCTCATTAATGTAATTAGTTTGCTAATAAATTTCATGCTGAGTGTACAGTGTACACCAGGAGTAACCCTATGAACACTTGTTTCATGTTCACATAAGGCGTGTCCTCACCTCAATATATTTTGTTCATATTTATAAGGTACCCCAACACATTCGCAAATTTTATCATGTTTGTAAATTTAAGTAGAAACGATTTTTTTCGTTACCATGGCAACGAAAATCAACAAAATTTATAGGGCGTTTTTGTGTGAGAAAATGGTGACATTTACACAAAAAATACTTACTTCAAAATTAGGTATAACAAAAAGGACATATAAAGCTAAATCTAGTGACTGAAAACATGATATATTAAGGCCCGATCTTTCAATCGTCAGATAAACTACCAGATAAAATTTATTCGACAGATAACGCCTTTATCGGTCGAATAAAAAAAAATGCGTTTTTCAATTCTCGGATAGCAGTTATTGGTTAGATAAACCTACAATCTATCCAATAAAGTTATCTGCGCGTTGGACCACTAGATAGGAACTTATCTGTCAAATAACAACTGTCAGATGAAGCTAGTTAGCGTTTTCTATGATTAGTTGTTGTGTTTTGTGCTGATTGAAGCCCGCTGAAAGGTTATTTATCATGGATTTCGATAGGTATACTTGAGGATATCTCAATCATGGAAGAATAAGAAATGATAAACGAGTTCAATCCGGAGTACAATGTTCGTCGCGGAAAGGCTGAAGAAATCTACTACTCAAGAGTTGTTATCACTCATTATTCACTAATTGCAACATACAGTTGCAACAGTAAAATTAAGTGCTCTTTTTCTTTTTTTGTCCATTTTGACAATATACAATAACAGTAAAGATCACACGAACACAGAATGCAGATTAGGAACAGACGAACTGTCAAAATTTTAACCGCATGTTAACCATGAGCACATGCGCAACTTGTTTCTTTCCCTCACGTACGATTTTGGTATATGCATCTCTATTACACATAGAAATCTAGCGAATAAAAATGTTCATTGAAAAACGCCCTTCATTTTATTTGATAGATAAACTATCGAATTAATTTATTCGACAGATAACTATCTGGTGCTTTATTTGACGATTGAATGATCGGCCCTAAAACCGCCTAATGCACTATGAAGGTACGCGTTAGTAAAGATAGCGTGCGTTAAAAAAGTTTTTTTATACGTGATTTAAATTACCGGAAACCCAAAATTTGTTGGTTTTTTTGCATTTTAAGAACAAACCTTACTTGAAATGAAAAAACTTTATAGGTCATTCACTTATGGAGTAATTTAAAAAAAATGCTTTGAAAAAGGATATTTTAAATATTTTTTAGGGGAATTTAAAAATATTCTGTAACGAACGTTCACTACTTAAAACAAAACACTAATGCTATTTTTTCTAGAAACACTATTTAACATATTTGAGGAATCTGATTTGAAATTGGGGTGTTTAGTTTTATATGCCCCCTTAAAATTAAACGAAATATTCACCATGTTTTCACTCCAACGCTAAAGTTATACTTGAAAATATATGTTATTCGCAAAAATACGCACTTCATACATTTAAATAAACAAATATTTGCTCAAGAAAAAGTCATAATTTGACGATTCATTCCTTGAAAAAGTTTGTATGAAAATTGTTAAAAAAATGATAAATCACACACTAAAACATTAAAAATTTAATTGTTTATTTGTCGATAACCTTCACTGGTCAATGTGCGTTTAATACACTCTCGTTTTTGATTGATACTCGGCGCGAAATAATGCCGCATACCTACATATAAATATGTCCACATTTTACTCACTAAAATATTATGGCCTGGATAAAGTTAAAAGAGAACTTGAATATGACTTAAGTTTGATTTACAATTATTCCTATAATGTCACACCTTACCATTCCATGTTTATGATTTTGTGATCCCATTAAGACTCTTCGGTAATGGTCAAGATCACCTGTCCTCAACTTTTGGTCCACACATCTACATACTTCCAATTTTAAGAAAAACGAGTCGTGGCTAACGCCCAACTTTCTTTCAGATACGTAGCATACGTATCTTCATCGTTAAACTACCATCACATATTCAAAACGAGGGGCGTGTGGTCAATAATAAACTCTCCACTTAGTTTGTGTTCTCTTTTAAGATTTGAAGTAGACCAAAAACGGCTTATACAGTATACGAATATTACACAGAGCTTCACATACATATTTCACGACTCTAAGGAGTTATTCAAAAGAATAATCAAGACCAATATACACCTAAAAAGTTGACTTATTATTGTTTTTATTCTAAGCGTCCTCTGAAGTAATAGTTTTCATAATTTGTGTAAATATTAATTTATTGAGAACTTGATTGTATAATTAGTTTCAATTCTGTATGGGAAATATATTATAGTAGGTACTACTTTCTCGTATGTTTAAAAGTAAGAATTTTAAAAACTAAGATAGGTATATAAAGAAAAGATGTATTTAATTTTTTTAGCGTTTAATATAATTTATCTTCATTTCAATCTTAATCTATTAGAGTTATTAAATATAATTTTTTGCATTGATAAAAAATTCTTAAATTCTTTATAAAAAATAAAAGTTCATTTATATTCTTGATAAAAGTAATAAATTTGTATATTCGTATTTTAAGAAAACATTACTTTGAGAACCTTATGTAGTAAGGTTAGATAAGTGATGCTAAAGAAACTTCAATATTATGATGGTATCTTAACAACATCAAGATCCGTTTTGTACTCGGTGCTTGGACAAAGTTTATATACTGGTTCCGTGATGCCGGCAAATATTATGAACCCAAATTTGGCAAAGTTGTGAGTGCCTACCTACTAACCTACCATACCCTACCCTTCCTTCTTTCTACTACCTACCTCCGCCTTAACTTTATGTGACGAGGACGTCGCCGAGTTGGATTATATTTGATTAGACTGGGGGGAATCTGTTAATATACCTATTATAAAGTCACTTACAGTATCTATCATAGAATTTTTCCGATATTTACTCAATTTTGGTTAAAATGTACCACAAAAATAAAAACACGATATTTGAAAGTATTTTTTTGTCTAAAATACGTTCAGGGCGAGGGCGAGGAGTGTTCAAGTACTCTAAATAACACACAGAGGTGCAGTATAATATCTAAAGTAATAAAGCAATCAAAATGTTAGTGTATGTGTGTGTGTGTGTGTGTGTGTATGTGTGTGTGTGTGTTTGTCTCACGCCTTCTGAAAAACCAAGAGCATCTAAAAATCTAATTTAAGTGCGAACATGTACCAGTATACCTGATGCAGTGTCACGCTAAAAAGAATGCGATAAAAATGCTGAATTTTAAAAATATTTAAATAATTATTTTTTTCATACAAAATTTTCCAAGTCATATCTGTCAAAAAAGTGTACATTTTGCACGCAAATATCTGTTAGTTTAAAAGTTAGAAGTAGGTATTTACACAAAAAAAATATATTTTGAAGTATAACTTAGCGTTTAAGTGAAAAACATGGTGAATATTTTGTATAATCTGTTCATCTAAATTTCGACATTGTTTCTCTGGTGTACCCCAGGGATCTCACCTCGGTCCAATACTGTTTATCCTCTATATCAATGACATTCAAAAGTGTTTCAAACACAGCAAATTCCTTGTTTATGCTGATGATATAAAAATTTTCAGTAAAATAATTAGCTTAAGAGATAGTGAAAATATGCAGGCAGATTTGAATCGTTTGCACATGTATTGCCAAAATAACCAACTTTATTTGAATATCTCCAAATGTGTCTGTATATCGTTCACGCGCTCTAATAATCTTATACCCTATAATTATATGATAAATAATGTTCCTTTGAAAAGAAGCGAGGTGGTGAGAGACCTGGGAATAACTCTTGATGCAAAAATGCTATTAAGAGCACATATTGATAACATTGCGGAAAAAGCATTCAGGCAACTAGGTTATACATTGAGAATATCGAAACCATTTGAGTCAACCGATACATTAAAATCATTGTATTTTACATATGTTCGTCCATATCTTGAATATGCCTCAATTGTCTGGAACCCCCAGTATATAACTTATGTAGAAAGATTGGAGAAAATACAAAATAAATTTTTGAAACACCTTGATTACAGATGTCGTTTAGCCTTTGATGATAAAGCTCTCTCAGCTCGTCATCATAAATTAACAACTTTAGAAAATAGACGCACAATTGCAGACATGATATATTTACATAAAATCATTGATGGTGCCGTTGACTCTGAGTCTCTAGTTGGGAGTCTCCCCTTTAATTGTCCCTCTCGTTATACCAGATCATCCGTAACTTTTAGACTTCCCCTTTGTAGGACCAATTATACCCAAAACTCCTTCTTTCAAAGAGCATGCAATATTTATAATAACTTTTTTAAGACAGTCGACATATTTAGACACTCTAAAACTAAATATAAAAGTGCCATATCAGACGCCCTTCTAGGCTCGCGATAACTGGTTTCTGCTTGGTTCAATTTGACTACGATTCCCACAGCTTCCCTTCCCCCTAATATTCTTAATTTATTATCCTTTTCTTCCTTTCCATAACTGTATAAATTTTCCATAGTAAATTTTCCATAAAACTTTCCATAATAAATGAGCATAAATTTGTTAACACTGCACTATGTAACTATCCGCAAACTGAAATGGTTTATAATGTGTAATTATTTTTTTAGTCTTTTTAATATATTCTGTAATGACTGTATGTTTGTTTGGTTAATAAATAAAATAAAATAACTAGTTGCATGTAACACATGAGATCCAACTGTCGATAGCGATAGTATGTATAGTTGAAGAATATGTACCAAACTATAAACCCATAGATACAAATTATTGAATATTTTCAGATATTTTGTTTTCTATACAACATATGTAGGTATGTATGTCAAGATAGGATAGTATGGAGGAAGATCCTTTTTCCTACCCAGAATATGCAAATAGCATGATGGTATGTATGTATGTTTGGAGATGAAGTATCAAACTATTAAGTCTTCTTACATATTGTGTATAGGCGACTGCCATACAAAATGTATGAAGCGATGTCGTCACTAAATTCAATTTTTAAAAAAATTGTTAAAAAAAAATTGAGATATTCTACTACAATGTTAATATTTTTTATAGAAAATTAAATTATCTAGTTGGGGTGTTTCGGCTTTTTTCGATAATTGTAAAAGTTTTGGAAATATAGGCAGTTAAACTCATAAATTTATCATAAAAAAAATATTTTTCTTAATAAAAAATGTTTGAGAAACCCTGGAATTTTTTTGAAAAAACTTATTTGAGATTTTGTATTTGTCTATGTTTTTACCAATTTTCAGCGTTCTAGCGTTCATGGTTTCTGAGATATATGGAAAAATAAAATAAAAATTCAAAAGTTGATAACCCCTGACTGAAACAAAAATTCAAAATTCCGAGTATAAAAGTTTTGTAGGCCTGTAACTGTTTATATATTCTGAAATTTTAGGCTATGTAAATTGAGCGGATCAAAAGTTATAAGGGGGGGACGGACACACAGACACACACACAGACACACACACACACACAGACACACACACACACAGACACACACACACAGACACACGAAATGTTCTACTCCGAATTCTGAGTAAATCCGTGTATGGAACATATATGCTGCGAAGCCTCTAAGTTGGTGTTTTTTGACTTCAAAGATGGAAAAGCCGTGAAAAAAGTAGACCTCTCCATACAATTCTCGCGTATTCTGGCTTGATACATTGTCGATATGTTAAGAGAACAAAGTTCTCCTGAACAAATCGACAGTTGGAAAATAAAAATAATTATAATGTTTAACTTATTTTTAAAGTAAGCCTTTTGTACATAAACGCCGCCATTTTAATATCTTTTCATACAATATTTCATTTTCCCACCGAATGAATATGTTCTTGAAAATAATAAACCTTTGAAATAAATGTAATTATGAAATAATAAAATGAAACACAAGACATTACGGCAAGTTTTAAGACATATATTGTAAAAATGTGTTATTTATTAGTAAAGATATAGGCATAATAAAATTGCATAATTTGTAAATAATATTTGATTTTTCTGACAATTTTCATTTTTATGGCATCGAACAAACCAATGTAGGTACCTACATATTCAAAAAATGTGTCCGAACCATTCGATATTACTTATGTGTTCGAATCGTTTCCATGGCTACAGAAAGAATGTGATATTCAAATAAAATTTGTTAGGAATCGAATTTATTTAGAAGTTTGTTGTAGGTAGGTACCTACCTAATACTATTTACTTACAAATCAACAATAATATACCTATACTGATTTCCTATAGGAAAATTATTTTATTTATTTATTTATCAACCGTTTGTCCGATTATAATGAAACTTTGGTGAATTGTCGAGCGTATGCCCAGGATGGTTTTTGGATTTAAACTTTTTTCTTATTCTTCTTCTTCTTCGTGTATTTGGTCGTTTTACCTATGAAGGGGGAGTATCCTGGGAAAAGAAGGTCCGACTGTCCCTCCATCTCTTCACAGGTCTTCCAGGACGGGTTCTGCATATAAACTTTTTTCTTCTTTTTCTTCAACGTGTACTTGGTCATCTTACCTATGAAGATGAACTATCCTGGGAGATGAAGGTCCAATTTTCCTTCCATCTCTTCGCAGGTTTCTGGATTTAAACTTTTTTCTTCTTCTTCTTCATCGTCTATTTGGTCATTTTACCTTTGAAGGTGGACTAACCTGGGAGAAGAATGTCCAATTTTCCTTCCATCTCTTCGCAGGTATCTGGATTTAAACTTATTTCTTCTTCTTCTTCTTCATCGTGTATTTTTGCTCATTTTACCTATGAAGTTGGAGAATCCTGGGAGAAGAAGGTCCAACTGTCCTTCCATCTCTTCGCAGGTATCTGGGTTTAAACTTTTTTCTTCTTCTTCGTGTATTTAGTCATTTTACCTATTAAGTAGAGCATCCTGGGAAAAGAAGGTTCTTTCATCTCTTCGCGGTTCTTCCAGGATGGTTTCTGGATTTAAACTTTTCTTAACCGACTGATGGGACGGGATGTAATGAAGGGAAGGGAGGCACTAAAGGGCCTGAAGGGACGGGAGGTATAAAACTGCCTGAAGGGACGGAAGGTACTGAAGGGCCTGATGGGAAGGGACGTAATGAGGGATTAAAGGGACGGGAGGTACTGAAGGGCCTGAAACGGCGGGTCCTGGAGTCTAATTCTTTTTCTTCTTAATTTTATGTAGACCTTTAGGGCAGTTTTTATACAAACTATTTCCTATTGTCTAAATCATCTTCTTCTTCTTTTATGTATACATTTGGGTCATTTTTTTATAAAAATTATTTCCTTTAGTCTAATTATTATTCTTCTTCATTTAAGTACGTAGACTTTTGGGAGAGTTTTAATACAAACTATTTCCAATAGCAATAATAATGATGTAAATATGTACTTTGCTAAATACCACTTATTGAGTATAATTAAACACTACTAGTTTCGGGAGAGCACTCCTCCCATCGACGGGTGTATTATAACTAAATAATATTATTTACATACTACTGTGTCTACTATGTGTGTTGTGTTGATTGGTGGGGTGTAGGTGGGGTATTCGTTATTGAGATTGATGATATTTCCAATAGTCTTATTCATTTTCTTTTATGTAGACCTTTTGGTCAGTATTTATACAAACTATTTCCAATAGTCTAAATATTCTTCTTCTTCTTTTTTGTAGACCTTTGGGTGAGCTTTTATACAATCTATTTCCAATAGTCTAATTCTTCTATTAGGTATATGTATTTTTACTTATTTTATGTAGACCATTGGAATAGTTTTTTATACAAACTATTTCTTATAGTCTTATACTTATTTTTCTCTTTTTTATTTAGTCTTTTGGGTTAGTTTTAAGTCTAATAGTCTATTGTGCAGAAATATTATTAACGATATGCACACTTGATGAAAATACATATGAAATGAATGGGATATGGGATGTGACGATATAACCTGCACTAGAATCTTTTCAATACTTTTGTTTAATTAAATTTAAACCATTTATATCATCCTATTTTGAATAATTTTCAACACCTAATATTTAAAGAATGGGGGTTGTGGCCATTACTGAACTCTTCACAACATTTATATTCAAATTAAAAACTATTTACTATAGTTCAAGTCTTCTTCTTCTTCGTTAATGAAGACTTTCAGTCAAATTGAGCAAAAATATAATGCACACTTGATGAAAAAATATAAAAACGAATGGGATGTGACCAATACTAGATCTTTTCAGTACCTACGTTTGTTTAATCAAATTTTGACCACATCCCAACATCGAAAATTACTAAATTTTCAATAGGTACACATTACAATTTGTTTTCGATGATAATATTTAAAAATGGGGGTTGTGGCCAAACCAATCTCTTTACAACGTTGATAAACAGTCATATTTAAAACCATTACGCATAGTCCATGCGAGCAGAAATTGTATAAATATTATACTTCATTCACACTTTATAGCAATATATAAAAAAGAATGGGTTGTGGCCATCACTTGAACATTTTACAATACTTAAACTCAATCAAATTTCAAACCACTTTTTATAGTCTGATATTGCAAAATAATTGGGTGACAATATTATAAAAACGATTGCTTTTTCTTTCACAATTTTACATTCTTGGCCAACGGCGGGACATAAAAGCTAGTTTTAAATAAAAATTACTAAAGGTGTAAGTAGTCCAAACATTGTTTTGCTTATTATTTAAGTAATTACTTTTAAAATAAGATACGAGAAAAAATTATGTAAAAATTTACAATAAATAATGACATCATTTTTGTTTTGTTTTGTAGGTACTATTGGGTTCGGCTCCCAGTGGATTTCCCTTTTTTCTCTTCCGAGGTTTTACAAGTATCGATGTATCAAAAATTGGAAACTTTATTTAATGTAATTGTTCCAGCAGCAAAATAATTCAAATAAAATGTATTATTTTACGTATTAATATACAAATGTTTTCGAGTTAAAATTGAAATAGATTTTTATTTTCATTTTCAAGTTTTTTAATACTAGGAAATTTTCTTTCCCCTGGTTTTATCTTCATCCAATAATAATAACGCTGTATAAAATTGGATGTGTAGGTTGGTGTGTGTAGTAGGTACGTGAAATTAATTTACCAAACCAATCCCTTTTGATCGAATTTTGTCACGACTTACTATCTATCGTACATCATAGGTTTTTGTCGATTTAGGAATTATGAACCTTCGAATTTTGTGATCCAACAAAAAACTAATTGTCTAGCGGTTTCATCTGTATCATCGGTAGTTTAATCGAATCGACACGTAGTTTGATATTTTTAATACTTTGGTTCGTTAATCATGATAATAATTATTATTTTATATAATAACAACATGTTTTTACATTAAAATTCAATAATCGATAGGGTTTATTATATAGTATTAGGACCCCCCCCGCTCCCCCCAGATCCATTGATATATTTTAATAGGTGAATATTGTTCCCAGTCAAAGCTTGATCGTTGCGTTTGTCGAATTTTATTTTGGTCTTTTTACGCATTGATCTGCTATTTCTTTTGAGGGAATGTCTGCATAAGTCGAATCTCCATTCAAAGACAATTCAATTTATAAAAATAAGAATCCACCCCCCATTTCACCGATCACTTTTTGTTTCCGATATGTGCCTACTTAGATGAATTTTTCACTATTTAATCTAGGTTTGCTTCTAAAATGTCTCATTATTTATAGAAAAGTACCTTCCTCAAAATATTTCGAAACTTGTAACATAAAGCATACCCTTTTTCGTATTTACATTTTTAAGAAGTAAATATGCATGATAGAATTCTCACATATCTCATACCTTAGAAAAACAGTTGTATGTTGCTTCGTGGGGCATAAATTTCTGTTTTGGTACCTTCTTATCTTTATACATATTAGGATGTATTTCTGTCTTTTATAAACGTGTATTTTATGAAACTTGGTTATTTACAATCTATCTATTTCAAATATTTCTTAATCCAATTTAGGATAAGTAGCCTCTTCAAAGGCATCAAGAGGCGGTCTTAGTCAGATATTTTAATTGTTATGAAGAGTATCAAAATATTTATTTATATTAAATCACTTTTTGGAGTCTGCGCCAAATACAAACATGACTACGATCCGTCTAGTGAGTTCCGTTTTTTATTTTTTATTTATTCTTCATAGAGAGTTATACAGTCAATACAATTTATAAAAAAACAACAATGCATTGCTTAGTTAGTGGACCAGTGAAAACTCCATACATTAATATTAATAGGACGACAACCACAAAAAATTACAAATTAAAAATTACATACAAACTTGACTATACATATAAAAAGCAAAACAAAAGCTGCTTCCATAAAATTATTTGGCTCATTATTTTATACTTTTTCGTGCATTTTTATCTATTTGTGTATTTTTTATGTTTTCACTGTAGGTAGCTGTTTTTGGAGTCGCTTTTTTAAAATAACTTTTATAATTTCTTACCGTGGTACCTACTCATTTACTTATAGATATTGAACGAAATGTCATAAAATATATAGTTCTCGTATTTCGCAGACATCATTATGAACGTGTCGTACACATGTCTACCGATGTTTCATTGTTGCATTACACTAAAATGAAGAACTAACGATGTGTGATTGATTTTTTAATCAATTTATCTGTATTATTTCTGTGAGAACACGAATTAAAAAAAAGCTATGAATCAAATAAGTTTATTCAATTTGAATTAATTCAAAAATGTGTTACTCGTATTTTTGTACCGAGATATGTGGTCGTTCTAGAGACATTTCAAATGGAACGAATGAATGGAACTAAAATATTTATAGGTATACGGTGACCTTACCGTACGGTGTACGTGTACGGGTAATAAGAAGCAAACTAGAACAATAACCTTAATACAAACATACCCATCTGATTTGTACCTACCATGAAATAAATAAATTTTATTATTTTTTGGTCTCATTTCTTGTATGATTATGATACGGATACAATCTGTAAATACATATATTCGTTATTCTTTGTAAACCAACCCTTTGATTTCGCCTTTTTTTTGCTATTGAATATATTTCATAATTTTATATTTCATCTCTTTGAGCAATTTTGATTCATCGAGTTAGGCGGACGTAGAATTGTTTTGTATTTTTCATAAAGTTCTATGAAAACATATTTTTCACTCTTATTGAATTATGTAATCGGCTTATATGAGTTGGAGATATATTTTCCTCGACCTTTATCGAATATTCAATTTTCTCAAAACTGTAAGAGCTCATCATGCGTAAGAAAATTGGGAAATTCTGACGAATAGCTACCTAGTTTACCAATGTGTGTGTGTGTGTGTGTATTATGTATTATTGCAGGTTTGTTGAGCGATTTATCAAACCTCCCTCTTATTCATCAAATAAATGTTTTAGATTTGATAACATATGAATTATATATGACGTGTATGTATATTCGTATAAATGCGTATTTAAATACCTACCTTTATTTACCCAAGATTCCATAACTTAAAAAGTATGTAGGTACGTAATTTATAGGTACATTTTTCGATGTGTGTGTGGTATTCCGATATTGTGGATTAATTTCAATTAGTGTCCGACCGAAACAGGATTTTCTACCGAAACCGAACCCAAATCTTCGGTATCTATCTCAGTTTCGGCCGAAACCGAAAACGAAACTTTTTTAGGCAGTTAAAAATCTATTGTTTACTGATATTTGGCTTATTGACAGTTAACACGTGTTCAATGAAATAAAAAAACAATAATTGAATTAAGTATGTGGAAAAATATTTTTTATTTCTGCTACTAAAAAAAATGAATTATCATTAATAAATTAATAGATTACTTTAGTAATCGTAATTAAAAAGCCTAATATTGTACGCTAAAAAAGCAGTTTTTCTACATTTTTTTTCTACGACTGGCCGGCGAACTCAACTGATTAACTGATTGATGATGGCGGGTGACACTTGAGTCACGAACTTACCCGAAGTCAGCCGAACGACGCGCGATAATTCACGAACGCAGAGTTTCGGTGCGGCCGAAGGTTCGGCAGATTTTCTGCCGAAACCGAAACTGATGCCGAAACTAGATTTTATTGCCGAAACTTGCCGAAACCGAAACCGAACCTTCAGTTGGTCACTAATTTAATTGTTTTCTGTTCAATATGGGTGGTCACTGGTGTGTGTGTATACACGCATGTGTTATGCTTACTTTTATAAGGCGGTGCATACTCGCACACCTGTCTCTGGTTACCCCACATTGTGACACATGCCGTGATAGTATATATGCATGTAGGTACATACATTTATCAGTTGATCAGCGGGAACGATCGGAGGAAATAAATCTTTGTGCAACATGAACTCAGTAGTTTAATTTTACAATATCATTAGATGAAGTTATACAATATCAATACCGTCAACGTTGACAATACAAAAAAAAAAACATCAAAATTTGTACTGATTATTTAATTAGGGTAATATTATCGTTATAGTTACCCTCATCTTATTTTTTGTATATAAATGTTTTTAACTGTAACAGTTTTTTTACAGTAGGTAGCATAGGCTATAATGGTATTCATTGATCTACAAGATAATACAAGTTATTTATAAACTCATTCGCTTTTCTGTTGTGCCAGCAAACTTCCAAATTGCTTCTACGTTGTGCCAGTTAAAATCCGATTTCCTTCTCTATGCCGCTCGAATGGTGTAGAATTGTATCTAGAAGTTTCAATTAGACCGGGACAGTTTATCAATCCAACGTTCAATTTAAATTTTATTTAAATTTATGTTGGCATTTCCTCCGTAGAATTTAATCTTTTAAATGGTCTCTATGTTAGACTTGGTGAGGATATGAGATCGGTGTACACAATGGTTAATAATCATAACTACATATTATTTCAACGAGTAATAAAATATAAAATATTGCTGAATGTATCACACTTCCCATTCCCACTCAAGCTGTTGAAGTTTTAAAATCTTTTTACTCCTCACTTACCCAAGGGGAGTTATGAATTCGCAATTTTTAAGGTTATTTTTTCATTGCAGATTATCAACCAGTATCTTGCTGAGATTGTATTCTGTAAGTTTCATCACAATGCATCTGTGTATGTGTATGTGTGATATGTACTTTGTACGTCGTGTTTATTCTACTTTATCGATTATAGACCAAAGTAATCATTCGATTATTTTCAAATTTTGTATATTTGTGTAGGTATCTAATACTCGCTTAGACCCCATTAGATTT
Source organism: Molanna angustata (assembly GCA_963576475.1). NCBI lineage: Eukaryota > Metazoa > Arthropoda > Insecta > Trichoptera > Molannidae > Molanna > Molanna angustata. Next base: position 18,909,119 of record OY754967.1, on the reverse strand, counting down.
TAGGGGGCAAGTCTGGTTCGATCGGCGAAATCAAAACCCTCGTGATTACCCATATTATGGATTCATGGATATAACTATTATATGGAGTTCTACAATATCTTTAGATGTCATAGAACTCCATTCGATAATTATATCCATGATATGGGTAATCACTAGGGTTTTGATTTTGCCGGTCGAACCAAACTTGCCCCCCTGGTCAGTGCTTTTCAATTTTTTTAACTGTCAAATATTTCAAAGTGACCTCAAGCCCAGGAAACTTAAAATTAGATATTTTTATTTTCGAAATTTTCAAATTGCTAATAAGGCACATCACCTTCATAGAATGGCATCGAAGAACTATCAAGTTTGCATATTAAATATTTGGTAATTGTTTACAAGTGTCCTAATTATTTTTTTAATTTTTAAATTTTCCTAATTATTTTTTTATTATTTTTTTTTTAAATTAAAAAAAATTAAACACACTCATTTCTTGAAAATGCTGAAAATTTTCCGTACAAAATTTGAATACTCTGTGGAGTGACTCGGTAGTGTGGAGTATCACGTTGGCAACAATCCACTCGTTTTAAATACAATTAGCTAGGTTATGGATTATGAAAGTGGATGGGTGTAAAAAGCCCAATAAAGAGACGGGTAGAAGTATTTAAAGGTGACTTACATTCAGCAGTGAAGAGATGGATGAAGGATGAAAAAGAAGCCTATGGAATGACTTAGACAATCTGTCTTATATATTTTGTTATAGGTATATGATGTTTGTAGAAATTTATATTGTAAGCCTAGTCTATTTATCTTTAGAAGTTTTAAGAATTTTATGTATTGATGACCAGTTACTCAGTTCTACTCAGTTTTTTTATGATTTATGTTACATTATGTTCCTCTACAAAACTATTGTTATCTTTTTGAAATATTAGTAAATAAGATTTGGATATAGGTAATATATTTTTATTACATTAATATTTTGATATACAAGTTAAACTACTTTTTATGCTAAAATTCTCATTTTATTTGATGTTTTTTTTTTTTCAAATTAACCATTCTTAACTATTTTTAGGGTCTTTATTTTCATTATTTGTCCTTTTTCTCTGGAAATGACATTGAAAAACTGAGGTCCATTGTAAGATCGGTTACCGGAATACTTTATCTCGGAGGCGTATTTTCCTTTGTTACACTTTTTTGCATTTGTGTTCTCTTAATAATTTGGGGATGTTTTTTGAGTTTGTGATATTTTTTTGTTAATATGCGAAAGAAGGTGTGATCAGAATTGATCTTTTGTTTGATCAATATACTAGGTATGCCTTTTAAGTTCTGTCGTTTACATATTTACCGGCAGCTTTGAATTTGGAACTGTTTGATATTCAAATTTGTTTGAATTTAGAATCTCAAAACAATTGAAAGTATTAAGATTAATGCTATTTTTTAGTCATTGCGTCGTTTTGAATCTCTCAGGTCACGTACGAAAATGAATCTTACTAAGAAAAATGTCTGGGCAAAAATTTTCTACAACTTTAAAAGAGGCCTTACACGGCTTCAGTGTTTTGAAGAGATAACATCTGTGTTGCAAGATGAAGTTTCATCTCTGCGGACTGTCGAACGCTGGTACTTAGAATGTCAGCGTGGACATACCAGTCTTAGTGACAAATCTCGTGAAGGACGTCCATAATCCGCCTTCACTGAAGAAAACTTCATTGCTGTGAGACAACTAATTCTCGAAGATCGTCATGTGACATATCGAGAGATATAGGCGTTATTAGGCATCTCAGAGACAACCATTCAGAAGATATTGCATATGGCACTTGGTGTGAGAAAGCTAGTTTGCCGTTGGAACCCGCATTTGCTTTCCGACGATAATAAGGAGGTATGCGTCAGATGGTGTAAGAAAACTCTTCAAAGGTTCAACCGAGGAGACTCAAATCACGTCTACGACATCATCAGTGGTGACGAATCTTGGATCTGATTTAAAACAACAATCTACAGTCTGGGTCTTCCAAGATGAGCCAAAAGCCGACTAAAGTTGTTCGCTCTCGAAGCATTTCAAAGAAGATGGTGGCCACGTTCGTTGCGAAAACCGGTCATGTTGCGACAATTGCACTTGAAGATCATAGAACGGTTAATGCTGAGTGGTATACGACAGTTTGTTTACCACAAGTCATCGTCGAACTTCGGAAATCTAACCCAAAGCGACGCATCATCCTACACCATGATAACGCAAGCTTACACAGCGCTCGTCAAACTATTCAGTATTTGAAGCAGGAAAACGTAGAAATTCTTGACCATCCTCCATACAGTCCTGACCTAAGCCCAAACGATTTATTTACATTTCCTAAAATTAAGATAAATCTTCGCGGTCAAAGGTTCCAGTCCAGTGAAGAAGCAGTTGACGCTTTCAAGACAGCCATATTGAACACCCCTACTTTGGAGTGGAATAAATGTTTTAATAACTGGTTCGAGCGAATGGAAAAGTGTATTAAACTACGTGGTGAATACTTTGAAAACAATAAAAGATACTATAAGATTATAGTAGTGTTATCTTCTTCAAACGACAAAACTTAAAAGGCATTTATCGTATACGCATCACTTTTGCTGCCATGCTTTACTCTGTTTTTCTGAGGACCAATCGTTTCCTTGTTCACAGTCTTTCCAAATAAGTATTTCTAGCTAATTCCTAATAGCCACTTACTTTACGTCGAGTTCAAAGTACATTATAAAATTGACAGGGTTTCATTTTCAAACTACAGCGTCATAGAATTACGGGGCAACGAATGTGTCTTTATGTTACTTAACCAAATAACTACACACATTATTTTTAACTCTGGTCGATATTCCAGTTTCTCCGAATGAAAGGACATTTATATTTTATATTAGATTCCGCCATTCCTCTCTCCATAATATACCTTTACATCACGTTTTACTCGACGTCCATTTTTCCATTCCCAAGTGAGAAGAAAAGTTCCTCAAAAATGGAGATACCGTCGTATAACTTTTCATATTGGATGTATTCAATTTATACATATGTATACAAGACCGTATGAATATATCATAATATGAAAAAAGGATATTCCCCTTGTGTCTATGATAACCATTTATTTATTTTCTTCATAAATCATAAGTTTATTTATCTGTATTACCTACAATGTGTCTTACAGTATGAACTCGTACCTACATATATTATGTTTTACTTACAACTTGATTCTATCTTTCAATGCATTGAATCATTATAAAACAACATAATAAATATATCTTTTGTGCTTTCGGTTTATACCTCTGTATCTTTTTCCCGTTATTGGTTTTGTTATTTTTATTTATTGGTTTTCCACTGTACGCTGTTCAGTTAATGCATTGTGCAAACTTATACCTCGCATACTCGTTAAACGGAAGTGCTTTAAAATACGTCTGAACAACATTGCTTTAGTATGCTTTTAAGCTTGCTAAAATTATATTTGACAAATCTTAAACAAATATTGTTGCAACAGATTTATTAACCGCAAGTATGATGTTTTTCGTTCACTTTGTAGCCAAACAATGGATAGTCTCGATTGTCACTACCAGAAAAAAAGTGTTTTGTTTAAGCCGCTATACGCTGTCTTTTAGCGAGAAGAACGATGAAATATTGGAATCAGAACATACTTATATTTCTGAATTTGTTCTACCGCTCTGTCCAGGGCGGATCGTGAATTTGTGGGGCCCCAGGCTAGTACTACTTAGGAGCCTATCCATTTCTTTTTTGCCTTAGTGCATAAAGCGAACACATTCCTACATCACATTGATCATAACAAATTAAACAAAATTTACATTTCTCTATTTTTACCTGAGTTAATAATTTCTAATTACTTAACTTATTGCAATTTTGTCAAAAAACTTTTTTTTGTGATGTGGGTATACGGTATAGGAAAAAAGGTCAATGAAATACGGATAATATGACTTTATTTTAGGTATTATATAATTTCAGATAATGATTTCAGTTTTTTTTTTAATTTCTTTATTGTTTTCAATGGAGTTTGTGGGCCTTTTGTATTCATGGGGCCCTGGGCTACAGCCCAAAAAGCCCTCTGGTAGATCCACCCCTAGCTCTGTCCTATGCAAATAGCTACAGATATAATTTACAGATGATCTTCAGTTTTATTATGCCAAATAAGATTTTGAATAATTTGTTCGTGTTTAGTATCTACTTGAACGATTTATTGGGAATTTCACTTTAAAGGTTTCATACCAAACTTTTTGACCTTGTGCCTATGAAAGCAATTATTTTCTCGGACGGTAAAAAATATTGAAAAGTAAAACCAAATTCTGTGAGCGTGTAAACTTAATAATTACCTTAATTATAACGTTTAATTTCCAAATTTATAATTATTATGTAGATTTTGTGAACATTAATTACTAAACTAAATATGTAGTCAAAATAATAAAATTAAATTATTTGACTTGCTTACATGTAATTAATATTGATTTCATATAATTCAGAGTTTGTTCGTAGTTTATACCTACACATAGCGAATTTAAGATTTTTTTTCCAACCGAAAAGCGATTGATTTTTTTCTGTTTTATTCTGGTTGTTAATTACGAAATGTTTTTAAATTACAAAAAATACCGCGATCGTAATATAATTAGTTTCTTTCATCTGAGGTAATTGAAAAGTATCCGCCGGAGCTTACCCAAAAACGAAGCTAAAACGCTTATTAATACATTTGTGGTGTCAATGCTGGATTATTGTAATGCTATTTATGCGGGTTTGCCCAAGTATCAGCTCGATAGATTACAAATAGTTTTCAACGCAGATGCGAGGTTGATATATGGAGCCGACAAAAGATGTCACATAACACCTCTTCTTAACTAACTGCTCTGATTGAAATGTTCAGAACGAGTGGACTATAAGGTATGCCTGATGGTGTTTAAGGCTCTGAACGACTTGACTACACACTACATTCAAGAAATGTGTCAAAAGAATGTTCCATCAGGAAGCCAGCTAACGTTGAGACCATCTGGATCACAGAGTATCAACTCCTTAACAGAATTGGACAAAGTCAATAAGGCCGCTTAATATGATAGCGGTTTCGGTGTGAACGGGCCTTTGAAATGGAATATATAGCCCCTTGACATATGTGGAGCTCAGAGCATTGACACTTTCGGTAGACTTCTTAAGACTGCCTTGTTTCGTAGAGCCAACAAACAAGCTACAGCGCCCTTGGGCCTAAGCCAAGTTGAAAACTCTTAACGATATCGCCAAACGATATTTTTTGTATGGGATTTGACGTTTGTTGTAGAATTTTTTTCTACAATAACAAACAACAAACGTCAAATCCCATACAAAAACGAGTGGTTTGTGGCCAACGCTAAGCTCCTCACTAACAAGACATTCTATAAAGTATTCAAATTTTGTATGGAAAATATACAGCATTTTCATGAAATGATTTTGTTAAATTATTTTATTATGAAAACTTGATAGTACTTCAATGCCATTTTATAAAGGTGATGTGCCTTTTTACCAATTTGATAGTAAAATTTTCAAATTTTAAGTTTCCTGAGCTTGGGGTCACTTTAAAATATTTGACAGTTAAAAAAAATTGAGAAGCACTATTCAGATATCCTTCAAAATCTAATGTGATCTAAGTGAGTATAAGATATACAAATTTGCGAAATTTGAATGGAATCGAATGAGTACTTTAGTCTATAATCACGCCGTACATAGCACGCAGCACATAGCACACACACACAGATACATTGTGATGAAACTTTCAGAATACAATCTCAGCATGATACTAGTTGATAATCTGCAATAAAAAAATACCCTTAAAAATTGCGAAATTGTAACTCCCCACTATATCCCCTTGGGTTAGTGAGGATTAAAAATAGCGTTTGACGATATCGTTAAGCGTTTTCGATTTGACTAAGGGGCCTTGTATCACTAAACGGCGCTTTATTATTATTATTAATACAATATTTCACTCAAGTTAATTTACAATAGCTGTTTCGATTATTTTTTGTGATCCTCTTCTGCTTTTCTTTTGATACTCGTCGGTCTCTGATCCAGATAATTCTCCCTAAGATGATGTAGTAGTCCAACAGTCCTTTCATCTCTTTGGTAGTCCTTCCATCTCTTTCCAGGCAGACGATGTCCAGATTGAATTTCATTAGCTGCAGTGTATGCGAGTCTGTCACTATTTATCCTAGCAACTTGGTCTCTCCAGAATCTTCTAGATCTACTCCACCGGATGATGTCACACATTAGCTGCAGTGTATGCGAGTCTGTCACTGTTTATCCTAGCAACTTGGTCTCTCCAGAATCTTCTAGATCTACTCCACCGGATGATGTCACACATTAGCTGCAGTGTATGCGAGTCTGTCACTGTTTATCCTAGCAACTTGGTCTCTCCAGAATCTTCTAGATCTACTCCACCGGATGATGTCACACATTAGCTGCAGTGTATGCGAGTCTGTCACTGTTTATCCTAGCAACTTGGTCTCTCCAGAATCTTCTAGATCTACTCCACCGGATGATGTCACACATTAGCTGCAGTGTATGCGAGTCTGTCACTGTTTATCCTAGCAACTTGGTCTCTCCAGAATCTTCTAGATCTACTCCACCGGATGATGTCACACATTAGCTGCAGTGTATGCGAGTCTGTCACTGTTTATCCTAGCAACTTGGTCTCTCCAGAATCTTCTAGATCTACTCCACCGGATGATGTCACACATTAGCTGCAGTGTATGCGAGTCTGTCACTGTTTATCCTAGCAACTTGGTCTCTCCAGAATCTTCTAGATCTACTCCACCGGATGATGTCACACATTAGCTGCAGTGTATGCGAGTCTGTCACTGTTTATCCTAGCAACTTGGTCTCTCCAGAATCTTCTAGATCTACTCCACCGGATGATGTCACACATTAGCTGCAGTGTATGCGAGTCTGTCACTGTTTATCCTAGCAACTTGGTCTCTCCAGAATCTTCTAGATCTACTCCACCGGATGATGTCGCACATTTTTCGTATATCCACGTTCCAAGACGAGATCTTTGATTTTATTTTCAGCGATTTTTTTTTTGATAATTGTATAAATGTTATTATTTTTACTTATTTAAATTATTTATAACGTTTTTTCTAAACATAATCAATCCTTTTCACTAAACTTTAAAGTAGGTCTTTCACAGCGCATGCTTTATTATCTCATTGTAACATTTTTTCATGCTGTGCCTTATTTTCCCGTTATTACGAATACTTATTGATATGTTAATTGAAGAATTCCCAAAACAAATATAGGCAACTACCACCTTATTTTTTTTATTTCCCTTTCCTGTATTTTAATTTATATTTCATGAAATAATTGAGTTTACTAAGTCTATAAGTTTCCATTAAATGCTAGCATATTATATTAAAACCGCCTAATGAATGCACTATGAAATTACGTGTTAGTAAGGGTAACTGTTGCGTTCGTTAAAAAAGGTTAATAAATACGTGATTTAAATTACCTATCGGAGACCCAAAAGTTGTTTATTTTTTGCATTTTAAGAACAAACCTTACTTGAAATGAAAAAACTTTATCGACTCTTTAAGCATATAAAAGATTTATTTCTTTACGATACATATTTAAACAGTAATTTAAAAATAAATGCTTCAAAAAAGGTTGTTATAAGTATTTTTTAGGGGAATTTAAGCTGAATTTTAAAATTGTGTGACGAGCATTTACTAGAGAAATGTTGAAAATACTTATGGTATTTTTTTTAAGAAACACACTGTTTAACATATTTGAAATTGGAGTGTTTAGGTTTATATGCCCCCTTATGAAATTTATGAGAATATATGTTTCAAGGACATATTCATGAAATGTTCTGAAGAACACTTCTAATCTCATTCATTTTCATATACCCGAATATATTGTATAGTAAATAAAGTCAAAACGATAGGGATAAACGACTACATATACATATGTATGTTCTACTATCGTTCCGACTTCTGTATACCCTATTATATTTACATATTTCGAGAATTTCGTTTATGTATTCATGCTTATTTGTGGCCTATCCTCAAATATTAATGTAAATTTTAAATAATAAATATAAGTTTCAAGTAACATAAAAAAATGACCGCACTGCGGCTCGTAGCCCACGACATGGTGAATCGATTGTATTATAGCTGTACCTATATTATTATCTTTATATGTTGTATTTAAGGGTGATCAAGTCGTTTACGAGTTTATAATAAATTAATAACGTTGTTCACCGTTGTGTTGTTTCAATAGTGTCACAATATATGTATTTTCAAGTAGACCGGTAGGTATTAGTAGTTACCTTACGCTGTTCAAATATTATGTATTAAGAGCGCGAGAGGTATTGTGTTGTGAGATAGATGTTAACCCTTAAACGTTTACAAGTATGTCTACGTTTTATCTCTTGTTGCGGACATGGCGTCTCAAGTTGATTAAGGTACCTACGTGATAATAGTTAATTAAATTAACTCTTTAGCTTAACAATGGGTACCTATCAATACCTATACATAACGATGTGGGTATCTTGGACGTTAACAAAAATCTCAAGTTTATTGAATAGGTACCTATTTGTTGTATCAGATTACTTATAATATGTAGGTATGTATGGAGAGGTCATAGGTAGATCTATCAAATATGTACATATATTATGTAACGTTATATATCTACGTTGTTTATTCTTTAGTAGAATTTTTAAATATTTTGAAAGAAGGAAACAAAAGACGTCTGAACAATTGGTGAGTATTTATGAGACAATACACGGACACGAAGATCCATGAATGTTTGTAAGAATAGTTGTATGTGGCGCTCAGTTCTCTCTGCCTGCCCCGTCAGGGATGGTATTTATTATAGGAAATTATGTAAAAATACATCTAATTAGAGTTTTATGTATTTATTTATACATATTAATGTTCAGCAAAAACAAAAGCGGGTTTTTTGTCATTTGGAAATTTCTTCCAACCAACTTTACTTTCATTGATTACGCACTTATAAACATTTAGATGGGTCGATGGCACAGCGGCTAGCGTGCTGGGCCAATAATCCAGTGGTCGCGAGTATAAATCCTGCCTCGACCGATTTTGTTCACCTATAGCACAAGCATTTATGCTTATTTTAGAGAACGTTCGATGATGTATATGTTGTTGTTTAACAAAGACATATTCATTTAAAAAAAGGTATTTTTATACAACACTATAGATCAAAATGGTCCCACTAATATTTATAATAATAATAGGAATTTTCTTTCTTAGTGGATTCTTCTTTTGTCCTTATTCAAACATACAGTCATTAGCGCCCACTTTTTTGTTTAAATATATAGTTTATATACGTTTCTTATTCTTATTTATTTGAAAAGTTTAACAATTCATAATTTATGATAAATCTCACATTATAGTGATGACAATTATAATATTATAGCAATTATTCCACTGTAATTTTACTCAATTAACCTTATTATCTGTTTACGTAGCAATCGGTTTAGGATCATTATCACTTTTTATACTTAATGTCAATGAACGGAAGTGTCGGTTGATTAATTGACAGAAGGTTTTCTTTTGCCACTTTCTATTTTAGAATACCATTAATTTATCTTAATATTTCCTAGTATTTAGATATATCTATTTATTTCAACTTGAATCTATTAAATATTTTTAAGACCTCCTCATCCTCATTGGGTAGTTAGTTTTGTTGTATACATTGAAAACTCTGCATAAATTCAATCATACCATGGTCTTCGCGACATAAACATCAATCTATTATATTCTTAGAGGCAGATATATTGCCTTTCGCATGTGTGAGGAGGGTGATAAATTCGTTTATTATAGGTAATGGCTTATTTCTTTTTCACTGTTTCGCGCCCTTGAGGTGAGGTTATCACAAAAACGGCGCTATAAAAATAATCCAATTTTATTTATTATTATTTTCAATTGTAACTCTCAATTTGTTCTTTTATACACATACTGTCACCTCATGTCTTATAGGGTGAGCGGAAAGAACAGGACGCCACTATTTTACATTTAGATTGCCTAGGTCTCAAAGTACCAATTCTTAAAAGGAAATGGACAGAATCAATAAAGCGGCTTACTATGATCACAGTTTCAGTGTTTAAAGGGGTCTTGAAAGTGGAACAAAGTACCCCCTGAAGCAAAACTCCAAATATTAACACTATCTTTCATGTAACAACTTAAGACTGCTTTGTTTCGTAGAGACAATATACAGTCTAAATAAAATGAAAATATTTATAGTATAAATTACGGCCTTCGAATGATCTCGTCTTATCAGTGAACTTCTACGAAATTTGCATTACGAATGGCAACCTTGGCTTCCTTTGTTATATTGTAGTCTGTAATCACTGGATGTATCTCATTGACCCTATTTCCTGCCATGAGTCATCCTTCGATATCCTTATCCGATCCACTGTTTATTTCAAATCCATTATTCATATTAATATACTCGTTGTTTCCTTCTAACCGTTCGTTCTCCGCTAAATTTTACAGTAAATTGAACTAAAATTGTTTCTCGTGGATAAGTTCTTCGTTTTTGTTGCGAATTTCGTTGAACCCATATGCCATACAGAAAATGTAGAGTATGCAAGGTTAGGTAACAATAGGTAGATACGTGTGTGGTAATGCACTTGTACTTGACATTTCTTTGATAAACATATTTTCTTTTATTTCCATGCCGTTACATGCATATGACGTTATAAGCCAATTAAATGGATTATCAAATGTCCATGGACGGGGGGACATTGTCAAGTATGCATTTTGCATTCATTGCCCATGAACATTTTGTAATCATTGCCCATGAACATTTTGTAATCAGATTGGTGAGGTCACGAAATATATATTGAAAAAACATTAAGTACATTGTTATCGTGTCGCGTTGTGCTCGACAATGTAGAGTTTGTTTAATTGTTTAAAAAAAACGTTAGCTTTTCGCTAAATCAATTTTCTTTATAAATATTAATCATGTACATTTCGCAATTTTCTACATACGTTTATGTTCATTAAATGAAACCATTAACTGTGCATTTATTCATTTGAACATTTGTATTATATGTGACATTTTATTTGTTTGAAAACACAGAATTTTTTATATTTATTTTTTGAACATGGTCCGGTCATTGGCTGGTTTACGTACCTATAGCACTATCTAGCCGTGTCAACTTTGCAGGAAATATCAAAAATGATATTGATCAAACATTCACACTGAAAAATCTTGGATGATAAAGTACATCCTTAAAATGGCGGTGACATCGAGGTCAATAATTTATAGCGCAACTTTTTGAGACAGAGAGAACCGAACACCACATTTTTCTATCCTGGCACGCATCCATAGCCTCGTCTGTTCACGCTTCTATCATTTCCTTCTTTCAGAATATCGTTCACATGGTCGTGCTGTCCCTTTCATGGGCGGCCCCGACCTTTCATTCCATTCCTGTCCGCATTTATATATTTTCTTAGTCAGGCGTTTCTCATTCATTCTCCTCATGTGGCCAAACCATCTCAATGTGTTTATTTTCATTCTATTAATAACATCTTTCTTCATCTTACATTCTTTCCTTTTGTCTTCATTTCTAACCTCTTTTGACTAAGTCTTAAAAATCAATATTTTTTCCGTCTTAAGTAATATATATTATTTGAGTTTTTTCATGTTTATTTTGCCAAACTACTTTTATGTAAATTATTTTTTAGTTTTCAAATGTTTGAATGTTAACTTTGTGGTTCATATTTAACAAATTAAATTTAATTTTAAAATTCCGAAAACTCCGGCGTATACCAACTTACATGTGGAGACTGCTCTGCAGTCTACATAGGAAAAACAGGACGGAAATTTGAGACTAGAGTAAAAGAACATATTAGATGTATAAACAATGATAATTTTTCGGAATTCGCAGAACACTTAGTACTTAATGATCATCAATTTAATATGCAATCGGGAACAAAAATTTTACACGTCAACAAAGTAGGTCTCCGTCTTGATAATTTAGAGTCGCTAGAAATTAAAAAGTGTATTAATTCAAAACAGAACATAATAAACAATCAGTTAAATTTATCTTTCAGTCCATTATTAAATATGTTTCCTTTTACTTCTAATCCTTCAGCCAATCGGACCCACCCTGCACAAGACCCAACCCTACCTCTACCTCCGCCCCCATAGATTTCTTGTAAGCACGTCGTCACATTCTGTTTCAGTTGAAAGTTAGCCTGATGAGGGAACGGTTAGTTCCGAAACCGGTCGCATCGTTTCAACCAAAAAACGTGGTTAATACAAAGTTATATCTTAAAATTAAATTAAATTTATTTTTTAGTTGCTTATACTGTATGGGCCTTACTTACTATTTATAATACGGGTTTAATCCAATGCTAAGTCAGTTTTGGCCATACAAAAAACAGGGTAAGTATCAGCTTAAACCTAAATTACAAATAGTAAGTAAGGCCCTATATGTATACATTAATTGTCCTTTTTCACTATGATAGCAAGTTCGCTTTTCTAGGTGGCTCTTTGAGTTACGAGTATCTTGTTGTATGAGCACTTTTTTCTTACACAAGGGTTCTTCAAGGGGAAATTATAATCCCGATATGCAGAGCAGTTGCATATTTTATTTAAAGATAACCAGGTACGGTCTATTTTTGCTTGTGCATTAATGGCCTTATAATTCATTTAATTTTGTTTCTTCTTTCTTAGATTTGCGTGACATCAATTAATGCGTTAACGTAAATATCTTTTTATTTTCTAGCCCAAATTGTTGATCATGTTTTTCGCCAAATATCGATTACGCTGGTTAAGAAATGATAACCACTTTATTAAATATTTCGATTAATTTCTTATCGATTGTGGTTCATGTTATTTATATACTTCAATATTGTTTTATGTTAATTCTCAACCTAGGATTAGATCGGCATTTTGCACAAATCATTTAAGTATTCATCATATTTTGGATATTTATAATTAAAAAAAAAAAACTCACGCGTATCACGAAATGTAAGGGAAAACTCCGGTTCACTTTTTTTGCGTGACCTATATATCTCGCTAATAATTGAACACCCAAATCGGGGGAGGAAATTTAATTATATTTTTTTTTCTCGTTTGAAAATCGTGTTTTTTTTACTGATGTAAATTAGTAGAGAAATCTCCACAATAACTATATTAACAACTAATAACATTACGAATAGGTACGACCCGTGGGGCATTATCGGCTTTACGTTTATTCGCGTGACATAAAGAAGTTTTAATATTTCAAAACTTTTTCAAGGCTATTTTTTATAGACAAAATATTATGCATACATAAAATTATTATACTGACTTTGAGTACATAAAAGTTAAGTACACTGTGAACAACTTTTCTACTTGATTTTTACTGTAGAATGAGTAAATAAATCACAAATAAAATATTTATTTTTATTTTTAGCATTTACTTATTGTTATCACTCTTGGAACTTCCTAAATTCTGAGTGTGAAAATGAAATTAATACTTTTAATGTTTTTCAAAGATTAAAAGTATTATTCTCTTTTTCGAAGAGAAGGGAAGGTGCTATTTTCTCAACACATTTCATGTTAATATTGTTTTCGAAATTTATTCTCATTTATTAAAAATTCGTCTTTACTAATAGAATTACAAGTGACAAGATAAAATTGAATTCATATTTACTTGATAAATTTAAAGATTATTATTTACAAAAACACTTATTTAATTTATAATTATATCTTAGTATGATGAATTATATATTTTTTATGGAACCAAATAATATAGATTTATTTATTCAAAGTATAGTTTTAAATTAAAACATTTCTGTATTAAGAACATTCTGCATCTCTGTTGTAACTCACTAAATAAATGAATTTGTCACATTGATCAACGTCTTTGGCACAAATAGTCCTGTACCTATACTGGCTGCCTTACAAAACGACTGGGTTGTGGCCAACGCTAAACTCCTCGCTAACAAGTCACTCCTCAAAGTATTCAAATTTTGTTGGGAAAATTTTCAGCATTTGCATGAAATGAGTTTGTTCAATTATTTTTTTATTCAAATATTTTATTATGAAAACTTGATAATTCTTCAATGCCATTTTATGAATGTGATGTGTCTTTTTACCAATTTGAAAATAAAAATTTCAAATTTTAAGTTTCCTGAGCTTGGGGTCACTTTAAAATATTTAATGTTTAAAAAATTGAGAAGCACTATTCAGGTATCCCCCAAAAACTAATGGGGTCTAAGCGAGTATTAGATATAGGTACATACTTACAAAATTTTAAAAGAATCGAATGAGTACTTTAGTCTATAATTGATAAAGTAAAATAAACACGCCATACATAGCACACACACACACACACACACACACACACACACAGATACATTGTGATGAAACTTTCAGAATACAATCTCAGCATGATACTAGTTGATAATATGCAATAAAAAATATAGCCTTAAAAATTGCGAAATCATAACTCAGGAGTGAAAAAAAATAATAATGTGTCTATTTCAAATTACTTTTATTCATATATTTATAGGATCTTATCATTTTCAAGAAAGGAATTTCTTGAAAATAGGTACATATTTAAACTTTGATTTACATACTTACACAGACTTAGATAATTATTTCATGTTTCATTAATTCAGCTTAAGACAACTATGTCTAGAATATATACTAGATAATGAACTTTTCTATACATTTGTGGAGTTATTTAAGTTATCTGGGTTCTTGAAAGAGTTGAAGAAAATAGCAATAGTATTTTTTACAGATTTTTTAATTATCTCAATAGAGACGAAGTTGGAATATTTATTGTAGGAGAACCGGGAAATCAAGGCACCTACAGGGCTTACGACCTGTCATCGGCTGGTTTACGTGATCACTTTATGCGCTTGCGCAACGTTCACCAATTATGCCTTTTAATGAGATCCCTATCAATTCAATTTTGAAAGTTCTATATATTGTAATACTGAAATTCTTTGCGCTTGAAAATAAGGAATTTTTACTACAGCCATCTATGGGTGAAATTATGAACAACAATCTTATTATTTTTATTTATTTTGTTGGAACGCCATCTATTGAGAGAATTGGTTTTTTTGTAAATAATGAAAGCTACAATTCTTATATCTGAGGTGACAATGCATTTTTCGCATAGAAGTCACCCCTGAATTGCGCCAGACTTATAATTCGTCTCTATTGAGATAATTAAAAAATCTGTAAAAAATATCTTTGACTCCCGACAGGGAAAAAAAATCCAATGTTTGCGCATATGCAATAATAAAAATATAAGCAATAGTATTGTTTGACAGTGTTTAATGCATTGAATAACCTGGCACAATACATTCAAGAGCTGTGTCAGAGAAAAGAACTATCTGAGAAGCATCTTACACCTAGGTCATTTAGATCACAGAGTAACAACATCTTGAGTAGAGCCAACAAGGCGTTTTATCATGATTGATGCTTTGGTGTGAGTGATCTTATTGAGTGGAATAGATTTCCTCCAGATGTCCGCCGCAGCACTCAAAGAATTAGCACTTTCTCTGAAAACAGCTTTGTTTCGGGTAGCAACATAATACTGAAATATCAGCACCCTTGGAATGATCCTGAACCATTAACAAAAAAATCTTATTATTATTATTATTTACAATAGTAATAGAGAATTCAGGCACCTTAATTTTTATTATATTATTTTCAACCTTTTTTATTTTTGTTACAGGACATTGACAACTTAATGGCGGAGGGCAACAAATCAAGAACAGTTGCTGCAACCAATATGAACAGTGAATCATCTCGTTCACATGCTGTATTTAGTGTGGTGCTGACTCAGACTTTGACTGATACCATGACTGGTGTCAGTGGAGAGAAGGTATCACGGATGTCTCTGGTGGATCTTGCCGGCTCTGAGAGAGCAGCTAAAACTGGAGCTGTTGGTGATAGATTGAAGGAGGGTTCCAACATCAATAAGTAAGATAATAAATAACAATCAATCAATTTTAGTTTTAGAAATTAATTTTGTTTACAAACATTTTCTTTCCTTATGAATTTTTAAACGAGTGGGTTGTGGCCAACGCTATACTCCTCACTACCAAGTTTTGTATGGAAAATTTTTAACATTTTTATGAAATGAGTTTGTGCAATATTTTTTTAATTAAAATATTTTATTATGAAAACTTGATAATTCTTCAATACCATTTTATGAAAGTGATGTGCCTTTTTACCAATTTCAAAATAAAAATTTCATATTTTAAGTATCCCGAGCTTGGGGTCACTTTAAAATATTTGATGTTTAAAAAAAAATGAGAAGCACTATTCAGATATCCTTCAAAATATAATGGGGTTTAAGCGATTGAAAATAATCGAATGAGTACTTTGGTCTATTATTGATAAAGTAAAATAAACACGCTGTACATAGAACACAGTACATAGCATACAGCACACACACACAGATACATTGTGATGAAACTTTCAGAATACAATCTCAGCATGATACTAGTTGATAAAAATTGCGAAAATATAACTCCCCACTATATCCCCTTGGGTTAGTGAGGAGTAAAAAAAGTTTGAACATTTTATACCCCTCAAATTAAAACTATACCTAATTATTGACGAGAAAAAGAAAGTCATTTTATAATGACAATTTTTTTTAAATCAATTACAAGGACTTTATTGCTTTTATTTACTAATATTTACGCAAGGTTGGAAGAGATTGCCTTGAGAAATAATAATCTTCAAGCAACTTTATTATTTAGTGACATATTATAGAAACATGATTTTTTTCTTATCTCTGTGGCACTACATAATTTACTCTTTTAAGACCACCAGTATTTATGTTTCATTTAAATGATGTTTTGAAAATTTTGTAGATCTCTGACGACTCTTGGCCTTGTTATATCAAAGTTGGCAGATCAGTCATCCAGTGGCAATAAGAACAAAGATCGATTTGTTCCTTACAGAGATTCAGTGCTGACTTGGCTCTTGAAGGATAATCTTGGTGGAAATAGTAAAACTGTCATGGTATGGATTTGGTTCTTTTCATTGCAAATTTTTTTATTTGTGTTCATGTCTATTTTTGTTTGTTCACCAAACTAATATGTTCATGTCTATAATTATATGAATAAGTCCAATGAACATCATTAAATATTACAATTATTGTTTCTAAAATTTGACATTTATTTTATTTTATAGGTATGCATATTTGAATGTACATAAATACATACATACATACCATCACGCCATGTCCCTCGCGGGGTAGGCAGAGAGAACAGAACGCCACACTATTCTATCTTGACATACATTCACCGCCTCGTCAACATTCATGCTACGTCTCATGCATGTTCTTCTATTGTTCAGACTTCTAACATTTCCTTCTTTCATATTTGAATGTAATTAATATAATTGACTCTAAAACCAAATCCTTGTTAATTGTTTGTTATTCTACTTCAATCCCCATTTTCACAGATTTTGTTGAATTCTTCTACATCATAATATTGTGTTTATTACAACCAAATTTTTAATTATGTTTAGGTTGCTACAATATCTCCTGCTGCAGATAACTATGAAGAAACTTTGTCAACATTAAGGTATGCTGACAGAGCAAAGAGAATAGTCAATCACGCTGTTGTTAATGAAGATCCAAATGCAAGAATTATAAGGGAGTTAAGACAAGAAGTTGAAGCTCTGAAGGAGATGCTGAAACATGCTACAGTATGATTATAATGTTATATACATAACTAAGATATAAAATAGCAGTATTTTTCTTTTCAAAATCAAGATTGTACTTTATTAGTAGAAGGCTAAGGCCCACACAGGGCTGTAGCGCCAATGATGATGACTTTATTAAAACTCAATTAAAATTCACTTTTAAAGTTATTAATTGAGCCTTTGTTGAAATCAGTTGATTGAGTTCAAAGAAATTGTATAATTTAGTTTATTGTTGGTTTCTGTAAAGTACTCTTTTTGTTTCCACTTTCTTTTAATTAGTTTTTCCTTACTTGATTGTGTTGTTCTGATATTAATTTTAGGCGGCTATTCAAATGTAATTATTCAACCTCTTTCTATATCATTTATTCTGAAATTTCTGGACATTTTTTTATCAACAAAGTAATCACCGGTTGGATTATTATTAATGTGTCAAACATCAATAAAATTCATAAGAATATTAATTCACCTTTTATTCAATACAATATTTAATCAAAGTTTCACATTTTTGAATGGTACATAGCACAGCTGGTGAGCCGTTTGGTTTCTGTGCGGGCATCCTGGGTTCGATCCCTAGCAGAGGAGAAATTTATTTAAATTCATTTATCACGCTAATGTTGCTTTTCTGGGCTGGAAACACCGGGATAGTTGGAAGAAATTTCCATATGGCAATAAACTTGCCACTTGCGCAGGGTGCAAGGAAGTGTCAATTATTATTATTATACCCATTTATTATACACTAGTGATGTTCTTTTGTAATTTCAATCTTATTTATCACTTCCTTTATTTTATTCAATCTTTAAATAGCAAAACATACACAAAATTAATAATAATAATAATAAACACTTCCTTGCACCCTGCGCAACTGGCGAGTTTATTGCCAAAATGGTAATTTCTTCCAACTAACCAGTGTTTCCAGCCCAGAGAAGCAATATTTGCGAGAGAAATTAATTTAAATAAATTTCTCCTCTGCTGGGACTCAAACCCAGGACGCCCGCACAGAAGCCAAATGGCTTACTAACTGTGCCACGGCAGTCGGCCGTTGGATTAATTTAGTGTGTTTTCAGAATTAAACCCAGTGTATAAATTATTTTGAATTGATAACAGTTTATTACATATGTTATAATTTTGAAGGGTACATCCATTGGAGGTAATGATGTGGCTAAAAGAGAAGACATTCATGAAAAACTGGCTCAAAGTGAAAATCTTATGAAGGAAATGTCTCAGACATGGGAAGAGAAACTAGTCAAAACGGGTAAGATTGTATTTTTTCTTTATTATTCTATAAAGTTTTCACAATTTTTTATTGACTTATCCAAAAATATATATTTGAATGAAGAATTGAGTTTTGTTGTTATCTAGAACGAATACAAAGTGAAAGGCAACAAGCTCTGGAGAAGATGGGAATCAGCATCCAAGCTAGTGGGATTAAAGTGGAAAAGAACAAGTATTATTTGGTCAACCTTAATGCGGATCCCTCATTGAATGAACTTCTTGTGTATTATCTGAAGGTAAACAGCTCTTAATGTTCATATTATTTTACACAGTTTATTTGTGTAATTCTATATATCGAAATACTATGTTAATAAAGTAAACAGCTCTTAATGTTCATATTATTTTACACAGTTTATTTGTGTAATTCTATATATCGAAATACTATGTTAATAAAGTAAACAGCTCTTAATGTTCATATTATTTTACACAGTTTATTTGTGTAATTCTATATATCGAAATACTATGTTAATAAAGTAAACAGCTCTTAATGTTCATATTATTTTACACAGTTTATTTGTGTAATTCTATATATCGAAATACTATGTTTATAAAGTAAACAGCTATTAATGTTCATATTATTTTACACAGTTTATTTGTGTAATTCTATATATCGAAATACTATGTTAATAAAGTAAACAGCTCTTAATGTTCATATTATTTTACACAGTTTATTTGTGTAATTCTATATATCGAAATACTATGTTAATAAAGTAAACAGCTCTTAATGTTCATATTATTTTACACAGTTTATTTGTGTAATTCTATATATCGAAATACTATGTTAATAAAGTAAACAGCTCTTAATGTTCATATTATTTTACACAGTTTATTTGTGTAATTCTATATATCGAAATACTATGTTAATAAAGTAAACAGCTCTTAATGTTCATATTATTTTACACAGTTTATTTGTGTAATTCTATATATCGAAATACTATGTTAATAAAGTAAACAGCTCTTCATGTTCATATTATTTTACACAGTTTATACAGCTCTTCATGTTCATATTATTTTACACAGTTTATTTGTGTAATTCTATACATCGAAATACTATGTTTATAAGGTAAACCGCTCTTCATGTTCATATTATTTTACACAGTTTATTTGTGTAATTATATATATCGAAATACTATGTTTATAAGGTAAACAGCTCTTCATGTTCATATTATTTTACACAGTTTATTTGTGTAATTATATATATCGAAATACTATGTTTATAAGGTAAACAGCTCTTCATGTTCATATTATTTTACACAGTTTATTTGTGTAATTTTATGTATTGAAATACTATTTTATAAGATAAACAGCTGTTAATGTTCATACTATTTTACATAATTAATTTGTGTAATTCTATACATCATTATTTTACTATTTTTCCCAAATAATTCAATATTTTACCCAATAGTTAGTACTATTTTATGCAATTAATTAATGTTATTATATACAAAATAATCCTTACGATTAAAAGAAGAGAGATATACATCAATCCTCAGTTAAGTAATTTTATTTATTCTGTAAAACTGTTTGTAAACTGAATTGTTATATTTATATGTTATACTTACATATGTTAGTTTCACTGTCATTTTCTCCACGTTATTGTTTGGAAGGGGACTTATTTTCTATGGACATGATCATTAGGGGGGCAGTCCCGTCAATCAATGGAATCAAACCTTCATGATTACCCATATCATAGATATATTTATCATATGGAGTTCTATTAAGATATTATACAACTCAATAAGATAATTATATCCACGAATGTTTTGATTTCACCGCTTGAATTTCGAAACGCTTTAGTGCGGAAAAGTTGCCTATTGTAATCTGAAGAAAAATGCCATAAAATTTTTTAAAATCGGTTAACATCTTCCGTTCGCGCATCGTACTTGAAGTTTTGAAAAATTTCAAAAATCGCGCCTTTTTTGTAATTTTTTTAAGCAAATTAAATTTTTTAAAATAAACACCATTTATATTTTTATGCTTGTTTAATGGTTCAAATAATCTAAATAAATTTAATTCTTATCGATAATTTATTTTTTCCGTTCGCTAAATGTCTTTCAATTGACATATTGACATCAAGTAAGTAGTTTTATGTTTCAAATCTTGTTTATTTTTCAGGAACGAACTTTGGTGGGTGGCAGAAATAATCCAAATTCTGAAGCTGATATTCAGCTATCAGGTTTGGGTATCCAGCCAGAACACTGTCTTGTGTTGATGGAAGAAGGTGGTTTGGTAATAGAACCATTTGCCGGTGCTCGTTGCTTCGTCAACGGTTCACCAGTCACTGAAAGAACTCCCCTCGAACACGGTGACCGTATATTATGGGGTAATCATCATTTCTTCAGGGTCAACTGTCCAAAGCCAGTTTGTAAGTATTCAATGTTTAAGTATGTAGCCAGTAAAATTTAAGAAATACATAAAAATACTTTCAATTGGCGATAATGTTGAATTATTTATTTTTGTATTTTTAATATTGAAATGGTCTTTTTTCATTTCTGTAATAGATAAATAAAAAAATAATTTGTTTTAAATACATATTTCTGTAAATTATAAATAATTTATTAATTTTTTGGTAATGTTTTCAAGTCTTTTTTTTTGTTTAGGTGAATTTTATTATGATTTTAATAAAGGAAAAATAACATAAACACTAACAACATAAAAATAACAAAATACAGATTGGTTTGAAACTTTGATATATTTGTGCTGATTTTTTAATCACATTTTTTTCATATATGTCACTTAATCGTTTATATTTTATCATTTAATTGAAGTATTTTTGTACTGCTCAAAAAATCATTTTTTCTTAGCAGCAACATCAGAACCCCAGACACCAGCTCAACAAATTGACTACAACTTTGCAAGAGATGAAATAATGCTCAATGAACTGAGTAACGATCCAATCCAAACTGCCATATCCAAGTTGGAGAAACAACACGAGGAGGATAAACAAGGTACTTACTTACCTATGTATTTGGTATGATATAAAAATAAAGAAGAGAAAGTATGTATGTATTATATTATGCAACCAGTCCATCACAATATATGTATGGCTTCTTTATTAATCCATTTAGCCGTTTCCATATTATATTACTGTCCATTTCACAGTTAGCAACATCCCTGTCAGCTTGCTCTTTAGACTAATTAAAGAATATTTTAGTCTCACAATATAATATCTTATGTTGATTTGTGTTTTTAGTTGCATTGGAAAAACAAAGGCAAGAATATGAAAGGCAATTCCAACAGTTAAGAAATATACTTTCTCCGTCTACACCTTATGCTCCATATACACCCTACGATCCTCTTAAACTTGGTAAGTTTCATTTTTTGTCACTTATGTAGTTATGCATATTACTGCATTTTGTCTTACACTTTTTATCTCAAATACAACACAAATATTTTGTGAATCAATTTAATTAACATAAAAATATTAAAATTTATTTAAATATTGATTACCACAATAATGTATCGAAATTTATACAGAAATTGTCATGATATATTTGCTGATATAATATGTCATTATTTGTATAATAATAATAATAATAATAAGGACAATTTATAAAGCGCCGTTTAGTGACAACCGTGGTCACCTCAAGGGCGCTTTCAGTTTGCAAAAAATAATTTAAAATTAGTCCTATAGCTAACACATTGAAAATGGTGAAACATAAAACTTAAAAAAATACAATCAGTTAAAATTAAGTTAAAATTAGTATAGGTACATTGATTTATCCTATTTTGATAGTATGTTATTAATAATAATGATAAATTTGGATGATTTATATAGCGCCGTTTTCGTGAATATCTCACCTCAAGGGCGCTGGGCAATTAAATTTGTATAGTATATTTTCGACGCAACTAATTCATTTTTATAGTTCAAATAATATAAAGAATGAATATTTTCTTGATAAGACATGTTGTTAATAAATGAATATGTTTCTGGTAGTATTAAATCCCGAAACTTCTGGGATTATATTCCAGCACATCTTCTCATCATCTTTAATGTTGTGTAGGTATAGTTACATGACCTATTCAATTTATTTAAAGGTAAAATCACTCCTTGTACTCCAACGACCCAAATGCGTGTAGAAAAGTGGGCAGCAGAGAGGGATGAAACCTTCAAGAGATCATTGGGACAATTGAAAGCTGATATTCTCAAGGCTAATGCATTGGTTCAAGAAGCTAATTTTCTAGCTGAGGAGATGTCAAGAAATACCAAGTTCAGTGTGACTCTCCAAATACCACCTGCTAATCTAAGTCCTAACAGAAAGGTGAGTGCCTAAGATCTATTTTGAACGCAAAGTTTCATATATTTTTTGGAGTCTTGTATTTGTATCATATAATTAATGTTAATATTCCTGTATTGTGTATTTATTTAATTCATATATACATACCATCACGGCATGTCCCACAATGTGGGGTAACCAGCGACAGGTGAGAGGATGTGCCATACCATACCATACCATCACGCCATTTCCCTATTTGGGGTAGGCAGAGAGAACCGAACGCCAGACTCCTCTCTCTTGACATACATTCCTCGCTTCATTCACGTCCATACATCGTCTCATACACGCTCTTCTATTATTCTTACTTCTAACATCACCATCTTTCAAAATCCCATTTATGTGATCGTGCCAACTTTTTCTTGGCCGACCTCTACTTTTCGTTCCTCTTTTATCAGCCTTGTATACTTTTTTTGTCAGACGGTCATCACTCATTCTTTCTATGTTGCCGAACCACCTTAGGGCATTTATTTTCATCTTACTTACGATATTTCTTTCAATCATACATTCTCGTCTAATATCCTCATTTCTTATTCTTATTCTGAGAGGGTGTGCATTACCTTATAAAAGGTAGCGCGACACATGCGTGCATCTCCTCACACCAATCTTGTCTCACTTAAAAAGCACTACATTCAGAATGGTGGTGAACCATGTTGCTGATCTATGTGAGATATTATGTTGCCTGTTATATTTTCGATTACCCGGCTCTTAAGGGACACCCGAAAATGATGATAATAGAAAAGAGCGGAAGTGCTATTCTAAGCCAGTGCATAATTGCTAAAATCATCTTTTTCAATCATTATTTTTCTTGCAGCGAGGTGCCTTTGTATCAGAACCGGCTATATTGGTTAAACGTATGGGTCACGGAGGGCAAGTGTGGTCAATGGAGAAATTGGAAAACAAACTTGTCGATATGCGAGACATGTATGAAGAATTTAGAAGTCAGAATGACTCACCTGACGATGAAGTGCAACAACCTGAACTGGTATGTATAATAAAACCAATCATTGCAACAAGCCGACTGCTATGGCACATTTGGTATCAAGCCGACCGCCGTGGCACAGTCGGTAACCCGTTTATCTTCTTTGCAGGTGTCCTGGGTTTGATCCTCAGCAGAGGACAAATTTATTTAAATTCATTTTTCACACAAATGTTAAATAAACTCGCCACTTGCGCGGGGTGCAAGGAAGTGTGTATTATTATATTATATTTGACCAAGAACTTAATATTACAACACATATGTTGCTGAAGTAGTAATTGTGTAGTATTGATAAACTTTTGAACATTTTTATGTAAAAATTTAATGCAAACGATTCTTGAAATATGTATATCTTGTTTTAAAAATATAACATTTGTGTTTTAAGGATGATTTGCCTGCCAACAAAATACAGGATCCGTTTTATGAATCCCAAGAAAATCACAATTTAATAGGTGTTGCCAATATTTTCCTTGAGGCATTATTCCATGATGTAAAACTGGATTATCATACGCCAATCATCAGTCAACAGGGTGAAGTAGCTGGAAGATTACAGGTATATATTACTTTTATCAACAATATGCATAAAATGTTTTGATTTTATAATATAAAAATATTTTCCACGAAAGCTTAAACATAACAATAGACGTATAATTGCTGTGTATTTTAGTAACATTTACGTTGGTTAATTTCAGGTTGAATTGTCCCGAATTGCCGGATCTTTCCCTCAAGACAGAATTTGTGAAGCAGCTTCAGATAGTTCCCGAGATTCCAGATATGATGACGATCCCCTTGAATCTGCTCAACAGGTTAGATTTTCATTTCACTGACAATTTCAAAGTTGGAAAAACCGTGAAAAATATAGACCCTGCATACAATCGACCCTGCATACAACTGCCTCTTCCTTCAAAAGAATTTCATTCTCTTGAACAAATCGACAGTTGGATAATTGATGTAAATGATTATAGGCAATTTATTATGTTTTTTGACATTCCTTTTTTCAACTATATTTACCTGATCAGTTGGTATTCCAATGACCTCTAAATAATTTTTGTTTTTTATATAATTTTAATAAAAACGATTTTTGTATGGTTTGCATTCAACTCTTTTCAGGTCACATGTCGTGTGGTGATAAAACAGGCCTCTGGTCTTCCTCCGTCCTTATCCCACTTTGTGTTCTGCCAGTACTCCTTTTGGGGAGCGTCCGATCCTATCGTGGTACCTCCTGTAGTAAACGCTGATGCTCCACCAGTCCCCACATCTCCTCGTCACGCTCAACATCAGACCTTTAAATTTGACCACCAAAGAGACTTCACAATACCCATAACTGAAGAGTATCTGGAACATTGTGCTGGTGAGATTATATTTCTCAAAATAAACAAAGAATCTATTAAAATATAACATAGTTTTCAAATAATTCACAACCTAGGTTTTTCATAAAAAGTGTGAAACTTTAATGTTTGTTTTTGAAAATGTGCATATTAAAAATATTTATGTCATGATGTATGAATATCAAATTATTGTGTTTTTAAAAAATATTCTGAAGCATAGAATGTAAAAGTCCATTACAAACTGCATCCTTACTGAGTCCGTTGAATGGTCAAATATATCTGGATATTATATGTATTTTTTCTTATTATCAAAAAAATGAGTTGTTTTCTAACAGAATTAAAAAAAAGAGGAGGTTATCAATTCAACATGAATTTTTTTACAGCACAATTGAGTCAAATTCTACTTCTAACAAACATTGAATTGTGTTGCAGAAGGAGCATTGTCAGTGGAAGTGTGGGGTCATCGTTCAGCAGGTTTCAGTCGTTTCCGTCCAGGTTGGGAAGTAGAACAGAGGCAGTTGGCCAAGGCCAGGGGACTGGCAGACCGTTGGGCTGAACTTACCCGCAAGATTCAACTTTGGGTTCAGATTCAAGAGTTAAATGATCAGGGAGAATATGCACCGGTTGAGGTAAAACAAATACATTCCTAATTATCGACCAAGTTTTTATTTAGTAGAATTCCATTATAAGTTTTATCTATAATTAAAAGTAAAGACTTTTTGATTCTACATTTAATTTTTTATTCTGCGCGATAGGCCTATTTCGCCTTGTTAGGGCATTAACTAGCTTATAATAACTAACATTAACTAGCTTATATAAGCTAGTTAATGCCCTAACAACCTAGGCGAAATAGGCCTATCGCGCAGAATAAAAAATTAATGTAGAATCAAAAAGTCTTTACTTTTAATTATAGATAAATACATTCCTATTTTGTTGTCTTAATGGAAAGATCTACTAATTTCAGTTCTGAATGAAGAATTTTGATTTGTAAATAAAAAAATATTTGTACATGTCAATAGCTCGTATTTTAAAAATAGTAAAAAAATATGGGAAAATAATAATTTAAATGCTAAATTATTTTTATTGAAGTTTTGTGTATAATATGTATTAATATTTATATTGATAAATAATAATAATAATCTTGAATAAATTTTATTTTTATAATACAGGTTGTACAAAAACCAGACATGGCCACAGGTGGTGTATATCAACTACGTCAGGGCCAACAAAGGAGATTGTTGGTTCGAGTTAAACCTGTACACAATTCTGGAACTTTACCTATCATTTGTCAACATATTGTTTCTGTTGAAGTTGGAAGTGTCTGTGTCAGGTAATAATGTCTATTATATCTTATTATATTTCTTTTAATGTCTATTATATCTTATTATATTTCTTTTAACTATTCTATATTGAATTGCCCATTCATTTGAAAATCATAATAATTTTTGCAGATTGTTGAATTATAAGTAACTTGCTTGATCTATTCTATTCAAATTTTCCACTTAGTGATAAGATCTTCCAACCAAATACATTTATTATGTACTTTCTTTATTTACTCAAAATTAAAACATAATTCACATGTATAACTGCATAAACTGAAATATTTAATTTGTCTTTTGTGTATTATTTCAGATCACGTCTTCAAAAACCTTTGGATTCCTATCAAGAAGAAGACTTAGCCGTTCTTAGAGAAAAATGGGGCGATGCTTTGACAAGACGGCGGCAATATTTGGACTCCCAGATTCAGCGCATAATAAATAAAACAGATAAGACAGACAGAGATGTAGAACGGGAACAATCATTGGTCGACCAATGGGTATCACTTACAGAAGAACGGAATGCGGTTAGTTGGAAATTTATCAGTGTGTAATAATAATTCTATATTATATGAATGCACAAGGGGATTGATTTATATAAATGGCTATAATTTTATTTTAGGTGATGGTGCCAAGTCCTGGAAGTCCCATACCAGGAGCTCCGGCTGCTTGGGATCCTCCTCCAGGAATGGAACAACATATTCCAGTTCTCTTCCTCGATCTCAATGGTATTTTTCATTTCTTTCATCATATTTTATACTATCCATATTACAACACACAAGATACAAAAATACAATGAAATGTAGGTACATACAGGGTATGTTTTTTTTTAGCCGATGACATGTCAACTCATCCTAGTGGTGAAGATGTTACTGTGGCTGGATTGAATTCCATCTTGCCCAAAGAGCATGGTAATAAGTTTTATGAGCTGCAAATTGTACAACACCTTGAAAAGGACATTTGTGCCATTGCTAGTTGGGACTCTTCTATACATGACAGCCTCTATCTCAATAGGGTGACAGAAGGTGAGATTTTATTATGTTGTATTCTTTTATTTTTTAATTACTTCTCTTTCTATTTCTGTATCTGGTCTTATTTATATATTATTTTAACCATTTTTTACAGCAAATGAAAGAGTCTACCTTATTTTGAAAACAACAGTACGATTGTCTCATCCAGCACCAATGGATTTGGTTTTAAGAAAACGATTAGGTCTCAATATTTACAAGAGGCAAAGTTTTACAGACCGTTTAAGGAAAAAGATCGTTCGGTGAGTCATTATTACAATTATATTATGAAAATGTAAAGAGTCAACATTCTTCATTGATAAAAAAAAATTAAAACATTTTTCAATCTAATTAAATATATAGCATTTGAAAAAAAATCTACTATAATTTCAAATGTGTATAAATGTACTGAATTAAGGATATTTATATTTTGTTCTGTTTTTATTTCAACAGGTCTGATATTTTAACCCAATCTGGTGTGACTTATGAAGTTGTTTCAAATATTCCGAAGGCTTCAGAAGAACTAGAGGACAGAGAAAGCTTGGCACAAATAGCGGCCAGCGGAGAAGAATCTAGTTCTGCTGATGGAGAAACGTATATTGGTATGGAGCATATAATTCTTTTTTAGTTCATGTTTTAAATTTACTGATAAAATCATTAAATCATTTGTTGCACTGAACCATCTATATGCATTTGTCAGATTTTATTCAGCAACTTTCATTCTTTGTAGAAAAATATACAAGAGGAGTTAGTGCTGTGGAAAGCATCCTAACATTGGATAGACTCCGTCAGAGTGTGGCTGTGAAAGAACTTCAGCAGGCTCAAGGTCAGACCATCACAATGAGAAAGACAGCTTCAGTACCCAACTTCTCTCAGGTATGTACAAAACATTTTGTTATATGCTTAAATCTTTGGTTTGGAAGATGTTTATCATTGTTCATATAGTTAATTTACTTACACAATAGAATATTTTTCAAGTTTCATTAGAAGTACTATATTATACAGGATATTGTGTTCACAATTAAGACAATAATTCTGATTGTTATTAATAATTATTCCAAAACCCTTCTAAGCACAGTTCATGGTAATTCTATCACGGTATACATTTTTTAAATTTGTTTTTATTCATTATTTTTGTAATACATGATGCATAATGTATATTGAATCGTTAATATTCAGTCAATAATTTTAGAGTTTTACATTTTTAGGTTTAAAATCAGTATATATTTTTTATAGTTAAATTAATTTTAATTAGTCTTCTTTCTAAATTGGTGGACTGACTGGTGTTTATGCGATAAAACAACTTTCATCAACGGTTTCTTTATGGATAACATATTGAATATAATTGACTTTGAATAGTACCAGGTGAAGTAATTTACTACACAAGCATTTTCGCTCAATTTATTGTTTTGATAACTTGTGTTGATCATTCTTATCAACATAAGTAAATTTTTTCTACAGTATATTTTACTCAAAAACTAGAGTAACAATAAGTGAATAAGTTTATCTTCTGTACACCAAAATTGTGAGCCTTCTGTAATGTATTATGTAGACAATTAATTTTCATATAATGGCCTGGACAAGTAGTATTTTCCAAATTCTGTTATAATTTTGTAGGTTGTAATTATCTTTTTCATAAAATTAATTCTGATTCCTTTAATGACTATTAATTAATATATTCAAATAATTCTCCAACATGCAGGCTTTGGAAACATCTAATAAGAATGGTGGTGTAAGTACTATGCATAAAAATGAGTCATCTTACAAATATATTGTCCATTCAATCAAATATTTATTTTCGAAAACATTTATGTAAAATTATAATCAAATTAATATATAAATATGGCATGCCATAAATTTAATTCATATTATATTTGTTGTTGTTTGAAAACTTATTAGGTACATTTTGGAAAAAGGAATAATTTTATATAAAAGTATTATACTTATTATGTATCCTTATTTATTTACATAGTAATAAGTATTTTCTTAATTTATTCTTCTTCATTCTTTATATTGTATTTTTCCTCATTTATTATTTAATAAAAAAACACTAACATTACTATTTATTAATTATATTATTCTTTAATTTTTTAATGTACCATATGTTACGTTTTCTATTTAAGTATTATTTCCACCATTCTTAACTAATCAATTGCTTTCCTTAATAAACAGTATTTCCAGTCTCGTGTTTTGGGTCTTTCGATAACTATTGTGACAATGTTACTATCTATGTACTACACAGTCCAACAGTGATTTTGGTGTAGGTGTATGTGGAGTTTATTACATATGAATTCGGTGATCTGAATTCAAATATGACATTTGGTTTTGCTTAGGAGCTAAATTTTTTAAGATACAATTATATAACATTTTATTAATATCAAATAAGAACTGATATGATTTTTTCAAACATTATTGAATTTAAAAATCATAGATAATAGCAAGAAAGCAAGAAAGAGGAAAAATTTGTCAAAAACCAATTACATAAGTCATTGAACATTTTGGAGCCTTCTTTTTTCGTGATAAGTGTACATTCGAACAGTCCCTTTTTAAGAATCTGCCATTGTATGATGGTTGTTTATGAAATCATAAAGTGACATGGCAGATAGTGAAATCTTTCACCTTGTTCCTCACCAGCTAATAGGCTGGGAGGGTTTACAATCTCTCAGGAAAATATTTATCCTGGTTTTAAAAAGACCCGGGCTGTAAGAAGGTGGAAACACAGAATTCAGAGACAATTCCACAGCGGGGCTGCTGTGTTAATAAAAGAGTTCGAGAAGCGACTGGTTTGTGTCAATTGAAGGTTTACTGTGAATGGGTGTTAAGATTGAGTAAAACGAGTGACTATTGTGAATGGGTGAAAGAGGGACCAGGGATGCAATTTCTTCTGAGCATCTCCTGTGGTAGTATCTATATAATAAACTTAGAATACCGACCTTGCGTCTGTGGTCTAGTCATTGCAATCCACCAGTCAATGATGATTCGTCATTCAGACATACAGCACGCCTTTGTACAGTATTGAGGGTATTCAGTAGGTATTGGGGGGGGCGCCACTCCAGAGGTGACTACAATATTCAATAATTGGGCGTATTTGCGCTTTGTAAAGAGTAAAAATTTGAGTTTTTGAATAGAACCTACGCCCTCTATATAATATGCTCAATTTTTTTGAGACGAGATTCACCTTAGCTTCAATGGAGCCCCTGTAGTGTAGTTAAAGGGAGTCGGTTATATTACATCCAAGGGATCTGAAACTGTTTAGCATCTCATTTACTAGTTCAACATAATTTTCAGCTCTATTTTTATTTATTTTCAATCTACAACATTAATACAACAATTTAAAACATAATAAGCTTTAGGTTAACTTTATAAAAATCCCTTCCTACACAGAAATATCATACAATACAAACTTTGATCTACCCTGCATGGAGAAAAGTCCAAAAACTTACCTCAACTCTAGTTGAAACATTTAATGTAACATAAATTACTAGATAGGGATTGCTTTCTAGCGAATTTACTTGGAAATACTTTGAAAGAAAATGGTTAATACAGGTTAATATGTAGAAATCACCATACGGAAGAGACAAAAACTACGATTTATAAGTAGAGATATATAAAAAAGTAAAGCTGATATGTCATATTTAGATTCAGCGTCCCAAAATTAGCTAAAATTAGTTCTAAAATCCTAGGTACCATAGATTTTTTTTGTCGGCCTGTGTTATCATTTAATCTAATTATAACATCCACCACTTACTAGAAAATATTTTGTGATAAATTATTTATTTTCAAGAAAAACAATATTACATTATAATAGGCTCAACTAGAACTGCTGCACATGTACAAGCCTTTATGTAGCCTTATTTGCCAGTTTCTATGGAATTTTACTTTATCTTTATAAGTACACATTAATCTTGTGTTCAGTGCTACATTTTACAGCTAGTAAATCAAATTGTTTTTTGCACATATTATAGGTTCTTACATGATCATTTAATTTAATATTTGTCTTATCTAAACATGCTCTCCAACATAATGGAAAATTTAGATATTTTTCTGAAGTACTATTTTGCTAGCCAACTGACAGTTACTTTTTATTTATATTTGTGGTATGTTACAATTTTTATTGAATTAAATCGTTAAGTATTCTCACTTTACCCGTTGTATTGTATGTCAGCAAAAATAATTATTTTCTAATTAGGGCAATTTATAAACAATTTAATAAATTAGACGACTGAATATAATAGACTAACTCAATAAAAGGATGTGTGTCGGTGGATACTCAATGACATAATGAAGGCCTTTTATATAATTGATTTCCCTTTATTTTTATCTTATTTTTTGTTTTTGTTGGTATAGTAATAATTTATTATAATTTGCATATATACTCATATTTAAGAGATTTTATTTCAGCATGTATATATTTTTTTAAAAAATAATATAGTTTTTAATGGGTAGTCCTTGATTTTAGGTATTAACCATGAATTAATTCTTTCAATTATTTATTTAATATAAATGCTACAAAATGCATGCTTCTTTTGTGAGAAAATTATATTTTTCTTCTTTTTGATCATGGTATTGTAGTTTTCTTATTATAAATTTATTGAGCATGCTTTAAAGTACCTTATTATGTTATTTAATTTTTAAGTAAAATTAAATTTAACCCAGTGCTGAAATTGTTTCAGATAATGCGATTGGATGCTTCTTTAGAATCTCTCATCGGTCTAGGTCGGTCTGAAAGTGTAACTGATTTGAACAATGAGCTCATGTCAAGTGGACGGTCTGCTGGATTACGCGGACGGCATTCTTTTGGTGGAGAGGGTGATGTTGCAGCACCATCTAAACCTTTTGGACTCGGTATGTTAATACTTCATATACATGTTACGTGCCTAATTCTGTTTATCTTATACAGTATGTCCTTTATACATCTCAGAGAAGGCATAATTTTTATATAATAATAAAATGTTTTATCTTACAAAATTTGTTACAGATGCCTTCTTTGATCTTTTTAATGTTGATTTTTTTCCCATACAAAACATATATTTTTGGCGTGAAAAGCTTGATTAGTCATTCCATTCAAATTGCGTTTGATGCTCCAGATAAGCGGACATTTATCCATTGAAGATTACGAAGATGCGCTTGAAATTTTCAGTGAATCATTTCTTTTTATCATGGGGCTATCATGCTTGCAGTCTTACGAATTTTAAAGTTTTCCCAATATTTTTTATTGTCAATGCTTCAAGCTTATTGTAGATTTATTTTTCCATTTGTCCAATTTAATGGTTTGTGTATTTTTCAAATTATTTTTCTATCATTATCTTTATTCCTCCCGAGTATCATTGATCACTCCTGATTATTAGTTCCACTTGTTGCAGCCACATACATATACTTTTATAATGAGACTGCACATTAATTAATTTTTATCACTGGAATTTCACTGTATTTTTTAAAATGATTATCTATGATTTTGAGAATTTTCATAGACGATTCTCAAGGTCTTTCATCCAATTATATGCTAACATAGTTCCCCGCTTATACTAATTTATATTTTGATATTTTATTTGTGCAACCTTCAGGCTCCATTCTATCAGGTAAAATGATGGAGATCTCACAGAATAGTTCTACATTGTAATGCCGATTTGAAGATTCATAGTGGATTATTATTGTCATTCATGTTGATGCAACCAGTATATATATAATATATTATAATGTTTTATTTTACATGGACTTACTTCGATTGTGAGCTCGAAATATTATTTTTATAATGGCAGTTCAACCATGTATACTTACAACTTTTTATATCATTCTAATATATTATCTGCCAGTATATATCACAGGTAGAGATTATTTTCTATACATGTCTTTACTCTACACATATTATATGTATAGTCAAATACAAGATATTAAATTATATTAATATGACTCTTCTGATTTGTTTTGAATTCTTAAGTTTTTTATTGACACTAACAAATTATAGCGCCCTTGGAGTGATCTTGTATCACTAAACGGCGCTTTATAATTTTTTATTATAATTTATTATTATATCAAAATTCGTTCAATATTTTTATGTGATACTCACATATTTCCAGAAGAGATAATTTTACTCATTATTGAAGTATTTATTAAATCCGGGATATATTTATTTATTGATAATGACATCTGTGATCTGAGCTTTGTAGTCATAGACAACATTTAATTGTCATTTTTCTTTGCATGATTGTAATGTTCTGCTCATATTTTGCTCTTTTTTTTGTAAAATCGTCTAGATATTATGATTTTTAGTTTCTTTTTTAAGCGGAATGCTGCGAACCATGTCATTTTTTCCTCTATTCTTTTATTACTAATTATCCACTTTAATTTTTGTATTTTCTTTTCCATTTTTAATGATCCACTTTCTATAACAAATTATATTTTGTCTTGCATATATGTACCATAAGAATGCCATTATACCTATATAATTATGTATTTTATTGATATTCAATGTTAGGATGTTTTGTGATTATTCTTTTAGTTGAGTATATGATACATGTTCTATTCTAAATATAACTCTTCGAATCTGACTATAACATTCAAAACATGTAGGTAATTGAGAGAAAAAAATACAATTTTCTTATAAAATAAGTTCATACACCTTGGGAATCTAAATATATTGTTGTGTTTGTTATACGTTTATGTTTATATAAGTTATGTGTTAAGTTTTATGTATATTTTTTATTTATGTAAATTTATACAATCATTGAATTGTAAACCTTATATTTTATATTACATTTTGTATACATATATTCAACTATATTCTATTTATGTTTTACACAACCTACACATTTGTCTACACAGATTTATTATTTTATGTAATATTAATACAAAAATATTGTCCACGCTATGAAAGTATATTCTAAAATTAATTTAATAGTTTTATGAGGTTATATGAACATAAGGTCATGCATGTTTGTAGCAAAATTGGATAGTAAATGAATTGGCAATAAAAATAAATGTGACACAAATGTCATGATACATGTTGTAGAAAGTTACTTAATGTGATGTATCAATTACAAATTGGCTATACAAAATATATAGTAAATTATTAAAAACCTTTTAGCAACTATGCATGGCCTGTCAAATTAAACCAGAGAGATGAGTCATCCCTTTTCTCTCATTTGTTAGAGTTTAATGTCTATTGTTTATAATATGATGAGTGTGTAAATTATCCCCCAGAATAGGCTCATATTTGCTTAAGCATATTGGTTGGAAAATAAATGCGCTTTTACAACGCTTAAATGTTGATTCTTGCTTATTTTTCAATAGAAATTATAATTGCCTTTTAAATACTTGAATGTACTATTTATGAAATATATATCTGATGTCATATATTTAGAAAACATTTGTTAGTTTGATTCAATATTTTTTTGAATTCCAGTTTAAAAACTATTTAGTTTTTTATGCATACTACAGACGTAATTGATACAATTACACATACTTAAATAGAAGATTTGTTAATTTTTCTATTTTTCGTATAATTACATTTGACTACATAAATACTAAATCATTTACATATTTGGGGATGTAAAGTAATTTACCTTTGAAAAAGCTTTTCTATGAAATTCCTCGATATTATTTATGAAATATTTTTAAATATTGATTCACTTAATAGTGGTCTAGAAAGCACCCATATACACTGCTGTTGTAAATATTATGATGTTGAAACATATTATAATTATGTAACATAAAGTTTTCAAAACAACTGACATATGTTTATTTATTTAAATAGCACATTCACTTGTAATAAGGTAATTATTTTCCACAAAACACAACAGCTTTTGCTATTATTATACTTGGTAGAATTGTATTTTGAGGATAGAGTGTAAAGCGCATTTATTTTACACATTGGATTATTTTCTAAGAAAACCAACATTGTTTTATAACTAACATTATTTTTGATTAACATTATTATTGTTGATGAGATAATTTTTTGTCATTTCTTAAGAAATAATCCAAGTACAGTGGACTTTGACTTTGAAATGTCCTGTTAATAATATTAATGAAGTTGATTTCTTATCCCACATGCAGCCAGGCCCACTTTCTTGAATCTCAACTTGAATCTCAATTCGTTGAGAATGCAGCAACCAAATAAGTGTATGTTATGTTACTCATAATAATAATATTTTTCTTTGAAATGACCTTAAAATAACATTTTACCACAATAAATATTTGATCCTGTGTTCTTTACAAAGTCACACTCTTACCCCCCCTTTCACCAAGGTTCCTAAGCGCTAAAATCATTTTTTTGATAAACTTAGCGTAAAATTTTGTTTCACCAAACAATCTTACTACCGTTAAGTGACGCCGGCGACTCAACTCTTAAGTGACAGTCTATTGTGGATTAAGTCATTCATCAACGTATTTTGTAACTAAAATATTACATTTTTGCACTTGTTGTTATATTTTATATTATATTTGATTTCGATATTATCCAGATATATTATTATCATGAAAGACTGGGTTTGTGAAAATAGTTGCATTAGCCAATGAAATAAACAGGAGCACTTACCCAGGACGAAATGAACAAAAGAATTTATTTATGATGGCAAAACATTGTTTTTTGTATTTGTTAAATAAAATTGAATTTCATTTAAAACAGCATAAGTGATGTCAACGAAAACAATAATGGCAGTATGCACAATAACACAGGTAGCAGGGGTAGAATAGCAGGTATGCGATATGTTTGTAATCATGGTACCAGGTATACAGCGCTCGCGGCCATTCACCACACTAATGTGAATATACCTACTGATGAGATAAAAGTAATACTTTTTTTCAAGCAATTTCAAAAACTTGTAAAAATTGTGAACTACACACTGAATAATATTTAATTGTTATTTTAATAAAGGAAACAAGATAAATTATGTGTTCTTGATTTTTAAATATTTCTATATAATTTAACTTGAGTTCGTGTTCCTGTACACCGGAAATTTAAGGAGAGTTGAGCCTAGGACTCAATTAAGAATGTTGGTTTTTAGTTGGTGAAATACAAATTCACTGAGTGATGCACTCAAGGATTTGAGCTCCGAGCAGATAGTTAGTTGATGATCTATTTGATGTTCCATGGTGAACACGGCCATTACACACATACACTAGTCTTTAATAGATATTTAACTGTTTCTACAATCCTATTTTATTGACCTATTTGTATGAAGAGATACACAATGGAAATGGCGACATATTCTACAGAGAGCCAGGATCCACTGCTCATTGTGGCTGAATATGATGACTTATATAAATATAATATCTTTAACAGCATCTCCAGCCAGTGGCAAGTTGGGAATCCGGATGACTACTTTACACGAGGAGCCAGGAAGCTTGACTGGTGTGGGTTCTGGTGGAAGGAGAAAAGTCAAATGTGAAGAACGAGAGAAGGAAGATTCACACTCTGATCCTGAAAATGACCATGTTGAGAATCAGGTATATAAATCTATCATTATCTAATATGAAAACCATGTGGGAAAAACAAGAAATGTCATTCAGAGTTAGATTTGAGATGATTGAAATTTAAAGTTTCAAAGTCTATATTTTCCAGGAAAATAATGTTGAAATCATTTTGTTTTCAAGCATTGTTAGCTACATTAACTCACTATTAGTAAATGTAATTAAATTTAAAATAGTAGAATTATAATAGTAGAATTAGAAGTTTTATTAAGTGAGAAGTGAGCATTTCAAAAATTACAAAAACAAGGATTGTCAGTAATATTCATTGTTTTAGTCGTTTTTCTCAGGTAAAGGGTTGGCATAATAAATAAAAGTTTGTGTTATGTGTAATTTTTATTCAAACATTCATATTATGTAAACAACAAAAATATAACACAGCCACATCAATATGCGAAGATGCGCTGGTTGGTGCTGTTATGTTGGGGTCTTTTAATAAAATCTCCCAACATGAAATAAACTTTTATTTTAATCAATCACTTTAAGTGTTTTACAATTTTAGAAAAGAAGAGATGAATTATCTATCACTAGGCACTTAGTCTAGTGTTTCTAATGATTGACATTGAACCAATAGCAATTTACCTTAGGTATATACCATTTTGTTATCATTTTATCTTGTGTACTTGAGTTCATTGACTAGTTGGTTTTTAAATTTAATTTATCAGTATTAAGTACTTAATTTTTAAAAGTAAACAACATCAATTCCCGTGGTATATCTTGGTACTGTGAGATTTTAATTTGTAAACAAAATAAAAGTTTCTCAAAGTATATCCTGTTGGTATTAAATTATAAGAAATTTCATTGATAAACTATAGTATTTAGGGTTACATAACGTACATAATGTTGGATTCAATAACATAGCTCATTGAACTTCCATTTACAAAATATAATTACTTTACTTAATTAATTTATGGTAGTTAAATGACTGTCGTTTTAAGATGATAATCATCCCAACTGTGTGACAAGACCATAACAGTAATTAATTAATTATTATAATAATTGCTAATTACGCACTGACATTATAATAAATATACAATTTAATTTATCATACTTTTTAAGTATGACCCTTCTTGTTTTTGTTAAATATAAATTATTTAGGGGATGCTTTCCTATAATGGCTACCAAATGGCATCATTAACTCAATTTGACATAAAAACTGACATTTTTTGTTGAATGGTCTTCATAAATTCTGTATAAGCTATTTGTACCATAAATTATAGATTATACATAAATTACTGCCAAACATTTAAAAAATTTAGTTTATTTTTGTTTTGCAAACTGAGTTTTTTATTATTACTATTTTATTGTTTTTTAAATAATTTTGAATTAAACACAAATTCTTGGATAATTTTTTACTACTCTACCATTTTTCAATTATCATGCAAACACACCCTCACCCTCACAAATAAACTTCTTTATACTTTTGTACTTTTTATACTTTTTTTACTTTTATAACTTATTGAAAATTTATGTAGCAAAAATATATTGCATAATTATTCTTAGAATTATCTCAGAACAGGCTTCGACTAGTGAGGTTATAAATTCCATTATAGTTTTAAAGTTTTCATATTAATTGTTTTGTATTTTATTATGAAAATAAATAAAAACTAAAAAAAAAAAATTTTCACTGACACTATTCATTATGCACATGAATTTAGTTTTTTTATCATACATTATTTTTTTATAATTATTTGATATTTTCAGCAGCCGGTTATGAGGACTCGTATAACGTCTAGAGGATTTTTGCCAGCTTCACGTACTTTGGACTCGTTACATGAATTAACTGCAGAACGTGGTCCTACCAAAAATTCCCCATCTATTTCATCTAGTGGATATGGTATTAATATTTTTTTTAAATATCTAATTCTTCTTATCAATATTTTACTATACTAGCAGAAAGTGAAGACAATCTACAAAGAATGCTGTACAAGTTCCATCTTGCAGCGTAGATATATAATATGACAAAACTCTGAGATGCAAACTTGTTATGTTATGGAAGATAAGCCAATAGAACAGGTCACAACATTTCAATACCTAGGTGTGGAGCAATGTTCCCTGTAAGGTGTGCGCATGTGCGCATGTGCGCATGCACACCTACTAAAATGTCTCCGCACACATGTTTTACCCTCCGCACAGTCAATATTATATAAGAAAGTTTCTATAGCCAGATTTTAGTATCTTTTTTATTTATTTCAAAAATTATCTTTGTTAGTGTTGTTATTATATAAAATCACTGTGATTAATAAATACCCTAAAAATATACATTTTAATGAAAAATTATATGTGTGTTTATGGAGGGGGGGGGGGGGGTGTAAATTTATCGCACCGCCACTGCACAGATGCTTCGAAGATCCGCACACACAATGGAAAAATTAGAGGGAACGTTGGTGTGGAGATATGATATCTAGTTGAAATGATCTCTATAATGAAGTCAAATAACAGACTAATATAATAAAGCTACAGTTATCTCCGGATGCATGAGGGACACTGTTTTGGCCAATAAACATATGCTAGTAGAGAGTATGGTCCGCATATACAAAATGTGCATCAGACCCATAATGACCTATGGAGTTGAAGCAAAGGCAGACATGGTGAGAACAAAACAGTTACTCAGAACAACAGAGATGAAAACGCTAAGACCTATCTTGGGCAGAACCCTCAGAGACAGAATTCCCAATTCCCATTTTTATTTATTTTTTTCCAAAATCATTATTCGAAGAAGACAATATTAATCTAAAGTAATAAAGCAATCAAAATGTTAGTGTATGTGTGTGTGTGTGTGTGTGTTTGTCTCACGCCTTCTGAAAAACCAAGAGCATCTAAAAATCTAATTTAAGTGCGAACATGTACCAGTATACCTGATGCAGTGTCACGCTAAAAATAATGCGATAAAAATGCTGAATTTTAAAAATATTTAAATAATTATTTTTTTCATACAAAATTTTCCAAGTCATATCTGTCAAAAAAGTGTACATTTTGCACGCAAATATCTGTTAGTTTAAAAGTTAGAAGTACGTATTTACACAAAAAAAATATATTTTGAAGTATAACTTAGCGTTTGAGTGAAAAACATGGTGAATATTTGGTATAATTATAATGTTTAACTTATTTTTAAAGTAAGCCTTTTGTACATAAACGCCGCCATTTTAATATCTTTTCATACAATATTTCATTTTCCCACCGGATGAATATGTTCTTGAAAATAATAAACCTTTGAAATAAATGTAATTATGAAATAATAAAATGAAACACAAGACATTACGGCAAGTTTTAAGACATATATTGTAAAAATGTGTTTTTTATTAGTAAAGATATAGGCATAATAAAATTGCATAATTTGTAAATAATATTTGATTTTTCTGACAATTTTCATTTTTATGGCATCGAACAAACCAATGTAGGTACCTACATATTCAAAAAATGTATCCGAACCATTCGATATTACTTACGTGTTCGAATCGTTTCCATGGCTACAGAAAGAATGTGATATTCAAATAAAATTTGTTAGGAATCGAATTTATTTAGAAGGTTGTTGTAGGTAGGTACCTACCTAATACTATTTACTTACAAATCAACAATAATATACCTATACTGATTTCCTATAGGAAAATTATTTTATTTATTTATTTATCAACCGTTTGTCCGATTATAATGAAACTTTGGTGAATTGTCGAGCGTATGCCCAGGATGGTTTTTGGATTTAAACTTTTTTCTTATTCTTCTTCTTCTTCGTGTATTTGGTCGTTTTACCTATAAAGGGGGAGTATCCTGGGAAAAGAAGGTCCGACTGTACCTCCATCTCTTCACAGGTCTTCCAGGACGGGTTCTCCATATAAACTTTTTTCTTCTTTTTCTTCAACGTGTACTTGGTCATCTTACCTATGAAGATGAACTATCCTGGGAGATGAAGGTCCAATTTTCCTTCCATCTCTTCGCAGGTTTCTGGATTTAAACTTTTTTCTTCTTCTTCTTCATCGTCTATTTGGTCATTTTACCTATGAAGGTGGACTAACCTGGGAGAAGAATGTCCAATTTTCCTTCCATCTCTTCGCAGGTATCTGGATTTAAACTTATTTCTTCTTTTTCTTCTTCGTCGTGTATTTTTGGTCATTTTACCTATGAAGTTGGAGAATCGTGGGAGAAGAAGGTCCAACTGTCCTTAAACTTTTTTCTTCTTCTTCGTGTATTTAGTCATTTTACCTATTAAGGTAGAGCATCCTGGGAAAAGAAGGTTCTTTCATCTCTTCGCGGTTCTTCCAGGATGGTTTCTGGATTTAAACTTTTCTTAACCGACTGATGGGACGGGATGTAATGAAGGTAAGGGAGGCACTAAAGGGCCTGAAGGGACGGGAGGTATAAAACTGCCTGAAGGGATGGAAGGTACTGAAGGGCCTGATGGGAAGGGACGTAATGAGGGATTGAAGGGACGGGAGGTACTGAAGGGACGGGAGGTACTGAAGGGTCTGAAGCGGCGGGTCCTGGAGTCTAATTCTTTTTCTTCTTAATTTTATGTAGACCTTTAGGGCAGTTTTTATACAAACTATTTCCTATTGTCTTATTCATCTTCTTCTTCTTTTATGTATACATTTGGGTCATTTTTTTATAAAATTTTTTTCCTTTAGTCTAATTATTATTCTTCTTCATTTAAGTACGTAGACTTTTGGGAGAGTTTTAATACAAACTATTTCCAATAGTCTTATTCATTTTCTTTTATATAGACCTTTTGGTCAGTATTTATACAAACTATTTCCAATAGTCTAATTATTCTTCTTCTTCTTTTTTGTAGACCTTTGGGTGAGCTTTTATACAATCTATTTCCAATAGTCTAATTATTCTATTAGGTATATGTATTTTTACTTATTTTATGTAGACCATTGGAATAGTTTTTTATACAAACTATTTCTTATAGTCTTATACTTATTTTTCTCTTTTTTATTTAGTCTTTTGGGTTAGTTTTAAGTCTAAAAGTCTATTGTGCAGAAAAATTTATCAACGATATGCACACTTGATGAAAATACATATGTAAAAATGAATGGGATGTGGGATGTGACGATGTAACCTGCACTAGAATCTTTTCAATACTTTTGTTTAATCAAATTTAAACCATTTATATCATCCTATTTTGAATAATTTTCAACACCTAATATTTAAAGAATGGGGGTTGTGGCCATTACTGAACTCTTCACAACGTTTATATTCAAATTAAAAACTATTTACTATAGTTTAAGTCTTCTTCTTCTTCGTTAATGTAGACTTTCAGTCTAATTGTGCAAAAATATAATGCACACTTGATGAAAAAATATAAAAACGAATGGGATGTGACCAATACTAGATCTTTTCAGTACCTACGTTTGTTTAATCAAATTTTAACCACATCCCAACATCCAAAATTACTAAATTTTCAATAGGTACACATTACAATTTGTTTTCGATGATAATATTTAAAAATGGGGGTTGTGGCCAAACCAATCTCTTTACAACGTTGATAAACAGTCATATTTAAAACCATTTTGCATAGTCCATGCGTGCAGAAATTTTGTATATTATACTTCATTCACACTTTATAGCAATATATAAAAAATAATGGGTTGTGGCCATCACTTGAACATTTTACAATACTTAAACTCAATCAAATTTCAAACCACTTTTCATAGTCTGATATTGCAAAATAATTGGGTGACAATATTATAAAAACGATTGCTTTTTCTTTTACAATTTTACATTCTTGGCCAACGGCGGGACATAAAAGCTAGTTTTTAATAAAGTTTTCCTCTCTGGGAGTGAAGCCCATGCTTCTAATTTGTTTATTGAATTATATTAATTTTTCTTTATACTTACACCTTCAAGTCTTATCCTAATTTTCTTTTCGACAGGAAATTATACATATATTTCATTGAGTATGCATTATTTTTTATCTAACTCTTTCATTTCTTATTTCTTCAGGTTCTCAAGCTGTGTCTTCGACGAATTTAAACAGTGATGACACCTTATCAATTAGGAGTATGAGTGTCGATGAAACACCTGATTTTGATTCAAAGAATTCACACTTTCACGGAACTAACAATGATCAGCACATGAATAAATATAAACATTCTAACACTGGATTTAAAAGTGATGTAATGGAACTGAAAAGCGACACAAATGATTCAAAATATCAAATGCATAATTCAAAGTCAGATCTCAATGATTCAATCCAAAATGTTATAAAAACAACTGCAAAAACACCAGTTTTAACTCCGGGGTCACGCAATAGGATAAATCCATTCCTCAATGAATGCATAGATGA
This sequence comes from Molanna angustata, assembly GCA_963576475.1. Taxonomy (NCBI): domain Eukaryota; kingdom Metazoa; phylum Arthropoda; class Insecta; order Trichoptera; family Molannidae; genus Molanna; species Molanna angustata. The sequence goes on along the minus strand of OY754967.1, from coordinate 18,865,551 downwards.
GGTGTTATTTCAAGGAAATTTATCAAATATAAATACTGGAAAACAGGAGAGTACCGTGAATTGTAATAATTTGAAAAACGCAGCAAATGATACAAATAATGTTGACAACAAAACGGACACGTGGGTAGAACCGTTGGGATGTTTGCCAGTTCAAAACCAAATAAAAACTTCGTCTAGTCACAGTAAAATCAATTCTATAACTATGCTCGACAAAGAAATAGATAATACGGTTAATGGACTATCAAATAGTTATGATGACGACGCAATAACATCCGATCAGTCAAATCCAGAAGCAATGTCTGAATCAAGGCAAGATGGATCCTCAGTAGGATCTGGTGGTGGTTATGATTCTCCTTATGAAGGCACTTCTATTGTTAAAACACAACTTCCTCCAGGAAAGGTATGTTACAAAATATATTACTTTCTACTTACAATGAATATTTACTGAAAAATTTGTGTAAAATATGTAGTCTACTATTCCTTCTATGTTCACAAAAGCACAAACAGCCAAAATTAATATTATGTGTTTATAGACAAATATTGAAATAAAAAAATATCATATAATCCTCTTTTCCTTATATTATATAGAAATTTACAATAAAGAAAAATTGAGGAGAAAATTTTATTGAAATAGAAATATATAAATCCATTATAATACCGTTTATGACAAAGTAGCCTTAGATTATCTGATTGCAGAGTGATTTGTGCATTACACTACATAGTAATCCAATTGACCCAGGTTGAAATCCTGCCCCATTATTTCTATTCACTTATCTACAAGCATTTTTCGCTTAGGAAATGTTTCATCAAGGTCACATTCAAAATATCTTTTCTTCTTTTAGGTCGTAAGACGACGGAAACCTACAGGATCAAAATCTGCTTCGGCAAATAGAGCATCATTTCCAATAGCTCGACCCAGAACCAGCGATTCAAAGAATGCCACCAGGTTGGAACATCAGATGACACATCTCAATATCAATGATGGAGATTATTCTTCTTCAGAAAGGCTTATAGATGGTATTTTATTTATAAATTTATTTTCGTTTTCTAGGACCCATTGGTTTTTTAGATTATTTTTACAACAGAAAACTTTATTTACCTTTCATTTAATAACTATATTTTGATTCATTTATTCACTATGTGTGATATGTCGGCCTTCGTGGCTCAGTTGGTTAGATATCTCGCACACTGTTATGCGGACGATTGGCAGCTTTACTTTTATTGCACACCAGAAAATGCTCACCATCTAAAAACCACAATCTGTAAATGTATCGAAGATATCGGTGTTTGGATGTCAGCAAACAAACTTAAGCTAAACCCAACAAAGACAGAACTACTCTGGACAGCAACACGCAAACGAAGCCATTTAATAGACACTTCCCCACTAACTTTCGAAAATTCAGATATTCTTCCTAAATCCTGTGTTAAACTTCTTGGAGTCAAAATAGATTCAAATCTAAGCTTTTCAAACCAAATTAACACAGTTACTTCTTCTGCTTTCTTTCAACTAAGACGTTTAAAGTCAATCCGAAGGAGTATCCCAATTGAAGCCATGAAATCTTTGGTAAGCGCCTTTGTTGTCTCCCGTTTGGATTATTGTAACAGTATATATGCGAATTTACCAAAGAAAGAAATTAATAAAATTCAGTCAGTTTTCAATGCTGCAGCCAGACTCATCACTGGAGCCTCCAAATTTTCTCACATCTCTCACCATCTTCGCAATCTACATTGGCTTAAAGTCCCCGAAAGAATTGAATATAAGCTCTGTCTCATAATCTTTAAAGCACTTCGTGGTATGGCTCCTACTTACCTCTCCGAACTGTGCATTCCGGTTTCAATAAATGACAGACAATCATCACTTCGTTCTGCCTCTTCATCCATGGTTGGGAAATTAGTTGAAATAAACAGGGTGCACACAACTAATTTCGGTGATCATGCATTTGCTGTGGCAGGACCAAATGCATGGAATAAGCTCCCACACACCCTCAGACAAACCGAAAATATATCTTCGTTCAGGAAAAAACTCAAAACGCACCTTTTTCGCAAATCTTACCAGAGCCGAAATGATACAACGTAATCATTTTTTCAGCGCCCTTGAGGTGAGATATTCACAAAAACGGCGCTATATAAATTATCCAAATTTATTTATTATTTATATCTGACTGCTGAGCCAAAGGTCCCGGATTCGATTCCCGGTGGAGACACAGTTTTTAATTGTTTTTTCAGTCTGGATCTGTGAGATGATTAATACCATAAGTCTTCAGAATGTGGCAACTTGTTATTGGGTGCGTGTTAAATTAATATTTGACATAGTACCTGTTAGTTGCCTGAGAAGCAATATTAAATAAATTTGCAATTTTTCTTTTTATTATAACTTCAATTTTGCTTGCCTATTGCTTATTGTCCTTAATACCTTACTGTGAATCTTCCTTTTCGAGCAAATATTATTTTCTTGCCATTAATATATCATAACGTATTTTCTCCTCTTTAATGTATAATAATTATTTTTCATTTTTAAACTTAGCACCGTTTAGTTAATCTCTTTTTTCTTCTCTGAATTCATTACCAAAAGTAAAATTATCTTATTATGTGCCGTTTAATAATAATACTTTCCATATTTCTTAATAAAAACAATGTTCTTTCAGCTCATTCAGTATTTTTAATTTTAAAATTTTCAATCTTTAAAATATAAACAATCTTTTATTCACTTAACCCCTCAAAGTTTTTTTTTATTTATAAAAAAATGACAAAATAAAAACACTTTTTTTATGAATGAAAATTATATGTTGAATAATTTTTATTCATGTGTGTGCCCACACAATATCATTGAATGAATGAAACTGTTAGAAGAATCACTCTCTTATAAATTTGCATGTTCAAATTCGTCCCAATCTTCATTGTCTCTTATTGTAGTGGCAATAAAAAATATTTTTTAAAAAACAACATGAGAAAATGTAGCTTGTAGTAAATAAAAAAAAGTAAAAAAAAAACATTGCAATATTTGAACAAGATATTAGATATAATATTACTGTCTAAATTTGTATGTTGGGTATCTATAATTATTAAATAAATAAATCCATAATATACGAAAAAAAATTATAGTGTGTTAAAATATTGAATTGTATTTGGTTGAATTACTTATTTGATTCTGTAAGACTACAAATATTCATAAGTACACAGCACGCATAGAAACGAATATCGTGGAATACCATATTGAATACCAATATGGAATACCAATACCATGGAATGTCATCGAATTTGAAGTGTGGGATGGGTGATTTCTTGTTTTCACTTGCAAGACAATCTTTTATTTCACTTCTATCTGGAGTATATCTGGCGTAGATTTCACTCCCATCTGGTGGCAATACAATATTTTATATTACTCCCATCTAAAAAATGTAAAAGTTTTACTAGGGGTAGTATTCTTTCCCCCAACCATAAACTGTTTCTCAGAACTTGAAAGTGTACATGAAAACCTTTCCAATCCATATACACATTGTATCATTAAGAGTTAACCCTAAAACCCTAGCCTTAGATCCCACATTCCATACTCAGTCATCCTCATCACTATTAGATCTCATTATAACATCTGAATCACTATTAGATCTCATTATAACATCCGAATCACTATTAGATCTCATTATAACATCCGAATCACTATTAGATCTCATTATAAAATCCGAAGCCATTCCAGTAAAAAATCACGGATAGTTAACTACAGCTGGTTTTTCTCATCATGACTTTTTCTCATCATTTTTTTTTCTATTTTGGCCTTAAGGCTCCAAAAGAAATACAAAAACGAAGAAACTTTTGAACAGGATTGATGTCAATAAACTTCAGTCTGCTATAATACTGAATGGACCCTCATAAATAACTTTTTAACTTTAAAAGTAGGCATGTTCAGTGACTGTCTGATCAAACTTTTTGACCAACGTGCCCTTATAACTCCGATGAGAAATATCATCCCGCCACTTTCTTTCCACTGAAATCCAAAATCCCATGGCAAGAAGGGATAAAGCTTTCAATCGGTGTAAGTGACGGCCAGATAAAAATACATATGAACTTTACAGACAGCTTTGAAATTGATGTAACCAAATTTGTTGAAATGCCAAAAGAAAACATATCCATAATATTCTACATAATTGTGAACCTTCTTGTTTATGGAATTAAATTGGATTCCTAGGGATTGGAAAAATAAACACAACTGAGTACGATATGTGATGTTCAATCTAAATGACCTGAACAATCATTTTGCTAAATCAATGAATTTCCATAAAACACCTCCGACGCTGACAAAGAATTAGAATATATGATGAACGACATATGCAAAGCATCTTGGAAAATTTGTCTCAAAATTATTAGATCAAAAACCAAAGTTATGAGCAGTGCAGAGCCGTCTTGGTAGATGGAAGTCATCGAAAAGGTTGATAGTTATGTTTACCTTGGACACACTATGAAACTTGGTAAAGAAAATCAAGAGGCAGAAATTGAAAGAAGAGGTCTAGCATGGGCCGCCTTTGGTAAATTCTCTTACATCCTCAAGTCTCCGAAGTACGCCAATTGTCTTAAAAAGAAAGTCTTTGACGCTTGCATTCTCCCGATACTGATCATATGTCTCATCTTCGCAAGCAATTTAAATGACTTCTCATCTACTGTTACTTCTTAAATTTGACTTAATCAAATCTTACCAAATAAACATTAGCAATTGAGATCTCAATAAATAGGCAATTCAAGATCACCAAAGAGTCTCATTCTTATAATCATAACAATAGGACCTTGAGGTGAGGTTATCACAAAAATGGCGCTATAATTATTATAATAATTATAAATCTGTTTTATCAATAACACAATTATCACAATACCGAGCATAAAACTTCTGACTTACTTTTAATTATCAACTCAATAACTCATAGTAAACAAATTGTGTTAATTGTGTCATCTGCCAATTGACTCTTGCAAAGTTACAATTATATCCAACGGCTGATAAGGCCATATTTGCTACTATAAATTGATTTCATATATATTTTTATTTTTAAAAAATGTACCAAATTAAATATAGAGAGTTCACATTTCTCGGGCTGGTTAGAAGAAATTGTCTTATGGAAATAAACCCATATAGGTAAATGAAGAAATAATACATTTACTGATCTGGTAGACGTCTAGTGATGCTGGATTACCGGATCTGGGGGGCAAGTCTGGTCCCACCGGCGAAATCAAAACCCTCACGATTACCCATATCATGGATATAATTATTATATGGAGTTCTATAATATCTGTGGCAGAAATACCTACATCAAACATGATATTTCTGTCACAAGAAAATTAATCAGTCAAAACAATCAAGAAAGGGTAATGACTCAAAGGTGTTACTTTCACTTTTGGTATACAACGATAAATAATTCTTCATACTGATATACCCCTAAAGGCTGTTTACCAGACGACAGTTCAATGAACCCTAAGTACCCAAACAATGGGTATATAAACAAAACAACAGGGGGTACTTCATCTCTTTACCTGTCAAACTTCCTAGTGAAATCATCGACCTGCTAAAGTTTTATACGCGAGTGAAAATTGTCATTATTCTAATTTATAAAAACTGTGATAGTGCTAAAATACAAATTTGTAAGTTATCATTTCAATTTGTTATTTCTCATCTCTACTCTGACTTTACCCTGTCTTAAATACTTTTACTTGATTGTGACTTGTTGGAACCTTTTATAATACTAAATAGAGTTCGCACTCTATTTAAGCGAACAGTTTCTGTTCTGGTGACCTCTCTTCCAGCAAGTCATAACAAGGAGTTCATTCTGCATTAATTTCCCTTCCGGAGTCTCAAAACATAGAACCTAACTAAGGATTCTATTGGTATATAGTAAACCCCTCTGGTTACTAATTTTATTGACCTACCAAATTGGTAATAGGCACACACTGGCCTGTAGTTGGCCACACCGCCTTATATCTTTAGATGTCATAGAACTCCATATAATAATTATATCCATGATATGGGTAATCACTGGGGTTTTGATTTCGCCGGTCGGACCAGACTTGCCCCCTTGGTTTTCCAAATAATATGAAACTTATTTTACAAAGTCAAGACAGAAGTTATACATTTTCATCAGATTCTTTTGTTTTTATTTACATTGTTCCTATGTAAAAAAAAATTCGAGTGTAAAATCAATCCGTATGCATTTTGTTTCAGATGAAAATTCCGATCTTAATGGATCTCGAACAGATGTTTGTGAAAATGCTCCTGAATGGTTGGTGGTTGGTGAGAGTGTCCATGTACGTCTCACTAGCAGTACAGGTGTTGTGGCTTATTTAGGACCGGTACATTTTGCTCCAGGACTATGGGTTGGTGTTGAATTAGACACTCCAACAGGTCTGTATATAATGAAAAACTCTTATGTATTTTGTAGCATAAGACTTTTCTTAATTATGTAAACAATGTTTTGAAATGATCCTAAAAATTTACTTGAAAATATTTTTCTTATTTAACCACCAGCGGCCTTACACTCCACTCCAAATCTGATCCCAATACAATCCGATTCACTAACATAGAATAATGTGGTAAGTAGTTATCTTTTAATCGTAATAGTAGATAATTTGAATGTACGCAGGTGACATTCAAATTATCAGGTAAGTTCTAAATGAAATTTTGAAATTGGGATCGGATTCAAGTTTCAATATGTATACCTGCATTTATAATATACAAACTGCATAAATTTCTTGCAGTGTGTTTTCTATATCATTAGAATCATGTTTTTTAACATCTTATTTATGATTACTCTTCAGGTAAAAACGATGGAACAGTTCAGGGTGAGAAATATTTCAGTTGCAAGGCTCGCCACGGTCTATTTGTCCGTCCAGACAAGTTAGCTCAAGACAGGAGGGGAAGAGCCCTGCGACAACAGAGGCCCCCTGCACCAGAGTCCACAATGAAGAGGGCCACTAGTCGGGGTAATTATTTTATTTCATTTCCATTAATTTTCCTATCCATACTTTGCAATGGTGGCAGAGCTGCCCCGATTGATTTTTTTCACCTATAGCACAAGAATTTATGTTTGATTTAGGGAATGTATGATGATGTATGTGTACTTTTTAAAAGGAATTTATTACAAATGAAAAAAATTTACTACTCATTTTTTACAAATGAGTATGTTCGACAATTTCATGACAATCAATATGGTACATTATGGTGTTTTTTTGGAATGAGTATCAAAAAATTCTAGCACACATGTTGTCTCACGAAATCTCTCATAAAATAATGCTTTTTAATATTCATTATTTATAAAAGCGTTTATGTTCACAAAAAATGACAATACAGAGATATCCATAGTGGCTTAATATTATTCTTGAAAGGTAATTTTCAAAATAATTAGTAAACTTTTACATTTTATTTAATTTATTAAGTTTTTCGACGGATAGTTCTTGCTGAAACTCCATTATGACAGAATCAATACACATGTTTAGTATTTAAATACAGATATTGACCAATTTCGGTCTGTCAGAGATGTTCAAAGAGTATTTCTTAACCACTAATGTAGGATGGAACATATTATATGCTGACGACTTGGTTCTCATGAGCGCCGCACAAAAACTGAGTACATGCCGTGTCTCTACTCTGGACAGCCTCAGGTGAGCCAATCACTATCACTCAAAGAATCACCACTTGTGGGAGGCAGACATACGCGAAGGAGACACACAGAAGAGATAGACTTGGCGAATGAGGACGAGGAGGGCCGACCCCACATAATGAGAAAAAATGGCCAGGGTGAAGAAGAAGACTAATGTAGGATGCAAACTCAGAAAGAAAATAGATACATGATGAAAAAGGATATCTAAATCATGTGTGCCAGTTTTATTTCATGGTTTGGCTTTATATACTCATTTTGGTTTCAATTTTCGTTTATAGGTGAAGGTCTCTCGAGTCTTTCTCGCTCAAGAAGTCGAGGGGAAAGCATCAATGCTGTAGGAACGCGTTCCACTACAAGAAATAAATAATTCTCATATGTTTAACATTCCATTGGACTTTTTGATTCTACAATTCAAATATCATCGCTTCTTCTTACAAATTGACGAGGCTTTGAAATATTTTGCAAGAATGTAATATTATATATGTAATATATAGTAAATGATATATTTTGACATGTTTTTAATTTGCATAGACTGTTGGTGTGTTTTATGCATTGTATTGATATAAGGGGAAAGCAATATTTTTATTGAATTGACTCAAGTGTTGTTGAATTTTCAATGTACCAGACCAGATTTAATAGTTTATTTAACTGTTTAGCCTTGTTTGATTCTTATAAATGCAAACAACAATTTCTATGTTAAATTCTGAGTTATATCTACAAACAGCAATTTACAATAAATGATTTGTATTACTGCAAATTCATTACATATATTTATATGTTGTTAATTAATTTATAAAATATTGTTTGCTCAACAATTTTCTTTTTGTCTTGAGTCATCTTGTATATTAGTCAGCTGTATACCTACTTATAGTTTTATGCAGCTATATCATATTGTGATATAAATTATCTTTTTCTAACAACTTGTGCTAAAAGCATTTCAGTGTTTTTTTCCAATTATTTAGAAAATTATTTTAGTGACACTTTTATCCCTTCTACCACTCAGTTTACTCAATGGACAACTATATCTTATAGAAATTTAGACTTGGTCACATAAATTATAAAAAAAAATAAAATATCTGAAATGTCACTAGAACACCATACAAAGGATATTCAATAGAGTTATTTTTAAAATTTCACATTCCCTATTAAGTTCAGTATTTTTTTCATGTATCACTTAGGCATATTTGTGATTTTTTGACATTCCATTTTGAATTCATCACAACAATGTAATCTATTTATTTTTTAGGTTATATATATATATCTGTTTGTATATAATATCGCAACGTTATTCTTATTAAACCTCATATTTGAGATGTTTGATTTTTTAGTATTTATTACTTATTGTTAGTTATTTGTAACTAAGTGTAAATATGATTATCTGGTCCTATAGTTTTTATGTTTTTTTTCCAATTATTGAGATTTGTGTTTTAAGTGTATTTTTGTTTATGTTTAGTAAATTTTGTCGCTTATGTCTGTGATTTGAATTGCATAAAATTAATACATAATATTGTGTGTATATTTATTTTATATTATTTTAATATCTTTTTGAAAACATTTCAGTGTATAGTTTTTATATATACAGAGCACATTTATTGAAATTAATATAAAAAATATTGAATTATTATTTATTTAGTGATTTAGCCAAAACACTATGTGATTTTAATGCCCTTTTTTTTATAAAAAAAATTTAATAAAAAATTATTAAACTTAAAATTTTTAAATATTATTATTTTTTTAACCTTTTATTGCATAATAATAATCAAATATTCACAGATCGGAATGGGACACTTGACTGCGGCCACTTGGGTGCGGGACACTTGGGTGCGGGACACTTGGCTGCGAGACACTTGGCTGCGGGGGACATTTGGCTGCGGGACACTTGGGTGCGACGGACACTTGGGTGCGAGCCCACTTGGTTGCGAGTCCATTTGGTCGCGACGGACACTTGGGTGCGAGCCCACTTGGTCGCGAAATCAAAAATATTTTTTTCTGCTTAGGAATGAAATATTTCGTACTGATTTTTGTAATGCTCTTTATATTTATTTTTATTTAAAGAACCACTTACAGCTAAAAAGTTACTATACATCGTTGTTCCATCAAATAAGGGCAAGCTACTACAAAACTGGGCAGCCAATTACAAGTGCCAGTTGATCACTTAATTTTCCCTTACAGAAGTTATTTTACTATTTTACTGTTATATACATTTTTCATACAAATATGAAATTTGTTTCACATCGATATGGCAAACCATAGATTTTTTTCTTTAAATTTTGACAGTCCTTGAACGCATTTTTAATGAGTGTATTTTTGTTTAATCAAAATTTTATCAGTTTACAAAAAACTCGAATTTCCATAACGTGAGAGCATTTTGAAAATTTCGACAGATGAAATCATAGAGAAGAAATTAACGGATATCTATGGAAAACTAATCAGCTCTAGATCTATCCACTATACACATATGATGTAAATATGAAGTCGATCGGACTTATAGTTTGGGCTGTAGAGAGGATACATTAAAATAATTCCTTACGCCGAACGCCATACGCCATACATACAAACACATCACGACGAAACTCACAGTGTGCACTCTCTACATGATACTCGTTGACAAATTGATGGAAAAAAATTACACTTAAAAATTGTGAAATCATGACTCCACTATTCCATAGTGTGGAGAGTAAAAACTGTTTAGATCACATAAATTAGGGATACGGCGTGATGGTATGTATGAATTGATGTTTAACTAGATAAGTTATCTTTCTAATTCGTTATATTTTTTGTTTTGTCGCCTATACACAATATGTAAGAAGACTTAATAGTTTGATACATCTCTAAACATACATACATACTATCATGCTGTTTTCATATTCCGGGTAGGAAAAAAGGACTAACCTCCATACTATCCTATCTTGATATACATAATAATAATAAACACTTCCTTGCACCATGCGCAAGTGGCGAGTTTATTGCCGTATGGCAATTTCTTCCAACTAACCAGTGTTTCCAGCCCAGAGAAGCAATATTTGCGTGAGAAATGAATTTAAATATATTTCTCCTCTACTGGGAATCGAACCCAGGACGCCCGCACAGAAACCGAACGGCTTACCAACAGTGCCACGGCGGTCAGCATACATACCTACATGTTTTGTGTAGAAAATAAAATATCTTAAAAAAAATCAATAATTTCGATTTATTGGTTTATAGTTTGGTACTTACTTATTCTTCAACTATACATACTATCGCTATCGACAGTTGGATCTCATGTGTTACATGCAACTAGTGTGTATGAAAAATTCTCATATTTTTATAGTGTAAAAAATAATTTGGCTTAATAACCTTGTTTTTACTTTACAATTTCAAACATAAGTAGAAATTGGAAGAAATTGCCACTAGGCAATAAGCCCGCCAGTGTACTAATTATAATTTCAAGAAGATCAAATAAATAAATATATTTTTTTATATTTTTAATGTCTGTATATACCTACTTGTATATCAACTACTTATATGATAAAGAGCATTACAAAAATCAGCACGAAAAACTTCAGCCCTAGGCAGAAAAAAATATTTTTGAATTCGCGACCAAGTGGGCTCACACCCAAGTGTCCGTCGCGACCAAATGGACTCGCAACCAAGTGGGCTCGCACCCAAGTGTCCGTCGCACCCAAGTGTCCCGCAGCCAAATGTCCGCCGCAGCCAAGTGTCTCGCAGCCAAGTGTCCCGCACCCAAGTGTCCCGCAGCCAAGTGGCCACAGCCAAGTGTCCTAGACCGTTCACAGATTACTATTGGTAAATGCTTTTGAGACATTTATATCTTGAAAGTTTATAAATACAATTAACAAACAAGAGATGAGAACTACTGAATGCCAAATTTCATTTATGGATTTGAAATATATCATCGGGCTAGTTGGGCTTGGATTTATCTAAAAATTAAAAATTTTATATGAATGCTTATTTCATGGACATAATCTTTGTGTTTTCCCATTTTAATTTTGTTTGATATTTTATTTTGAATGTTAAAATATTTTTCAAAACGCTGGAAGTACATTTTACATTTAAATTTTGTGAAAGACCAAGTTTGTGTAATAAAAATATTTAAATGAACTCGTCAATATTGGCCATCTGTTTTTATAGTATACTTTGTATATGCCACATAAAATACATGTATTTACACTTTTTTATACAAATATTCTATTTCAATGATTTACCTGACTGAGCTAATAAAAAATATCTTTATATAAGTGGCTGTTGTTACAAACAACAGTTTAGTGTAATTATTTATTCTATCCATTTGGATGAATATTGTCCTTTAGTCTAATGTTAGTGTATTTATTTACAATGTCCATTCAATCCTTCGTCCTCACAATCATTGTATTTATAGTAAGAAGTTCTAGGAGGGAATATATATTTATGTAATCTCTGATTACTAACATTGGGAATTATGTATGCAATGTTGCAGAATGAAATTATTACAATTGTGTACTCAGTGTATATTTGTACCTAATGATAAACATTTTCTGAAATTCCCTTACATCTAAATATTTTTCCATCCAATCTAACAATAATTTTTTCATTCAAGAGTAGTTTTTAATTTTTAGTAAATGATGAAACCACCCAGCGTAACTGGATTACAAATTAGGAAATTTTTCGAAACACTTAAATAAAAGCTAATTAAAATTGATATTATAATTATAGCGTATATAGTAAATATTTTGTCCACTATCCATATGTAGTATCTTTGGTATTCCACGCTGACATTGATTAGTGCACTATTGCTTGTAAGTATTCATTATATCTAATAGAGTGCTTTAACGGGTGATAAGTGGCCAATATTATATTTGCTCCATGATACTAGCTAGGTATTAAGAATCCTCATTTGTCATTTCATGGTGTAGCAATTATTTTATAGTTATTTGTTTTTACACTTTCATTGTCACTAAAATTTAAATAGAGGTTGATTTAACCAATGTGAATAGCAGTGATGTGAATAGATTATATTGTTTATTATTTAGTGTCTTATTCTTATCTAAATGTCTACATAATGTTATTTTCCATCATCTATAATTATAAACATCAAAAGCTTGCCACATAAATTTATATATTATAGGATTAACTAACTATTAATATTAGTAATCAAAATAATAAATGCCAAATGCCCAAAGATTATTCTTGATTTGAACCAAAATAAAACAAATAATTTGGTTGTGGAAATTATTGTATTCATAAATTATTGCTTAAATTCAAATTTATCATATCTGAAACATTATTTTTTGTTAAATATCACAAACTGATAAATTGTGATCATCATAATATACACAATAAAAAAAAAATAGTGGTAACAATCAAGAAAATCTAATTAATTTAAATAAAAATATGGGATTGCAAAATAATTGATTTTGACAATTTATTTATATCTTATATGATATGTAAATTTGTATGTATTAAAATTTAAATTCTTTGTTGAAAACTTTTTCTGAACAAAATTTAGTATGGCTCAAATCGCTCAAATAATATTTGTGTAAAGGTTAGCGTTCACATAAGGCGCAACGTACGGATCGAACACAACGCAACTGATGGATTTTAGTATTCTTTCTATAGGAATTCATATAAATGTGTCCATTGATCGATCGGCATCCATGATCCGATCCATGCGCTGCGCGTACGTGGACACTAAGCTTAATTCTGATAAATGTTTCTTTATGTTAAGATAAATTTAATACCTGCATAACAATAAACCTGCATAAATTCAAAGATGATGAATTTTCCAAATTTAAAATGATAATGAGGAGGCTGGCATTACTTTTATAAAACAATAAAATTTATTTGTGTTTTGAAAGCGTTTCTAACCATCAATTCTATACAGTCAAGTTTATCTTATTGATATATTTTTCAAATCTTATTCACTTTTTTACAGACTTATTTATTTTTTATTGTTTAAAAGTAATTATTGGACATTTTAAACAACTACTGCTTGTTTGTTACCCATAAAGTAAGTTGATTAATTTTTATGTACATACCTAATGTATTTTCAAGCATGTGAATGATTACAATAAATGATTACATATCGTTATGTCTTTTTTAAATTTGTTTAATTTTTTTTAAACCCGTGACTTACAAGTCATAAATTCTGTGATTATGATTATTTCATGCATATTTTAAGCATATATTTAAGTGTCATCATATTACTAAATGAGTAAACAAGCTGTCTTAACAGATTCTTTAAATAATTAAAAATAAAACAAGGAAAGTAATGAAAAAGTATATCTACACTTTCATGTGGTCAGCAAAATCTAAAAAAAAATTATGTAGTTTGTTAATTATTGGGACTTGAACACTCCAACCAAATATTTTGTATTTCCTTTCAAATAGTTGTACAACTATTGTGCTTATACACAATTGTACAATGATGATGACATGGTTGTAGTCAACTTTAACACAAAACATACATAATTAATCACAAGATAGACTTATTAAATTTATAATGTAGAATTCAACATTTTTTCTATTTTTAATACTAACTCATTCCATGATTCAAAACTTGTAAAAACGATTAATGTGATGACAATTTTATATATAAAACAAGAGCTCTTAAATAATAATTAATATACACTTGTAAAAGTAGTGAATATGCACTTTAAATTTAATTAAATTTATGTCCTCTCTAAGGTGTCTGTAAATGTTTTTTCTTGTGAATAATATTGTTATAATAATTTTATGGAAATAATAAGTACATACATAGATCATTTGATTTTTGTTGGTATAATTATTATTGATAAGAAGTTGGCAAAAGCTGATGGTGTCATCGAGGCCTACCTTCTCATTGTCCTATGTGACACAATGTGTTGTTTCTAGAGGGACCGTGAAAATATTATTATTGAAACATAAATGTTATTGAATTATTGGGTAAATTTTTCATGATGCAGCTGTTTGTTATATTTTATAATATAATAGAGTGTACAATTACACTATGTCCCTACACTTATCTCTATGTTAGATAAATTCTTGTAAATAATTTAGCAATAAGTGAAATAATATTAATTGTATGTTTGAAATGTAGGGAAATTATACAGATACTCCTAATTAATTAAAAACAAAATGCTTTATCATTATCTTTCAATGCGGCTGATATCTTAAAATATTTGGATTCTCCAAAATTGCCAGTTGACGGATAATATTATTATATTGTTGATGAAGAAATACGGTTACTTGAAAGTTTGTATCATCACAAGAAAATAAATTTTGATATGAATAATTGTTTCTTTTCATGAAATGTATTGTCATTTCTGAATTGAAATTATCTGTGCACAAAATTATTTGGTTGTTTAAATAATTTGATAATGTGGCAATAAAAAGAAATCTATAGCAACAAATAAATGCAATATTGTTTAGTAAGAAGACAACTAATACAATAAATATATATCATTTTTAAATAAAGAGAATAAAGTTTATATATTATGTAAATATTATTCAAATATTCAGAAAGAAAAATTTTTAAGATCTTGGTTAATTTTTTTTATTCATTTGTTCTGTGCAAGTGATGAGATTATTACAACTAATGAACTGTATTTTTAGCCTAGATGAGCAATATTGTGTACCAACAAATTTCTCTCGTTCTGGGAATTAAATGACATCTCAGAGTCAAAATTGAACACTGAGTCAAATGTCTTACAACTTGCACAGTGGAAAAGTTTTGTTTTATTATGTAGTCTCACATTTACTTATTGTCATATTGACAAATGTCACATCATGTAATTTTTAGTACCTATAATTATTAAACTTTATAGAAATTGGGATAGTTGCAAAATTATTTTATTTAAAATCTATTTTATAAGCTGTTTAATTACATTGCTTTTTGATAGTTCACACACACATATTATTTAATATATTACACATTTATATACATAGTTGACTTGATATATAATTATTGTATTAGTTTTTTATTCATTAGTTTGCTCAATATTGATGGTAATATATCACTTTACAATAAATATCTCAAAATTGATTTTGCATAGTATTTTTTAATGGTATTGTCATGCATTTTATTTGTGTATAAAATATATGCATGTGGTTGTATTACATTTCACATTAATATTTTTTTCAATGTTTCGTTATTTTTGTCAGTCCTTTTAGCGTGGCTGGTCCTGCCGAAAAGGTTTGTGATTGTTGTTTTTTTAGATTCTATTTATCAACTTTGTTATTTCATTTATGTTGATGTGTATATTTTGTTTATATATTTTTTAGCCTTTTATCTGTATGTACAATAATGCTGCAAAATAAATGAAAGAACTTTCAATGTATAGCAAATTTGTGTTTTTTTCTTCCTTTAAATCTTTTTTTGTATCAATCTTAGAATACTGCTATTATTTAAACAGCGTTTCGTTCCCAAGATACAATGTACTAGAAACGAAAAAAAAGTTTATGAGAGCATACTATATAGTAATGTCGGCCTTCATGGCTCAGTTAGTTAGGTATCTGACTGCTGATCCAAGGGTCCCGGGTTCGATTCCCGGTGGAGACACAGTTTTTAATTGCGTTTTCAGGCTGGATCTGTGAGACGATAAATATTGTAAATCTCCAGAATGTGGCAACTTGTTATTGGGTGCGTGTTAAATAGTTATTTGACATAGCACCTGTTAGTTGCCCGAGAAGCTACATTAAATAAATAAATAAAATAAAATGATGTGAACACTTTATCTTGAAAGCGAAGCCGTTTTATTGGCCGGCTCGTGTCAATATATGTATGACTCTGCTGATAGACATTGTTCGTATAGTACTACTCGTTATGACTGTTAATAATTTTGCAAGCTGTTAAAAAATTCCCTATTTGAGGAACGCATCACGCAGACGGCCAAATGATTACTGAATGCTCGTAGCAAAATGTTGACCAAATTAACCAACATAAAGCAGTCGCGTTTACTGCAGGCTAAAGATTATTCTATACTATTATTATTCTATGCCCACACCATAAATATTTTATCTACCTATAACTATTATGCATAGAATATTTGGGCATTAATAAAATAAAATAAATCAAACCTAACCTTACCTTTGTTGTGGAGTATAGCCTTCAGAATTTCCCAAAGATCTCACCATTTCATTTAACATCATTATTTTAATATGCTCATAATAATTTGATTGTTAAGACCAGTATAATAAGGCTTGAATAGTGTCTAACATTAAACTTGTTTCAATATGTTACTAAGAAAGTTATCATTAACAGTATGAAAATGAACAATGTGAGACGGTTTGGCTACATGAGGAAAAATAAACGCTAAGAAAAATTATAAATTTCAAAGAAATAGAATGAGAGAATAAAGATGCCCTTGTGAATGATTCATATAAAAGGAGGCCGATAGAAGTCAGAACAACATTTTTCATTGTGATTATTGTATTTTATTTTGCAACAAAATTTAATGCAAAATAATATATTCACAAATATCTTATTATTTACTTTGTGATACATTTTAATAAAATTCTAACTATATTTTTTGTAACTTTGTATAAAATACATTATTAGACCAAGAGCCAACGTCAACCTAATTTACGCCATAGTATTTGAGTAAAAGGATATCACAATAGGTAACAATGATTAGATAATATGAATCCTGAGTAGTGCTGGCCTTCAAAGTGTTGAAAATTGCTTTTTTGATATGTCAGTTATAGTATAAAGTGTATTTTTTTATATTAACTACGGAATATTATTAGAAATCAAGTCTTCCATTGACCGACACTCTGGTTGGTGTAAAGCCCCCGACTCACCTTAAAAAAGGCATAATATTTTATTAAACTTTAAAGTTGTCTGTTGGGGGGTTCCAAACATCCAAAGTGTCTCAATGGAAGGTGTTATTTCTAATAGTCTTCCATAGTAAGTATAGAAAAATAATACTTCATACTATAACTGTTCCTGTTTTTAACGTATAACAACACCAAATTTAATAATTCCAACTTAACCACGATACATTGGCCAAACAGGCCGCCCTCCAGGGTAATCTTCCGAACAATTTCGTTGTTCCTGAGTGTGATCTGCTGAGTGTTTTAGAACGTGACAGGGTGAAAGACTGGTGTTCGCATTGGCAAAATAGCCCCAAAGGTTACCATTATAAAAAAGTGCAGAGTTCCATCCCCTCGCGTCCTTGGTTCCACCGAAAGAGGTTATCTAGGCATCACATTGTTTATATTTCTAGACTGCGCTTTGGTCATATGCGATTGGATAGCCATCTGTTCCGTCTCGGATTGGTGGAGTCCCCGTTCTGCGAATGTGGATGGGATGAGGAAACTCCGGATCACGTTCTGTTTGGTTGTCCAATCAGGGATGCGCTAGACATTTATTTTAGGTTTGAGAATGTCCAATACCCTGTTTCCACAGCTTACCTTCTTGGGCTGAACTCTCCTCAAGTTCATGGTTTAATATTTAAATCGATTATAAAAGATCTGACTATTATTTAATTCTTTTTTTTTTATTGACTTAATCTTTGTTAACTAATGTTTTTGATTAATAACGGCTGCAACATCCTTTTATGGGTGAAAAGCCTTAAGAGAAAAAAAAAAAAAACAAACACGAAGTGCACTTTTAAATGAAACGCACTTTAAATGTTTTTTTGTAGATTTAAGATTTAATGTAATCAACTTTTAAGTTTAACGTTTCATTAAGAAAGTGGAAGTTCATAATGAAATTATAACAAGTATAATGACACAGTTTTAATCCACGTTATGAGTTATCACCTGTGTGCTTTCGATGGAACTTCAACACCATCAACCTGAATTGTCGCCTATGAGGATGATGGTGTAACCATCGAAAGCGCTCAGGCTTATTATAATGTGGATTAAAACTGTCATTATACTTGTTTTAAATGATTGTTCAAATGTAAATAATAAGTATAAACTATGTGACAAACGCCTGCCTGTACGCCTGTCATTGGAGACATGTGTTTGTACCATGAGTGTATTCCAATCATGATTCCAATGTTCTGTTTGTGTCTTCAATAAATAAATAGTTAAATTATTGACAAAACAATATACCTAAATTGTACAGTTTTAGGCAAATAACGGGAAATCACTTGTGCTGCAAAATTCTCAAGTTATTTGCCGGAAACTATTACGCATTGTCCTTTTGGGGATGCGTATTTTATAAAAAAATAATCTATTCATGTCTGTATTTATAAATCCTCCTGAATTTACTATATGTATAGCTTAAGTGCAATATAATAACAAAACTACATGAAAACTACGGAGTTTTATTATATATTCGAAATTTTCAATAGGTAACTACATAATATTAGGTCCTTACATATGAAATTGGCGTTTTGTATGGGAGGAACATAAAGTCGATTTTTTTTAAATATAATATATTTATTTAATCAAACTATGTACCATTGCTATCTATGCTCTTTTGCCATATCATAGGTATTTCATCGATCTCTTTACTAAAAAAAACCATTCGGACGGGAATCAATAAAATCTTTGAAGGCGGTTTGGACTGCCCCATCGGAGTTTAATTTTTTCCCTTGCAAAAATTTATCCAAATTTCGTAAAAAATGGTAATCTGTTGGGGCAACGTCCGGAGAGTACGGTGGATGTCTTAGACATTCCAATTGAAGCTCCTCTAATTTGGTAGCCGTCTGTTGTGCAGTGTGTAGTTTAGCGTTATCATGAAGCAGCAGTGGCCTAGAGCGATTGACCAGCCTCAGTTGTTTAGCAGCTAGCTTTTCCATCATGGTTTGCAGTTGCTGACAATAGACATCTCCCGTAATCGTCTGGCCAGATTTAAGAAAGCTGTAGTGAACGACACCAGCACTAGTCCACTAAACGCTCACAAGTAACTTTTTTGGAGTCAATTTTCGCTTGGGGTATGGTTTGGCTGGTTCAGCCATTTCGATGAGCGCTATCGTTTATCGTACAGGATCCACTTTTCATCACAGGTAATGATTCGATTTAAAATCCCTTCATTATTGTGCCGGTTGAGTAATGCAACGCAGCAGTCAACGCGCGTTTGTTGATTTGCTTCACTCAATTTGTGAGGTACCCACCTTTCAAGCTTTTTCACCTTCTCAATTTGCTTCAAGTGGATTAAAACAGTTTTATCACTAACACCGCAGCCTGCAGCTAACTCGGACGTGGTTTGCGATGGATCCGCTTCCACAATAGCCTTCAATTCTTCATTATCAACTTTGGTATCCGGCCGTCCACGGGGCTTGTTCTGCAGGTCGAAATTTCCAGAACGAAAACGTTGGAACCAAAAACGCACTGTGTTTTCTTTTGCGGCACCGTCGCCATACACATCATTAATCCTTAGAGCCATTTCTGCAGCACTGGTGCCACGGTGGAACTCATATTCGTAAATAACGCGATATTTCAAGTTTTCCATTTTATAAACTGAGTGACGTAAAGGTAGGCGCGCATGGAAGCTAATTTCATCGGCCGATTAATTATCGGTGAGTTACAACATACGAATTACATGTAAGAGCGCGCATGAAAGCTAACAGAATCGGCCGATTTTAAAATCTGTGACGTGACACAAAAAAATCGGCCGATCGAGATCGGCCGATTTTTTGTAACCAATCTTGTTGTATGAAAGGGCGCGCATGGTGCATGCTCACCGATAATTTAATCGTCCGAGCGCAGTAGATCGAGAAGTACGTTGTCAGTGCTGCCAAACGAAATGTCAGATGAAATAAATTTTGATTCGGAAAAATTAATAATATTAGTTGAAGCACGTCCTTCATTATATGATAAAAAATTATAGTAACCGCCAAATTAAGCAAAAATTATGGTTGGAGATAAGCGAAATATTAATAACTGGCTGGGAATAGCTAAATCATAATAAAAGAACTGAATTGGGTAAGTTATTACTTAATTGAATAATAGTTACATAGGTAATTTAATAAATATTCCTCTTAATGAATAAAAACTTAACTGTGTTTCAAGTGTTTTTTTTTTACAATTTATAATTATGAACTTCAACTGTGTCAACGAAAAAACCTTAAAAAAAAGTTTTATATTATATATACTTGGTTCACTATTGCGTCTGTACATTTGTTCTGTCACACAATAGTTCTTTTCAGTTTCCCGCATAATGTTTGTATTTTCCCGCTTGTACGCGCGCGGAGCCCAACATAATGATTTCTAGGTTATGTTTGGTAAATTATGATCTGTCAATTTATTTATCGTTTCCCGTGCAATACATACCTTTTACCGCACAATACAAAGGTACCGCAGTTTTCGGTTTCCCGCGCAATGTTTTTCTTTTTCCCGCTTGTTGTACAGGCGCATGGAGCCCAAGTTAATGATTTTTTGATTAAGTTCGGTAAATTATGATCTGTCAATTATTTCTAATCATATGAATGTTGACCGCTGTGTTATTTCCAATCGTACGATTCTAGAAGCTTCCATGCGCGTTAGAACCGATCGGCCGATTTATTATCGGCCGATAAATTAATCGGCCGATAATAATCGGCCGATTAATTTAAGCTTCCATGCGCGCCTTACCTAAAGGTAAAAAACAATTGAGAAAAAAACAAATGAAGCATAATTTTCGAAACACAAATATATGAGTAAATAGCTGTATAAATTTGAATTTCGAATTCCTAACCCAAGAGAAGATATTTGAGATCAAAGTTGCCAGTACGGCAAAACGCCAATTTCATATGTAAGGACCTAATATTTCTGGGGGTATGATAATGTAATATTATATTGTACTGATAGTATGTTTTTCATCGAGATTTTGATGCTGAGATAAACTATTTCAAACTCCCATCGGAATACTTTTGAACTAATATTTTTGTTTTGAAAGTTTTCTATTAAAGATAGATTTCGTTATATTTATCTCTATATTTTACAGGGTATGAAAATGTTTTTTTTAATTATTTTCTGTAATATTAGTACATGGAGTATGATAAAAATATACCCTACCTAAAATATTAAATATCCTCCTTAAAACACAACTAAATTGAAAAAAGTATGACTAAAGCAATAAACAAATACGTAATACCAGTACTAACATATACATTTGGAATAATTAAATGGACTAATACGGATCTTATTAAACTCAGAACAATATCATCAAAACAGAATTCACCACGAATATTCAGCAATAGAAAGATTCACACTGCCAAGAGAGGAAGGAGGAAGAGAACTCATAGATATCAAAAATCTACACCATACACAAATAAATAACTTAAGACACAAACGAAATAGCCCAATTCATAACGAAATCATAAACATAGATCACACATACACACTTACACTTAACGACAACGAACGCAATCTAGAAATAACAACACAAGACGCAAAAATTGAAACATGAAAAAATAAAACATTACATGGAATACACCCAACTCATCTACATCAACAACATATTGATAAAATCATAAGTAATAATTGGCTCAAACACTCAGACCTCTACACAGAAACAGAAGGATTTATAATAGCTAGACAAAAATTTATAATAGCTATTCAAAAAAATTTATAATAGCTATTCAAGACAAAATAATCAAAACAAAAAACTACGCGAAACATATTATAAAAGAA
Source organism: Molanna angustata (assembly GCA_963576475.1). NCBI lineage: Eukaryota > Metazoa > Arthropoda > Insecta > Trichoptera > Molannidae > Molanna > Molanna angustata. The sequence goes on along the minus strand of OY754967.1, from coordinate 18,843,394 downwards.
ACAATTGAACACATAACAGGCGGCTGCTCAACTCTTTCACCGACGGAATATACAATAAGACACGATAACATCTGCAAATACATATATTTGGAACTAGCCCACAAACATAAACTTATCGAAACACACCCCAAGTGGTATCATACACACCCCCAGCGGTAACAGAAAATGATAACTACAAATTATATTGGAATAGAATCACAGACAGAATAAACCTACAAAACCGACCAGACATTACATTAATCGATAAATTACACATATCTATTAGATACAGCAAATATACAAAAGAAACATTTGGAAAAAATAGATAAATAAATACCGTTAGCAGAACAGATAATTTCACAATGGAGACAAGAAAAAGTAACTATAGTCCCAATAATAATAGGTATCGTCTACAGGCATCATACCAAAAACACTCCAAAAAACGAGTGGGTTGTGGCCAACACTAAACTCTCCACACCATAGTAAGCATTCATTCTTCTTGAAATGTTGACAATCTCTAAATGCATTTTTATGAAGTACATTTCAATTAGATTCTTAAACAAATATAAGATTCCCAGAGGACAAAAATTTTCACAATACACCATACACACAAAAACATTGTCACGAAACTCATAGTATGTATTTTCTATATGATACCTGTTGAGAAATTTTAAGTAAAATTGCATTACTAGCAAGATGAGCATGTATGAGACAGTGTATCAATGTTGATGAGGCGATGTATGTCTCAAGATAGAAGAATGCGGTGTTCGGTTCTCACTGTCTACCCTTTGAGGAAGATAGAAGTGGAGAGTAAAAAATACACTTGTCTATAGAGACACATACAATATCAATATGAAGTTGATCACTCAATTTTCCCTTACAGAAGCTATTTTACTTCTGTTATATATGTACATTCTTCATACAAATATGAAATTTATTTCACATTGATATGGCAAACCATTGATTTTTTTCTTTAAATTTTGACAATCATTGAATGCATTTTTGATGTATATGTGAGTGTATTTTTGTTGTATCAAACAGTATACAAAAAACTCGATTTTCCACACCTTGAGTGTATTTTGAAACATTGGACAGATGAAATCATAGAGAAGAAATTAATGGATATCTATGGAAAACTAATCAACTCTTAAGTTAATGGACTATACATATACGATATCAATATGAAGTCAATCGGACTTGGGCTCTAGAGAGACACAAAAAAAAACAACGTAAATGATGAAATCATAGAGAAGAAATTAAAAGTTGTCTATGGAAAACTAATCAGCTCTAGGTCTATGCACTTAATTATATTATCTGTGATGCACTTTACGCATATGATGAAAATATGAAGTCGATCGGACTTATAGTTTGGGCTGTAAAGAGGACACAAAAAGGATAATTCCGTACGCGGAACGCCGTACGCCATACATGCTAACACATCACGACGAAACTCACAGTGTACACTCTCTACATGATACCCGTTGAGAAATTGATGTAAAAAAATACGCTTAAAAATTGTAAAATCATGACTTTATACTAAAGTTACCCCCATACGTCATCAGCAATATACAAAAAACTACAATTATCAACATGTACAATAGTCAGAAAATTTCGACAGGTACCAATTTAAACAACTACACACAACCACACAGACACACAAACACATAGCCTCACAACTTGAGTATGCTCCGTTGTGAAGGAAATTACCCGATCATAACCGAGATCAACATGTTTGCAATAATAATAATAAACACTTCCTAGCACCCCACGCAAGTGGCGAGTTTATTGCCATATGGCAATTTCTTCCAACTAACCAGTGTTTCCTACCCAGAAAAGCAATATTTTATTTATTTAATATTAATCCTCGGGTAACTAACAGGTATTATGTCAAATATTAATTTAACACACACCCAATAACAAGTTGCCACATTATGGAGATTTACGATATTAATTTTCTTACTGATCCATACTGAAAACACATTAAAAACTGTGTGTCCACCGGGAATCGACCCCGGGACCCTGGGATCAACACTCAGATACTCAACCAACTGAATCACGAAGGCGGACAATATAATATTTGCGTGAGATAAATTCTTCCTCTGCTTGGAATTGAATCCAGGACGCCCGCACAAAGACCAAAAGGCTTACCAACTTTGCCACAATTTTTCTTCTTAGTATGATTCTATTTTCAAATCATTTTCATAAACCATTGCAAAAATGATTAATAATAGGTACTTGGTACCTACCTACCCCGAAGTTCTACATTCTAATTTTGATTCATAACTTAATTTGATGACGATATTATTTTTAGGTACTGCCTCCCTGACCAGCCAGCTGGTTAAAAATTATTTGACCAATACCAATTTAGTTATTTTATTTTAATATTTTAGTTACTTTTTTTCATATATAATCCAATTGGCTCACGCCAGTCGCAATTATAACTACAAACAAACCCAACCAACCTATTTTTACCAAACTTTTGTAGGTTAGGTTTGAAAAATCGGTTACATCCTAGGACCTAGGCTATCCTGGCTGGTCAGGGAGGCAGTACCTTATTTTTATATATTTAAATTTATAAATTTTAGAGTTCTCTCAAATTTTTCAACGGGTTGCATTTGCACATGTCATGTTTTATATTAAGTGATTATTCTAACAATGTGATTAAAAAAATATATAAAATCTAACTTTTGGTATTCTCATATACCTCATATTTCTTCATTTCATATTAAAATTTAAGCAATATTGAATTACTTCATTACCATACCTTAATTTAATTAAATGCCTAGATTATTTCTTTATAAATAAGATAATCCTCTGAGTAGGTATCTACATATTTAAGAGTTCTGTTTATCTGAAACCATTAATATTAGTTACACCAAGAGACATCATGTTCATCCTAAGGTAGGCATGTTGTTTCGCCTTTTACGTTTGGTTTGTGGCGTGACCGCGTGGGGTAAATCTTAGATACTGCGTAAAGGATTATTTTACACTTACCCATTTCAAATGCACATTGTAATAGAGTTCTTATCCTTAGTGCATATATGAAATAAACACGATATTCAGATCTATAACGAACATAAACTTTCCTTTATTGGTTTGTTTGTACTGAAAATATTTTATATATTTTTTAAATAAATGAATATTATGTCCTTGTAACTAGTTCGTATACATCCCTCATACGCATAGTGAACGAAATCGTTCGTGGCAGGATTCGAACTCGCAACCACTGGATTACTTGCCAAGCGCGCTAACAGCACTGTCACCACCCATTTAGAAAAAAAAATTACGTAATTCTGGCAGTCGTTAGTTCTTACTTTATTATGAAGGTGTATCATGTTTCCGTGTCGTTATTCACGTGTATTTTCCGATGTCAAAAGCAGTTACAATATTTTTAGACTAATTCGCGTTATTTATTGGTAAATGCACAGGAGTTTTTCAAATATAATTTTCTAACGTCCGTCGACGAGTCCCTCTGCTTCCATAGTACAATAACTACTTATACAGTACATAGTGCACTTGCTAGAACACAAAGCTCATTTGAGTAACAATATTGTGTTCTTCAATCAATTTTCAAACTGCGACGTGTTTACACTAAAGAAAATCTCGAATATTATGAAAGAACGAGGATGTACTGTTGTGTGACTTCTAGGTGACTCTGTAGTGTCGATATTGTAAGTAGGTTTACCAAAAAGTCACAATCTATTTACTATATACTTATATTTTTAAATATTTAGGATATAAGGCTTGAATTATCTGGCAATCTTCAAACTTGTATGATTTTTGAATACGAACGAAGAAATCAATATGCCGTTGTAGCAAAAAATAAATAATAAAAACTCTGTTTTTGATTGTTTTTGTTTTTAATTATTGGGTCGATAACTATTTCAACATACGAAGACATTATTGATATTAAGAAGGTTCAATGTTACTTTAAAATCTACAAAATAATAAATGATTTCATACACTCAACAAATTTTCAGTCAGAAATACAATAAGTCAGCTAAAAAATGAATGCTTACTTTAGATTTCTATTTTTTTTATCAAAAACAACGATTTGAAAAAATCATTTGTAGTCAGATTTATCAATAAAGAATATTTTGTTCCCATGACCCATGACAACTCTGCTGCAGTTAGTATCAATTCTTTGTTTTGTTAATTTATTCACCTTGTAAGATTTTTTTCAGCTATCTACATATGTACCTACTGTGAAACAAGAGGAAACTTATTAGAATAGATCAAGTAGGTAATGAAATGTATTATTAGATCGATATTTACGACTTAATCAAATGCATTGATCACAAATCGAAAAAGTAAACAAGGTGTATCTTTCGCCCTGGAACAAGGACAGATGTGTAGACGCATAATTCTACTGACCAGGCGCCGCGACGCACCCACGCGACACAAACCAACTCCCCCTCAATATAAAATACTGACTTGCTCTACAATCCCCCTTTTTATGCAATAGTGTAATATCTAAAACAATCCTTTGTCATCATATCAGTTCTTCGGTACAAGACAGAGACGAGTGGAAGCAAATATAAGATGCCTGGCACTGTAGAGAAAAGGGCTGAAGAAGAAAATATATCAATAATTGTGAACCTTACGCAGTCCCTTTCCATTCCTTGATTCTATAACTCATTGGACATGATCGTTCTATTTTTTTATAGATCTGTACGTCCTTATCATTTCGCCTTTGTGATCATAATAATTTAATGGAGAAACCTACGTTTGAAACACAATGTTTTTACGAAAATCACGAAGAAAACCGGAAGAAAATTGTGACTGAACGTTTGTGTTTTTCAGTTAGTACATGATTTATTTTACAGAAGGTAATAATGTAAATCTTTGGTTATGTCAGAAAGTCTATTAAACCAGCTTCTTGCCGTTTTACCTTCAGGAACACTTCGATATTGTCTTAAGGTCATCACATTACTCCCACAGATTCTATGAATAAAGATAGGTACCTACTTACTTGTTTCAGAATGTTATTCATATGCGTTATAAAACTTTATTTATATTTCAAAAGCTCCAGATGTTAAGAACATATGCTATGAATTCTGGATGCCGATTCTAAGCCTAGGATGAGATAATATTACCTACGAAGTTTAAATACCTATATCTAGATATGTAGGTGGAGGCAGAACGGTTAGCGCGATGTCGAATCATGCCACGTCCGATTTCGTTCATAATTTTTCACGTTAGCACAAGCATTTAGGTACGCGTAGTGTAGAAATTAAAATATATTATATATTTATTTTAATTAAAAAAATACATACCTTCATATTATATAATACAAAAGTCACCCATGTCAAACAACAATATCATAAGCTCGAAGCCCTGGGAGAGCCTTGTCTCAATCCAAAAGTCTCTTACATTCTGCATTCTGTCTTTCCTGTAGTTTTCCACGTATGATTTTAGTTTGTGATTCATATTGTTTTTTTCAAATATATATAAAATGTAATATGGGAGCATCAACGAATGACAGAGACCTGATAAATTATGAATTGTTCGAGTAGTCATCACCTTTTATAAATCAGCGCTGCCGTAGATTTCATTTTGTGCGAGCTGCAGTTTATATTATAGCTCTATTAAGACAGGACCCTCAGAAAGGTAAAAGTTAAAATAGTAGTCGACTAAGATGATCTGTAACTTCGGAAAAGTACAAAATGTTAACAAGAACAAAACAAATATAAATAATAAAATTATCAGGCAGAGTAGTTAGCTATCTACTTAATATAAACTAATCACTAGATATTATATCCCGAAAACGTAATGATCAAAATTAACTTATTATAAAATTTTCTCTGTGCCATCGATTCAAATGCATTTTTTTAATATTTTGATTATAAATTGGGAATAATGAATTAATTATTAATGAATTGGTTATTAATTAATTCATTATTACCAATTTATAATCAAAATATTTATAAATAATTGCAATAGAATTATAAATAAAGATGAATTAATTATTAATTAATAATGATGACAGATATATTAATTTCATTCTAGTCTTTCTCACATTAAAATATAAATTATTTTATATATTTATTGCTTAGAATATTATATTTATTTTATATCGAGACGATTAGAACGATAAAATGAGTATATTTGTTTATTTTAATAACAATTAAAAAGGTAATACATATTATCTTATATGTGATTTATTGTAATATGCTGTGTTATGCGTGAGAATTAATTTGTCGTAGAATTTTATATTGGAAGTTGTAATATTATTTTCATCAGAAGTAATATGATTCAAAAGACTAAAAATTGCTATTTATACATTTCGCGTTTTTTATACTTATGTGAATATTTTATGACACTCTTATGTAATGTTTTTATGGCATAATTAATTCAATCTTCATTTTTATTAAATTTATAAGATGTCTCTTTTCTATACGAGGTAGGGTGTGGTATACTTTACATATTACAACATGGAATCAACTCAGATCTATTCTGGAGAAGTATGTTCGCAGTAAAGAGCAAGCTATAAATTTAAACAATTGCAATAAATTTCTTCGTACATACCTAGTTACTTAAACTGATCGCATATTATCTCATTTAAGTAGGTATATTACCAATGACAGGATAATCAAAAAATAAAAAATAAATCTCATGTTAGATGTATTTTTCCATGCAGTCATGAAAGGTACATATTATAGATAAACAGCGTGTGTATAAAAAAATGTAGGTAGGTAATCTTACAACCTGGGGGGCAAGTCTGGTTCAATCGGCGAAATCAATACCCTCGTGATTACCAATATCATGGATATAATTATTATATGGAGTTCTACAATATCTTTAGATGTCATAGAACTCCATACGATAATTATATCCATGATATGGGTAATCACTGGGGATTTGATTTCGCTGGTCGAACCAGACTTGCCCCCCTGGTCAAATTTACATATAAAGTTAAACAAAGATAAACTTGCACTAAAATTATTCTAAGATCCGCATATCAATTCATTAAGTATTGTTGACGTAACACTCTTATAAGCAAAAAGAAATTGTCCATAAGAAACTTTGATACTTGCGCGGAAGTTTCAGAAATTATAGCAGCTTCTTCGAATCAAACAAAATTTATTGTATTGAAAAATAAAGTGTACGAAAACTACAAACAACAACTAATTAATAAAACATTAGAGAATTGATTGCGACCAAAAGAAATAATAAAAGAAGAGGAAAACTAAGGGAAATATCAAAAAACAAAGGAGAGGGAAAGAAAATGGAAATTAGAGGGAAAAAAATCAAGTAAGTAGACATCATTTTATTTTGAATAGGTAAGTGGTACATATACCTATAGATTATGTCAATTAATTGACGTCTCATGAGATGAACTTAAACATTGACCTTCAACCATGAATCAAAATAGTGACATACCTGTCTCTGCCTCTTGTCAAACCTGCATTGAGTAGGTACATATGTACCTACTTATATGCCTAGACATTGTATGACCATTGGTCATGTGGTCATATCCGGCCAATCTATAAAGGAATTTATTTAAAGCAATATTTTCCTACCGTGGGTGTTTACCGACGTATTAAACAGGGGCGTTTTATAAACGGTTATATGCCTGTCATTTGCATCTAAATAAAAATTTTGTAAATATGAAGATTCGATTGTTTTGTCACATAAATTTAATTTAAAATTTCTACAACTACTCCACAATTTGCCGGAAAACAACTATTTAAAATAGACCTATAAATTAAATTGACTATGTAAATCATAAAGACCACAAAGGATCAAAACAATCAAATCAAACCTAATTCAATAATATTAACTGTCCCGTACGACAGATATGAGAATATTAAGAATAAGGTAATACAATAATCTTTCAGAGGGCATATAAACCCAAAGATCCCATTTGAATTCAATTTCTCTATTTGATTAAAAAAATACCATAATTATTTTCAACATTTCTCTAGGAAATGTTCGTCACTTAATTTTAAAATTTAGCTAAAATTCCCCTGAGAATATTATATCCATATTTCAGCGCTTAAAAAAATAAGTACCTACTTCTATACAACTAGGTACATGTCGAATAAATCTTTTATGTGCAAAGAGTGCATAAAATCAAAGTGAAGTCAGGTTTGTTCTTGAAATTTTAATCACGTATAAACCCTTTTTAACGCGATATAACCTTTACCAACACGTTACTTATTTGTAGTGTATTAGGCGGTTTTAATAATGTTTTCAGTCATTAGATTTAATTTTTTTATGGCCTATTAATTACTGCTAAATAATATGACGAAATATGAATCAATAATTAAATTGACAAAATAAAATTATAATACACTAATTATAAAATTATAACACACTGAATATATACAGATGGAGAATATGTCCTTTATCGATAATTACGTCTAAAGAACCTTTTATAATTTGAATTACAAAATTGAATAAATGTTGTATTTTATATGCAGATAAAATAAATTTTTTAAATAAAATTGATAGTTATTCGAATATAGTCATTATTATTTCAATTCAAGTGGTATATAAATATATTTTGTAACTTAATCCCTCCTATAAGATGTCAGTTATTCCTTCAATAAGGCACCTGTTATTTTCTTTATTTAATTTAAAAGCAACTCATTATTTTGAGCTGCAGTTATTTACATTCATGGAAATATATGAAATCTTTAATTTTGTTTAGTTCTAATTTTGCTATTTATTTCATTGTATTTAATAAAAATAAATAAGTTATTTTCATATGCTTTTTATCCAAGAATGTTCATATAATTCTAAAACAATACCTACTTATTACATTCTTTTAATTAATTTCACATGTCTGTCCGAACTGGAATTTTTAAATCGATATTTAACTAACTTCTCGACCGTTGGAGGTCTGAAACTTTCAGAATTTAAGTACTCCCGATGAAGATGCATGTTTTCAACTTGATTCATTTTATATTTTAAGAAAATTGTTCAATTTTTTACTTCATACAAACTTCACACATCTGTCAACTTATTGCATAAAATCAGGAGGATTTTTATGAATTTCTTTTGACAGTAATATTTCAATCTGGGGGGCAAGCCTGTGGCCAAGTCTGGTCAAGCGGCGAAATCAAAACCCTCATGATTACCCATATCATGGATATAATTATCTTGTATAATATCTGATTTTATTATAGAACTCCATATGATAATTATATCCATGATATGGGTAGGTAATCATGCGGGTTTTTAATTCATTGTTGGACAGGACTTGCCCCCCAGGTTAATCGGCGGAATCAAAACTATCCATGTTTACCCATATCATGGATATAATTATCATATGGAAACTTTAAAAGTTATCTTCACCGATTTAACATTGCCTCCTCTGCCTCATGTCATTTCTGTCAATACCCGGACCAAACTTCGGAACATATCCTTTGGGAATGTTGCCACCCAATGGTGTCCTCATATAGATCGGAGCTCCTCGTTGCTGTCCGTGGGCCTCTTCAAGGTCCCATTGGTCATGCGGATTTTGTGATCTCGAAGAAAAATTATAAAGCTTTTAAGGTTTTCTGTCATAGATATGGTGCCTTACTTTTAGAAGATTCCCGTTAAATTAATTATTTCCAGAGATCTTGGTCACTTCTCTGATGGTCTGCATGTAGGGGGATCTGAGGTCATAGACAGTCCACGGGTGTGAATTTTCTGTTCGCACTCGTTGATTGTTTCTTTTTGCACTATGGTGCCGAGATTGCTAATCTAGAGGGCTCCATGAGCTACTTTTCGTGCTATGCATTTTTTTTTTGTCGTTCACTTAGCGTTCTGTGAAGGGGCCGATTACAGTCCCCATAGGCAGAGCGGGTGGTGGTGGGAGTAGCGAAAATTATCATATGGAGTTCTATAACATCTTAAGATACATATTATATAACTCCATAAGATAATTATATCCATGATATGGGTAAACATGGATGATTTTGTTTCCGCCGTCTGACAGGTCTTACCCCCTGAAGAGAACTTTTAAAGAGGTATCCTCAATTTTTTTTAAGGTCCCAAACACAGAACAATAATATATAGACATGACAAAATCATCATCATCGGTGTCGATTTCTTCATTACTAAGGGTCATGACTAGCCTCTCATTTCGTCATCATGATGTCGTGTATTGTCCTCCATTTCTCCTGATATACCGTTGAGCGCCATCCTCATTGCTCCAATCACCGGTTTGCCATTGACAGCCCTTATCTGATCCGTCCACCTTGTGGGGAATCTCCCTACCTTCAACCTTACCAATGAAAACCTTCTAGTGTACACACAGCCATCGAAATTTGGTGGCAGTAAATACAACGTATTTGAATGTTTTCCGAATAATTCTGAATGAAAATTGAAGCAGTTCCATACATACTCAACACTGATTTGAAAAATTACATGTTGATAAAAAAAGGTATTTAAATTTCGAAAAGCTCATACTTTTACTGCTATAAAAATGTGTAATTCATATTGTTTTTTATATAAGGATACCCCCGTTCCAACTCATTTTATGTACCAATCTCCTAGGCTGAAGTCGTATCTTATGTCAGCTCTGCAGATATATATTATTTACTCTGTGGTCCCAAATCTATTTTGTAAGTAGGTATACATTCTCCGCAGTCCTAGAGACGGCTCTTGTTAGTGCATTAGTATCAAAATAATACCCACAGAGCAATGCATAAAGTCGCGGGCGGGGATTTTTCATTTCCTAGGACGGATCTGACGTCATCAAAGGACGTTTACTGAACTTCAGTAACCTCGATATAAAATAATATTATATTCTTTGTAGAAAAACCCATTGTATTTTTTTTTGCTTCTACCATGACTGTGTATATTATAGGGTGTATACAAATACCTATAAAATAGGTTTATAGGTTTCAATACCTACAGAAGATACTTTCAATGTTAAATTATTATCTTTATTTATAACTCGTTAAAACTAATCAGAATTTATAATTCATTGTTTGTTTTGCAGTTAAATATTATACTAATTAAATTAAAACGGCTAAGTTCGTAGTATTTCAATAGACTAGAAAAAAATAAAATAATCAATTCGTTGAACTATAAATAAAAGACCATAATATATCAAAATTAAATATTTGTTAAATGTTAGACCAAGAAATGTTTTTTAGGGAAAAAATAGGAAAGGTAGAAAGTGGTTATTATTTTTAATTTATTTATATCTAAATGTACTGAAGCTCACATTGCAAATTGTTTGAGGAAAAAAAGATGAAATTATATTTTTATTTTCAAAAAGTTAAAAAAATATACTATTATAAATTTTTCACTTTGCGGTTATATACATATCTCAAGAAAACAGCCCTATAAAAATAGTCCGTTAAATAAGTAGGTATTTAAATAAAATTAGATAATTTTACAAAATATTATTTGGCCATCAATAGAATTATGTCAAAAAATTCGTTTCAATCAGGGGGGCAAGTCTGGTCAACCAGCGGAATCAAAACCATCCATGTTTACCCATATCATGGATATATTTTTCTTATGGAGTTCTATAATATCTTCTTTTGAATCCGCCTGTTGACCAGACTTGCCCCCCTGGTTCATGATTGAAAACAATCGATAGCTTTATTACATGCCACATATACAATATAGGTATACATACCTACATAAGTATTATGATCACTGAATATTTTTGTTGTAAAACTTTTTAACATCTCAATAGAGACGAAGTTGGGATATTATAGAAGAACCAGGAACTCAAGGCACCTACAGGGCTTACGACCTGTAATCGGCTGGTTTATGTTAACATTTTATGCGCTTGCGCAACGTTCACCAATTAGGTATGCCTTCTTATTGAGTTCCCTTATCAATGTAATTTTTGAAAGTTCTATATATTTGAATAATGTGTAACAATTCACCTGAAAATAAGACATTACTATTGCTATCTATGAAGTAACGAAGAAACCTTTTATGTAACGCCATCTATCGAGAAATTAGTCTATTTGTAAACAACGAAAGCAACAGTCCTTATAAATGAGATGATTGAGATGTTAAAAAGTTTGTCAGTACAAATATTATTTGACTCCCGACAGGGAAAAAAATCCAATGTTTGCGTAAATGCAATTAAAAAAATATTCGATCACTGGATATGTTTCGGGGTCGCAAAGAACTCCATCAAATGATGCATGTCAATACTGAATACGATATTTTGCTGATGATTTTGAAGTTTTATATGGATACCTACATTGTCAAAAAGTAACTTGGTTAAGTCGAATAAGTAAATTTGTAGGAATACAAATACCTACAAATTGTTGCTATCTTTTCCTATTCCGTACTTTTTTTATTTTTGATATTATTTTTTTGTCCAAATTATTAATTATATAATAAAATACTATTGTTAAATACTATTATTTTTATTACTTATCATTAGCAGGTAAGCATTTGGAAAAGAAAAATATTGTACCTTTTGTAGGCGCACTATGAAGATATGAATATCTACTTCACATTATCCAACTGTCGATTCGTTCAAGAGAATTTATCCAACTGTCGATTTGTTTAAGAGAATTTTTTTTTCTTAACAGATCGACAAAGTTTCAATCCAAGAGGTGTGAGATTTGTATGTCGGTCTATATTATTCATGGTTTTTTCAACTTTGAAGTCAAAAAACACCAACTTAGAGGCTTCGCAGCATGTATGTTCCATACATGGATATATGGATAGTGATAATAAAAACACTCCCTTGCACACTGCGCAAGTGGCGGTTTATTGCCGAATGGCAATTTCTTGAAACTAACCAGTGTTTCCAGCACAGAGAGTAATATTTGCGCGAGAAACGATTAAAATAAATTTATCCTCTGCTGGGATTAATTCCGAGTAGTGTATGTGTGTGTGTGTGAGGGTGTGTGTGTGTGTTTTCCTTATAACTTTTGATCCGCTTGATTCACCAGACCTAAAATTTCAAAGAATTTCTAATCTATGTTTCAGTCAGGGTTTATAAACTTCTAAATATTTGCTTTTTTCCATATATCTCAAAAACCACATAAGCCAAAACGCTGAAAACTTGTATGAATTTAGACAAATACAAAATATTTTTTAGTTACATAGTTAAATATGTATTTAACTGCTTATATTCCATTTTTTAAATATCTAAAAACGCCGAAATAACTCAACTAGATAATTTAATTTTCTACAAAAAATATTATAGTAGGTATTAAGTACATCTCAAAAATTTTATTAATTAAATTTTTTTAAAAATTGAATCGCGGCCTACGATAGATCAAGACTGCGCGCGAACCTAAAATGCCGTTGGATAATTTCGTAGTTCACTGTGGTTCAATAATGAAATAGTTTCAAACGTGTAACGTATATTAGGTATAGGCCACGAAATTGAATATCTACGGGGACTCTGCATAGTTTGATACTTAATCTCCAAACATACATACATACCATCAAGCTGTTTTATATTCTGGGTAGGAAGAAAGAACTGACCTCCATACTATCCTATCTTAACATACATATCTACATGTTTTATATAAAAAAATATATTATAAAATTCAATAATTTGATTGGTACGTATTCTTCAACTATACATATTATCACCATCGACATTTTGATCTCATGCGTTACATGCAACTAGTTTAAGTAATGGTAGGCTATTTTTTTATTGTGTTGATACCTTTGTATTGGACTTCAAGTCAATAACATTATAGATTTTTTATGCATCAGAATGAAGTCATTATCATGAACCTGGCATCGGAAAAGGGTTTTTTTAATATCTCTCAGTACAGATAAGTTGCAAGTCATTAGACAAGTAATCTAGACAGGATATAGACTCGACAAAAAATATCAGAATATCATCATTTTTACCTTAATGGATAATCGACTCATGTTAAGACTCTTTCAAGGATTCCAATTTTATAGTCATCGTTTCTTTGTTACTTGTTTTTGTAGATGTTTTACCTATAGATATTATTAACATTTTGTATTTTAATAACATTTTAGAAAATTAATAAGTATTTCTTTTCAATTATTTTGTGTTCAAGCTTCACTTACAATAAATACAAAAAATAAACTTTTATAGCGTTTTATAAAATGAGACAATTGTTTTGGGTTTAACAATCACAAATACCTTATTATATTATATAATATGACCAATCAGAAAAAAGATTCAATAACCCAAAGATTCACTTTTTTAATGTCCGTCAAAATAGATCAAATATAAACATCATCATAAAAATAATTTAATATGAACGTAAAAATTTGAAGTTCGTTGAATATTTTTTTAAATAGAATCAAAACGTCATCAAACTGGCTTAATTCATTTTAAGACTTAAAATATTTCATTTCTTTTTCCTTCCAATACCTAACCCTCTTGGTGCTATGGACTATCTAAAATATTTTTTGTATGTATTTTCTTTGTACTGATAGTAAATATCATTTTAAAACTTGTGTTTACTTTTTCTAAACTGTTTACCAACATAATTTCTCAAATTACTTACCGAAAAATATGTCATATTTGGTCGGCTGAAAAAAAGTCCGCCAAGGTGCAATATGTACTTATATATGCATAATCTATAAAAATATAATTTATTATTTTCAAAAAATTCAATTTCTTTCATATTTGTATTAGTTTTCATTAGAAGTTGTGAAAGTGAAGATCGAAATATCATCCACTCAGTTGACAATGAGAAGGGCAAAAAAGTTGGGAAATTTATTTTTCATAATTTATTATTAGTGAAAAAAGGTATTTTCAGTTATGTAAAATAAATTAAATGTTATTCACCTCTTCTAAGGTAGGTGACGTAAATTTTACAACATTAGGTATACTTAGATACCACATCTTCTCGAAGAGCTGTTTGTGGTTAAAATAATGCATCTTTATTGATTACAAATATCGTGTTGTGGAAATCCCCGATATATTTAAAATAATGTCGTGAATAAACTTAACCGTTTAAATTTTATTTTATGATACACATAAGTTGTGAATAAATAGGCATGGGTTGATAATATTAATATATGATTTATGGTTCATAGTAATGCCAAATTTTACTAATCGTTCTTAACATGTATCTGAACATAAATCAAATATCGTAGAGGGTGTAGCAAAGCCGGGTTGTTGTATCAAGTATATAATTATGGATAAAAATATGTTTTTAAGTTATATATTTTTTCTTTTTTTTGGAGGAGGTGCCTTGATTTCCCAATATTTAAACATTGATATTGATTAATTTGTCAAAAAATACCATCGACTACCAACAGGGATAAAAATCAACTGTATTCGTATACATATGCAGTATGCAGTCATAAAATATTCGATTTATAAAAAAATCTTGATTTGAATAAAACATTTTTATTAAATAACTAGCAAAACCCGACAGGATCAGGGTAAACATGGATGATCTTCATGAAATATGAAATTTCTAATCATAATTCCATCCCTTCAGTCGCCTCCGTCCCTTCAGTCCCCTCCGTCTATTCAGTCCCCTCCGTCTCTTCAGTCCCCTCCGTCTATTCAGTCCCCTCCGTCTCTTCAGTCCCCTCCGTCACTTCAGCCCTCTCTGTCCCTTCAGTCCCCTCCCGACTCTTCCATCCCTTCAGGGAAAATGGGTAATGGCATTTACGTTCGTATTCCTATTACATTCATTTTCAATTTATTTGAGATATTAAATAAATAAAAAAGTTTAATTCAGATGTGACTTTTGGAGAGATCACGTCAAACGAATGGACGACAATAGAATTGTCAAAATTGTAAAGATAGAAAATACAACAGAAGAATACCCGGAGGACCTGCGAAGAGATGAATGGAAATTCGGACCTCCTTCTCCCAGGATGGTCTACCTCATAGGTCAAATGACTTTATATACGATGAAGAAGAAAAGAATTAAATCCAAAAACCATCCCGACAGTTCACTTAAGTTAAATTGCAATCGGATAAACGGTTTAGGAGCGCATACCTATATATCTACTATACAACCATACTTGATTTCTCACAAACATTAATTTTTATATGTATAAAGAGATTTTAGGTTATTACATATGTAATTATTATAAACTATAATGATAATGCATTGGCAAGTTATCCAAAAGACAGATTTGGATACGAAACCTCCCTCGAACTATTTCGTCCTCCTAGAACACAAGCATTTGCTTTAAGAATAAAAATGTGATTGTTACAAGAACCTTTTTTGAATAACTTTCTCATAAAAATTCTTATAGGTATCTATAAGAAAAAGGTGGTAAAACGTTAAGTTTGTAATAAATTTTATTTGTAGCAAAGCATCAGGTAATTTAAAACTTAAAAAAATTAAAATTCGTATAATTGTAACCCTGCGTTTTAAATTCCTAACCGATACATAAATAGATAAAACATGATTCACTGGTTAATGAATATAAATTACATTCCCTTCCACCCACATTATTCTACTACAGAACCCACTTCTTGACCACAAGTTTTTTGTATAAATTAATCTTTTGTATTTTGTTTGTCATAATTATCCCGAATATTTGCTGTTACAAGTAAGTCAAAAACCTTTGTTTATAATGAGGTTATGCTGTGAGGCTCCCGCTCAGGAATAGTGCTTCCACTTTTTTATTATTAACGTTTTCGGGTATCCCGTAAGAGTAGGTACGTACCTAATCGAAAATACAACAGGCAAATTAAAAAGCATTTCACTAAGCTCAGCAATGAGGTTTACTTTCCCTTCTGAATGTTGCCTCTTTAGGTGAGACGAGATTAGTGTGTGGGCATACACGCATGTGTCGTTATTCATTTTATAAAGTAATGCAAACCTGTCGCTGGTTACCCCATATTGTGGGATATGCCGGGATAGTATGTATGTTCAAAAAGTTTCATTTTTTTCAAATACTTCCACAAAATAGAATCATTTAAAATTTTAAGACATTATAAAAATGGTAAGAAAATGTACCTATACCCATACTATTGTTGGCTATTTTTGACTGTCATTTAATGACGTAGGAAGCAATTGATTTTAGTTTCAAAGCAGGGGGCCCCTATAATTAACAAGTAACAATTAAAACATATACAACAGATTTACGAATTAAAAAAGTGAAAACACGAATCCTTTTTAATTATAAGTAGATATTAAAATCAGAGAAATGGACCTGACAAATTGGAGAAGACTGGCGATCGATAGGAAGGGATGGAGACTACTTCTGGAGGAGGTCAGGGTCCGTACCGGACTGTGGCGCCAGTGATGATGATGAGATATTAAAATATATTTATTTATTAATTTATTTATAAAATGGCATAAATTGCAAATACATACATAAAAATTAATTACATACATACATAAAAAGACATATTGAAGATAAAAATATATAGAATAAGAAAAAAAGAACAATTAGGTATAGGTACACTTGGCGGAAAAAAACTAAACAATAAACAGAAAAACAATAAATTCAAAAATAAAAACAAAATAGATTTAAGCAAACATAAAAATATATACATAATATGGACTCAAAATAAACCAAAACGTTAAATAAAATAGTTTTTAAAAACAAAAAAATAACAGTAGAAGCAGTGTCATGTAAATTATGTATAAACAAAAAACAGAAAAAATAAACATTTTACAATTGAAAATA
Organism: Molanna angustata; assembly: GCA_963576475.1. Classification (NCBI taxonomy): domain Eukaryota; kingdom Metazoa; phylum Arthropoda; class Insecta; order Trichoptera; family Molannidae; genus Molanna; species Molanna angustata. Next base: position 18,825,889 of record OY754967.1, on the reverse strand, counting down.
AACAAATCCGCACTGAAAATATCACAAGTTGTTTCTCTCATAAAAAAATGTGTATAAAAAGTATTTTTATTATATGGCAGAATTTACGAATAGAAAGGGTATGAACAATGAATTTCTTTAACAAATAATACTTATTTCATTCTCAGAAGTGCATTGAAATTATATTTGGTATGTCCCTTAGAACTAATGTAAATAAGCGCTATACATTTAGAAATAGTTACGAAATAGGTAGTTTCAATAGCCTGCTGATGAATCAGACAAGAAGCTTCTCAAGTTATATACCTATAATAGAGTTATTATAACAATCAATAATATGCCTCTCAAAGTCAACTCAGGTGAAGTCCAAATATTCTGAAGAGATTGTCTCAGATACATAGGTTCGGTGAATCAGCGTTAACGTCATACATCTGAGGTTAACCAGTTATATCTTAATATTTTATTGACCAAACAAACTGACTCAAATAATAAATTTGGCTGACGGAATAACTAAAACCAGGTACCTACTCAAAATAAATTCCATTGACATTTGATTTTGTATAATTTCGTCATTATATTAAAAATCATTATTTCAATAGTGTTTGTTAAACAAAAACAATATATATGTAGGTCTGGTATAGGAACTCGTGTTCTTACTGATCCTTATGACATTTTATTATAATTATCATTTTTATTTTAACAAATTTATAATTTGATGATAATTAAATTATTTCAAATTATAATAATATTGGTAAGAAAAAATGAAAGTTCACCAACTATTGTTATATTCAACCATGACGCCCTTTCAAAACTATGACTTATATCCAACTCCTTGTATCCTAGGCATCTTTATATTTATAGTATCAAAATGTTCGCGGACTCAGGACCAGGACTCAAGCACTTTATGTATGTATGTGGAGCTGCTACTCAACGACTTCGATATTATCTTCCTGACTGAGAAATGGCTGAATAATTTAATCTGCAACGAGGAACTCTTCGACATCACCTTCTTGTCTGTGACATGGCTGAATAGTTTAATCTACAACGAGGAACTCTTAGATGAAAGATGCAATATCATTAGAAGGGACTCGAGGGAGATCGCGATCCACTTCCACGCCGGCGACGCTATAGAGCCCATTGGCCCTGTTCGCCACCGGACGCAGCCGCAACATCGGACAAACACAAAATATCCACCATCCATCGGGTTCAACCACTGCCCCCGAGAATCCAACCACACACGTCAGGGCCTCTTATTGGTCTCGAAATCGGCCGCTAAGAACACTCCGTTTCAAGTCGGAGGGGACTTTATTAGAAGGGACTGCTTGTCATCATCCAAAAGTCGTTGGGTGATCGGCGTTGTTGGGACATCACATTTTATTTTTTGGAGACCTAAGTGGCAAATGCAAGCTGAGGAACTATGGGTCAGTTACAAGAATCTTTCGATCTCGTCCGTTGACAATAACTTTGTTCTCAATTGTTCGTCTATTTACTTGAACTATTCTCCTTGTGGTTGCATTCTGTACTGTTTTTTGTCTTCTTTATTTTCAATGTTTGGAACTATTTTCCTTTCTTTGTATCCCAACCTTGAATTACTTCCATTGTTGCCCTGCCCCTTTTTGATTTTAGGATTGCTTTTACTTTTCATTCACATTGTTCATTTTTTTTCATTATTTACTTACTACAATAGACTTTTAACTGACTTGGACATTTTTAATTTTAAATATGCTAAATTTAAGCAATTGAGTAAAGATATTATAATATATTCGCAGGAGCAATCCTGGAATCAACTGTGGTCCTTGAATTTGTCCCCTTTTTCTCCTCCAACCATCTTATCATAGGTATTTTAATATAACATGCTGCAGGCACTCGTAATTGGAGAGTTGACCTTACATGTTATTTTGTATTTTTAAATTTTGTATTTTTTAATGTCAATTTCTCTGTGAGTGTTTCTTAAATAAAAAAAAATAAAAAAAATTAAGTAAGTTTTACAAGTCATATTTTGAGCTGTGCAAGAGTAGGTATACATTATTTGAGTAAAAAGTTCAAATCTCAAATTTTCAGAACGTTAGAGCGTTTTTAAAATAAATATGTTTAAGTTGTCTCAATTTTTCAGAACGATAATGAAGACTAGCGAACATATTATATCCATCGAACATATACATATATATTGGAATGAAAAGAGGACACAAAAAAACATAATTACCGAACTTTAAAAACTTTACCTACACACGAACATCACGATGAAAAATGACAAATAGTGAAATTACAACTCTCCACTATTGGCACTATTCCATAGTAAAAACGAAAAAAAATGTCAATTTGAAACAATAGAACTTAAGGAAAATTAAGAGCAAAAAGTTTTCAATGGATGGGTCATGTGAACAGTTATGTTTATTTGAACAGCTAAGTACTGGTTAACTATAAGACAAATGTTTGTCCTGAAAGTACCCAAATTGATATTATTATTTTCTTGTCATTGAATGAGTCAAATAACATTATTAATTTATTTAGCGATGACAAAGTTGACAAACAAGGAAAATATTGCTAAGTTCAATGAATTTTAACAGGAATGTTATTTTTATCAAAATATACTTACAAACAACTTGTAATTCGCATCATATAATTAAATATCACTTATATCGCCCTCGTATTTATAATTCGAACCTAAAATAATTTTATACAAATAAGATTGCTGTGAATGAGTAAGTATTTAAAAACCTTAGCATTTAGGTTACTCATTTTGACCAAACCCTCATCTGTACATCAGTAAGTTTTGGGTAACATATAATTAAATAAAAATACTAAACAGTCCCGCCTTTAGCATGTTTGGACAAAAATAAAAAATGTAGACTATAAATGTGACATTGGCCCGCATATACATATTTTTTATGAACATATGTCTGTTTATGTACCTATTATAAATATTATATTGTATTCATGTTGTTGACGCAGATTGAAATAAATTATGTTATTTTTTTTTAATTTTATTTCCAAATAAAAAAGAATTACATAAGCCATAATTACATAACAATATTAATACAAAATACAATACAAATAAAATATATATCAATATTAGGTACCTACTTGGATATATTGCCTCACTAGGCAATATTATATCTCAATATTATTTTTTGAAAGAAACAGGAACTTATGAAATGCGGAACTTATGCGGAGTTTTTCACCTCTTATTAGCTGGTTAACGCGATCACTTCATTCACGTGAACAATGATACTTAGAAATATAATTTAGTTCTTCCTTAGAAAAAATGCCAAAGACACTAATAGAGAAAAAAAAAATTTTTTTTAATAAAATTAATGTCGAGTTTATCTGAATCTGTAAACGTATCATCTTCCTACATACCTACATATAATTATGCAGGTACCTTTGAATATTAATTTTAGATGAGTTGATGACAGAGTATTGAGAGTATTTCGCAGTCTCCTACCCCACTCCATAGGGAAAGTTTTAGAAATGTATAGTTCTTTTCCTTCCCGATGACAGAGCAGTTAGTGTACCGAACGAGCGATCGTAAGCTTTAGAAGGTGTATTTAATAATAACATTAATATTAAAAAGGATGAGTTAAATAGCGCCGATTTATGATTCAGGATGATTCCGAGAGCGCTTAGTACTTATAATGTTAGTTAGTCCTTGAAACAAAGTTGTTTTAGTGCATTAGAAAATAAATTCTCACTCTGAAAACCGGGAACATCTGGAGGTATTCAATTCCACAAAAGCATCAATCTTATAGACACATTTTAGTCTTATAGTACCTAATACTTCTAAAAGAGGCGTTATGTAACGCTTTTTCGTATCATAAATACGACTTGAAACCATCTGTAATTTATCGAGCTGATACTTTGGCAATCTAGTATAAATACTCTATAAACATATTTGTATGTGTTACATTAAAAACATATTCATTTTTTAGAGCTAATTGTGATTTTTATTTAATGCTTATCTACCTAATAAGATGAGTCAATTTATAATTTAAAGTATTGACGAAATGTGATAGATAATCTGTAGAATATAATTGGATACAATAACTTAACGATCTTATTGATGTAGTGTTAAGACTGATCCAAACAAAATAGTACAATCGCACAATGTCTAGTATTCATTTAATGATGATGTAACATGAACTGACACAATAACATTATTTTAAAAAGTTACATCACTGAATACGCAAATACATTGGTTACTTTATGCGAATTCCATTCACGTATTTATTGACTGTAAACTTATGAAAACTAGTTGGAAGATGCAATTTTCACAATATATCGTTAGATTGTATAACATATAATAATATGACAATTTGTTCATTAGTATTTTCCTCTATTCAAACCTAATGTCTACAGATTATGTTTGAACATTAAATTTTGCAAATCAGAATGTATGTAATCAAAATATTGTAGATACCTTATTGGTACAATATTATTACCGATAAAATGTTTATACGAATATAATTAATTGGTAAACGGAATGTTATCAAGATAATCTTCGATCTCTAGTTAATAACAGAACTGTGAAAGATTCAGATATACTTGAATCATAATGCTTTCGAAGTTTTAATTTTGCCATGTAAATTAATATAAAATTAATAAGCAAATTTTATTGAAAATTTTCTAGTAAAGTGAGTATAAAAACAGAATACTTCAATAACAAACATTTCCTTGTAACCTTTTATAGTGGCAAGTATTCGTCGATTGATTTTTTCAATAAACCAGATTTTCTATTTTAGAGTCGCCAAGGATCGCTTGAGAAATGATTTAAAAAAATCTTATTTTGTCGACTCCGGCATAAGTCAAATAACTTACCGACATGTCAATATAGTAGTTGACGTTTTTTTTCTGATCTGATTTGTGCGAATATATAGAAGTATAGGGAGTTACTCTAGTATTCAACCTTAATAATGGTTATAGTCCTGCGTAAGTTCGGTTTTGATCTTTATTATTTGAAAGTATTTTACTTACATATGACATTTTAATTTCAAAATATTGTGCAAAATTCAATTGTAGTATCTTTAGATCAGCGGTCGGGGAACTTTTTTAACGATTACCCCAAAATATTTTTGCGTAAGTCGATATTACCCCTTCCGCCCATTTTGAAAAAAAGACAATCAATGTATATTTAAATAAACATTATTTATTGAATTGATTTACACGGAAAATAAAAAAAAAGTTACATGAAAATAGTAAGTATGTACCTAATAGACAAACAAAATATAATACTAAAAATTGGATCAAACAAAAATTTGTAAAAATACTAACACGTTTATAAAATAGCAAACTAGAAAAATTTCCTTATTACCTACCCCAAAAAAAACATTTTTACCCCACTTGGGGTAATTTACCCCGGTTCCCCGACCGCTGCTTTAGATGGTTTGCTGTGAGGCGATTTTCGCATTTTTATGATGCGACTAAGCAAACTTGTAATTATGTATGATATTTCTTTAACTTTAAATCGAAATTTACCTTCCAATATAATAAATATGTTTTTTTTACTGCTTGCTTGTTCCCTTTACTTTTGCTATGAAAATTGGAGGTAATATTTGTCGTTCCTTTTTTCATCGTGTCTCGAATGTACCCGCCCTATGATGATGAAAAAAAAATAAATAAAATAAAGAAAAAAAAATATGTTTAGGTACTACTTTTTTTATATAAGCGAAAACATGTATTTAGGCATGAAACTGTATATATCATTTTTGTTATTATTATTATTATGTATTATGCTGTATGTTTTTGTTATTATTATTATTATGTATTATGCTGTATGTTTTTGTTATTATTATTATTATTATGTATTATGCTGTATGTTTTTGTTATTATTATTATTATTATGTATTATGCTGTATGTTTTTGTTATTATTATTATTATGTATTATGCTGTATGTTTTCTGAATAAAAATAAAAAATAAAATAATACCCTTTAATATCATTTAATGATTCGGTGGATATTTTGTGGTAGTTAATATAAACCATTTTTGAATTATAAATTTGCTATAAACCACTTGTTTTTTGAGTCACTTCGCGACATGTTTCGGAAGCGCTGTCCTTCCATCGACCGGCGTGTCGAGACACGCCGGTCGATGGAAGGACAGCGCTTCCGAAACATGTCGCGAAGTGACTCAAAAACCAAGTGGTTTATAGCAAATTTATAATTCGAAAATGGTAAAATAATACCCGTTTATTTTTTGTCCTCGCCTCAAGATATGATGAGGAATACACATTCATCAGCTTCTGTGACGCATTACTCCCAAAAGACTATGATTCAGAAAATCAAGATAAAATGTAACAAACACCCAATAACATCAACTTATGATTTGAAGTGCAAACTTATGTCAGATTACACGGACATTATGGTCCGTACATTGATAATAGTTTTTTGGAAAAGGTCAGATGGACTGATGTCAGCTTGTTCTTGTACTTTTCAGTAGGAAGTTAACATGGAACCGTAAATCAACAAATGATATCAATAATGTACCTATTCACAACACAACCTATTCACAACAAAACCTATTCAGAACCAGATCCTTATTCGTGATCACGTCATCGCGATAAGTCTAATAAGTGTATTTTTGTTTTGTTAAAACCAAGCAAGTAACCTTTATCATTTAACATCTTCTTCTACCTATGTACAATGTGAACTAACCATTTGCTATTTCCAGAAAAGTGCAAACATGAACACACAATGCCAATCGTGAAATAAAACGTTGAACACTATTACTTGTAAGTATATTGCTGTAGATTCGTATTGAATATCTAAAGTGTTTTCCTCCATAATTGATGCTTTTACTATACCTAAATTTATATAAATTTAGTTTTTGTTTATTGTATAAAGTAATCGTTTATAATACGAGTAGGTACATGATTTACAATATGTGTCCCCCAAAAAGAGTTTGTGCCCGTGATTTGGGGATTTATTGGGTTTATTTTCAATATTATACGTATAAATGTTAGTGTTGGCGCAGATGACAGTTACTTCCCATTTGTATCTATCCACATCTTCCTGATATACCTAAACCCCTATTATACCTACATCCATAACATGAACGTGGCAACAATAATCTCGCCTCTGTCTACAATAATACTCGTGCTGTGCACATAATATTATATGTCAAACTACTATCTAAGCGCCGCGCCGTGCGAATAATAAAATAAAAGTTTTAAATACGTTGACGAGAAGAAAGTAGAACTACGTGACAGAGAAAAGAAAGAAGACAGCTGGTACAGTAAGTCCACTCCCTTCGAGCTTTTCCATTTTGTCCAATCTGTTTCTTTTGCCGATATCGCAGTTATATGTATTGTCTATTTTCAAACAACTTAAATTTTTACCGGAATGTTAATATGAACACTAAAATAATATAGAAGGAATATTGATAATATATGTACCTACTGATAATACTTAACCCTTTTTCATCCAGTGTCGATTCAAATAGACATGATCTTTGTAATTTATTTTTGAATGACTGAGCATATAAAACACTTATAATTATTCTTGTTTATGGTATAATATTATTTGTTCTCTGGCAACTCTGATTTTATTTCGTTAAGTTTGCGGCACTGTTTCACAGATAAATGGATAGCCTAGTTTGTTCACCAGTTTTTGTTTTTGATACATTATGTATAGACGGTTTGTCTAGTATTCACACCAATTTAGTTATTTTTTTAGGTAATATTTTAGTTACTTTTTTAATACACAATGCAACTGGCTCACGCCAGTCGCAATTATAACTACATACAAACCTAACCAACCTATTTTTACCAAACTTTTGTAGGTTAGGTTTAAAAAATCGGTGTACATCCTAGGTGATATCCCAGATAAATGTCAATAAACGTAACGGGTATGCTATTTTGACGGGTGTTGTTTTATTTGAATTTTACAAAATTTTTATTGTTTTTTTTGCATTTCATTTCAAATTTATTCTTTGTTTTGCGTATATTTAATAAATCAATGCAAAAATGTTATTTATAATGTTTCAAATAACCCTTTCAGACCCAGTGTCATTTTTTATAGACATGTAATTTTTCCAAAACTATCCATGAAAAAAAAAATTTTTTTTCACTAAAATTTTTTCAAATTTTGTTAGAACACGTTTCCCTATGATATTTTTTTTTATCCAATCATATTAATTTGGGTGAAAAGGGGTTTGGTCAAAAAATAAAAATAATATCATATGTTATGCTATTCATCTGTTTCTGGTTGGTTAGAAGAAATTGACTAATAAGCTAGTGTATTACATAAGATGAATAAATAAATAAAAACCTTCATTTAATGTACTTCGTATGCATTTCTGAGAATCTTGTAAGTATACAGTGAAATGGTTTTATTATATATTTAAATCATGACATGTACAAAACAGTTGTTTTTGACAATCAAACATCTGTACCGAAATGACCAAAGTTGTAGTAGCTATTTAAGAGTGGTCATTGCCACAACATGGTATTGTATGCAAAGCATCTCTTTCTGTAGTCTGCGTAGCACAAACTGTTGATCATTTCGTTGTGCGTTACATGTACTAAGGTCAGATGGTGGAATTGCCGATCAACAGGATCTTATTAAGGTACCATCTGATCCATTTTATCAATGCACTGTGGTGTCATGGGACTTTGTTGTGTATTCATTGCACCTCCTCGATGTTGATATTATCCTTGAATTTAATAACAATTTATTGGCAGGACGAAGCTCAAGAATAATAAAATTTTATTTATGACGTCGTAATGAGATCCTTTTAATGTATTAATTCAGAGAATATCTGTAGGTACTAGTAACTCTATTCAGTATTAGAATATATGCGAGAAGTTGATTTTCTTCGTTTGAAATCCAAATATTATTTATAGCAGGATCATAAGTCCTAAGTATTTTCGTGACATGTTTCATTAAACATGAATATATCAGGTCAAACATAATTTTCAAATTTATAGCAATTTCTTCGAACTAACCAATGTTCCCAGCCCAGAAAAATAAGATTTGCGTGAGTAATGAATTAAAACTAATTTCTTTTCTTCTGGGGATAGAAAGAAGGCTTACCAACTGTGCCACGGTGGTCGGTTTTTACGAAGTAGACATGTTGTATTTTTCTAGAGTAAATATTTTTTTGCACCGTATATTAGCGTCAAGTTTATTTCAGAATGACATTTTCATCTAAAAAATCAGTGTTTGTTGTCCAGTAAAAAGATAATCGCACCAAAAATATTTTTTATCGAAGCGAGGACACTGGCAGAGAAGTTAAATGACTAACCTCTGCGAAAGTGCTCGATAAATGTTGATTTTTCCATAAAGTATAAATAAATTATTTTATATTTCATGTAAAATTCGATTAAATTATTGATTCAGATGAAAGATTTATGATATTTATTGAAACAATTTAAAGCTTATTCAAATTAAATCCATGTTGTCGTATTTCCTCGGATTCCTTGTGAGAACGCGTCGACATTTGACGATTAAAGATTAAATCAGTGTTACATTATTCTTTTATTTAACTTATGTTGCGTCCATAACATTTTCACACATGTAATCCTATATCAAGATTTTATGGCCGTTGTCAAAACTGACCAGCATAATCAATGAACACGAGGTGGTATTATATCAACTATTCGCTTTTATTTGTTCAATATTTTATGTTTATATCCATTAGCTTCCGTTGCTTTGCGTGTTTAGATATATATCAAGAGTCGATATTTATTTGTATGAATATCCCAGAAATTCGTTTATGTAGGACTGAAAATATATTTTTTGATAAACATTATTGATAATTCAAATGATTTATGGATCTCGCATTCAAGGTAATTTTAATAATGTATCTAGTAAAAAAGTTTTCTCAAGGAATATTTTCTTTGTTTCGTTTATTCCACTAACGTGTATAAACACAAATACCTACTCTTTTTATTTTAATATATGCAAATACTTCATCATATTATCTTCATTTACAACATTTGATGCATAAATGCTAGAATATTTTCTTAATAATCTGTCTTTAAAGCAACCATCACATCTACTTTTCCAAATACTTCATCATATTATCTTCATTTACAACATTTGATGCATAAATGCTAGAATATTTTCTTAATAATCTGTCTTTAAAGCAACCATCACATCTACTTTTCCAAATACTTCATCATATTATCTTCATTTACAACATTTGATGCATAAATGCTAGAATATTTTCTTAATAATCTGTCTTTAAAGCAACCATCACATCTACTTTTCCAAATACTTCATCATATTATCTTCATTTACAACATTTGATGCATAAATGCTAGAACATTTTCTTAATAATCTGTCTTTAAAGCAACCATCACATCTACTTTTCCAAATACTTCATCATATTATCTTCATTTACAACATTTGATGCATAAATGCTAGAATATTTTCTTAATAATCTGTCTTTAAAGCAACCATCACATCTACTTTTCCAACCTAAAAAAATATAGTAGGTTATAATAATCCTTGACAAACATATTATATATTTTTTTGGATTCAGCAACACGTAGACACAAAGGAAACCTTTTAAAGATGTTTATTGATTAAAATTTTAAATTGATTAGAAGTAGAGGCAGGCCCAAGCTAAGATAGAAGAAGACGACATGAAGCCGATCAGAAAAGCAAACTGAAGGAGAGCGGCGGAGGACAGGGAAGACTGGAGAAGAATTCTGGAGGAGGCCAGGACCCACGCAGTGCTGTAGCATCATTGATGGTGATGATTGATTAAATTTAATATTGTGGGTTGTTTTGTGTAAATTATTCGATTAATCATGTAATTTGAGTGGATATCGAATCGACGAGGTATAAAAATTATTATTAATTTCAATACCCAGAAAGATAAATATATTGATTTCTTAAAATTTGGTGTTTTGTTAATTAAATTGAAACAATGAAATATTCGCTGCTAGTACATACATAGTACCTTTGTCTTCAGCACCCCATAGTTCCCAAAGACTCGATTCCATAGCTTTATTTTCTTCTCGAAATATGAAATAGTCACATCTTCGTTAATTTCATATTTATACATCATAGAACACTATAGACGTGTTTTCATTCGTCAATATGAGTAATCAAATTCGGACAGTATAAATAAAACAATAAATTAGTTAATTAGTAATCATTAATGACCTTGATTTTATGTTTTTCTTTGATAAAATATATTTTCCGGTACACACGACCTTGACACAGTGTCCCAGATGATATCATTTTGAGAAATGACATGAAATTAAATTGATTTCTTGTTATTCTGCATGATATTGAGTTATTTTCATGAGAACTGTTGTTACGTGATGGTCGATTTCTCGGCCACAAGACTCATCTGACCCAATTAAAGTTTTACTTTTTGCGTACGACTATTCATTGTACATTCACATGTAGCGCCTTACGTCATATTTTCGTCGGTCAAAGAAAAATAAATGCTTTTACTTTGTAAATTTGATATTTTGTTTTTTTTTAATAGCAATTGAATATGTCTAATATTGATTGGGATTTTTGACATAATTTGACATCATCAGTCCGCAGTACATAGGCCTCCCCTCCACTCCTCTCGTTCGCGTATTTCCTTTTCCGTATTTTCGTCGGCCTTCGAGGCTCAGTTGGTTGGGTATCTGACTGCTGACCCAAGGGTCCCGGGTTCGATTCCCGGTGGAGACACAGTTTTTAATTGTGTTTTCAGTCTGGATCTGTGAGACAATTAATATCGTAAGTCTCCAGAATGTGGCAACTTGTTATTGGGTGCGTGTTAAATAATTATTTGACACATAGTACCTGTTAGTTGTCAGGAGCTACATATACATTTTATATATTAATTTGAATAGGAGGCAAGTACTGCATCGAATTGAACAAGGGAAAGAAAATACGCCTCCCATCCACTGGGGTCCAACGAATCATTTGAGATCATCCAACCATCTGTTAGGTGGCCGCCCTCGTCTCTTGTCGCCTCTTGGTCTCCACTCCAGCAGTCTTTTTGTCCATCAATTATTGACTTTCATTTTTGCTATGTGTCCTGCCCACATAGTATAATATTCCTACTTTTTCATTGACACAGTTTTAATTATTCTTATTTTTAATATGTAGGTATATCATACAAATATTGAAACAAATAAGATCGAAACCCTTTTTTTACAAAATGATTTTTTTAAACACACTTTTCTTTCCTTTTGTTTAATTTTTTACAATCTTATATATGTTTTGAGTTCAGTTAAATTTTTTAAAAGATTTTCTGCATTTTTTTAGAAAATCGATATTGTAATATTTGAAATATTGTTTATAACATTGATACATTAAAATAATGGAAAAAGACGAATTTGGTTGTCAGGTATAGTCGATTTAGATATCGAAGTATGTACCTACTAGATAAATATTTCTATAATAATCTAAATCTATTTGTCGGCCTTTGTGATTTAAAGGTCCCGGGTTCGATTCCCGGTGGAGATACAGTTTTTAATTGTGACACGTGTAAGAACTTTGCAACTTGTAATTGGGTGCATGTTAAATTTATATTTGACATTGTAATTGTTAGTTGCCCGAAAAATAATATGAAAAAAATAAAATTAGAAAATTTAAAAAAATACTTATTGTAGGAATGTAAGATAACACATTGAGATGGTTTGGCCACATGGGTAGAATGAATGAGGAACGCCCGATGAAGAAAGTATACAGTGCGATTAGTGCGAACAGGAATGGAATTAAGAGGTCGGTGCCGTCTAAGAAATGGGTGGCACTACCACGTGTATAATATTCTGAAATACGGAAATATTTGAAACGTGAATAACAGACGAACATGTATGAGCCGATGCATTAATGTTGACGAGGATAGAAAAATGTGGCGTTCAGTTCTCTCTGTCTACCCCTTAAGAAACATATAGTGTGATGGAAAGTATGTTTGTATTTAATGCTTACAATAAGACGAATTTATGAACACTACCTACATCTACATATTCTTTTTATCTTCTTCGTTGCTTTAGGTAGTTTTATTTTGGTATCGTATTATTTTTTTATAATTATATATTCTAATTGCATAACGATATGTACATTGTAAAATATGTAGGTAAATATTGCATTTGGCTCAAGAGCTTAATCTTGAATTTGGTTTACGCAATATCAGACACGTGTGTAAAATGTCCATTTTATAACGATATCGAAATAAAAAGATTTTTTAATATGTTGTCATAGCGAGGAAAGTTATATGAAAGTGAGATATTGGGTCAAGGTAAATCAATTAATGGTTGAAGTTGAATTTGCTTGGTGATTTCCGAAAAGTGATATAACTTTACTCTCCATTTCTATAAAATAGTTGAGTCATGATTTCACAAATTTTACATTTTAAGCATATTTTATATCAATTTTCTGATAGGTAATAGGTAATCTTCTAGAGTGCAAACTATGAGATTTGGAAGGAATCTGATCTTTAAATTAACACCTGCACAGGAGTACAAAGAAATGAATTAATATCAAAAAATATAAAAATTAATCTAAGGAAGAGGCGTTGACGCTATGGAAATTCATTATTTTTTTTGTTCTTTCGTACTTCTTTGTTGTTTTGAATACACTACTAGCTTCGAGAATATTTGACCTCTTCTTCAGGTGAACACTTAATAAAGTTCTCGAACCAATTAGTGTATTAAAACAACAATGAAGTGAAAATAAACAAAGTAAACTCAACTTAGACTTAGTACACTTGTTCGTACACAAATTAAATACTAGTTGCATGTAACACATGAGCTCCAACTGTCGATAGCGATAGTATGTATAGTTGAAGAATAAGTACCAAAATATAAACCCATTAATACAAATTATTTAATATTTTAAGATATTTGGTTTTCTATACTAGTTGCATGTAACACATGAGATCCAACTGTCGATAGCGATAGTATGTATAGTTGAAGAATAAGAATCAAACTACATATAAACCCATAAATCCAAATATTGAAAATTTTAACACATGTTGGTATGTATGTCAAGATAGGACAGTATGAAGGTCAGTCCTGTTTTACTACCCGGAATATGAAAACAGCGTGATGGTTCTGTATGTATGTTTGGAGATTAAGTACCTATCAAACTATTAAGTCTTCTTACATATTGTGTATAGGCGACTGCCATACAAATTGTATGAAGCAATGTCGTCACTAAATTCAATTTTTATAAAAATTGTTAAAAAAAATTTGAGATGTGCTAATACAATGTTTATTTTTTTTTAGAAAATTAAATTATCTAGTTGGGGTGTTTCGGCTTTTTTCGATATTTTTAAAAAATTTGGAAATATAGGCAGTTAAACTCATAAATTTATCATAAAAAAATATTTTTTTTAATAAAAAATGTTTGAGAAACCCTGGAATGTTTTTGAAAAAATTAATTAGAAATTTTGTATTTGTCTATATTTGTACCAATTTTCAGCGTTCTAGCTTTTATGGTTTTTTGAGATATATGGAAAAATAAAGTAAAAATTCAAAAGTTGATAACCCCTGACTGAAACAAAAATTCAAAATTCTGAGTATAAAAGTTTTGTAGGCCTATAACTGTTTATATATTCTGAAATTTTGGGCTCTGTAAATTGAGCGGATCAAAGGTTATAAGGGACGGACGGACACACACACACACAGACACACACACACACACACAGACACACACACCCTCACCCTCACACACACACACACACACACACACACACACACACACACACACACACACACACACACACACACACACACACACACAGACACACAAAATGTTCTACTCCGAATTCTGAGTAAATCCGTGTACGGAACATATATGCTGCGAAGCCTCTAAGTTGGTGTTTTTTGACTTCAAAGTAGGAAAAGCCGTGAAAAAAGTAGACCTCCGCATACAATTCTCGCGTATCCTGGCTTGAAACATTGTCGATATGTTAAGAGAACAAAGTTCTCCTGAACAAATCGACAGTTGGATAATATGTCAACAATTACTTCTAAGATTTGCAAGCAAAAAAACATGAAGGTATAGTGATGAATTACCAACTCACAAATGTTCTTGAGTATACGATAGTGTAGGCTTAACAATCAACATTGTAATTATTTAATTTGAACAGTTATTACATAATGTTTTGTGATAAACATAATTCACAGTGTAAATAATCATTGATAAGGTATAAAACTTGCGTAGGTCCCAATATCACCTTCAGAACATGCAGTAAGTACAAGAAGTAGGCAGGTAAATCATGTATAAGAAGCTCACCACCATCTCAACGGATGCTGCAGTTGTGAAACTGTTTATCATTATTGCAAATCGTTTCCGAACCGTAAAAGGTAACGTGAATCAGCTACAAGAGGTCGTGGTTTTAAAAGCGTGTTAACAAGACATTCATCTAATAATATGTACTGCACAACGCTTGCATTGGCAGAAACTATATTCATAAATATCTTTTTACGTCTTTCTGTATTATCTGTGTATAAAATACAAACAATATTTTTCATATCTATTCCTCATTTCCTAAATAACAACAAATACGAACGATAGTACATCAATTTAAAATATGTGGTCTTTTTATAAAGTTTGCTATACATAAGAATGTTTTACCAAGAATCTATTAATTTTAGAAAAAGTTTGGATTACAATTTAAGATTTAAGAAATGAAGGTTTTTTTTAAAAAGGTGTTAAAACACACCCAGCAAATTACAGGGGAATATCTCTTTTAAGTGCAACACAATTATTTACCAGCCTATTGCGTGTGAAATTGGAAGAAATTATACAAAATATGGACGAACAACAAGGATTTAGAAGAAATCGTTCCACCACTGACGCAATATTTGTTGTGAGACAACTTAAAGAGAAATCCTTAGAATATAATGTACCGGCTTACACGTGTTTTGTCGACCTAACCAAAGCTTTTGACAGAGTCCTCCTGGAAGATAAATAAAAATAAATAAATAAATAAATAAACATTTATTGAGACAAAAAAGAAGTTTGCATAAAAAAACACAGACATATAAAAATTAATATACAGAAAAACAACCTTTCTGACTCAAAAGGACCATGCTCAGCTATGTTGCTGGAAGGCAAGCCCCCCAGCAGCTGATTTTCAGCATGATCCTATTGCTTATGTAGGTATAATATTTTATTATCTATACAAGGTCTACTTTATTTATATGCAAAATAAATACAAAAAATACAAAAAAAAAAAAAAAATGCTCCTAAAATACACATATATAAATACATATTCACAAATACATAAATGTACATGCACGCACATACATATATACACACATTTATTTATACACACCAACACACATAAATACACATTAATTCATACATACTTCACACTATGATTGCGAGGCCAGAAGCATTGCTCGACAATTCTCTTTGAAATAATAGAATTTTTCCGCTACTTTTAGCGGTGGAGGCAAGTCATTCCAACATTTTGTTGCAGCGTATTTGAAACTGCCTTCAAACGCTGCCCCTCTATGCCTAGGAATAAGCAATAAGAAGCCCCTGGCCCTCGTACCATAGTTGTGAACACTTTCAGACCATTCCAATCTTTCAAACAAGTATTTGGGTTTTTTATTTTGGACCACTTTATACATCTGACAAGAAAGGTGTAGTTTCCGTCGGTTTGCCATGTTCAACATTCCATTTTCAACCAAATATGGTGAGACATGTGCCCTGCGAGGAATTGAGAAGCAAAATCTGGCGCAAGCGTTTTGGACTCTTTGGACTATCCGTTGATGTTTGGTCAACAAACATGGTCCATACACTGTATCACAGTAATCAAGAATTGGCAGAACAATGGATTCAATCAACAATTTTCTCAGATTCACATCAAGGTATTTGCGAATTCTATATAAAATTTTTAGTCTGAAATAGCAATGTTTGGCCTTCGAACGAATATGATCTTCAAAACGAAGGTTTGCATCAAAAATTAGACCGAGGTTCTTGACATTCATTTGTCTTTCCAATACAGTGCCATTGATAAGAAGTTTGAAGGATCTTTCATTAAAATTATTAACCCTCTGCTTAGTGCCAAATATCGAGTACTGTGACTTTGCAGCGTTTAATACTAAAGAATGATTTTTTGACCATTTGTATATGTTTTCTAAGTCATAATTTACTTTTTGGGCAGCGTCAGCAGCATCATTTGGAGGAAATGAAATATATAACTGCGTGTCATCGGCATATAAATGAAAATTACAGAATTTGATTGAAGTGGATATGTCCGCGGTGTAGATAATGAATAACAGAGGTCCTAAAATGGATCCTTGCGGAACACCACGATATACATTTTTTGTGTCAGATTCCATTTTAGAGCCGTCCATTTGGGTACAGTTAGTTCTCTGTGAACGATTAGCAAGGTAGTCACTAAACCATTTGCAAGCTTTAGCATTGAACCCGTAATATTTTAGCTTCGAAACAAGTAAATTTATATTCAAGCAATCAAACGCACGAGAAAAATCCAAGAGGACCAGGGCTGTACATTGACCTTTGTCGGATTGAGTGAGTATGTCATCGGTTACTAATTGTAATGCTGTAGATGTACTGTGTAAGGGGCGGAAACCTGACTGAAGGGCAGGGATTATATTAAACATGTTTACATACTCGACCACCTGTTGATGAACAACTTTTTCAAGAATTTTTGAAAAAGAAGGGAGAATACTGATGGGTCGCAAGTCTTTAAGACTGGAAACATTACAGGTCTTAGGAATGGGGCAAACCAAAGACTTTTTCCAGGCGGTGGGAAATACAGAGTCTGAGAGTGATCTATTGACAATTTTAGTAATTACGTCTAGACTGTGTGGCAAAGTAAGTTTGAGCATACGAATTGATATATTGTCACTGCCAGTAGCCATAGACTGTATATTTTGAATAATCCTTAGTATTTCCAGATATGAAACATGATGAAAACTGAAATTAATGCTATCAGAAAATTTGTTATTACTGTAAAACTCAATCAATTCGCCTGCATCAAATTCCTCGCTGGGTAATTTCAAAAAGTGATCATTAATTTTATTTGCATCACAGAGGTATTGTGGGATAGAATTATTGTCGTTATTTAATTCAATAGATCTGTTGAGGTTCTTCCACAATAACCTAGAGTTCTGCAAATTACTATTAACGTTAGTAGAGAAATATTCCCTTTTTTCACGTTTAATTGAAGTATTTGTAATATTTCTAATCACTTTATATGAGTTGATGTCTTCAATTTGTTTGGTTCTCTTAGCCTTACTCGCAGCTCGATCGCGTTTTTTAATCATTTGTTTAAGATTTTCAGTGAACCACGGCTTATACTTAGTTTTCACAAAACGTTTACGCTCAGGCGCATGTTTGTCAAACACTTCCAAAATGCTTGAATTAAACATGTCAACCATAGCGTCCACATTTGGTTGGTGTTCGATATTTATCCAGCTGATATGATCAAGGTCTATTTTTAAGTCTTCTATATTTATATCGTCTAAGGCTCTATATTTAACTTCGTGAGGTTTACGTTTAGGTTTATTAATTTCAAAATTTGCAATTACTAAGCCATGGTCACTGAGTTTCGAGTTATGCACAACAGTTACATTCTTTAATTGACTCGATGCATTAGTACAAATTATATCAATGAGAGACTGGGATGAGTCCGTAATACGCGTCGGTTCGGTTACTATCTGTTTTAAGTTAAAACTATCCAGATGCTGTAATAATTTAGTGACTGAAGAGACATTTGGTTTCAATAAATCAATATTTAAATCTCCAAGGAAGAATAAGAGATCGGATGTGCAATTTAGGTCGGATAAAACATTTTCCAGGCATTCCATTGAATTTTCTATGCTCATTGAAGGAGGTCTATAAGCTGTCCCTAGTACAATGCTTGTTTTAGAAAATTTCATGTTGAGCCAAATCTGCTCTAAACTATCGCCAGAATTTCGTACAGTGCGGCAGTTGAAATGATTCCGTATGTACATACCTACACCCCCACCCCTAGTTGCTCTCGCCCTATGATACAATTTGTAACCAGGTATTTGGTAAGCTGTTAGTTTGTCATCTGGACGCAGCCATGTTTCATTTAGTGCTAAAATATCGATTTCGTATGAATTTAATGCATAAAAAAGCTCGTCCATACTTGTATTCAATGAACGAACATTTATCAGTGCTAAAGTAAGATCATTTCCTCTTGCCATTTGGAAGGAAATGAAACATTAAGAAAAAAAACAATAGTACCAAGGAGGACTCCTTACGAGTAGTGCACAGAGAACAACTGCAACGTACAGAGATAATATGTAATATAATATTCAACAGTTGGTTTTTCTCATTCAAAATATTATAATACAATAGAACATCCACCAGTGATATTTTTGACATTAAATTATATCTAACATATACATGAACTTTCTCACGATTTTGTTTGATGATATAATATATAAGTGTTAATACAATTTCATTTAATATCACCTGAAAATATGATACTATACATTTGAAGGATATAAATTTATACACGAATACCAATAACAAATAAGAACATACTAATATTGAGTATTGAACAGTGATATTATGAAAATTTTTCTCTGCATATATTACATTGTCATTTCCCTTAAAATGCATAGGAATAAAATTTATGATTGGTGATTTATGTAGTAGGCCGAACTCAAGATATAATCTACTCACCATGGTGTTTAAGTAAATACAATAATACAATATAATAAGGCAATTTGTACAGTAACATAATATACTCCAGTAATACATCATATGGCAATTTGCAATGTAACATACATTATTTATTTTTGACATAAAATTAAATCTCACACATAATATAAATACTGCATAACATACATGAACCTTTTTACGAATTTTACTTTTTATGATATAATATATAAGTGTTATTACAGCTTTAATAAATTTTACCTCAAAAAATATACTTCTCAGGAATATCAATTTGTACATGAATAAGAATAATAAGTAAGTACGTTCTGACATCTGTGTAAAAAATATGCAAAAAAAGACAATTAAAGATTTGATTATCAATAACATTAAACTATCAGCAATTATTTTTAATATTCTTACTGAATATATGATATCAAAATAGTGACATCTGTGAATACATATTAAAACCTTTACCAAATACTTAATTTGTCCCTTTACAAGTAAGTTCAGGCAGTGGTATAAAAAACGCATCGATGTGGGTAGTGTTAACGTTTTCGTTATATAATCAATATTTACTGTAGACGCTTTATTATATAATAATATGTTTTTTGCGACGGAAATATATGCAGTATTTAGTATTAGTTCATATAGAAGGTAAAAAGTGATATTTTAAGATGCTCTGTATCAAAATATATATAATAATATAACAGTTTGTGAAATTCCAACGCTACAAAGTGTGTTCGGTGTTCGAAATTATTAAATTTTAACCCTAAATACAATAACAATAAATCCACACACGTATACACATTAAAGTTTATACAATAATTTATGACAAAAACTAACAAAATATCGCTTGGTATTAAATTGTAATGGAAGTAGGGAACAATGTGTAATATATAGTTATTAAAGTTTAGATAAATCTGCTTCGTTTTTAATTCGAAATAATCTATCATTTTCAATTTTTCTTGTGCATATAGAGCCATCTTGTATCCAAACATATTTAATATTTTTATCTATAGCAATTTTCCTAGTTTTTGCTAACAAAAATTTAGTTTTAGGGGTAATATGCTCTGATATAAACAGTGGAGCTGATTTTTCTGTGTTCTTGAAGTGAGATGTATTTAACTTCTGCGTTGGATTTGATTTATTAAATATTTTTACCTGTTTTAAGATGGCATCGCGAGATAATTTATTAGCAAATTTAATAATTATTGAACGAGGTGTAGTTTTGGAGTGGTGTTGCTTTGCCCTCATTATAGAAAGAATATCCGTTGACTTGACATCATTGCAGTTGATTGTAGAGATAAGTTTGACAGTATTGTTTATTAAAGATGTACTGGATATCCTAATAGAAAAGAACATACCGCATCCTATTATAAAAGCTATCAAAAAATTAAACAGCAACAACAGAATGTGCATAAAGGTGGGAAATGACCTCTCAAAGGAAATTCCAGCTGCAGTAGGCGGCCAAGGAGATAGTTTGAGCCCTTTTCTTTTTAACATCATTATGGACAAGATTATCGAAGATGTTAAAGCATTAGGACTAGGTTACAAAATGGGAAACAAAAACATAGATATAATATGCTATGCAGATGATGCTGTCTTAATTGCAAATTCCGAGGATGATCTTCAGAGACAACTGTATAAATTCCACTTATCTTCCCAAAGACTAAATATGCAAATCTCAATAGAGAAAACAAAAAGGATGGTAACCTCAAGATACGTTGCACACGTTGCAAACTTGCAAAAGACAATGAAACTATAGAACAAGTGATGAGATTTAAGTACTTGGGCATAGAAGTATCCAGCAGCAATGATCTTTACAACGAAGTACATGAACAAGCAACCAAGGCTGCTGTAGTGGCTGGATGCCTGAGAAGTGCTGTGTGGAGAAATAGGGACATGCTGAGGGAGAGGAAAGTCGGAATCTACAAGACTTGCATAAGACCAATCATGACATACGCCATAGAGACAAAAGCTGATACCACCCGCACAAAAAGTCTCCTTAGAACCACGGAGATGAAGACTCTATGGCCCATCGCAGGAGTAACCCTTCGAGATCAAATGAGGAGCTCCGAAATAAGGAAAATTTGTGATGTTGAGGACGTGGTGCGATGGGGTAGAACAAGAAGACGTTTCTGGAGAGATCACGTGGGGAGAGCAAGCTCAGACCGAGTAGTGAGAATATCAGCTGATGAACATCCTACAGGTAGCAGACCTCCAGGAAGACCGCCCAAACGATGGAGGGACAGCTGGACAGCAGGTGCCGAGAACTACAGGACATAGGTCCTAGATGACGAAGAAGAAGAAGAAAGTTTTTTTATAAAATAATAGAAAATCAACTTCACTATGACATATATTGCCGTGGCACAGTAAGGCGTTTGCTTTCTGTGCGGGCGTCCTGGGTTCGATCACCAGCAGAGGAGAAATTATTTAAATTGATTTCTCTCGCTAATATTGCTTCTCTGGGCTGGAAACATTGGTTAGTTAGAAGAAATTGCCAATTGGAAATAAACTTGCAACTTGCGCAGGGTGCAAGGAAGTGTTTATATAATATTATTGTTTTCATTAAAAATAAATAAGTTAAATAAATAAATAAATAATATTTTTTGTTTTGTTTTAGGGAATAAATCAAATTTTGGGCAAACAACAGACTCTATTGTGGCTCTGGCGAATTTAAAATTGGTAATATTGGCTCTGGGCGATACTGCCGACTCGATTAAGTGGACTTAACAGAATTTTGCAGTCTCCAAACCCACTCCATAGGGAACGTTTTAGAACTTGTAGCTCTTTTAATCCCCGGAGCGGCTGCTCGTCGGACGAATCAAGAAACTACCATCAAGCATGTGCTTGATTAAGTGGACTGTATATTTTGATGGAATTGGTCGGGACAAGAGAGATTTATCATCAGGAACTGAGATCGACTTACCTGGGTTCTCGGCGATGCACTGGTTGTTGCCTTCCGCTTTTCTCGATCAGAGCTTTGTAAATTTCTTGAGAAAGGTACTCCACAATTAGTGAGAATGTAATGTTTCTTGAAAATATGTATGATGAATTTGTCATGTGTCTGACACTTGTGAAAAATTGCAACTAACTCGAAAAATAAACGAATGTTTCTTTTTTTGAATGAGTTCCGAATTATTTGAATTATTTAAATGTAGGTTCTTTCTTCTCTGGGCGGCGTCTGGTCTCAGCGTGGTGATAATATTAATTTAACATACACCCAATTACATATCTGACTCCTTAATCAAAGGTCCTGGGGTTGGTTTCTGGTGGAGACACAGTTTTCAATTGTGTTTTCAATCTGGATCCGTGCTACGAGAAGCATTTTTAGAAGTCAACAACACGTAATTGGGTGCAGGTTAAATTAATAATGAACGTAGTACCTTTTAGTTACCCGAGAAGTAATACAAAATAATAATGAACGCATTAACTTTTAGTTTCCCGAGAAGTAATACAAAATAAAAATTGATTTTATGATAGTCTGTTTTTTACCAATTCTTTCGAATATGACTACAAATTTGAATGAGAGTTTTTACTCTCCACACATAGAATAGTGAAGAGTCATGATTTCACAATTTTTAAGCGTATTCTTTACATCAATTTCTTAACGGGTATCATGTAGAGAGTGCACACAATGAGTTTCGTCGTGATGTGTTTGTATGTGTGGCAGATCACATCTCGAAATTTCTTTCGAGCGCGCGCCTAGCGACGGCAAGTAGTGCATTTGTTTATCGCTAGGCCGAGTTCATCGCCCGCAACGTCAAACAAGTGACAATACTCCTCAACTGGGTATGACACTTCAAATAAATAAGTCTAGAAAGTTCGAGGACATTGAACTTGCTACCCCCAGCGCAGCACTATTTAAGGGAGTCTACACCTGTACACTTCGTCACTTCATTTCCGTATTTCATCTGTCCCTTCTCGCAGCCGTTACGACCACGCGACCACTGATCGCTTCTCGACCACGCCGTCTCGCCGACACTTCATCTCTCGACCACCGGTCACCTCTCGACCTCGCGAGCACGATGGTTCTTCACCATACGAATAATCGGACACTTCGACACACTCGATCGTTATACCTACTCATCTTGAGAAAGTTCCTTTGGGGGTTATGGTATTTTGTAGTATGTAGAGCTTACTAAAGTGCCAGAGTGGTCACTTGGTTAGAAGCGATTGCATACCAGCGTGAGCTGATATACACGCCCGTAATTGAGGTGGTAAGGTCGGTCAGTTGGACGTGTAGGTATTACCTGTTTGTCCGCCTTTAGCTACATACAACCCAAATGATATCTCAACCGCTTGGTTCGAACCTGGAGGCGGTCTGTTCGGATAGTCCCGACAGCTGAGCCACAGATTGATCGACCAAGCAACTGCGATACCGTATACAATAGATTTATTTATTTATTTATTTATTTATTCATGTCTGACAAATATTGATACACTTATAATTCGTATTATTATTAACAAATACATATTATATTATACAGTGATGCAGAAAGCAGTGTCATTAAGGTGTTTTAATCACCATCAAACTAGGCAAAGCCTGTGTCTTGATGGCTATTTCTTTCGCATAAAATTATGAATACAGTATAAGCATACACATATTAACACAATACAATTGTATAAAAATATTTAAGAAAAAAATATACTAAAATACTATAAAATATAATGGTTTTTTTACAATTATATAAACATATTTAAAAAAAAAAATTTAGAAAAAAAAAAAAAATTTAGATGATCTCCAACAAAAAAAAAAATATTGAAAAAATATTGAAAAAATGATAAAAACATGATGGCTATTTCTTTCGTATAAAATTATGAATACAATACAAACATACACATATTAACACAATAAAATTACATAAAATATTAAAAAGATAACTAAAATGATTGTTAAAATAGTATAAAATATAATGGCTACAATAATATAAATTTATTAAAAAGAAAAGATGATGGAAAGAATGATAAAAATATGATGGCCATTTCTAAATGAATACAATATAAATAGCCTTACAATATAAATACAATATAAATTCCATCGCCTAAAATTATGAATACAATACAAACATGTTTACATATATATACATAAACATACACATATTCATACAATAAAATTATATCAAAATATTTAAAAATGAACTAAGTAAATCCCAAAAACATGCAAACAATTATTTCCTTAGTGAATTTAAATCTAAATCTCAGTCTCAGTGTACCCTTCGTCACACGCCACACGTCAGCTTGCAAAAACTCAAGTAAGTAAATAGAATGTATCTATGGTCTTATCCAGTAATCGTGCAGTGATATCTGTCTTAAACCTATTTTTATTTTCTAAAGCTTTAAGTTCCACAGGAAGCCGATTAAATGCAGTCGGTGCTCTAAAAGCAAACTGATGCTGTGCCATTGTTGTTCTACAATAAGGTATACAAAAATTAATATTTACTGATTGACGGGTGTTACGGCTTTGTTGTGATCTAAATTTAGAGCGATCATTGTAAAAGAAGTGCGTTGTTGCCGATCTTATATAAATTTGTTTTATATCGAGTACTTTGTAATTTTTAAATAGTGTTATTGATGGATAGTCTCTAGGCCATTTGTTGATAACTTTTATTATACTTTTGTGCGCCCTCTGTAAAGGATCCATAATAGCATTGGCACATCCACCCCACACAATTATTGCATATGACAAAATAGACTGACACAACGCAAAATATACCTGTTTTAATACACTTGATGACAATATATTTCTAATACATCTAAATACATGTACTAGTTTTCTAACACGAATAGACAAATTATCCACATGTGCATCCCAACGCAGATTTCTGTCGATATAAACACCCAAATATTTGATAGATGTAACTCTACCAATTGCATCCTGTTTTGAGTTATTATTTATGTGGATAATAAGATTTATAGGAGGTTGCGTCGAGTTATTTAAACTAAATGGAATAAATTTCGTTTTATTCGAGTTCAAAGTTAGCAAGTTTGCATCAAGCCAATTCCTTACAATATTAATTGAGCGTTCCGCTATTACAAAAGTATCATGCCAAGTCTTTCCCTCAATAAACAGGGTTGTATCATCAGCAAATGCTATCGTCGTAGTACTCTCACATAACGCGCACAAATCATTTATATAAATCAAGAATAAAATGGGACCCAATACACTTCCCTGTGGTACTCCAAATTTCACAGTTCTATCCGATGAGTTATGACCCAGTAGTGACACTGATTGTGTTCTATTAGACAAATACGAGGTAAACCAGTCAAGAGAGCGGTGTCTTATTCCTATTTTAAAGAGTTTAGCAATCAAAATTTGGTGTGACACAGTGTCGAATGCTTTAGACAGATCTAAAAATATTGCTAAACATTTATTACCTCTATCTAACGCCGTTGTGATATTTTTTGTCAATTCTAATACAGCCGAATCAGTAGAGTATCCTTCTCGAAAACCAAATTGATACTCAGATATAATTTCATGTTTATCCAAGAACCCATTAAGCCTTCGTTTAACAATTTTTTCAATGACTTTCGAGATTACACACAGTATAGAGATTGGTCGGAAATTATTTATATCGGTCGAGTTCCCATTTTTATGGATTGGTAATATTATAGAACGCTTTAAACCTTTTGGAAAAACTCCAGATGAGAAACTCAGATTTATAATATGATTTAAGGGTGTAGTAATAAATTGTCTGGTAGTTTTTAATAATGAAGTTGTTAATTTATCATGACCTGGAGATTTAGTATCGTTTAGTGACTGAATTACGAGGTCTACTTCTGCACTTGTTGAAGGAGTCAAAATTAATAGATTCGGTGAATAGACTGCTGACTGTGTTATATTGTTAGCAAGTTCAATTTCGGTTTTTGATGTTTGATTTAGTAATTCTGTTGCTAATTTATCCCCAATATCACAAAAGTAGTCATTTATGTAATTTGTTATTTTACAAGGGTCATCTGCAAATGTTATATTCTCATTATTTATATTTAGCGTTGATGGAACAATGTTTGTTTTCTTTATATCTGACGCTTCCTTAATGATACTCCAGATAGTTTTTTGATTACCTCCAGCCTCCTCAAGTTTTTGTTTATAATAATTACATTTAGTATCTTTAAGAAGTTTTTTGCAAATATTTCTGTATCTTTTATAATAGATTAATGCATGTGGGTCTAAATTATGTTTAAGCGCTTTATGGAGTTTGTTTCGTTTGTTGATTGAAAATAATAAACCTTCTGTTATCCATGGCTTTAATTTATGTTTTTTTTGTTTAATAATAGAAATAGTTTATGCATCTTCAATGTATCGCGAATAAGTTAACATGAATTGATCAAACGCTATATCTGTATCTGTACACATTAGCGTTTGGCTCCAATTTTCTGATTTTAGTTTAAGGTTTAGCTTTGAATAGTCAATTGTTATTTTAGAGAGTGTTTTTGGCTTTTCATATGAACAGTTTTTTCCAGAAAAACCTATAATTGTAGAGTAATGATCCGTTATGGTTGATGTAAATACAATAGCTATGGATTTTAATTTGGATCTTAACATAATATGATCAATGCATGATTGTGTAGTTTGGGTAACTCTCGTGTTTGCATTGATATGTGAAGACATACCATGGCTGCTAAGTAAGTTGAGGTATTCATCATTCATACCTCGCAGAGGTTTTAGTATATCAATATTTATATCACCTATCAACATAATTTCATTTGAGCACTCACAAAGTACAGCATTCAATGATGAAACGAAAGAATCAATATTATATACTCTTGGTGACCTATAAATTGCGAAGAGTGACATATGTTTAAGATTGATTTTTAAACAGTTCGCATCTGCCAAGTCTATTTCAATCACTTCGTGTTGCAAATTACCTTTAATGTAAACAACAACTCCATCGGCTTGTGATCTATTAATAGTAGTGTGAAAAGATGAATATCCATTAATCTGCTTTGGATGATATATATCAGTAATCCAACATTCAGAAAGCACAATAATATCAAACTCAATTTTGATATCTGCCAGTAGAATTAAGAAATCATCAAAGTTTTTGGTGATACTTCTAATGTTGGTAGAAATTATTTTAAGACTAGAAAATTGTTTCAACAATTCCTCACATTCAACTGGATTCGATAATTCAAGAGTTGGTACCGAAAAAATGTTGTCAAGCTCCAGATTTATAAAGTCACTCATAGTAAAAAGGGGTAAATAATATTATAATTGTGGAAATATTTAACATGAGATAACAATATACTACTGCAACTGCTATGTACGATAGCAAAAGGCACACTGAGAATTTTCATAAACTTAAAGTAAGATGTTATGGGATAGCATAAAAACAAACAAGAAATAGTAAAGATAAAAGTTATAAGGATAAAATTAACACAAATACATATTGAAGATAAAATACGGATATAAAAAGCATGGTAACATATCAAAAGAAAATCAAACATAAAATAAATCACTATCAAACAGAAAATATTCAACTCCCGTCTATCTAGTCAAATCTTATTTAAATCATTAAGAGTATTGACCAAGATGACCTTAGTTTTTTCATTGAGTCGAGCAAATACTTTTCCGGATTTAATCCATACATATTTAATATTTTTTTGCTTCGCAATAATTTTGGATTGGGCCAATATGAACTTGGATCTTTGAGTTATGTGTTCAGATATATATATTGGTTGCGACTCACCCGACAAACCTATATCAGTTGATAAAATTTTTCTAATATTGCCATCACTGCTTCCTACATCTCTACAATAACTTTTATATACACTAAGGAAATTGTCCCGTAGATTGTTTGTCTCAAAAGTTATGATAACTGGCCTCGAATTCGTTCTAGATGGAAATGTCATCACTCGTTGAGTTGTTTTGATGTCATCCGTTTTGTGTGTGAAATTGACCAATTTGGATATGTTTTTAAATATATCTAGAAGGTTCTCATTTTTTACTTCAGGGCACCCACGGATTTCAATATTCCTATCCATGTTTTTATATTGCAGGTGATCGATTTTTATATTCTGCAGGTCGACGGTATTTTGAAGTAAGTTATTTGAATTCTTGAGTTTTGTTAATTCAGTAGATAGTTCCTTGAACGCAGTTTCCATATTATTAACCCTTTTATATAGATCGTCATATTGTGTAGATATAAATTTAATGCTCTCTAAAATATATTTATTTTGTTCGATAATTTCTTCCTGTCTCTTGTTATTGTCATCCAGTTTTTGTTTAATCAATTCAAAAATATTTTTATTTGAATGGGTTACTTGATCACTTAAATTATCTATTGATTGTGTACCAACGGTAGCATTTCCTGTGTCCACATTAATATTGTTTTTGATAACTGGCAATTTTTCCATACTGGCAAGCGCATGCGCATTATCAACACTAGATCCGCTGTCAACTTCATGCGCCCGATGTATCGGATTATTTGAATTTAAATTCAAAATTTGTTTAATATTACTACTATTTTGGTTCATATGCATACTACGGATCACTTCTTCATCCAAAACACGACTGTCTTCATCTACGGGTTTATCAAACTGTGAAATTGTGCTTGCAGTGATATGTTTTAATTTTTTGATTTCTTTTGTCGGTTTAACCGGTGTACAATTTGAATTGTTTATTACATCATTGTTATCGATTTCTTTATGGTTCATATTGCTTCTGCAAGAGTAGCAATTCCAGCTTTTCATGTAGTTTTTCGACATTTTCTTATAGTTAGTCAAGGACATACCCGCACAACTATAGTGAAAACTAAGTTTGCAATTCTGACAGGTTATGTTTTCTTCTGATATGACCCTGTCGTCACATCTATTACATTTAATTGCCGGTTTTGGAGACATCTTACTGCCAGTAGTGTGTATAAACAAACTATAGTGTGTGAGAAATATTATAGTTATTATGTGTAAACGTAAACTGACGAGAAAATTTTACAGTAAATGTTAGTTTTTGACAGGTGTAAGTTGAACCTTTTTCGTATTCTGAAGTGTCAAAAAAATCGGTAAGTTTTTTTTTCCAAATATATTAGCATAAACTCGTCTCTATACATGCAAATATATGCTATTTATGAATTGCGTGTGTTCCGATATCCAATATAGCAATAAAACGTCCTCAGTTAAAAGATAAATTGTATTGTACCTTATTGTAATACGTAGTTAGTTGTAGGTAAGAAAGACATCAGCTGTTCGTACGGCGTCGGACATCGCTAGTAAGCAATAAATAAATGTCAGAAGTTAAATTTCACGCTTATAATAATAGCACTGTAAATACTTTAACTATTGACTGATGATAAGGTTATTTTAATTAATTTCAATATCACTGAAAACTTTTACTGAAATTATAGTATTTTACTTAAATATTATTATCAAATATTACTCAGGTAGGAATGGTTGACAGATTGAAAGATATAACAGGAAATTTAACTTACTCTTTTATTTATCAAGGTGATGATTACAATTGGTGTTTACTAATATTACTTGGTACAGAAATGTCGAGTTATTATTTAATGAATATAAATGTAAATTTGAAGCGCGGACGATTTGAACAGCGATGAGCGGTCGGGCAGCGTGATGCCTAGCTTCGAGGTCTGGATGACGGAATGATGTGGGCGCGCTGTGCTTCCCCTTAAATAGGAGACGGGCTGTGAATACGGCGCAGGGCAAGATGGCGCCTGCCGAAGTACTCAGCGCAGCGAAGCATTGCACGGCGCAATTGGCGCAATCGCCACAGACCCCGCTGGCAGTCGCTTAGACGAAACACGACCCCTCCTCGAAGTTCAAAGTCCTTACATTGCGTTCTGTGAAAGATAAAAAAATTTTTTAAAGCATTTGATTTGTTATGTTATTTGTATAGGGTTTTCTTTTGAACCGCTATGTACATGTTATGTAATGAATTTCTATATGAAAAGTAGTCTTTTCTAATACACAGTAATGTAATTATTTAAATACAACTTAATCTATACATATATAAAGTTAATCATATTATAAGTATAAATTTGTTTTAGTACAAGGTATGAAGTTACTTATCTTTTAAAAATATCTGACGCTGGTAAATCGTTGTGGGAAGTAGACCTTTCTTCCTGCTCTTGTTGTGGTGTGTGGTTGCTCCGATACTGGGCTGGATGAAGGGGTGTCGTCCTGTGTGTGCTGGCTGGACATCCTTATGTGTTCCTCAGTGGTATTCGGTTGATGCTCGGTGTTGTCTTCATAGTGTTCCATTCCTTCATTTATGTTGAAGGCTGGTTTTAGGCGATCTAAAGAGACTTTTTTTTCTTTTCCGTTGATTATGATGATGGCTGTTTTATCGTCTCTGTCTCGTACCAGGTATGGTCCGTCGTAGGGCTTCTGAAGTGGGCGTTTTACGGCGTCGTGTCTGAGAAAGACGTATTTACTGTTTTTAAGTTGCTTGTGTACAAAAGTCTGTCTTGTACAATGTCTGCTGATTGGTATGGGTCGCATTTTTGACATTATTTCTTGTAGTTTTTGTCCGTACGTGTCTGGTTCTTCCGGAGTGTTTTCTTCGAAGAAGTCCCCCGGGAGTCTTAACGTAGCTCCATATGTCATTTCTGCGGGTGTGTGATTTGAGCCTTCTTTGGTTACGGATCGTAACCCCAGGAGTATCAGCGGTAGTGATGACGTCCATGAGGTATTGTCGGCTGCCATGATGGAGCTTTTTAATGTGCGATGCCACCTCTCTATCATTCCGTTGCATTGTGGGTGATAGGCTGTGGTTCGATGGTGTGTGATCCCCATTTTTCTTGTTAGGCCGCTAAATAAGGCACTTTCAAACTGCCGGCCCTGGTCGGTGGTTATTGATGTTGGGACGCCGAATCTTGCTATCCAGTTGTACATTAAGGCGTCTGCAACTGTTTCGGCGGTTATGTTTTTAAGCGGGATTGCTTCGGGCCATCTTGTATATCTGTCTATTATGGTGAGCAGGTATGTGTATTTTTTTGAAGGCTGTAGCGGGCCTACTAAATCCAGGTGAATATTCTTGAATCTTCCGTCGGTATGCTGATAGTCTTTTAACGGTGTTATCGTATGTCTGTGAATTTTCGCTGCTTGACATTGTATGCATGCGTCTACGACATTTTTCACTGATTTGTCGATATTTGGCCATACGTATCTATGCTTTATTATCTTGCTTATCGCGTGTATTGTTTTAATTATGTAGGCTCTCATGTCGGCCGGTACATATGGACGTAATGCGTTATTAGTAACGTCGCACCATAACGTTTGTTTGGTGCCGGGTATTATTATTTTTTTTAATTGTAGAGACGATTTTTCTTGTAGGTATTTTAATTCGTTATCGTTACTTTGTTTTCCTGCCATTTTTTGGTAATTAATGCTGGGTGTTATTTCTATTTCTTCTATCCGTGATAGTGTGTCTGCGACTGTGTTTTCTTCGCCCTTAATATGCCTCAAGTCTGTTGTAAATTGGCTTATGTACTCTAACTGTCTTTCTTGTCGCGGAGAGTTGAGTTTATTTTTCGAAAATGCGAATATTAATGGTTTGTGATCTGTTGTTATTGAAAATTGTCTTCCTTCTATCTGTGATCGAAAGTACTTTACTGCTTCGTATATAGCGGTCAGTTCCCTATCGTAGGTGCTATATTTTAGTTGCGCGTCGTTAAATTTTTTTGAAAAAAATGATATTGGTTGCCAGGTGTCTTTTTTTTTCTGTTGTAGAGCTGCGCCCATGGCGTTGTTCGATGCGTCGACCATGATTGTTATTTCAGCGGATGGGTTTACGTGCACAAGTAGTGCAGCTTGAGCTAAGTCTTTCTTACATTTCTCGAATGCGTGTAGTAGCTCTTCTGTCCATACTATTTTTCTTTTGTCGCTCTTTGCGTAGCCTTTTAGTTGCTCAAATAATGGTTTCTGGGTGTCCGCTGCGTTTGGTAGGAATTTTCTATAGAAATTTAACATTCCCATATATCTTCTTAATCCTTTTGCTTCTTTAGGTGGTTCTAACTGTGTAATGGCTTTTACTTTTTCTGTGAGAGGTTTACTCCCATTTTTGTTGATTTTGTATCCTAGAAATTTTACTTCCTCTACTCCTAGCTGGCATTTTTCTTTATTAATAATTAGGCCATTCTCAGCGAGTCTCTTGAACAATGTATTCAGATGTTTTTCGTGGTCTTGAAGGTTGTTTGATGCGACCAAGATGTCATCTATATATGTGAATACAAATTCTAAATCCCTTGTAATTGTGTGTAGGTAACGTTGGAAGCTCTGGGCGGCGTTTGATAATCCTGGTTGCATTCGCGTAAATTCGAATAATCCAAATGTGGTTAAAATCGCAGTTTTAGGTATATCTTTTTCTTCCATCTTTACTTGATTATAGGCTCTTGCGAGATCTACTTTGCTGAATATGGTTTTTCCATGTAACTTGTGCGAAAAGTCTTGCAGTTGTGGTATTGGGTATTTATCGGGCTTTGTTATGGAATTTAAACACCTGTAGTCTCCACACATTCTGTAACTTCCGTCGGTCTTCTTTACCATATGAAGTGGGCTAGACCAGTTGCTTTTCGACGGTCTGCATATGCCTTGTTCTATCATGTATGCGAATTCTTTTTTAGCTATTTCGAGTTGTATTGGATTGAGTCTTCTTGCTTTTGTGGTTACTGGAGCACCTTTTGTTTGTATATGGTGGGTAACATCATGTTTTGGCTCTATTTGTGACATGTGTGCCCTTGTCAGGCACGGGTATTTTCGTATTATTGCTTGAAATTTTGATGTTGCTTGAACCGTGGCGATATTTGTGACGCTCGTTTTGTAGATACATCCTTTGCTGGTGATGCCCGTTGTTCTATCAATTAAACTTCTTCTTTTTAAGTCGACTAGAATATCGTAGTTCGTTAGGAAGTCTGCTCCGATGATTGGTTTGGTTACGTCGGCTATAACAAACTTCCATTTGTGGTTTCTGCGTAAACCGAGGTTCAAATGTATTATTTTGTGGCCATATGTAGGTATTGACGTTCCATTAGCTGCATATATTGGTGTGATGATGCTGTCCGTAGATATTATTGATTTGTCATTTTTATAATACTTTGGTATTATGCTAATTTCGGAGCCTGTGTCTACGAGATATTGCACGCCACTGGCTATGTCTTGTATGAAGAGACGGTGCTTTATATGCGACGGTGTTGTCTCGCACACCTGCCGCATTATAAGTTTTCCGGCTGATTGAATGTGCACGGCTGCTGGCATTTATGTGCTTCTGTACCGAATTTTTGGTGATACCTACATACATCTTGTTTTTTCTGTTTGTTTTCGTTATTATAATTTTGTTGATACGTGTTATATTTACTTTTGAAATTTTGATTTTTATTTGAATGCCGGTAATTGTTGTTATTTCTGTAGTCAAAGCGGTTTCTATTATATGATCGCGATCTCGAACGATCCCTTTGTTGATTTCTAAAGCATGGGCGTGATTGTCTTTGTTGTAATTCCAATCCTTGTATTTTTTCTTTTAAATTCTGTATTTGATGTTGCATTCCTAATAAAATATTTATTGTATTTTGTTCGTTATTTGAGCAGGGGTTGCTTGAAGTTGGAGTTGAGTTTACTGCAAGTACTTCTGTTCTACAGTTAACCTCCATTATCCGGTCCGCAGTGGTGGCAAGTACCAAAACATCATCCGTTGTTATTGCAGATATTATTTCTTGCACCCTGTGTGGTAGTCTTTCTAGCCACAGCCTTTTGATGAGACTGTTGTTGTTCAATGTTGGTCCGGCTAGGTTCTTCATCTTTCGTAGCAGTTCTGATGGTGATTGGTCACCCAATTGAATTCCGTGTAAAAGTTGCGTTAGTCGTTTTTCTTCTGATTCTTGGGGTCGATTTAATAATGTTGATTTTAAGTTCTTGTATTTCTCTATGCTTGGTGGGTTTTGGATGACATCCGCAACGCATGACATCGTCTCTGCGTCCAAGGCTGCCAGCACATGGTGGTACTTTGATTCGTCCTTAGTTATGCGTGCGTTGGCAAATTGGGCTTCTATTGTGTAGAACCATAGGTGTATTTTCTGTCTCCACACACTTGGTAGTTTTATATTGGTTGAATATATTTCTGTTCTGTACTCTTGGTGTC
The DNA here is from genome assembly GCA_963576475.1 of Molanna angustata. NCBI lineage: Eukaryota > Metazoa > Arthropoda > Insecta > Trichoptera > Molannidae > Molanna > Molanna angustata. The sequence goes on along the minus strand of OY754967.1, from coordinate 18,791,252 downwards.
CGTCATCGTTATTGTCTTGTTCTCTGTTTGTTGCTTTGTCCATTGACATGTTTATTTAGTTAAGTGTTTTATGCAAAAATGTTATAATTTTAAAGTTCTAAGTATTTTTTTTTAAAAAAAATCGAAAAATTATTTTGAAATATTATTTTTAAATTATTTGATAAGTTTTTAAATATTGGGATTTTATCAATGTCTTTTTATTTCATTATTCCCTTTTTGTAATTTTTATTTATTTGTATTTATTTAAGTATAATATTTTGTAAATATTTTATATTAGTTTTGGGGTTAAATGGTATTTGTTTTTTTTTATGAAGAATATTTTGTACAAAAAAATATTTTTTGTATTAGTTTTATTTATTTATGTTTATATTTTATTACAATGCTTATTCGCAGCTAGTTATTATTTTTATTCGCTTTCTATTTTATGTTATGACTATTAGTTTATTTTATTTTCAAAATATTATTTATACAAAAATTATTTTAAAAATATTTTATAATGTTCGTTTGCGTATGTAGTTTATTTTACATAATTTTAAATAATTGTAATTGTATATAATTTTTTATTCCCGTAAGTATATTTAGAATATATTTTATTTTAATTTTTAATTTATTATATTTTTGCTTTGCGTTGTTAATTTATTCGATAAAGTGAGGTATATTATTATTTAATATTTTAGTACTGTTTTAAATTGTTGTTTGCTTGAGGTTTTTGAGGTCGTTGACTTCATTTTATTCCCTTATCGCGGTTTCAGCGGGTTTATTCGAGTTCATGCGGCCATTCTTTTGTTTAGAGTTCGTTTACCTTCGTTTTTTTGCTTGTAACATAAGTGAAAGTATTTCGACCGTTCGACGACGCGGTATAATATTTTTAAATATGATGTATATATTTGTGTTTTGAATTTTTACATAAGAATATGCATTTTACGAATATACCGATTATTTATCTATATGTTTCTAATTTTCAGTTTTTATGGTAACGGTTTTATGATTATAATTTTTATTGATAATTTTCTAATTTTTACTTATTACATTATTTAGCAAAAATAAATATTTTATGAAATTTATTTTTAGTTTTTATATTTTTTACGTTTTATCAATTTTGAACAAAATAAAATATCTATAATGACTTTAGGCTTTTAGAATGACTTTAGTAATATTATAATTTTTATACCTCTATTCGGCGTTTTGGTTCTCTGGCTTTTTGCTTTAGATTTTTATACCTTCGTCCTTTGTATTTATTTATTTATTTTCTGGTACTTTTGGTTTTTTTTTTAGATAGCTTCTTTTTAAATTTGTTTCCTCTGTATTATTTTTGCGTCTCGTCAGTCATGAAAAAAAAATATAAGGTACATATTAAATGATTACATATATATTAAAAACAGTTGTAAATATGTTTAGTTATGTGGAATTTGCGTATGATCGTTTTTAATAATTAAATTTTTAAAATAATATATTATCATTGGATAATTTTGCATATATATATTTATATGCCTTAACTTATTTCTACTTATATGAGTGTTTTTTTATATTGCGTCGATTTTCAATACTTATATTACGCTTTTTTACAAACGCGAATGAACGGGGTTTGCGTAATTTGCGGGTTTAAGTTATACAACGATTTTAAAATATATTTTTTTTAACAGTTACCCTTTCAGATTCGCTTCATCCAGACCTCGTTGCTTAATACCTATTTCCCATTAAATCTTTTTATTTCTGTCGTGTTATACAAATGTTAAGTATTATATTAATGAACACGTATAATCGTTCTGTTTAATATAGCTACTGATTTTACGTTACACAATACTTGGTTGTCGCGCAATGGCTACCAGTCAATTACCACAATATAACATATATAAAATTATAAGCACAAAATAAAAGTACCTGAGTTTTTAAACGATTTCGGAATCTTACCAGTTTCTGAAGGTATGTGTGTGTTCAGAGACACGTTCGGTGGTCACCAGTTTTGGGGGTTATGGTATTTTGTAGTATGTAGAGCTTACTAAAGTGCCAGAGTGGTCACTTGGTTAGAAGCGATTGCATACCAGCGTGAGCTGATATACACGCCCGTAATTGAGGTGGTAAGGTCGGTCAGTTGGACGTGTAGGTATTACCTGTTTGTCCGCCTTTAGCTACATACAACCCAAATGATATCTCAACCGCTTGGTTCGAACCTGGAGGCGGTCTGTTCGGATAGTCCCGACAGCTGAGCCACAGATTGATCGACCAAGCAACTGCGATACCGTATACAATAGATTAAATATTATTATCAAATATTACTCAGGTAGGAATGGTTGACAGATTGAAAGATATAACAGGAAATTTAACTTACTCTTTTATTTATCAAGGTGATGATTACAATTGGTGTTTACTAATATTACTTGGTACAGAAATGTCGAGTTATTATTTAATGAATATAAATGTAAATTTGAAGCGCGGACGATTTGAACAGCGATGAGCGGTCGGGCAGCGTGATGCCTAGCTTCGAGGTCTGGATGACGGAATGATGTGGGCGCGCTGTGCTTCCCCTTAAATAGGAGACGGGCTGTGAATACGGCGCAGGGCAAGATGGCGCCTGCCGAAGTACTCAGCGCAGCGAAGCATTGCACGGCGCAATTGGCGCAATCGCCACATTCCTTTGTAAGTTATTTCATCAATTGTAAATTTACCTTTCAGCAAACTATTAATTGTGATCAATCTACTCATTGTTACTTTTGACCATTCTTTCTTCTTCTCTCTAAACCACTGTCCTTGTGTTCTTATTTCAACTCTCTTTACTGGTAACCCCTCTGGTTACCACATATATTTATTAGTAACCTCTCTGGTTACTAACTACGCTTGATCGGTAACCCCTTTGGTTACCAACCAGCTTTATGGCGTACTCTGCATTTATTTGAAACGATGATGATTCAATGGAATGGTTGTAAGCTGGGGATAAGACCGTGGAATGGGCGAGACAAGCACAGATATCTGGTCATTCTTTCCAGAAACAGAATATAAGTTTTAATTTTTATTTAATTGTTAGTTTATATTGTTTATTTTAAGAATAGGGAACATGAAAGATATTCTTAAAACTCCAGTCATCTTCGATTAGGTCGGTATGCAATTATTGCAAATAGCGTGGACGTATGTGAGTTGAACCGACTATTATTCATTTGCAAATAAAGTCGTCCCTGGTGACTCAAATTCATTGTGATATTTCATGTATTTTATATTGAAAATGTTGTTGACACCGTGTAAAATATATTAAAAATAATATTTCCAAGCCTTATTTACCTACAGAATAGAAATCGATACTGATCCAAAGGTATCTAAGAACCTTTACTGTCTTAAAATTTTTAACTGTCATAATATTTAAAAAAATCCTTCATATGATTGTCCTTTCATTGATCATGATACAATGTTTTTTCTATATTTGATTTATTTTGTAAATAAAAAATTAGGAACCAAGCAGAAAATAGCTGACATATTGAATAATAAGTTGTTGTTGCCTTTTTTAGGTGAGGCAAGACTAATATTTGGGTATACACGCATGTCTCGTGAATCCTTTTATAAGGTAATCCACATCCATTTTTATGTTTGTTAAACGAACTGATAACGGGCAAACCAACGTTCGTGCAGGGCAACGTCTGTCGGGTCCGCTAGTACCTACATATATGTATAGCTTTCGAAAAATAACTTTAGCATTTTCGCTGTGGAGTGGCAGCCAACCAAGCAAAAAAATACAAATTGCACTGTGCACCCCACGTGACGCTCTCAAGATGTTTGCTGCTAACTATATAGGTATTAAAAAGAGTAAAAGAAAAAAAAAAAATAAAGTAATAACTTATAGACGTAGGACGTAGACATAAAACATTGAATTTTTTACCCTATTGTTTATTGTGGTAAATAGAGCAAGACGCTATATCACTAACCAAGTTTTAATATACTTATGTAGATTTTACATACGTTTGACATGCTGAACCTGTTTGCAACATTCACTCTGAGTGCGAGGGTAATATCTTCCGGCTACGACTGTTGCGACCTTCAACCAGACCTAGACAGTAAATATTAACTTTCCTGGTCAAATGATTGTTTTATGCTAAAACAAATAAACCATTTTATCTATTCACATGGACGTGAACTTTGTTCTACAAGCACAATTGACTTTTGCCTCGCTTTTTAAAAGATTATCAAAAATGTGATTTTTTTATCTGTTCTTTCGAAATTAAATTTTTTGTACATGAAAAGAAAATATACGACAAACAAATATAAATACTTGTTATTAGAGTGAATTGTGATGCTCAATTCACTTTGATTAATTATTATAATTTTGTCTAGAGTATATGTACGTACATATATATGACAAGCTTTGTATAAGTATGCTGATTACATTGACATTCTATTAGTTTAATAACATTTATAACAATAGAAAAGTTTCCAATATTAATTAAACTGTTGGGAAAAATAATTATTTACCAGATTTTAACTCTTCTAAATCCCCCAATCATTCCAAATAAACATGGGTTCCGGATTAAATAATCTATAAAAACATACTTGCTTGAGTTTACTCATAGTGTTAAAAGAGCAATGCATGATAAATTTCTGGTGGATTCAATTTACAGTGACTTTTCTAAAGCATTCGACAAATTAAATTATAAAAATTTTACTACATAAGGTCTGGATCTTATGTAGTAAAACTCCGGAGTTGGATATATTTGCTTCGAGTTTATTCATATTTAAAAAAATGTGAATTTGTCGGATATTTAATCTCCGCTATGTTATGTTGTGTGCATCTTTACCTTTTTAATTGTGCCCCTTTAATTTAATTTAATTCAATATAATTTAACTAAGTTTTATTCATACATTGAGACACGTGGGGCATAAATCATAACCTGAGTTTCCTGTGGTCGGTGCTTCCCCCCACTCCCCTCCTTACCTTTCTCCGTTCCCATCCTGTTTTCAAACATTTATTTTAGAATACTATAATTGGCAAATATAAAAATAATCATTGTATTTTTGTATAAATTTTTCTTGTTTGTTGTTGTATTCTGTAAAATAAAATATCAATAGAATAGTAAGCCGGGACAAGTTGATGACATACAATGAAATAAAAAATATACATATACAAAAATCTTACCTCCATGGCATAAAACTTCCAGAGCGTGGATGTGACCATGGATGCACCGTAGGTCATATCATTATTCAGTCGAGTCTCAGATCAAATCAAGACAGCACAAAAATTATAAAACAATCAGGATTTTAGTACGAAAGAGAAAAAAATATATAAATTTTGTATTTTATATAATATGTTAAACATTTTATTTTTTTAACTACATCAACTTATATTGTACCTACATCAGAAATGACAAGGATTATGAAATAAAAAAATCTATCTAAGGAATACTTTACTCCGTTTTGGGAATTAAAACTAGGTGACTATACCTTCTGGAAATGGAGTATAGAGAGTTTCGTTTAAGAGGGTGACTGCTGCCAACATACCTATATTTTCAATTTGAATTTGCATCATTACTACAAAACGAATCATTTTGAAAAAAAAATAACCTAGTTAGTTTGGATATTAATAAACAAAATTTTCCCTTAACTTTTTAATTATGTTCTGTATATATTCTTGTAGGAAAATAACAAGCATACCCCGATTTTTGACATTTATCTTAAATTTCTAAAAAACTATAAGGTATAGAGCATTATATTATTTTTATAAATTAAAGAAGATCAAAATATCTGGAAAAATACGATGTAACGTTTCATTAATGCATCAGGTTAAGTTAATAAACCAAAAAACTTTTTTTTCACAATGGCGCTGAATGGAAAATAAATGTTTTTTAGGTTATTTACTAAACCTGAAGCATTGATGCAACGTCACATCATATTTTTCTAGATATTTTTGTCTTCTTTAATTAAAAAAAAAAGTTGAACTACGTCTTATATTTTATTAAAAATATAAGATAAACGTTGAAAATCGGGGTATGCCATTATTTTTCTACAAGATTTTATACAGAACATTATCAAAAAGTAAAGATATATTTATTTTTATAAATACCCAAAATATCTAAATTGTTTTTTTCAAAACGATTTGATAAGAAATAATGATGGTATATCAAATTGAAAAATAGGTACGTTGGCAGCAGTCCCCCCTTAAGCATATCAAATTTAATTAAAAAAATAGTAAGCACCTCTGACTATTTATTTATTTCTTGCTTTGGAATGTATACAAAGAGGCGGTGGCACGAATGGATAATAAAAGGGATGGATTTATCTTTAGTATCGATAAAATTGATAAATTATCAAGATTGAGTATTCATAGAGCCCCCCGGGATACAACTTTAATGTCAACACAAGTAATATTATCTGCAGAATATTGTCTGTATCCACCGCTGCACCGCCAACCTCTGTCCTTCCATCCACAACAGAGTTAAGTTAAGTACGCCCATTAGATTATTTCCTATTTGTTAAATACATGTTTGACAAGACGCCCCTAGCGCACCAATACTTTATATTGTTAAATAATCGTTCTTAAGTTAGCTCCCACTTGTATTCTCTACCTTAATGATATGGTACGAATTAGCAAAAATCATGATGTACTTTGCATTTGATTCAAATACCAATTGTCTGACATTGTTTTGGTTTACGTTCATTCATTTATTTATATCATCATGGTATATCCCACAATATGCGGTTACCTGAAACAGGTGTGCGGGTAGGGATTAAAATTATGGATCCCTCATCCAGAAATTCTGCTGGATACAGAACATTTTAAGACCTGCTGGATCCTGCACAAAACGCTGGATACAGCACTGCGGACCGCAAGTAAATAGCGCAAAGGTCTACGTTTCCTAGTTTGAGTGCGGAGCGACGTAATTTAGATCAAGTAGGTACCTACATATTATATTAGACATATAATATATGACTGTATGTAGTGATAATACATTACTAACCCAACACTATACTAATCATAATAATTAAATAACACATGAGATCCAACTGTCAAAATAAAATGTTTGAGAAACTTAAACACATAAATTTATCATATTTTTTTTTCCTAATAAAAAATGTTTGAGAAACTCTGGAATTAAAAAAAAACAAAATAGAGTTTTTGTATTTGTCTATATTTATACCAATTTTCAGGGTTCTAGCTCATACGGTTTTTGAGATATTTGGAAAAACAGAGTAAAAATTCTAAATTCTGAGTATAAAAGTTTTGTTGCCCTATAACTATCTATATGTTCTGAAATTTTGGGTTCTGTGAATTGAGCGGATCAAAAGTTATAAGGGACGGACGGACACACAGACAGACACACAGACACACGAAATGTTCTACTCCGCTTTTATGGTTTTTGAGATAGGAATATTAAAGTAAATAATATTAAAGTATTACAATTCAAAAGTTGAATACCCAAGATTGAAACAAAATTCGAATTTCTGAGTATAAAAGTTATGTAGATCTATAACTTTCAACATTTTCTGAAATTTTAGGCTCTGTGCAAATAGCGGATCAGATGTTATAAGGGACACATACACTCACACACTGACACTAAATTTTCTACTCCGTAATTCTGAGTAAATCCATATATGTAGAGCATTTAATAATAATAATAATGAACATTTCCTTGCACCCTGCGCAAGTGGCGAGTTGATTGCCGCATGGCAATTTCTTCCAACCTACCAGTGTTTCCAGCCCTGAGAAGCAATATTTGCGTGAGAAATAAATTTAATTAAATTTCTCCTCTGCTGGGAAAGCCGTTCAGAAACTGAACGGCTTACCAACTGTGCCACGGCGGTTAGCATATATGCTGCGATGTCTCTAAGTTGGTGTTTTTTGGCTTCATAGTTGAAAAAAACATGAAAAATATAGACCCTGCATACAAATCTCGCGTATCTTAGCTTGATACTTTGTCGATATGTTTAGAGAAATAAATTTTTTGAACAAATCGACAGTTGGAAAAAATGTGAAATTTCTATAAAAAACTATCTCCCCACTTCATCCTTTCCTTAAACCCCTAGTCCCTTCCCACAACCTTTCCTTCAAAACTTGTTTCCTATTTTTTAAATTTATTTGTGTTTTTATGTTCATATATTTTTTAAAGAATGTATATGTCCTTGAAAAAAGTACATATACATCCTCATACATTCCCTTAATTCAGCAATCATGCTTGTGCTATAGAGGAACGAAATTGGTAGTGGCAGGATTCGAACTCGCTACCACTGGATTACTTACCCAGGGCGCTAACCGTTACACCACCACCCATCTTAATAATGTATTACTTCTGAAGTAAAAAGCTGTTATTAGTTTCGTTAAAAATATCACCTAATATTTATATATATTTTTTTTTATTTAGTTTTAATAAATGAATAAATAAATTGAAATAATAAATTCCAATGCTTTCCATACCTTTTTACACATACATAATTTTATTCTACAAATTTTCATGACCACACCCTGTCATAGTATAATAAAAATAATATTAAGTTTTTATTTCAGTTCGTGAGCAGGGGGGGGGGTGCACAAACGATAACAGAGAAAAACAAGCTTAAATAAAAAATAAAATAAAAGAATAACCAATCAATTTGTAAATACAAAGTAATAGAACCGTACACAACTCGATTATAGTGTATATAGTACTCGATTGATAAATTAGTAGGTATTTTCGATATTTTTTTAAAAAATTATATCTATAGACTTTGTATACGTTCGTTAAAAAGTCAGCTACCGAAAATGATGGTTAAATATGAAGCCAGACAATTGGGATTTGAACCTGTTCACAAGGTAGTCAAGCAACTTTCCCCTGCCCATCCAACCGTGCAGATTCGTCTTTTATTACTTACAAGGACACCTCTGTACTGTACCTACTGTACATAATTTAATAACAAAACCAGTAATAACGTTCACAAGAAGTAAGGCTTGATTTGCTTATTACATAGACATACTTAAATACTAGTTAAATGACTTTCGTTGACTGTATCATTTGTATTAAAATAAAGTGAAAATCTATGAGACATAGTAACTCTACATACATGAATCCACTTATTTCTTTATTTATTTTTGTAAATATATGTACAATTAAAATTAGTTACATTTTAAACATTACATTATTATAAATAGGTACGTAACCCACTGACAAATTAATTCTCTTGTTCAGTGGAATAAGAGCGTAACTATTATTAATAGGTTACAATTTTTAAAATATGTGTTTGTGTTTTTTACAAAATAAAACGAAGACACTATCAACATACAGTAAAACATTTAATGAAATTGATGCGTTTCACATGAAATACATAAACTAGTTGCATGTAACACATGAGATCCAACTGTCGATGGCGATTGTATGTCAAGTTGAAGAATAAGTACCAAACTATAAAAAACACTTAAATCCAAATTATTGAGTATTTAAAAATATTTTGTTTTTTATACAAAACATGTAGGTATGTATGTCAAAAAAGGATTGGATGGAGGTTAGTCCTTTTTTCCTACCATGAATATGAAAACAGCATGATGGTATGTATGTATGTATGTTTGGAGATTAAGTATCAAATAATTGAGTTTCTTAGATATTCTGTATAGGTCACTGCCATACAAATTCCCGTAGATATTTTGTAGTGTATACTGCCTTGACAATTTTTATGAAACGATGTCATCACTAAATTCAATTTTTTAAATAATTGTTAAAAAAATGAGATGTACCTACTACTACAATGTTCATATTTTTTTTGGATATTAAATTATCTAGTTGGAGTGTTTCAGCTTTTTTCGATATTTTCAAGAAATTTGGAAATATAGGCAGTTAAACACATAAATTTATCTGAAAAAAAAATGTTTTTCTCAATAAAAAAATGTTTGAGAAACTCTGGAACTTTATTGTATTTGTCTATATTTGTATAAATTTTCAGCGTTCTAACTTTTATAATTAATTATGATTTGTTTTCTATATAATAACTTTATTTATAATTGTTTATTTTTTTAATACGGCGCTGTTCGATTTACTAATGATATTAATAACAATTAAGCACTACAAATAATAACACTCAATTATTATTATTACCATTATACACTTCCTCAAAAGAATTAGCAGATCCATGCATAAATTGTAAATTATTTAAAAGAGCAAAATAAAATGCAACAAACGCATCATCAAGCTTTCAATTGGGAATAGTTCACCCATCCAGATACTTAACATATCAAAGGATTAGGCTCTGAGGAGGTCTCTATACTACCTAACAACCATACTGATTCCCGAATATTAACGTTTAAAAAATCTTTAACGATTCTACATGTATTCATTATTACCGTTTTTTGCATTTTTATTATTAAGTTTTTCGATAAATCTATAATTTCTAAGTTACGGATTAACGATTTTGGAATAATGCCAGTGGCTGAAATAATGAACGGTAATATTATTATTTTACGAGAATGCCAAAGTTTTTTAATCTCTTTACCTAAAGCGGTGTATTTTCTATTTTTTTTCATCAAAAGATTTTATAATATTCTTGTATATATATATTTCCTATATCATTTTAATTTTGTTTATTTTATTTGTTAATAATTTTGTTTACCAAGGATATTATTATATAATATATTATGTGAAAATTCGTCATTAGAATGAATTTATATTTCAAAGATTATGTGCATATTTATGTAATATATTCTGTGAATTGATGGGTGGTGGCAGAGCAATTAGCGCGCTGGGTTAGTACCTAATCCAGTGGTCACGTGTTCGAATCCTGCCACGACCTATTTCGTTCATCTATAGTACAAGCGTTAATGCTTATCTCAGGTAATGTATGAGGATGTATAATGTATATGTATTTGTTTCAAGGACATATTCATTCTTAAAAAAACTAACTAAGAAAAAAATAAAAGAAACACATATCGTTCTTTTGACTATTTTTCAACATCTCAATAGAGACAAAGTTGGAATATCATAGAAGAACCAAGAACTTAAGACACCTACAGGGCTTATATATGGCCTGTCATCGGCTGGTTCACGTGATCACTTTATGCGCTTGCCCAACGTTCACCAATTATGTTTTCTTATTGAGTTCTCTTATCAATGCAATTTTTGAATGTTGTATATATATTAATAATGGGATACAATTTGTTTGACAATAACACATTTTTACCATCGCTATCTATGAAATAACGAAGAAGCCTTTTTGTAACGCCATCTATTGAGAAGTTGTTTTTTCAAAACAATGAAAGCAATAATCCGTATATACATGAGAAAAAATTCGTCAAAAATAAATTGACTTCCGGCAGGGAAAAATCCAATATATGCATATATGCAAATTTTAAAATATTCGATATATTGTTCTTCTTTTTTTATAGACATTCTTCTTTTCTATAGAACAGAAGCAATGTCTCTTGAAATGATGAGGTGCAACTGTCTCTCCATATATTCAGTGGACTTGCAGGTAGGCAGCCTTCAAAGAAGACATCACTGGCCGCTGTATAAACGCCTATCACTCTTTATTCTGACTACATGATCAGTTTTATTATACACAGCAATAATATAATTATAAATAGAATTCAAACATTGGTTAAGGTCCTCGAAACTCCTAATTATTAATTGATGTCATTTTACCTTTGTTCAAACTTCGTATATACTTATTTTAGGAAGAGACGCAGGGTAATGTTTCTAACCTGTGAAAAGTGAATGAGTAACAATGAAGGTGGATGCAGATGGAGCCATCATGTTATATGATAATATTCGTCATCATTTGATAAAATTTAAATAAATAAAACGCTTAGGGGGTGAATTGTATTATCATATTCCTTGTAATTTACTTGCTGCTGTCATAAAGCGCGGTAAGTTGATCCCACTTTATGTGAATCGTGAAAGTAAAAGGATTAAATGAATGTTTATTTGATTATAATACGTTTATATTTTATAAAACATGATTAAATCCCATTTTACGAGTGCGCGTGTCTTCTCGTTGATATAATCTAATAAGTGTTTATTACCAAAAATATATTACTTTTAAGTGACCAGTGTAAAATTAGCCTGAAGTTGAAAGAATTAGATGAGAATGTATTTTGATTTTGTATTAGCGAGTAAAATAATGTTGCAAAAAAAGCAAAATTATGTTGTACTTTGTATGTTTTTTGACAATGGTGAAAATGCACTAATATTTATAATTACATCACAAATATATCGTAATAAAATATAAATAGAACAAGTTATTTCAAAGTAATCACAATTTATGAGAATACATGCTATATTATGAGGAATAATTTTATTTTGAAAAATAAGATCCGGGTAATTGAAAATACGGCAGACATATTGTTCACCACTCATTCTGAATGTATTGACTTTTTAGGTGAGACGAGACTGGTTTGTGGGGATACACGCACGTGTCGTTATACCTATTTATGAGGTGCAAATACAAACCTGCAAACCTGTCACTGGTTATCCCACACCTTGGGAAATGCGGTGCTGGTATGAATTAATGAATATTATATTTGTAAAAAAAATAACGTCTTGGGTGATTGTCAATTTTATCCTACTATTTACTGATCGATGTTTATCAAACTCTACGATATGTGTTAATTAATTAAACTTGGTAATAACTCGATTTTTTAAAATTACATTCTATCTCCAAATTGATGTAAACATGGCAAGCGGTAATTATTCAACTATTCAAACACAAATCGTGGAGCAAATTTCCTGTTTTATAATAATTTATCATGCTATTTATATCATATTATGCTTGACCTACATCGAGCTGCTTTAAAAAATGATTGCCAAACAAGTTGAAATTATTGATAAAATTTTAAGTTTTTCTTTCTGTCATACAGCAGATGTACCTATATACATAGGTAGTGTGTTTAATTAATGTGACATTTCAAATAGTGAAATATCTACGTTTACGTTTTTCCGGCCGTTTGTGAAAATTATCAAAGCGTAAAAACATGAATTAATGTTGTAATTATTAGTATGATTTTTAAATCTAATGAAATAAAAGATTTTCACTATCCTATAGTTTTATAGTGCCCAATAATAACAAAAAAATCTCCTTAACACTGAAACATTTCTAATTAAAAATAAGCGCAAAATAAAAATATTGGGATAATTTTTCCCTAATTTTTTATACGATTTAATTCGAGTAAAAACGCCAATACCAATGAACGTGAAGTCGCTATGGCTTCCAATGTAATGTAATAATTATTGTAATGTTTATAAAAATAAGCTAATAAAGATTTAAAGTAAATAGTTTTCATAATCTACACACATAATACAATTCATTAAATCAACTATCCATTATTGATAAATAACACCCCTTCGGCGATGAACAATCATCGTCACCAATGGCGCTTAGCCATTGAAAAAAATAACTGAATTTTTTTATATAAACACGACAAACATACGAGACCCAGAATAAAATTTACATGATAGAAATTTTAATGTACAATGAAGAATATTCAAGCCAAGACACGCGAGATTTGTATACAGAGTCTATATTTTTCAAGGTTTTTTCAAATATACAGTCGATAAACCCCAAGAGGCTTCGCAGCATATATTATCCTTATATGGATTTACTCAGAATTCGGAGTAGAACATTAACAGTGTAATTTATAAAAATAAATTTGGTTTAATTGAACCCGTTTCAAAGTCTTATTCTGAAATTCAAATATTCTTATATAAGAATTATTTATTTTTATATGAGAATATTTGAATTTCAGAATAAGACTTTGAACCGGGTTCAATTGAACCAAATTTATTTTTATAAATAACACTGTTAGTGTTTCTGTGTCCTCCCTCCCATTATAACTTTTGATCCGCGCAATTTTCAGAGCCTAATAATTCAGAATATATAGAGAATTTTTGTGACTGTCAGGGGTTATCAACTTTTGAATTTTTACTTTAATTTTCCATATATCTCGAAAACCATATAAGCTAAAAATAGGTATAAATATAGAAAAAAACAAAATCTCAAATTGCATTTTATCAAAAAAATTCCAGAGTTTCTCATACATTTTTTTAATAAGAAAAACATTTTTTTTATTATAAAAATATGTGTTTAACTGCCTATGTATCCAAAGTTTTTGAAAATATCGAAAAAGCCGAAAAACCCCAACTATATAATTTTATATGCTATAAAAATATTAAAATTGTGTACATCTCAATTTTTTTAACAATTTTTATAAAAATTGAATTTGGTGAGGATATCCTTTCAAACCAAGTTTCAAACAATTTGTAAAAACTACATACTATGGCCCGAGATTTGGTAATCCAAGTTAAAAGTTTAGGGAAGATTACATTTCATTCGCGTATTTCAGTGCAAAATGAAACGTCAGTTACGTAATCTTCAACTATAGATATATTTTACGTTTTTCTATGGTTATTGTATATAACGCATCTGTCAAAATTGTAATAACCTTAAATGATACGTGACGCGAAGCTGTGACTAAATATTATTTTATTATTATAACAACTCATTATTTTATTTGTTTCATTACACAGCATGTTACTTTATCAATTTTTTATACCGATCGATGTTTTTTTTAATTAAAATCAAACATTGTAGTGAAAAAATGTCATTGAATATGTACTACGTACGTAGTACTTCAATGCAAAATGTATGTACATTTTACAGATGGATATGGAACTAAGTGATAATGGTAAAATAGTGTCTTATGTATAAAATTTAAGAATACACATTATATATATAGAAACAGGATGGATCAATTTAAAAAGTGGGATGAAAAAACATCACAAAAATAAAGTTGCGTGCCTGACGTTTCATTATGGCTGACAGTTTATTTCGTTTGTTGTCAGGCAATACATTATAATTATGTAAAAAAGAAAATAAATATTAAATACATGAACCACTAAACTTCTATATCAAGTCTTTTATTTTAACAACAAAAATAAATCATGATTATTATTATTATGCATAGTTATTTGTAGTATAAAATGAAATAAAACATTAAAGCGTGCGGCGATTAGTACGCCACCTGGCGAAAAAGACTAGAAACAATACTTAACTCAAGATTAACACGCGATCCGCCAGAAACGTTGAGTTAAATATTTGTCGTTTAGTGACGTATTTAAGGGAAGATTAGGTACTGAAATACGCAATATTTTTGTTAATCTTGAGTTAAACTCCTAAGGGCCGACTGAAATACTGGGCCTATCTCACTCAATAGTTTGAAACGTACTAAATCTCCAAACATACTGTGACGTTATTTTGTATTTGCACGTCACTACTTGATTATTTTAATTTTAATTTTTATAAAAATATCTTAAGCGAACGCACCTCGCAATATTTGAAAATATTTCTAATAAGTTGTAAGGCGAACGCAGCCGTGAACGGATTAGATAGGCGGATCGAGGTATCTATGCCTTCCTTTTGCAACGCTGACAGCCGACACGATGTGTCACATAGCGCCAAAGAGCATGGCGAACATAAAAATACCCAGCAAAGACTGGAAATATAAATTTAAAGGAGGCTGGGTAAGTTTCTTTATTTAGTTTCATCGATCCTCGTCTATATAAAGTATCTGGCATGAGTCACGTTCGCTAATTTAACTGAATTCTTGCAGAAAATATAACCGCCTCCTTTCTTTTCTTTTCTTTTCTTTCTTTCCTTTCATGCTTTCTTTTATGTTCTTCTATGTTAATGAACTTTGCTATTTATACCATTGATGATGGAAAATGGATAATTTTAAATATCATGGTTGGTGCATAACTTATATTTGCACATCATGACTTGATAAATGACTGTAAAATACCTGTAAATTGGACTTCTGATCGACGTAAATACTACGATGGTAGTTTTCATCTCAACAATTATACCCACTGATTATCTTCAAGAAGATGCAAATTCACAAAACTGATTCATTTCTAATTGATTATAAAAAAAATATGAAATATTGATATTATTTGAAAATTTAGATTCAATCTGTTTAATTATGTCATGTTTAATGTTTCTTTTTTTATTATACATTGCATGGTTTAAAAAAATATTTGAAAACTTGTAAATTATAATTTAAGGATTAATTTGTTTTATCAAAATGTCAAATATTTAGATTAGTTCAGGTAGCGTAGATAATTGCATCATGTTTATAACACTCCTTGCCAACCATGATATCAATACATTGTGATTTCTTTTGTATTTATGCGTTTCTCTCATCACTTAGTCTTCCTCACAATCATATCTGACTCCGCTTTTTCATGTTTTCATTACTGTTTTATTGAATAGAAAATTCTTATTTAATACTTAAATATATTTTTTTTTGTGTCTTAATCAATAAACAACACGCTCTGAGATACTGAGATATTTGCATTATTTTTATATGAGTCTCATTGCAATATCGCTGACTGCTGGTGGTAAGGTTTTATGGTGAGTATAATTTTAGCTTCTCTGTTTTTTTCTCATAAACCACAATACCTTGCAATACATACATACCATCATGCTGTTTTCATATTCTGGGTAGGAAAAATAGACTGATATCCATACTATCCTATCCGGACAAACATTCCTACATGTTTTATATAGAAAACAAAATATCTTACAATTAATTTAAATTAAATAGTTTGGTACGTATTCTTCAATTATACCATACTATCGTCATCGACAGTTGGATCTCATGTGTTACATGCAACTAATTATTACTAAATATTTCGAATCAAAAATCGCACTTTGAGTTAAGGCGCCAATTAATAACTTAGCTAATGAAGACAATAAAACTACAGGCTGTGAATAATCTTAGATTACTAACTTGAAAGAGAGTAACAGCAATTAAATGTTAAATACCT
Source organism: Molanna angustata (assembly GCA_963576475.1). Classification (NCBI taxonomy): domain Eukaryota; kingdom Metazoa; phylum Arthropoda; class Insecta; order Trichoptera; family Molannidae; genus Molanna; species Molanna angustata. The sequence continues at coordinate 18,774,498 of OY754967.1, read as the reverse complement.
TCCAAAGTCTCCGCTAAAATTTCTTCTCAGTTTCCTCTTTGCAGATAGCAATTACAGAACATAATGGTTTTATCTTAAACACATTATTTTGAATAACTTTCTCGATTTTAACAGACCATCAAGCACACGCTTTGCGTGAAATAATTCAACGAACACATTTTTATTAACGACTATTAGTGGCTCTATTCGTTATGCTGTGCTTGTCGTCTCCTCTTCTTCCTATGTTAAAACTCACTTTTTTGCAAAATACTCTTGCTTAAAGGTTTTTATTTTTTGAAATTATACAATTTCACATAAACTTTTTGAACAAATAATAAGATACTTTCTCGATAGAGCGAAGAACTCGTGTTCGAGATTGGAGCATCGTATTTAAAACATTACATAATTATAGGTATTTACATAACATATTTTTTTCATTTTATTTTATTTTTATTTTATTTTCTTTTGTAAACATACAGTCTTAATAACAAATTATACATGAATAATATAACACTAAATTAGTGGACCAATTAAGTTTAAAGAAATAATCAATTTTGTGTAAATTGTAATATCTGTTATAATATAGGGAAAAGAATGGAAAGGATATTAGGAATTAAAAAAATAATTAAAAGGATATTAAGAGAGCTTGCAAAATACTACTCACCAGGAAGCCATAGAGGTATTCAGGGACTTTATGACTGATGATTTGAATCTAAAAATTGATGTATTACAAAGGTATTCTTAAAGAACACATTGAAATTGTTACAAGTTCTGTGAATAAATGTATTCTGTAAATAATTTGTTTAACATATTGGTAACTTAAATTGTAGTGGATTCCTGATGTGACGTAATGGGCAATTTAATGATATCAAATTAAGTAAGTCGATTAAATGATATCAAATTAAGTAAACATATTCATAGATATAGAGCATTATATTGTACTGAAAACATTACATAAAGGTATTCATTAAAATACAATTTTCATGGATCAAAATTCATCAAAAATGTGACCTTTTAGTGCTTTGTTAATTTTTTTTATGATCTCTCAAATTTATAATACATATAGGCAGGTTATTAAAAAATAATATCCTCCTATAGGATAGCAATTTTTGTGCTGCGGTTCTATTTTTTCTTGAAATGGTAATTTTAAATATTATGTTTTTGATTATTTTTGGTTCATCGGAGAAATTTTCAGGATAGTTTTGATGATGGTGTAGATATTTTAGTCTGGAATTGAGAAATGACCAACTATGAAATCTTATTAGCTGGGTGTTAATAACTATCAAAACGTTCTTAAAATTGGACGTTGGCTGAAATGCAATAAAAAAAAAATATGATGCACAGTTGTTGATTGTGTTTTCAATCCGTGAGATAATAAATATTATTAGTCTCCAGGACGTGGCAACTTGTTATTGGGTGCATGTATAATTATCAATATTTGATATAGTATCATCTGTTTGTTGCCTGAGAAACATATATGTAAACAAAACATTTTGGTTAAATGAAATTCACTGATTCAAACAAATTCATTCTTTTATCCTTTATTCCGATTTTTTTTGTTTCCATGTATGTTACTAATATCTCTGAACTCTCCATTCAAACGTTACTTGGTTATATTCTTTAATTAAGTATAGTGTTTTTATATATTTTTTATACTTTTGAACAATTTATTTACTGACCTAATAAATATACATGGGTGTAAGAGATGGATTGAATAGCAGGGGCCACCCCAGAAAGGGGTGGCATGACCATGTGAATGATATTTTCAAAGAAGGAAATATAAGAAGCTTGAATAATCGACGAGCATTTATGAGACGATGTATGGATGTAAAGGAAGCTAGAAATGTGTGCAAAAATAGAGGAGTATGGAGCTCGGTTCTCTTTGCTAACCCCGTTAGGATATGGCGTGATAGTATGTATGTATGTACATTATTTTTGCAGGGTGAATAAAAAACCAATAAGAGGTTTTTTTTAATAAATTACTATACACGAAAGTTTTCTGTTCTGAAAGTACAGATTCGTGTCAGAAGTTGTCACGAAGAAGAAATTGGATTATTTCAGAAACATGATTTATAAAAGACTGAAAATAAGCCGTAAACTGAGACGGTCATCTAGTCCCACCCAAGGCGGTACATACATTTATAATTTACCAAGTCATGTCTTGTGAAGCAGAAGAGATATTTCTGAGTGTTTAAAATATTTACATACATAGCTGCATGAGTCTCACTTTCGAACAATAAAATGCTGTTAAAATATTGGCTTCACCTCAAGACTTTATTGAGCCATCTTACAGAATTATGATTTTATATAATAGGCAGGTACATACATATATACCAATCAAGGTACCTATTTAACTCGAATTACTTCGTGGATGAAGTTTTGATGTCGAAAGTACAAAGAGTAGGTAGGTAAGTTTAAGTAACAATCCTATTAAAATGGTGATGTCTGTAGGCGATCATGTTCTGTATCACTCTGATAATATATTTTTTTGTGCAATCAAATTTCAAGAATAGCCACTACTATAGTTATGCAAATAAAATTGTATTGGTACATACGTTGTTTTCAGGCAATTTATTGGAGTATTTCAAATAACAACAATTGAAAACATAAGTAGGTACTTTCAAATGAAAAACTAATAGATGGTTGTGTTTTTTTTATATAATAAAGCTACCTTTTCCAATGACACAAAATTTAATAGATTCCTTCTTCACTTGTATAAAAATAATCCATATAACTATATGAGACCTTTTGATATATTTGCAATATACATTTATTAACTTTTTCAAATACATCAATATTTTGATATTGTAAATGTGTTTTATTGTACTGTATTAGGTGTGTTCATTTATTTATTTTTATATTATGTTCGAATAATCAACATAAATAATCAACACATTAGTTATTGCTATTACCGGTTGAATATAAATTGACAAATAGGTCCTTATAACTAATTTTGGCCAATAGTGAACGAAGTAATTATTATTAAATTTTAGTACTTTGTTCAAATAACTAAAAACATGTGTTTATTATAATTTATTATTTTTTTTTTTAATAAAAAAATATTGAGTGAATAAAAAATATAAATAAATAAGATATATTTAGATTTAAATTTTTGATCGTCAGTTCTTGATGGAATTCCATTTAAATTAATTTATATTTTTAATAAATAAAAATAAAAAAAATGTTTAGAATCAGTTCCATTATTTATTTAAGGACTACAACCTACAACCAGTTTCGTGCTAAGCACATTTCCAAGTAGTCTACTTGAAAATGTGCTTAGCACGAAACCGGTTGTAAGTTGTAGTCCTTAAATAAATAGTGGAACTGATTCTAAACAAGTTTTTTTTATTTTTATTTATTAAAAATATAAATTAAGATATATTTGATACGTTGCAAGTCACATATTTGTGGCAGAATTAATATTTATGTAAATTATTATTGTTTCGATATGATGTATGTTGATTTGATTTTTCGCAACTCTTAATTATGATTTATAGCTTTTGCATATAATATTTTATAAAAAAAGGCAATAATTTTCATTTCGTGAAATATAAAATATGGTAAATTATAAAATATTATATATCAAACAGTATGGACAGGTGTTTAATCACAGATTTTCGTGATTGAGCTATTAGATCACGCTCCATTTCTCCGGGCGCTCTGTACTTATAGTCTTAGGTATATTTTGAATATGATTTGCCGAGTCTAAGTCTGTAATTGAAAAACCTAGTCTTGGACGAAAGGCAGAAGTTGGTACCGATGCAGATTATAGACGAGAGAAAACAAAACTTTCGTTGGAGAACCAAATCAGTCGGAGATCGGCGAAGATTAAGAACTGAAAAATTGTTATCAGAGACAACCGGAAATAATTTTTGAATAATTCATGGCATGAAATATTATTATTGTTATTGTATGTCCATATCTGTTGACTCGATTATGATTTCGCTTGAATAAAATATATGTAAAAAATATGTACACACGCAATCAGTTGATGGATACGGTGAAGGTATATTCGATGTCCCCATAATTCATTAGAAATCAACGATGAATTTCAATAAAGTCAATTAATTCCTTGAATATATAATATTTTATGTTATGTAGGAATGCAAATGCAATTATAACGCAATATACAAAATATGTAATTATGTCTTTTTATTTCCAACCAATCATTTATAAAACACAAAATAGGTATAATACTTACATTAATATGTTAACTTTCAATCACATTTTTAAACTTTAATTATATTAATGGAAATCGTTACCAGAGATGATCAATATTGACGCATCCTCCAATGTGCATTGTGCACCCTGAAGACAATTTTAGAAAATAATTTAAACAAGATATATTTCCAATCTGCTGTCATAAAACCTATATTTGATGGGACTAAGATTAATCTTTGTTTACTCACCTACAACTTTACGTAGATCGTGTATTTTAAAAGATACTGGCGAGTAGTTGCACCTCACACAGTTGGACCTCAGCTTCTAACAGATCGACGATTCACGAAATGAAGAATAAGAAGGATTAATAAAATGATATAAATAAAATGACACAATATGCTAACGAATGTAGTCGTGATCGCGAGTAAATTATTGACCTGGTATAGTTGGTTAGGTAGGTACTTGGTACTTACCATATCATTTAGTTATATGGTCTTGTATTTACCTTGTATGGTACAGATCAATAAACGGTATAGAACTATATCAGACAACTAGTATTTATAACGATAACCAATAAATTATAAACATAAGTACTGAGACAACGTCCATTATATTATGGCTAATCGCTTCATTTTAACACGAATATATGGCTTTGGGTTTTTCAGCAATATAATTGAGTGCGAAAGTTTAAGAAATATAAATGTGTAATTTATCAGTATTTCATTCGTGTTATCCTTTCACTGGCAAACTTATTGCCTGTCGCCAATTTCTTAGAACTATGAACGAGAAAAATATGAATGTTCAGTAAAAAAATACTTATACATTAAAATCACACGAAAAGATATATAAACGATTCTTTATAAAAAAATATACAATTTTATTTGAGTTCGAATTTATACAAACATTATTTTCTAAATTGTCATATCATCCATTTTTATAAACAAAAACTCACCAGTATAGTATTAAAATACTCACCAGTATTAACCAAAAATTCACCAGTCTGCTCATTTTTCAAAAAAATACATATTCACATATTTCATATTGAAGGTGAAAACGAGTGGGTAGTGGCCAACACTATACTTCTCACTAACAAGTCACTCTAAAAAGTATTCAAATTTTGTATGGAATATATTAAGCATTTTCATAAAATAACTTTAATAAATTATTTTTTAATTAAATATTTTTTACGAAAACTTGATTCAATTCCATTTTATGAAAGTGGTGTGCCTTTTTAGCACTTTGAAAATAAAAATATCAAATTTTAAGTTTCCTGAGCTCGGGGTCAGTTTGAAATATTTGAAAGCTAAAAAAAAGAGATGATCAGATATCCAATAAAATCTCATGGGGTCTAAACGAGTATTAGATATATGAATTTACAAAAATTAAAAAGAATCGAATAGTACACACACGCACACACTAACATTGTGATAAAACCTTTACAGTAGAATCTCAGCATGATAATAGTTGATAATCTGCTGTAAAAAAATCTGAATTCATGACTCCCCACTATATTTTTTTGGGGTAATGAGAAGTAAAAAATATTTTCTCAAAATAAGAAAACGTTTCTCGTAATAATATCATGACTAAAAGTAGATTCCACAAAAAAACATACTGAAATAATTTAGCATACGGAGGCTGATTTGAATAATAATATGATAAATCTCTTTTCACCTTGTAACACTATCTTTGACAGCTTCACTGATGATTTCATCGAGATTTGCATAAAATGTTAAGCGAATCGATGTCAAAATTTCATTTGACAAGTTATACGTCTAATAGAAATTAAAAATGAATGTTGTTTTCTTTAAAAAAAAAAAACAATTGCATGTCATAGAGCATACACATTTAATTACATATATTGCTTATTTCACTCTATAATCAATTATTTGATTATACAAATGTTAAATAAATAGCTTATGTCGCCCATCCTCCCTAGACAAATGTACGGAGGTAACAGTTGCCAGTCACGTAACAACTGTCACTTCCATACATTGAGTTATCTTTTCTTGTTTCTTTTCTTGAGCTAAATGACACGTTGTCTAGAGGGGCTGAGCGGAAAAGGTTCATTTATGGCAGCAAGAAACCCCAAAAATTTTATACCCCCTAAAGAGTGCCCTCTCTCGGGTCACAAGTTAGAACGGCGTACATGAAAGTCCCTGAATCCATTGATGTCGGGCGTTGAAGGAACATTGGACAACCTGTCTACACGGTGTGATTCTTGCAACAGGGAATACCAACAATTTGTAACTGTGGACAGCAGCAGACCACCGCACATCTGTGCAGCTTTCCCATAAATCCAGTCAACTACACCATGTACGACTTTTTGCTGGGCAGTGGTTGTGCTATTAACGTCAAAAGTCACTGTCAGAAAATTATTTGAATGCTTTGCTGACACGATAGAAGAAAAAGAACAGAAGGGCTTCTCAAATAGTCGATTAAAATAAGAACAAGATCAGGTTCAGACTTTACAAATCCTTGAGGGTAAAATTGATCAATTAACTGTGTTAATTTATACAAAAATGAATGACAATTACATATTATTCATTTATTTATTTACAATTTATGTACATGTGTACAAAGGCAGGTTTATTGCCATAAGGCAATTTCTTCCAACCAACCCGAGTAACGTGAAGTCTCTAAGTTAAATTGGTACAATACTTATTTAGTGAGAAATAAATTGATAAAAAAATAAAATAAAGGAGTAAGAAAAAAAAATACAAAGAGAAAAAAAAATGAAGATGAGAGTTAAAAAAAAGACTAACAAAAATAACACTGATCATAGCAATGAGGAAAAGGAGGTTACGGAAGGATATAGAAGGAATTCAGGGACCATTTGACAAATAAAGTTTTTTTTAGTTTACCGTTAAATATTTGAATGGATTGAGATGACGTTACTTCATCACTTAGGCTATTCCATAGTCTAGCTGATTGTACTTGAAAAGAAGAGCTGAAAAATTCTGTATTGTGCATGGGGATAGCTAATGTAGTACATTCAGCAGATCGAAGGCATAGGCAGTGACTTGAAAAGAAAACGACGTTATTTTTTAAATATTTTGGTGAATAGGGAATAATCAAGGAAAGGATCAAACACTTTGCGGAGGACATTTTAGGAGAGTATCAGATGGGGTTCAGAAGTAACAGATCAACAAGCGATGAACTATTTTCTGTTAGACAACTTTTGACCAAATGCTGGGAATTTGATGTTGGCATATATCAACTGTTCATTATTTTTAAACAGGCCTATGACAGAATCAACAGAGAAAAACTGTACGATATTCTCCTAACATTTAAAATACCCACAAAGTTAATAATACTGATAAAAGCAACAATGACTAAAGCAACCAAATGCAGAGTCAAGATAGGAGTAGATTTTTAAGTCAAGATAGGATAATAGTAGATGTTTTGCATATATATTTTTGTATTTGTTGGAATAATAATAAACACTTCCTTGCACCCTGCACAAGCTGCGAGTTTATTGACATATGGCAAATTTTTCAAACTAACCAGTGTTTCCAGCCCAGAGAAGCAATATTTGTGTGAGAAATTAATATAAATTCATTGCTCCTCTGCTGGAGATCGAACCCAGGACACCCGCACAGAAGTCAAACGGCATACCAACTGTACCGCGGTGGTCATATCCTGCACTGCGTCGTTGAATTCTTAGAAACTGGGAAATCTTGGTAGAATGAATCATTTTCTACCTGTGCTTTTTAATGCCATTCAGGTACTTTGGTGTTCTCTATTGCATATTTCAAATATCTTATAGATTTTGCCCACAACTATCAAATGTTGGTTGTTTTGTCAATAAATTAATAAATTGATTTTAATGATCTGTATGATACATGCGTTCTATAATTTGCCGGTCTAGTTTCCAAACCCAAGTTGTTTTATTTTTTGTTAAATTAATATTATTGACGTGAACTGGAAACAAATTTAATATTATATACTCTATACATTTAGTTTTAAATCATAACACAACACTAAAATTCATTGAGAGACAAATTGAAAATACGGAATCCTGAAATCGGATTTCCAAGGTCTATTTATATATAAAAAAAATACATAAATATTTAGGGCAAACATCGCTAATTACATTTATAATACATGTCAAACCAGTCTTATTTTAAGATTTTGCCTCATGTAATTAATATTATGTATTTATATGTACATTGCGTACATTTTTGTACGTACTTCTCGTGTAGTCTACAACATTAACCGGTAATTCTGCGGCATATTTTAAAATATTTATGTAAATACGGTGTTCGTCTGTGTACATTCGACGACATTTATATGTACGAATGCCTTATGGGCGAATTACGAAACATCACATTACCTTAATAAACCGTGGCGTTGATGAGCGCGAAGTTTAATACCGTTTAAAGCAAAACAGAGAGAAAATTTTGAATCTCAAATACAAACATGTGAGCGAGTGAAAATATTGATTTACATTGGTTTGCTGAAGTATGATAAAATTCGTGCCATTTGCACGGATTGAACACCAGTCTACACTTGTCAGATACAATGTGCGAATTACCACTCTTTCTCTTATCGAAGTAGCAGGCGCGTCACGGTTAGCGGGTTAAAGAGCACCCAGTATTAAGCTATCACTCATTGAGTTTATATCGCTTCTAGCGGATCGTTAGCCTTATACCGTAAGCTCTAAAGAAAGACGTCTGCCAAAAGCATCGAAGCGTTCGCGTCGGCGTCGTTTATACCCTCGAGTATAAACAATCAAATATACAAACGGTCAGTTTAACATATTGTTATTGTGACATTGTGTGAGTTTTTGTTCAACGTTCATTAACCTTTGGTTAAAATTTGTATTGTAAACAGTTAAAAAATGTCATAAATATATGATTGTGATATGATAATGAATTTATTTACTCGAACAGTTATATATCGCATTGTGTGAAGTATATTTGTTGTTAATATTTTTTTTTTTGATAAAATGGTGAGTTTTTCAAGTTTCAAAAAAAAATTTATTTTACCAAAAAAGTCTTGCTGTATCTTGCTTGTTACTGAACATGCGCTGTTTTTTAATTTCGACAGTATTCTATAATTATACTTCGACTTCTCATATAACCTTATAGTTTAAATTGTAAGTAAAATAAATACAAAATAAATCATTTTTTAACATCTCAATAGAGACGAAGATGGAATAATATAGGAGGATCATGAATTCTAGGCACCTACAGGGCTAAAAACCTGTCATCGCCTGGTTTCGACTTTAAAAAAATATCGATTTAAAATAAATCGTGTAAATTCTCGGCTGAATCTTGTGATATTTTGAGCTACCATAATTGACATACAACTAATTCACTAACTGATACAATTTTCAATTCCCATGCATTTGTTCGTACAAGTTCTACTAAATATTTTTATCTGATTGCATTTAAAACATATTTATTTATCTGATTGAGCTATAAGATATATATTTTTTATATGAATGCGCAATTAATACCTTTCACCATTACTGGTCTCGTCGTGATATTATTTCATTCTAGTAACCAAATTATTCCCGGCAAGACTTTCATAGATTGACTAAACAATTAACTTGCCTATAATAATAATACAAAATAAAGCATTTTTTATTTCGTTGCTCAACCACTGAATAAATTGCGGCTAATTATGAAACGATTTAAACGTAACAGAGTGATATGTATTTGGTAAGCAATTTATTACCCTCGAGTTTTCCTCGAATTTATTCCGACTCAAATAATTTAATTTACCTACAGCAAAATATAAAATAGTCACGAAATAAGCTATAAGTTGCGTACCTTACAACTTTTTTACATATTTACTTTTACTATATACGTCTCTTTTAAACATATTTTTTTATTTATATAAAAAAAGCTAAAGGTTTTTTATGTATTAGTATTTTTACGTAAAATTTTCAAAAAACTACAAATCATTAAATTTAACATTATTTTACTAACAACTTTATCTTTTATAAAATCAAATTTACCTACATGCCTATGCATTATTGATGTTACAATTTTTTATTCATAATCAGAATCAGAATCATTCATCTTTTAAGCAAATTGCATATCTACCTTGATATATCTTACACATAGGTGCCTACCAAACAAAGATTTTGCAATATGTATTTGATGTTATTATAAGTAAACATTGCACACACAAAACGTATATAAGAATATCAATTGAATAATTTATTCAGTTTAGTGAATATAACCATATTTGAATTATCAATTAGCTTATTCACTAAACTGAATAAATTATTCTGAATATTGACCACTTGTTTTTTGAGTCACTTCGCGACATGTTTCGGAAGCGCTGTCCTTCCATCGACCTCATATATTAATGTATTGCTAATGAATTTGCTGGAATACTGTTAAATTTAGGGTGATTTGTGCAGTTCTTCGTCAAATTTTACAAACCATCATGACATAGGCAGAATTATCATACACATTTTTCATAAATAAAATATTATGACATTCAAACCGAGCATAAAATAAGTTTGTAAATTAAAATATGTGATTTTTTTTATTTTTCCAGATGAGATTATATTTACTGTTGTCTATAGAAAATCAGATATAAAATAATGTAATTGACACATTTGATATCAATATCTGGGGAAATTAACTAACGAGTTTATTTTGAGATACACAAAAATCACGATGTTGTAGTGTAGGTACCTGCCCATGCTATTTGCTTATAAAGGTGAAAAAGTAAACAGTACTTACTTAACGAAACCTAAGTTATCACTACGAAAGTTGAATAATATACACTATCTACATGATATCAAATAAAAAAATCTTGATTTGATAACCAGTAGAGAAGAAATTTTGCGTCTATGGACTGGAAATACTGATAATTTTAAAGAATTTGCCATTTGGCAATAATCTCGTCACTAGCACGTGTTAAAAGAAAGAGTAAAATAAATAAATAAAAAATCTTCTTCTTCTTCTCCTTTCGATTAGACCTTCAGGTCTGTTTTTTAAAAGGCCTGCTCTTCCTGCGAGGTGGACCCCCAGCTATCCCTCCATCTTTTTGGCGGTCTACCTCGAGGGCGGGTTCCGTGAGGCTGATTATGAAGCACGATATGAGGAAGTCTGGTGCTGTCCATCCTTTGGACATGTCCATACCACTCCCTCCTCCGCTGCCTACTCCATCTGATGATATCGTCAACCTCACATTGTTCCCTTATTCTGGAGTTCCTCACTCGTTGTCTCAGGGTTTTGCCCTGAATAAAAAATAGAAATAAAAAATGATTGAACAATTTCAAAATCATAATTCTCAAAGTGGAGAGTAAAATATTTTTATAGCTGAGAAGACAACGTTTAAATAAATGGCCACTTTTCATTTGATTACAAATCAATCAAGCAAGTAAGGTAGAAGTAGGTACACGTGTAGGTAGTGTGGTTCATTATAATGAAATAGGTAGTCACATTTCCAATAAATACTGAAGATGAGCAGATAACATGTAGGTACATATGTAGGCAGCTCAGATACTCGCATGCTCAATAATAAATTTCTTTTTTAGCACCTGCATCAATGAATCTCTTGTAAGTACTTATCAACTCTCACTAGACATATTATTCTCAACAAAAGAAACTAATGTTTGCATTTTTCAAATACAGAATTATAAAGATAGTTACAGAACAGAGCTGCATTTGGAAAATATATTACATGTTTTAATAGTAACATGTTTATTTACATGTGTTTTATTCGATGGCATATCAAATAAATTCTCAATAGCGATTGTAATTTCAATATGTACATTTTTTAACAGAAAATTTAACGTCCTCAAAATAATTTTTAATGCTAGCCTTCAAGGCACAAATGTCAAGATTCTAGACTTCCAAAAACGAATATATTTTACAATTGCATATACGCAAACATTGGAATTTTTTCCTGTCAAATGATATTTTTATTGACAATAACATCTCAATAGAGACGAAGTTGGGATATTATAGAAGAACCAGGAACTCAGGCACCTACAGGGCTTACGACCTGTCATCGGCTGGTTTACGTGATCACTTTATGCGCTTGCGCAACGTTCACCAATTATGCCTTTATTGAGTTCCCTTATCAATGTCACTTTTAAAAGTTCTATATATTTGAATAAGTGTAAACATTTCACCTGAATAATACTAACCTACCTCATAGATGGCAATAGTATAATTTAGTATTATTCAGGTGAAATGTTTACACTTATTCAAATATTAGAACTTTCAAAATTTACATTGATAAGGGAACTCAATAATGGCGTAATTGGTGAATGTTGATTGGTGAAAGGCATAATTGGTGAATAAAGTGATCACGTAAACCAGCCGATGACAGGTCGTAAGCCCTGTAGGTGCCTGAGTTCCTGGTTCTTCTATAATATCCCAACTTGGTGTCTATTGAGATGTTATTGTCAATAAAAATTCCAAAAACGAGATTTACTTGCATGTACACAAAATATTTTATAGGTACCATAAAGGTCTCAAAATGTATAATAGTTTACCACCAAACATAAAACAAACCACAAGTCTTGTCACCTTTCGTAGGCTAAGTGCTTGATAACTAAATACATAATTAAAAACTGTTCTCTATTGTTTTACATGAGTTTTTTTAATTGAATGTCATACTCTTACTATAATTAGGTATATGTTTCAAAAAGTTATATTTTTATATTTTTGTTTAAACTAGATGTATTAATTTATAAGTAGTTTTTTACATCGAAATTAATGTAAATACTACTACTACTAGGTACTATTAAATAGTAAATTATCTGATTCCTGAGTTAAAGTAACGGGTACGATTTCTGGCGGAGACACAGTTTGGTTACATTGCATTTGGGATATTTTCTTGATCGGTTCTCGGGCACACACCACTGGATTTTCAAAAAAATCTACGTGCGGATTTATATCACTAGCTATATGTAGCCATGATCCAATTTGTCTGGTTCCCCTTTCTAAGGGTTACGAAGGTCAGATGGCAGTCGCTTCAATGTAATAACCAGACTCGCCAATTCCAGGATCATGGTCAAAGCGTACCTACCCCGATAGAAACGGGACTAAAGCGCTAAGGGGAAAGGTTCTCAGTAATGATACATTTTTTTCTGTATTTTCAGTCTGGATTCGTGAGACGATAGATATCATATCTCCAGAATATGGCAGCTTGTTATTGGGCACGTGTTATATTTGACATAGTACCTATTGGTTGGCCGTGAATCAATACAAAAACATATTCAGAAACAAAGGAACAAATTATGTTCATACTTTCCTGATTCATTGGTCCATTCACCCCAAAGTTCAAATAAAATCATTTATAAAACTGCATATAGATGCCACCAAATTTTGAGTCTTTTCACCGTAGAGGGAGGCAGTTTGCATATATTCCAATCATGTAAAATACACAAATTTCCAATCTGCGCACCCACGTGACGGTTTCATGTTGTTTTGCGATAATAATACCTACACTATCAATGCACCACAAATCCTTCTACATATTCACTTTTTTTTTGTTAATTCTTTATTTTTTAAATATTTCGATTGTCAGAAAATCAGTGGGCAAAAAATCCGGTTGACTAATAAGTTTTTTGTTGCAACAAAATTTATATTAACATAATTTGAAATTTAGATATTTTTACATAGATTCAATAAATTTATCACCATGTCGTGATATATTACTTGTTTGTGTATTTCCTAAAGACAGCCCTGCTTCAAGGAGAAATTTTCTTTGTAATCAGTCATGTGAATAAATAATTTAAATATTTCTGTCAGATAGATTGATTGAGATGACGCTAGGTACCTATTACTTATATGTATATATGTGTACCTATTAACAATCATAATAGATAATATTATCTTTTCCAATATATCATTTTTTATACTATCATTTAATATTATTAATCCAACTGTCGATTTGTTCAGGAGAACTTTGTTCTCTTAACATATCGACAATGTATCAAGCCAGAATACGCGAGAATTGTATGGAGAGGTCTACTTTTTTCACGGCTTTTCCAACTTTGAAGTCAAAAAACACCAACTTAGAGGCTTCGCAGCATATATGTTCCATACACGGATTTACTCAGAATTCGGAGTAGAACATTTCGTGTGTCTGTGTGTCTGTGTGTGTGTCTGTGTGTCTGTGTGTGTGTGTGTCCGTCCCCCCCTTATAACTTTTGATCCGCTCAATTTACAGAGCCTAAAATTTCAGAATATATAAACAGTTACAGGCCTACGAAACTTTTATACTCGGAATTTTGAATTTTTGTTTCAGTCAGGGGTTATCAACTTTTGAATTTTTATTTTATTTTTCCATATATCTCAGAAACCATAAAGGGTAGAACGCTGAAAATTGGTACAAACATAGACAAATACAAAATCTCAAATTAGTTTTTTCAAAAAAATTCCAGGGTTTCTCAAACATTTTTTATTAAGAAAAATATTTTTTTTATGATAAATTTATGAGTTTAACTGCCTATATTTCCAAAACTTTTACAATTATCGAAAAAAGCCGAAACACCCCAACTAGATAATTTAATTTTCTATAAAAAATATTAACATTGTAGTAGAAGATCTCAATTTTTTTTTAACAATTTTTTTAAAAATTGAATTTAGTGACGACATCGCTTCATACATTTTGTATGGCAGTCGCCTATACACAATATGTAAGAAGACTTAATAGTTTGTTACTTCATCTCCAAACATACATACATACCATCATGCAATTTGCATATTCTGGGTAGGAAAAAGGATCTTCTTCCATACTATCCTATCTTGACATACATACCTACATATGTTGTATAGAAAACAAAATATCTGAAAATATTCAATAATTTGTATTTATGGGTTTATAGTTTGGTACATATTCTTCAACTATACATACTATCGCTATCGACAGTTGGATCTCATGTGTTACATGCAACTAGTTTAACAAAGGCAGAGAAGAGAGCGAAAGACTATTGCATATAGTGAAATGAACAAATAAATACATTGTACTATTAGACTACCTTACAGTAGGTACCAATAGATTAACATTATCCAACTGTCGATTTGTTCAGGAGAACTTTGTTCTCTTAACATATCGACAATGTATCAAGCCAGAATACGCGAGAATTGTATGGAGAGGTCTACTTTTTTCACGGCTTTTCCAACTTTGAAGTCAAAAAACACCAACTTAGAGGCTTCGCAGCATATATGTTCCATACACGGATTTACTCAGAATTCGGAGTAGAACATTTCGTGTGTCTGTGTGTGTGTGTGTGTGTGTCTGTGTGTCTGTGTGTGTGTCCGTCCCCCCCTTATAACTTTTGATCCGCTCAATTTACAGAGCCTAAAATTTCAGAATATATAAACAGTTACAGGCCTACAAAATTTTTATACTCGGAATTTTGAATTTTTGTTTCAGTCAGGGGTTATCAACTTTTGAATTTTTATTTTATTTTTCCATATATCTCAGAAACCATAAACGCTAGAACGCTGAAAATTGGTACAAACATAGAAAAATACAAAATCTCTAATGGGTTTTTTCAAAAAAATTCCAGGGTTTCTCAAACATTTTTTATTAAGAAAAATATTTTTTTTATGATAAATTTATGAGTTTAACTGCCTATATTTCCAAAACTTTTACAATTATCGAAAAAAGCCGAAACACCCCAACTAGATAATTTAATTTTCTATAAAAAATATTAACATTGTAGTAGAAGATCTCAATTTTTTTTTAACAATTTTTTTAAAAATTGAATTTAGTGACGACGTCGCTTCATACATTTTGTATGGCAGTCGCCTATACACAATATGTAAGAAGACTTAATAGTTTGATACTTCATCTCTAAACATACAATATACATATACCATCATGCTGTTTTCATATTCCGGGTAGGAAAAAAAGACTGACCTCCATACTATCCTATCTTGACTACCTAGGTACATGTGTTGTATAGAAAACTAAATATCATAAAATAATAAATAATTTGTATTTATGGGTTTTATAGTTTGGTACATATTCTTCAACTATACATACTATCGCTATCGACAGTTGGATCTCATGTGTTACATGCAACTAGTTTTATAAATAAGAAATTTACTTCTACTTTTGTACATACTTTACTGTATTGACTTAATAAGTCGAGTATAGCATTTGAATACCTACGCGTAATTTATTATGTATGGTAAAAACTACCACATGTCACAATAACATCATTTTTTCTATAAATAATTATTACGCATTTTTTTCCTATTTGTATTCGCTATATACAATTTCTTCAAATAGTATTTTTTGTTTGTTTTTCTAATGAAGTGCATCTCAACAAACTTGAACGTCTTCAGAATATATTATGTATCAGATTCATTTTTGAGTTGAAAAAACAAACATACATACCATCATGCTATTTTCATATTCTGGGTAGGAAAAAAGGATCTTCCTCCATACTATCCTATCTTGACATACATACCTACATATGTTGTATAGAAAACAAAATATCTGAAAATATTCAATAATTTGTATTTATGGGTTTATAGTTTGGTACATATTCTTCAACTATACATACTATCGCTATCGACAGTTGGATCTCATGTGTTACATGCAACTAGTATTATATAAAAATATTGAATATTTTTATTTCATATACACTCCCAGTTTTACATTATAATATAATAATCGCAATATTATATAATTATTATAAATTTACCAATTTTATTTGAAGATAACATGTTTCGTCGTATCGTCTAAGGATATATTACCACGGTGATCAACCTTTATAACAGTACAGAAAATATATTGATCATAATTATTGCATTCACAATACGTAATATTTATTATAAGTTATTGTCTTCGCTGATATGTTTTTTATTGTAGTTGACTTCTAACGCTATGTGTTAAATTATAAAATTTGATATTTTTATTATAATGGTAAAAATTTAGTTCGAAGACTTTTAAATAATGTGATAATATTACCTACACATAACATTAAATCAAAAATGAAAAAAAAATGTGAGTAAGTAGGTAACTTTTAAATATTTTAAGCTCGTAATTTATGTCGAAAAACAAAACGTGTTTTTGAATACATTTTTTTGCAAATTTATTTCTTCGTAACTATTATAAACAACAAAGAGTACCTATGTAATACCTACGGATAATAAACAACGAAACGAATATGATATAAAGTCTGACAGTAAATATTACGTAATTTCGTTATAAAAATTCAGCCTAAATAACCAATTATCACAAATTACTGCGGTGATATAATAATATGTAAGTGATGTACCTACATACTGGACCCCAAGCTGTGACCATTGGCCTTCTTACATTTGTTTTAAAGATGATATCATTTCTGTCTTTATGTTACCTAGCCATTTGTCTATCTCAACATCAATAGCGGCAATTTGTATTAAAATACTATTAAATAAATAACATGAGAAGCCGCATTTTTTATGATATGTAAAGAAGTAAATACATCATACTCAAATAAATTGAACGATCAAATTAAATTTTATTATGTACCTACCAACCTACAATATTGTTATTAGTAAAAAAAAACCTTTTAATGCACATAAGATTCATGTCATATTGGAAATTATAATATTTACATGTTGTTGTTTTATAGAACATAAAGAGTGATTTTTTTATAGAAGAATATAATTTTCTTGTTACTTTGTATTAGGTATATAACGTAACTGCCATGTTGGGGGTTTTTGACAATATGGGGTCATCAGAAGTGTGGCTAGAGATGGTTGGATGCAGTCTGTCCAGGATATGGAGTTGTGGATGTCTCAGGGGGTGTTATGTCTGTTACTGGAAGAAGGAGGGCTAACGAAAGAAAGAAAACATAACTGCCTGATTATTCACGTTCACGTAAGGTTCGGCGGATTTGAGAAATCATATGACTGTTTGTCCATATTTGATAAAACTAGTTGCATGTAACACATGAGATCCAACTGTCAATTGCGATAGTATGTATAGTTGAAGAATAAGTACCAAACTATAAACCAGTAAATCCAAATTATTGAATATTTTATGATATTTTGTTTTCTATACAACATATGTAAGTAGGTATGTATGTCAAGATAGGATAGTATGGAGGTCAGTCCTTTTTTCCTACACAGAATATGAAAACAGCATGGTGGTATATATGGAGATTAAGTTTAGTATCAAAATATTAAGTCTTCTTAAATATTGTGTATAGGCGACTGCCACACAAATTGAATGAAGCAATGTCGTACTTAGGTAATTAAATTTTTATAAAAATTGTTAAAAAAATTGAGATGTACTACTACAATGATAATATTTTTTATAGAAAATTAAACTATCTATTTGGGTTGTTTCGGCTTTTTCAGATATTTTTAAAAATTGGAAATACAGGCTGTTAAACTCATAAATTTATCATAAAAAAATATTTTTCTTAATAATTTTTTTTTGAGAAAATCTGTAATTTTTTGAAAAAACAAATTTGAGATTATGTATATGTCTATATTTCTCTGGCGGTGGACAGGGAGGGATGGAGACAATTTCTGGAGGAGGCCAGGGTCCGTAGCGGACTGTAGTGCCAATAATGATGATGCTATATTTCTACCAATTTTTAGCTTTCTAGCTTTTATGGTTTTTAAGATATATGGAAAAATAAAGTCAAAATTCAAAAGTTGATAACCCCCCTGACTGAATCAAAAATTCAAAATTCTGAGTATAGGTTTTGTAGGCTTACTGTTTATATATTCTGAAATTTTGGGCTCTGTAAATTGAGCGTATCAAAAGTTATAAGGGACACACACACAGACACGCGAAATTTTCTACTCCGAATTCTAAGTAAATCCGTATACGGAACATATATGCTGCGAAGCCTCTAAGTTGGTGTTTTTTGACTTCAAAGTTGGAAAAGCCGTGAAAAAAGTAGACCCTGCATACAATTCTCCTGCATACGTATCTATGTAGGATTTAAACTGCCATTTCCTTCAAGAGAACTTCAAGAGAAGAGAAGTTGGATTAATAATCTCTTGAGACTGCATAATCTATCTCTACAATGAAATTTATACTCTATGATAAGATGGATCGGTGACAGCGGTTAGCGTACTAGATAAGTAATTCAGACGACATTGGTTCGAATCTCGCCTCGGTTGATTTCATCTACTTAATTTAAGGAATGTATGAGGATGTATGTGTACTTGTTACAAGTATGTATATTATCTATTTAACTTAAAGGTATTGTGATGATAGCATTGTGATACGGCAACTTGTATATGTATTTGTTACAACGAATATTCTTTCTCTATAAAAAAGATGTGAACAATTCAAAAGTAATGTAGCTAAAATATTTAGAGTTCTTTGGTTTATAATTTAAATGTTTCGCAGTATAGGGATATTCTAAGTAGGAAATATTTTAGTTGCTCAAAAATACATTGATATTATTATCTTTTGTAACATAATCTGAAGTTCAAATACAACTAATTCAATAATGCACATATCTGTTATAATAATTATTATTATCTGATTTAAACTTTGTAAAATAACATAATTTCCGTTGAAATTATCATGATTAATGATATCTTAGTACTAGGTAATCGATATTTAATTCAAGTTTTGTTTTCATAACTGAAATATTACGACTAAAATGGAGTGATATCGTGAAGAAACAATCCAGAATACAATATATTGTTAAATAAAAATAACTTTTTCAAAACTCATTTCTAATAGCCCAATATAAATAAGCAAACATCGAAATAAAAACCATTTCACTGTAACAGTGAGGCCACAATTTTCGTCCCCCAGGATTTTAACGGAAAATTCTAAACCACGCTTCAAATATTCCTATTAATCAAACCAACATATGTAAAAACTTTTTTTATTGGGAATTAGAACCGTGAGGGAGCTTTTTGAGCGTTGCGAAAAATAGGGAAGTGTATTATACTCTGTAACTAATTAACTAATTGCAGCAATAAAGAAATGGCTGAGAAAATCGATGCATGCAGAGGAAATATCGGCCAGGAATTATTTTAAAAACATAAATATTTAATATGTTTAAATATTTGTTAAATTTTTTCTTGGGTAAGACGTCGGAACGAGTTATTCCAGAGTCTTTATGACGCATTTCATAAGAATATCTAAGAAATTATCTATGATAGGCACAAAAATGTTTTCAGTTTGGTGATGAGTCACAACATAGCGTCTTTTGAATTCAGAAGCCGACTGAAATCATTGATTCGGTCCTGTTTGCGTTCTTGAGTAATATGTTAAATGTAGTTTTCACGAGTTGTTCACATCTCATGTAGGCACCTATCAACCTACCGACCAATATCTCTCTTGATGACATTACGAAATCTCGCAAGACACATTCATACCTACATACGCTCTTGTACTGCTCACTCATACTTGATCTATACTTAATTGGCAAAATATTTTGTAATGATTGTGACCAAACGCTCAAGGCGTGTAAATATAAAAAAAACTGGTTGTTCATTATTGCCCATACTCAATAAATCCAATTATAATGTACTGCGCCATCTGACTAATGATGGACGTCTACATGAATTTTTCTCGTGATAAAATTAGGAGTTGAAATGCAAATGTTAAATTAACAATAAAACAAACTCATTTTGGCATAATGTAATCTCATTTGATTTACGGAATCAAAACATCGTGAATTAATTTCATGGCAAATTATTATTGTTTGAATAGATATTTAAAACGAATGCGATGTTGAGTTATAATGATTTATATACCTAAGGATACTAAACTTTATATTGCATTTAGTTTAACATTTTACGATAACTATATATCAAAAATATTCGTTACATTTTGAAGATTCATGGCGTTAATACTCCTAAATCTAGACTGAATAAATATGTCTCTACCGGAAATCGACTACAAAAACGATACTACACTGATGGCAACGCAATTTAATTATAACTCCAAAGATTAAAATACAATAAAAACTTAAAAAACATACAATATCCTAACCCTTTGGTATACTTGGTAGTCGTTAGAATTTTGTTTTTGTGACAAATAAGTTTAAAAATAAATGTATAAAATCATTCTCACATTTTGATGTTGATAATGTTATTCTTTGTGCAAGATATAACGATGATGAATTGAGTCTAATTATAATACTTTACATTGTACAAACATTTACATATTATATTCAATTATGGTAAATAACTATAGTAAGGTTAATATACCGCAAAGTTTTGTGAAATATAACGAAATACGAAAACATTTTTGCGATTGAGTATTGTTTTTAACTAAATACTGTCATTGTTTTATTACAGTTTTTTTTCTCAAAGATATTTTAAGGGTCATTATCAAATTAAGTGTACCTAATTTTGTCCCTCAAGAAAAGAAAATCCTGTGTAATTAATTACGTCAAAACCACATTTTTTTAAGCATAAATACAAAATACATCGCAGCAGTAAACATAAATAATTATATTGAACCTATTTTTCCACTTTTTTAAAAGTAATAATGTTGTAATTCCTCCTAACATAGTTGTTATCCCTACAAACTCAACGTGTCCCTGGCACCAGTGCAGTACATTCAGAATAATTTAACTTGATATTCTCTTATAAATCAATATAGATTAAAGGGTAAATTTAGCATGTATATACTACGAATTTTTATAGACTTTGTTAAGTTTGTAGGAAAAAACAACTCTCTTACAAGAAAAAAATTCAAGATTATTGCTGTTTATAATAAATGTTTACTATTGCAATGTATTTTGTATTTATGTAAAAAAATATGTTTTGACGTAATTAATTATAAAAGTTTTTTATTGAGGGACAAAATTAGCTGCACTAAATTTGAAAACGACCCTTAAACACATAATCATATCAAGTTGTCAGAGAAAACCTATCGTTTATTTTTTAATTCGTTGTCACCCAAATGTTGTTTAGAATCTGTGAACTTTAGGGCTCAAACGGTTTTCAACAGAGGTTTTAATCTTATTTTACCATGCGTTGAAATCTTGAAATGTGTTGTATCCTGAGATTTTTTAATAAAAACGCAAATTTCATAATCTGTATCTCAGCCGCGTGTCAAAAATGTCAACAAAAGAAGAAAATTAAAAGATTCAGATGAATACAGAATGGGGTTTTGATTAGGTTTACACAGACATAAAACCGTTTTTATAACGTCTCATTTATTTGTCTGTGGATGCCTTTACTTATCAGAGTGTTTTACCTACTTTCTGGAAGATATAATACGTAATTTTATAGTGGATTTACCGTAAATGGTATTAACACATGTATACTATCCCTTTCATTCGATTACTACCATCGATTCAAAGTTTCACTCTCATCTTATTTTACTTTCCGTTATGATAACGGTTCTTCTGAATCCGGCTGATTAGACAATGGTTTGCTCGTGACTAAGAAGGAATATTTCTTAATATTTGTGATGACGCGGATATGAAAGTATAAAAAAAAATGGACTGTATTTTTCGCAGGGATGATTTGAAAATTTCGCGTGTCTGTGTGTGTGACCCTTATAACTTTTGATACGCTCAATTTACAGAGCCCAACCACTGCAAGGTAGAAGGAAAGATATAGATGGAACTCACACTTACTTGATTATTCCAATGTCTTCTCCCTTGTCTGGATGGTCACAACTAGTCACTTTGATCACACGCGCGCGGTGAGAAACAATTTTAATGGTGAATATAGTGAGTGTAGGGGAGCGGTAAAATTACGGAACAGTTGCAGATTCGGTATGATGGTCTTATCAGGACGCGGTATAGCAGGAAACTGGCGGTGGTAGCGGGGCGGGCAGTGATTGCAACAATTCTATTTACTTTATTTTTGGCGTTAACAATTTGAAAAAAAATCTATTGATAATATATAGTTGGATGTCTTGATCGCATTTTCAGAAGCATTTTTGTTACAATGGTTTATAGATATTCAATAAAAGATTTTCTATTTCGTTTTTTGATACGTTTTTAATAAATAAATGCAATAGATGGATTTTAGCTGAGCCGTTCTATGTCTTAGGAAATCTCTCAATTCAAATAGGTACACTAACATTTATTTTTTCTTGAATATTTTTAAACCTTTGAGATGCAGAACTGCATAAAACGTTGAAAGATTCATATATTTATTTGTTAACAATATGACTCCATTTAACATACTAAATAATGTGATTATTTTTCGAATTTTATGAATAAAAAAGTGTTTAAAAGTGTGAATAAAAATATTTTGTTTAAATAGAAGTGTGTGTTGAAGAATATTGAACAATACTAGTGAAGTTATATTGATTATATCACTAACGGAGCAGCGAAAATCCACAAAGTTAACAAGATGATGTCATTATACAGAACGATCAAGGCCTCAGGTACGGCCAAGAGAAGACGAGATCGAAGGTAAGTCATTTTTTTTCTGCTAAAAATATCGACTGTCGATTATAGAAACGACATATTTTATTATGTCATAACTATTGAAAAATTTTAGGCATAAATTTCACATATGAATTCGCAAACACAATTATGCTTATTATTGTTGGGGATACGAAGCGGCAAACCCCTCCGGTTTGCCAACATTATAAATATCCCCACCATGCCGCACGCTCGCCAGTTCTCTCGCGGCACCGTCAAATAAACAACTTCAACCAGAACACGCTTTTCATTTGATCAATCACATCAAGTAGGTTAAATACCTAAAGTGGAGACAACCGACGTGATTTTTGCCTACGTGGGTAGCGTTTCGTGTTTCATTTCTCCGCTCCCACGGACAAAACATAAACAGGTGCCGCGATCAAATTGCTGACTGTTATCCAAAGAGATAACAATGTGTTTCTGAGAACTCAAGTTTTTTGCTGACTTTCATTCGCATGTGAAACTTCGCCACCAAGTTTTCACAAACAACATTTTGTGAAAAGTAACTTTGATTTTTTTTACTGTGTCGACATTTTTTTCTCCAAGTGATTAACAATTCGGACATTCATATCCAATGTGATTTATTCTTTCGTTTTTATAAAATATCCTACAACTATTCAGACTCTTACGCGTCAGAAACAATGGTGTCCACCTCGCAACAACCCTTGATGGACGAGATGGTCCGCTCATTACAGCGCCTACAGGTGGAAGTAGCAGCGCTCAGGAGTGAACAAGCCAACAGGAGCAGACCGCAGTGGCGACAACGCTCACGTTCACGGTCGCGCCCACATGATAAAAGAATCTCCTACAGAGACAGAAGTACGTCAACACAAAACGAAAATTCTTCCTACAAATGCTGGTATCATACCAAATTCGGAACCGCAGCAAAACGATGTAAGGAAGGTTGCACATATATGTCGGAAAACTAAAGCAGGCGCCGACGATCGAGACAGTCGGCGTCGAAAGCACGTCTCGCCTATGTGTTACAGACAGAGAAAGTCGAACACAATTCTTGGTAGACACGGGTGCCGACATTTCCGTCTTATCAAGACATCATTTCAGATCATCTATTCCGACAGAATACAAACTATATGCCGCAAACGGAACGAAAATAAATACTTATGGAAAAAAATCACTAATCCTGAACTTGGGACTGCGAAGACCGTTCCGATGGACATTCGTTATCGCCGATGTAAAAAGGTCCATCCTCGGCGCAGATTTCCTACGAGAAAACCAGCTACTCGTGGACTTACATGGAAGAAAACTAGTGGATAAGGTGACAACCCTGTCCACCAAAACGTCCGTGTCCAACTGTCCCAGTAGCAAGATCTACGCTGTGGACGTCACCGACCGTTTCCATCAAATCATACATGAGTATCCGGGCGTTACAAGGCCGGATACCTTCAAGGAAACTCCCAAGCATGACGTCTACCATCACATCATCACCACGGGACCGCCGATCTGCGAAAAAGTACGACCATTAAATCCTGCAAGATATAAAGCAGCGAAAGAAGAATTCGAGAAGATGTTAGATCTTGGTATTTGTCGACCTTCGAAGAGTCCGTGGGCTAACCCATTACATATCGTCAACAAGTCCTCAGGAGAGGCCAGAGCATGTGGTGACTACCGTAGACTCAACGCTATCACAACGCCAGACCGATATCCAATACCCCGACTATTGGATTTCACCTACATTTTAGAAGGAAAAACAATTTTTACCAAAATAGATTTATGTCGAGCGTACCACCAACTTTCTATCGCACCGGAGGACGTTCCAAAGACAGCAATAGTGACTCCTTTCGGACTTTTTGAATTTACGAAGATGAACTTCGGCCTCCGTTGCGCTGCCCAAACTTTTCAAAGATTTGCAGACATGATTTTTCGCGGTCTTAACTTTATTTTTGTGTATTTAGACGATATCCTAATTGCGTCAGAAAACGAAGAACAACATGTCGATCATCTACACCAAGTTTTATCAAGATTGAACAAATATGGACTAACTATCAATATCAATAAGTGTGAATTCGGAAAAACTCGAATAAATTTCCTCGGGTACGAAATTAACAGTGAAGGCGTTACGCCTACAAAAGACAAAGTGAAAACCATTGCAGATTATCCCAAACCAAAAACTATTGAAGAATTACGTCGTTTTCTAGGCATGGTGAATTTTTATAGAACCTCAATTCCTCAAGCAGCAACAAAACAAAAGAAACTTAATGAATATCTCCATAACGCCAAAAAGAAAGACAAATCGCCGATACATTGGACACCAGACGCGGATGAAGCGTTTCAACAATGTAAAGACAGCGTCGTAAGCGCCATCACATTGTTTCATCCTGTGAATAATGCACCATTATCTCTTATGACAGACGCCTCTGGAACGTGCGTAGGATCTGTTTTACAACAAAGAGTGAATAACCAATGGCAACCACTCGGTTTTTTCTCGAAGAAATTAAGCGAAACGCAGCAACTATATAGTACTTACGATCGAGAGTTGCTAGCCATATACATGTCCATCAAACATTTCCGCAATATGATAGAAGGCAGAGAGGTAATTGTTTATACAGACCATAAACCCCTCACTTTCGCCCTAAGCAAGAAGATGACGTCATCCGACACACCACGCAGACTTAGACATCTAGATTTTATTTCCCAATTTTGTAATCAGATTAAATATGTCCAAGGAGAAGAAAATTCTGTGGCAGACGCATTGTCACGTATAGAAGAAGTACATCTTCCGATCTTATTCGACTTCGGTGAACTCGCGAAAGAACAAGAAAAAGATGAAGAATTACGCGAGCTGAAAAAGCAGAGTAATCTTCATTTCAAAAATATAAGCGTGACTGACACGGGTCATCAACTTTCATACGAGATATCGATGAAGCAAGCGAGATTATACCTACCTCTGAAATTTAGAAGAAAGGCGTTTGATAAGATACACAATATGAGTCACCCAAGTATCAACTCAACTCGACGTTTAATGACACAGAGATACATTTGGACGAACATAAACAAAGATGTTTCACAGTGGGCGAGGCATTGTTTACATTGTCAAAAGGCAAAAGTCGGTCGACATACGATCTCGCCACTTGGCGATTTTCCGACCGTGAGTCGATTCGAACACCTACATATCGATACAATTGGGCCAATGCCGATTTCACAGGACAACAGATACTGCGTCACAATGATTGATCGTGAAACATCCTGGCCTGAAATAGTTCCTGTGCAGAACATAACAGCAGAGACAGTAGCCGATGCTCTCGTTACGACGTGGATTTCCAGATTCGGATGCCCTGCTTATTTGACTTCAGACCAAGGACGCCAGTTCGAGTCTGATCTATTTAACCAGCTTGCTAAGAAGTTCGGTATAGATAGAAGAAGAACGACCGCATATAACCCCAAGGCCAATGGGAAAATTGAGAGGTTTCACAGAACCCTTAAGGCTGCCATCAAGGCACGTTGCGATGATAACACTCACTGGACTCAAGAACTTCCTATTATCTTGTTAGGGTTACGCTCCGCCCTCAAACAAGACACCGGTTACAGCCCAGCCCAAATGGTTTACGGCGCATCGCCGAGACTACCTGGTGATTTTTTTGTGCCATCTAAGCCAAAAATCAACGACACCAGCTATACCACCTCCCTCATCAATTTTTTCAACAACACTATTCCCTCACCTGGAAGACGCCCTGCCGCGACCAGGGCTACTTTTCAATCTCCAGACCTGGAGACAAGCTCCCATGTTTTCCTGAGGAGAGAGGTGAAAAAACCGCTTACGCCTCCATATGAAGGTCCTTACCAAGTCTTGGAACGGCACCCAAAATTTTTCAAAATCCAAACACCCTCTAAAGTTGTCACCGTTTCTATTGATCGTCTAAAACCTGCCTACATGTTGCGGACAGACGACTCAATTTCTTCGTCAGCTAATTTGACAGACACAAACAACTCGAGGCAAAGTCCAATTACTGCACCCGTTCATTTACCGATCGCTGAGCCAAATTCCAGTGAACACACACGTGTACCTGCGTTGCAAGCGGAACCTGCTCGTTCAGCAAATTCCTCGACACATGTTTTCACCAACAATGCACCTGCACCGTCAACAACGGTAACAACTCGCGCTGGTCGAGTCATCAGAAAACCAGTACGTTTTTCGTTTCAAGCAAATTGAGAAGCCCAAGCCCCAACATGGGGTTCAAGCAAACACGGCCAGGCAACACATTTTTCTGTTCACGCCTAGGCAACACCGGATAGACCAGGACTGTAGAGGCTTACACAGCTACTCGTCTTGGAAACCAAAATCCCAAATAGACTTTCATAATTCTACAGTGCCACATAAACATTTTACCCGACATTTTTCGTCTTGTATGATACCCAAGTGATACCTATTTCTTATCTAGTGTTATATTATGTCAGTGTTTCTAAACTATATCATGTGAATCATTTTCTTGTGAACTATGTACATTCGATTTAAACGTTCCTATTTTATTTACACAGAAGCATTTTTACCAATATTGCAGCTAATATTAAGACCATGGCTCAAACTAGATTTTCGATGTTACATATTATTTTCTACTCAACATATTTCTATTCAGCATAATAGTAACTTCAATAATAAATGTTTTCAATTGTTTTCCCAGGGGACGCCTTGTGACAACCTTTGAACGACATTGTTTTTATTCAAAACGCGCTTGAGTCGGCGATTTAAGGCCTGATCGTTGATTCCAGACGAAACATCGAGAAAGTCTAGTTTGCTTTTTATTTCATAAATATAATTTCATTTATTATGCATTTTTCAAAAGTAAATTTACAATGACTAATCGGCTCGCAGCTACTGATAAATATTAAACATGTAATATGATACCGCGGAACAATTACGATAAGACACTGACTCGACCGACCCATTTGTACAACCGATATATTTTATAAACAAACCTTTTATGTTGTATCAACACTACACATATCAGTGTTTCTCAAACTGTGAATGTATTGTTTTATTATTAAGATTTATAACAAACATTTTTGTCAATTTTTTATAACATGTACGATTTTTTTATATAACGTTATCACTTGAGGGTGAGCACTGTTGGGGATACGAAGCGGCAAACCCCTCCGGTTTGCCAACATTATAAATATCCCCACCATGCCGCACGCTCGCCAGTTCTCTCGCGGCACCGTCAAATAAACAACTTCAACCAGAACACGCTTTTCATTTGATCAATCACATCAAGTAGGTTAAATACCTAAATTATATTAATTGGATATTTTGCGTCGAAGTGATCTTTTTCTGTGATGAGTAAGTTTCATTTATTTGATTATCTCTTTATATAGACATTTGTAAATTTATATGCTTGTTTTGAGCTCAACCAAAAAAGTTGAAGAAAAAAATTGAATTCAACTATAGATACATTGTGGTTTCAAATAACTTTTAGGTATATAATATCCAAAGGGAACTATTAAATCCATTTTTTTTATAAACCACATAATGAAGAAATAATAATAAAGTAGAAGATACCTACTAAAAATAAAATAAATTATCAAAATCGTACCAAATAAATAAAAATATAATATCAGATTGTAAGCGAGGCACTTCTAGTTTGTAAGGGAATTCAATGAAATAAATCATATCTGTTATTAAGATATACTTTTTTCCAACTTTGTATACATACATACATAATAACTTATAGGCCACTCATGAAACAAATTCGTTATAACGTCACAAGTTAGTTCCTTTAAAATAATGAGAGAATTCAATCCATATTATAATATCAAAAATCTGTATTAAAAATATATTCAATCGAATAAATGTTGCTGTTAAGAATAATAAAAAAACCACATTGTTGAATAATGGAAAGAGAATTATCCTTCCTTTAAACGGTACGCCCAGGTTCATTGCACAAATAAATCTGTATTTTTGGCGCCTGGCAAGGTGACAGGACTTCTTAATCAAATTGACAGTGCCGAAAACCGATTACAATTATTTTACCGTTACTTTTATACGAAAGAAACCTCCTGGTAACCGTTGGGATCCAACGGGAGGAGTGGTAGGCACTTACATAAATTTTTAAGTCGTACATATACGGTTAAAGTCAATTTATTTAGAAAATAAAGGTACGCTCACACAACGACGCGCCTTAAGAAAAACTTTAGCGATGAACCGCAATCTCCAATAAGTAAAGGAATACTGTTATTGTTTGCATCAAGATTAATCTGTTATTATCTCCTAGAAAAAATAGTCAATATTTGAACATAAATATCATTGCAATCAAAACACTTCCCGGTGATTGTGGCGATTTTATTGTTTATGGCAATATACAATAAAATTGCCAAAAAAGCGAAAATTTTGTGAGAAACAAATAAACGCGAGATTGTAAAGTATCAATACACTTTTAACATCATGCTCAATAAGAAGATACACACCTTTGAGATGTCATCTTTCTCATATCTATAACAGCATTTTATCAAGAAAGTATAATAGAATGAAGTAAAGCAGAGGTTGCCAATGGAAAACAATGCTAGCATGGTCATGATATGATTAGAAATCACAAAATAAAAATATATGAAAATGATGGTGATAAATGAAATGCAATATGGATCGATGGCAGAGTAGCTACATAAAGCACTGGATCGGTAATCCAGAGGACGTGATTTTGAATCCTGCCTCGACCGATTTCGTTCATTCATAGCACAAATATTTGCTTTATTAAGAAAAATGTAGGTACTTGTCTTAATAACACATTCATATTGGTAGGTTAAATAAATACCTACGTTGCGTACTTTACGTTGCGTATCAAAACGTCGCGTCGGGTCTTCCCGTTCTGTGTGATGTTGGGTTTATTTCACACAAACCGCTCTCGATAAATCAATCGCATGTCATCAATCAGTGGGAATCCACTACCGGGTTCCATCAAGTGCTTTGGTTGGATGTCAATCGCATTGTTCTCATACATACGTAGGTATCTATAGTTTGGTAAAAAATACATCGCTTTCGTTTGGTTCAATAACCCTCTCCAGGGAGCAATATTCCCACTTTTTGTCCAGTCTCCGAAAATAAATATTACCATTGCGTGCTATTGAAGATGCAATAAACCTGTACATTGTATGTATATAATGTACATTACACATGGGTACGATTGAAAATAACGACGCCGAAATAAAAAGCGAAATAAGCTTCAAATAATAAGAAAAACAATTTATAGAATGCTATTTTAAGAATCAACTGAACATTGGTGAGCTTCTTCATTCTGTTCACGTTCAACTGAAACTACCCAAAAGATTGTATTGTCAATAAATTCCATGTTTCTATAAAACATATAAATTTGAAAATGATCTCTTACTTTAAATGTTGTCTTCTATCGAATGTTTGGTGTCTTCATGACGATTTTCCATGTTTTTTCTACGCCGCGGAAGATTTCATGTCTCTGATGTATCACTGGAAAAGATTCTGTCTATAGGGCTACTCATGATACGTTCTTACCCTGATCTTAATCAAAATTCAATGATAAAAGACGATAAGGAAAACGTTTAGAATGAAATAGTCATTATTTTTTTGTATAGATTTGTATTTTATTTTGTAAACAAACAGTCTTAATAACAAGTTATGCAAGAATAATATAACACTCTATTAGGGGACCAATTATATAATTGATTACGTGATTAATTTTAATCTAAAATATTTCTAGTCTGAATCTGATCTTAATCAAACAACCCATACGTTTCCTTCTTATTGTGTTTCGTTATAGATATATGGATTACTTTTACTAATCGTTATGCTACCGCAATATGCAATCTAGCTTTTGCTTTATGACGATGGATAGAATTTTGATGAATTTAAAATTTTCCAGAGGAATGTTTTCTAAGAAACTCAACCTCTCACTGATGTATGATATATATTCATATTATTTATATATCCTAGATCATATTGCTTGTGTCATAGTTCAAATGAATAGGTATCTGTACATTGAAGAGAATAAAATGACATCCGTGATTAATCTAAACATAGATTTTGATTACACACATAATTCTTTATCCATTTTATTAAATGCATGTCTAGCATATTTATTCTAAATATATTTACATTAAATAAAAAATTAAGTACATTGCGACGCGCCAAGAAGATTATGTAGGTACTTGAATACGAAATAAATACCGTTATTAAATTTATAAGAGTATTACCTACGGTTAAAATATTTTTTGTCATCGTTTAATGGTATTTAATATCATCGGATGATGACTATAGCAAAAAATGTCGAATAAGATCAAATAAACCAGAAAATTCCATAATTCTATGTATAAACTTTGACCTCATTTTAAGGATAAAATTCCGTTTTAATTCCGAATTTTACACATATTATTATAGTCATAGACTCAATTAATTTAAATTTCATCGCTTTCTATAAATTTGTAAAGGTTAAGTATTGATTCATATAATTAATATTATTTCAGAAAAAAATTTCTCTTAATGACGATAATCATGCGCAAAATATGAATCTTAGAAACTGAAACCTTATCAAATATGTAATTTGATACACATTTAAATGAGTTGACACATCATTTTAACGTAAATTACCTACATGTGCCTACTCGTGCAATACCTACTATAATGAATAAAGGGCTTCACTTGTATTCATAAGGGTCTAATGCGTGAGGCATAATTCATAACTTGTAAAGGTCATTCATAAGATAGCTGTTATTCACGTATTAATATCTTTTCTTCAGTTCATTCTCTCGTGATCACGTCCATAGCTTATTTCACATGTACCTTATCATTTTAAAGATTCTTTAGAATTAGTTCATTATATTGTTGATCTTATCAAAAAGCTTACCATGCTTATTAGATTTC
Organism: Molanna angustata; assembly: GCA_963576475.1. NCBI lineage: Eukaryota > Metazoa > Arthropoda > Insecta > Trichoptera > Molannidae > Molanna > Molanna angustata. The sequence continues at coordinate 18,742,216 of OY754967.1, read as the reverse complement.
TTTATAAAGCATTTTCCACACTATTTCTAACTAACTATTTTCAGAAATTGCTTTGTTGGTAGGTACCATTTCCAAAGTATATCTACCTAGAGTGCTTAAAAGTGCATTTCATGGTAAAGCTGGTATGATTGAAATTGGTGATGTTATGCTTCAAAAACAGGATATTCCCTACAATTAGTTTTTTTTTTTGGAATTTATTTATAAATTACTTGTGATAAATCTACACATATCGATAAAAAAGTAATTCAAATGAGATTTTTCATTCTATCATAGAAAATAAAGATTGTTTTCTTTTACAATTTCTTATTATTATAATATGAGAATTTAATTTGGCGACATGGCAACATTTTTCAGTTTATTTGACTAACTAACAGTCGTACCAACATTACCACTAAGAACTCTTATTTATTTTATTTATAACAAACATGACATTCTTCATAAAGAAGTTTGATAACAATAATAAAGGTAAAAAAAATAAAATATTATATATATTTAAGACAGAGACAATGGAAGGGTATCTACATACATATACAAATCCATACCATTGACACTCTCTTGCGCTTTACTGACAAACAGCTTTGCTTTTAAGTGAAACACATTAATATACCTTTCGAAACTACGGGTCGGACTTCGTGGCTCAGATAGTTAGATAACTGACTTATGTGCCAAAGGGCCCGGATTAGATTGCCGGTGAAGACATGGTTTTTAATTGTGTTTTCAGTCTGAATTTGTGCAACGATATAACCATAAGTCTTAATAATGTATCAACTTATTGTTCGGTGCGTGTTAAATCTTATTTTAATAATGTACCTGTTGATGATTAAAAAAAACATATTGATACTAAATGGTCACACATAAAAATAATATCATTTATAATGTATTTTATTAAAAAGACAAATATACCTAAACTTGCAGCATTTTGATAGGACGATTTCTTTTGTATTTAGTAGGTTATTCCTATTTCTTGATAGTTGAGTGCATTATAAACACAAAGATTTATGTTGAAATACACATTTGTTTCCATTGTATGTGGTACCAACTTTTCTTAAATCTAAATATTGATTAGGTGCTAAATGTACATTGTCAAATACTTAAATAATTTTCCATGAATTATCACTACATTGTGATGACAGGAATAATGAGTATTGTTCACTATTCTGATCATTCCATCACTTTTGGGAAACACAATCCTCACATTGCATCTCATTATCAATCTTATCCTCATATGCCAAACTTCGTATCAGTGTGTGACAGGTACGAATATAAACTTCGTGGGAAGAAAGAATGATCCTTAAATTTTTCCACGTATTGCTAAAGCTTGTAAAGCTTGTGATAATGATATTTTGCATTTTATCGGGTGAAAGAACTATGTATTTTGTGAATATACACATTCAATTTCACATTACCTAATATCAAATCACGTAGTATGTCACCTACATCTGCTCTCAGATAGATTTATTGTTTTTTTGTCCTATAAATCTGTAATAAGTACATAATGATTTTTAATAATTATATTTTAAAGTCATATTTTTAACTTCGTTGATACTAATTCTATGTATCTTGGCACATATTTAAATCAAAATGCATGTTCGCTCGAGTCAGTTTGAGTGCTATGCAAACCATATGAACACGTCATCCCTTTTAAACACTCAAATGCTTAGGAGAAGTAAAACTTATATTGTTTGTTTACGTGAGATTTTATTTGCTCGAGATCTAAATATAGATTTATTATATTTCATTGATACCTACATTTCATTCTATATTACATATTGATTTGGTCATGTCTACTTCTTGTGTAAGACATTTAGCCAAAGTAAGACACCTCCTAGGGTAGTACTTAATATTTTCTTCCAAGTCAGGCTAGATTCTGATCATCCTTTCGATGGTTAAAACATCACTAAAATTGGTTTGATGATATTTGATTAAACTTCGTAAATATTCCTAAAAAAGCATATTTTTAGTTAGGTACATAAAATTAATACATCACTACAAAATATTTTCGCATATGAATATGATTAAAATAATATGATTATATCTGTTTTAAAATATGATCTTGGAGTATGAACTCTAAAAAATATAATAGTAATCTCTATTAGATTTTATCATAAATATGATTTTTAGGATAAACGAAGTATGAATTTCAACATTTCATAAACGAATAAATCTGTGTATGATAAACGTTGTGAAACAACTTAAGATAAAAAGCTACATTTTATTCGTAGAAAGTAGGTTCATCTATTACATTTATTCAGTTGTTAGTATATTTTAAACCATAAATCGAGAAATGCTCGTGATAAGATCATAATCACAAGCTATATAATATAAGCACTTCTAGAGATATAATAAAAAATAGCCTATGGTCAAATTATTTTAATCCCTTTCTAAAGACTTAAGTAAGCTATGCAATATTTTACATCATTAAGTAGATAAAAATTTTATTGAATAAGTCTTAACGATATTATCAATTAAGTTAATCCGATTGAAATAACAAACAGTTTTTTGTACTCAACATTTTCAATTAAAGCCTATTAAAAAAATCATTAATTCAAAATAATGTATAATGAAGAAATTTTTGGGTGAGTTCAAACACCATATATACATAAACGAGTATTTATGTGACTCACAGGACTATCAATGAAGTTGGTATTATTTTTTATTGATCATATATTAGCGTCTCAACACCCTTCTACCTTTGCCTTGTAAGCATTCAAATAAATTGTAGGTATTAAGCTTTTGAAGGAACACCGAAATTTATATAGTCACAGCGTAACGCAATATAATGTAGAGAGAGGACTTTATTTGATTATTAAATTATTATATCAAATATCTTTTGTTTTTGTCGAAGTTATTTCATTGTCGCATATTATATTTATGTATGTATGTACTTAATATTTACATATACTAAGTTTTCAATACGGATTTTATTGTAGGTATATGATATTTGTATTTAGGTAGTATTCATATTAAAACCTACTTCTAAAATTGGAAAGACACACTGAACATTGCATCACATTTTTTTATATACACAATTTATAATGCTGTGAAGCATTGGCTTAGAATAGAGCTGCAATTCTTCTATTATCATCGTTTTTGGGTGTCAAGTAAGTACGGGTACCTAATCGAAAATTCAACAGGCAAAATCACGTCTTACAAAGTTCAGTAATGAGGTTCACCACCATGAATGTTGCCTTTTCAGGTGAGACGAAACTAGTGTTTGGGCATACACGCTTTATGAGGTAATGCACATCCGCACACCTGTCGCTGGTTACCCCAAATTATGGGATATGTCGTGATGACTATTTTTTATTTTTTACCTATAGTGACTATTTTTTTTCAACGTAAAATGTTTTGTCAGTCTTAAGTATTGTCGCCCAAAAAAAAATTAAAAAAAATTCATATTTGAAAAGATCATTTGGCAACAAAATATTTGAATGAAAATAAATATAACAAAAAATTTCATCAAAGCATTTTGAAATAATTTATTTATTTATTTATTTATTTAGGGACAAATACAGTCTTAAAATACTAAAATGGAAAAATACACTATAAAATAAAAACAAACAGACCAATTACATATGTCCACAGATATTAAATATAAAACATTTTAAACATCATAAATTTAAATATAACTAAGATGTATGTTAAAAAAATATTCTTGTTTCAAATTCATGCTTATTTTAGGGAACGTAGGAAGATGTATATGTACTTGTTTAACAAGAACATATTCATTTTTTTTTTTTTAAAAAAAAAATTTGTTATTTTTTAGGTTATTTTCCTTGCAGCATAAAAATACACATTTATTTGCTGATATTGTACAAGGTATGGTTCTCCAAGGCGAACTGAATATCAAGTACCTACTTAGTGTGTACTCAATGACATTTTGAGTTGAGAAAATCTTTTGAAAACTTGTTTTATGTAAACAATTGTAGGCGATGGCTAATGTATGATGGTGTTATTTGAACATTTATATAGACACGACAAAATGCACTAAACGTATTTATAACCTTCATTTACCGCAGTCAAATATTATTTATACTTATATAGTTAAAGTTTGATCAGATGATAACATCGTGGAATTATTTAAATAACACATAGACTGATATATTCGCACGTTGAGTTTACATTTTTTGTTTCACGAAATCATTAACATAGAAAATAAAACCAATAAGAAACGTTTAGTTTTGGGTAGATATATTAGAAATTGTTTATTTTTGTATAGGTTGGTCCAAACTATTATTTCTCATAGCAAAATACAGATAAATTTAAATATTATATCAATATCGTACACTGCATAGCATAGTCTAGTGTAAGTTGGAAACTGTATACCTACATACAATACTTATTATATGTTTTTCCCATGTATAACTGTTATGCACAGAAATATTTGAGCATTCATGCCTTTCTGTGCTCAATTAAATAAAATAAAAATAAAATAAAATATGTTCATAATATCATTTTACATCATAATGGGAAGTTTAAATTGTATTTGTGGCATATAAATTTTATGCATTATATTACACATAATTATAATAATAAACACTTCCTTGCACACTGCGCAAGTGGCAAATGTATTGCCATATGGAAATTTCTTCTAACTAACCAGGGCTTTCAACCCAGGGAAGCAATATTTGCGTGAGAAATGAATTTAAATAAATTTCTCCTCTGCTGGGGATCGAACCCAAGACGCCCGCACACAAACCAAATGTGCCATGGCGGTCGGCATATACCTAACTATAATAAACAAAGACGAAAAAAATGTGAGAACATTTTAGTAGTAACATATATTTTTGCTTGCACTTATCATGACTATATTTTGTTTTGCGCAGTTGGTACTGAAACTAATTAATAGTTAGGTAACTTGGTTAATAATACCAAACTACAATGATCGTGAAAGTCTTTGAAATACGTGACCTGTGCTGAGCTCCCATAGTTACTCAGTAAAATTTGATATAGATTTTGAGATTGAGTTATACAAATAACATCACCATAAAAAAATATTATTAACATTTAGACTATAAGTATGTTGTTGATAAGTCAAATCTTATGAATTGTAAATTATGTCTTTCGAACACCATCATATGGATTCCGATAGCCAATTCCGATACTGCAAAGAGACAAAAAAATATTACCGCGAGCTAATTAAGCGAGTAGTAATATGACAGTTTATATTCGTGAAGTGCATCGTTCTGCAAAGAATACACAAACTCAATTATTTTTCAGCCTGAACCAATCGAGTTGGAAATCGGTTAATTATACCTACAGACATGACTTCAGGTAACTGACCTTGTGGAAATTAGCTCTCAATCAAATATTGTGGTTTAAAATAATTACTTTCGTTCGTATTTTTCTCATTTATATAATTATAAAATACCACATCTAAGTTATTAAAATTGATCATGATATGTATCGCGGAAAATGAAAGGATGATTATATTTATATTGGACCAACGTATGTTTAGATTGAACAACAATCGAAAGAAAGTAAAGATGAATATTGAAAGATAAATGAGACGATGTTAAGGAATTCACGGATCAATTTAAGTTAGTGTTTTGAATAAAGATATATTTTCAACCAATCAATTAACATAATAAATTTTCATTATAACGTTTCAATACAAACTATCGCGTATTTGCTTGAATGTTCTGTGCAAAAATCCACCAAAGACTGTATTTAATACTGTTCTTCCTCCACCGCTACCTGCTCTGCTTATGGGAACTTAAACACTTGAACACTTGAAGTGCCAAAGAGAGCTAATTATGTGGAAACAACTGGATCACCGTTCACTGATATGGAATATAAGAGTGCACCGTATTTAAGACAGAAAGACTTGAAAGCCCTAAAGTTCTTCTTCTTCCTCTGGTTTTAGGCCGTGGGCCTGTTTTTTCAGAGACTGCCTATTGTGATCTGGATGTCCAGCTGTCACTCCATCTTTTTGCTGTTCTCCCCCATGCTCTACGACACTTCGGGACTTCCTTGGAGACAATATTGGGTAGTCGCGAGTCTCTCATTCTCTCGAGGTGGTCTCTCCATTGACGCCTTCGCCCTCTACCCCAGCGGATGATGTCGTCTCTATCAACGAGTTCCGGACTCTATCAACGAGTGTTACGCCCACTATGGAGCACAGTTTCCTCATTTCAGTAGTCCGGAGGAGATTTTTTGTTCTGACGGTATCGGCTCTGGCTTCGATGGCATAAGTCATTATGGGTCTTACGCACGTTTTGTGAATTCTGGTTTTACTTTCTGTGAGCATATGTTGTTTGTTTTTCAGACAGTGTCCTTGAGGCAGCCAGCTATAACGACTGCTTTATCGGTTTGTTTTTTTAAAGAAAAAGTTGTATTTACAAATATCGAAGATTAGAAAATTTATCAATAATTACAAACGTACAAAGAGACCTTCTACATAATACTTTGATAAGTTCTTTGAAATAGGTACGTGGACAAAAATCTAATTTATCAAGCTCTTTGAAATAGGTATGATAAATTCTGAAAGAAACACGAACAAGTGATTCGTCAGCTGATGATACGGAAAAGTTCACTCAAATGATGTCTTTTATATTGAATTTCAATATGAATCTATATTATTTATTATATTAATACAACTTATTGGAGACTGTCTTTTGTAATTTGTTTTGTATATCACATAGTGTAGTTATGTACATATGTATGTATGAAAACTACAACGGAATAATAATAATTTGTATGAAAAGAAGTTGCTTTGTAATATCAACTGTGATTTCTCAAATGTCATTACAGTTCATGTCCTGAATGAAATTATAAACGAGCCTCCGACTTTATGTGGGATTATACTCGTTTAATACTCTTGTCTTGTTCATTCTGAAATGGGTACTGTATGATTCCTTTAATGTACCAACATTTGTAATGATTTATCAAAAATATGGAATTAATCTTTGCCCGTGAACATCAAGAGTCATTCACAATCATAAATTTAATTAAGAATATATATTGTCAAGTAATAAGGTTTTTGGTCTCGTCGCCAGGAGAGGGCCAGTAAAAAATAATTTTCACAGGAAGTGTATCAGGTAAAAGAAGTAGAGTCAGATCTCCTGCGCGATGATGTGACAAGATTAAGATGACCGGAGATAATTGGGCGGTACGAGCTGCGGAGTGCAGAGATAACTGGAGACGATTCGTTCTGTCCATTGGCGGTTCCATGGGCCACTACCCTCAGCTGTGAGGAAACGAAAGAGAAGAAGATATTAATGAGACTCTTTTTTAAGTAAATTACACAAATTTTAATTTATAATTGAAAACGCTGTACTATCTTATATACGACATGGTGAAAATTAGCCACTTCCAAAAACATGTGTGTATACTTACAAAATAAAAGATTAATATAAATTCATTACTGCTTTTGTATAGTTATTTATATTTCACCATCACGGTATAAACCATAATGTGAGGTAACCAGCGATAAGTGTGCATTACCCTATAGAAGGAATTGTCTCATCTCAAAAGGTATTACATTCAAAATTTGTGGTGAACATCATTGCTGAACTATGTGAGAAGTTATTTTGCCTCTTGTTTTCAATACCCGGTATTAAGGGACACCCGAAAACGATGATATAGAAAAGTGTGGAAACACTATTCTAAGTCGGTGCTACCCAGAAAAATATTACATTAACTTTGTATATTGCAACTTCCTTCGCAAATAGTAGGAAACAGTGCTGAAATATTATTAATTTATTTATATACACGATCTTAACTTCCGCAACGTATGAGAAATGTGTTCAATATAATATGAGGGTGTTTTCGACAATTTACTATTTGCAGGACAAAGGTTAGGTTAAGTGCGTAGGCGATAAAATCTGCACCAGGAATAGACCACATGAACATTGAACATAGACGCTGGGCGTCCGTTGCTTGCCTTGTTCCAGCCCCTTGCCCGGAGGTTTCATTATTCAGCAGGATCTATACTAAACAGATAGAGGTTTGTCCTGCAATTTATTACCATCGATCGACCACAACTACACCTATGTAACTGGACTCAAGCTGTTTGACGCATTTCCATTGTTGATATTTCGACTGAGTTTATTATTCAAAAATATTTCATAAAAATTATTACAACACAATCTATGGATGACCTACACAAATTTAATGATATCATATAGAGAATATACTGAAACAAATTCTTACAAAAGGAACGGGGCTGATTAGATTGTAACATCATAACAAAGTACCTATAAATTTTATTTTTTTACAAACTTTTTAACATCTCAATAGAGACGAAGTTGGAATATTATAGAAGAACCAGGAACTCAACACACCTACAGGGCTTACGACCTGTCATCGGCTGGTTTACGTGATCACTTTATGAGCTTGCGCAACGTTCACATATTTTGCCTTTATATTGAGTTCCCTTATCAATGAAAATATTGAAAGTTCTATATATTTGAATAATGAGAAACTAATTACCTGAAAATAATACATTATTACTATTGCCATCTATGAAGTAACGAAGAAAACTTTGTGTAACGAAACGCGAATGTCGTATATATAATTAAAAAAATATTCGGTTTACAAAGTAGGTATAAAGTTTTTTTGTTATTTATAATGTGCAGTTACACAATATTTTTTTCCGTTATATAAATTTTTCAAGATTTTCTTTAACCGATTAACCTTTTTATATGAAAATCGCAAGAAAGAATGATAGCTATGCGTAGAAATGTATTCTATAACAAAAAGCATATTTTTTGCTTGATTTGGGCTTGTAAAATGATTATTTTTCAATAAATAAATCCAATCTTTCAATTGATATACATATTCTTCCTATATCGAGCCTGTTCCTCCAACAACTTCCTGCTCCAACTGATGCGACCCTCCAGTATAAAGCTATATTATACCTACTTCTGATATTATTATAATTGTAAAAAAGAATTTTTAATAAATAAATAGTAAATAAACCTGATATGGCACCGGAAGAAGATAATTTAAATTTAATTAATACGTAATTAAGACGGCTGGTGGCAGAGATGTTAGTGCTCTGGGATAGTAATCCAGTGGTCGCGAGTTAGAATCCTGCAACAACCAATTTCATTCACCTATAAGCACAAGCATTTATGCTTAGTTTAATGTATAAGTATGTATGTATGTGTACTTGTTACAAGGACATATTCATTCTTTAAAAAAAATACACAATTTATATACCTATTATGCTTTATTTGTTTTGTAACCGTATTTATATTTTTCTTAGATTTAATTCAATGAAATATAAGTATTATTTTATTTACATATATCTGTTATCATTGTAAATATATAGTTCTGCCATAATTAGTTCTGGTACAGATGTAATGTTACTTAACAAACCACATTGAAACGATTCGTTACATCTAAATAGAGAAGTGATAATAAACGTTTGTTTTCTTAATGTTGTGTGCCACGTTTACTTTATTCCTTTAAATTTCTATACTGTCACACAATTTATTATTGTACCTACTCATTTACATACTTAAAGCTCCCACATTTGCATTCACAAACATATTTTCATTCCATTATATTTGCTTACCTACTCATATACATTATAAATGATACTTGGCACATACTGGCAAATTTTTTTTTACACGGAAAAAACTTTATCCACTATTTTTAATAACTAGTTGCATGTGACACATAAAACCCATCTGTCTATAGCGATAGTAGGTATGTATAGTTGAAGAAAACGTACCAAATTATAAACCCATAAATCAAAATTATTGAATATTTTTAGATTTCGATTTCCGGTGGAGACACAGTTTTATCGTGTTTTTAGTCTGGATCTGTGTGACGATTAATATCGTTAGTCTCCAGAATGTGACAACTTGTTATTGGGTGCGTGTTAAATTAATATTTGACATAGTAGGTACCTACCTGTTAGTTGCCCAGGAAGCAATATAAAATAAAATAAAAAATAAAATATTTCGATTGATAGGTAGTATTGATTTAGTTTCGATTGATTGTGACACCGCTAGAGCCCTTTATTTTGATATTTTTAAGTACCTATCTGGATGGGTGAATTTTTCTCAATTGAAGCTTTTATTTTTTCTTTTACAAGTTACGCATTATCTTGGTATTTCTTTGAGGATGTATGAGTATATTCGTTTGTGAATAGATGAAATAATAATGAACCTTCTTACTAGTTGTATTTAACACATGAGATCCAACTTTCGATGGCGATAGTATGTACCTATAGTGGAAAATACGTACTAAAGATATTTTGTTTTTGTTTACAAAACATGTAGATATGCAAGTCAAGAGGGGATAATATGGAAATCAGGTTTTTTTCCTTCCCTGAATATGAAAAAAACTTGATGGTGTGTATGTATGTACCTATATTTGGAGATTAAGCATCAAACTATTGGGAGTCCCCGAAGATGTTGTGTATCGTATACTTCCATACAAATTGTATGAAACGTCATCACAAAATTCAATTTTTACAAAAATTGTTAAAAAAGTATATGCTTCTTTAATGTTGTTTCGGAGCTTTTTGATATTTAAAAAAATGGAAATACAGGCAAATTTAAGATATTTTACTTGTCGATAATTATACAAATTTTCGGCGTTTTTTTATTTATGAGATATATGGATAAATTAAGAGGCTATAGTAGGCTATACATTATATTTTGAAAATAATTTCCCTAATACCCTCAAAAGATACGTCTTTGAAATAAGGAACAGTTTGTATGTACATCTTTAATCTATTGCATGATTTTTTTGAATTTTGAATTTGTTTAATACTTTTCTTGTAAAATTAGTTTTAGTAAAACCCTTTTTTATTTTTTTACTGTAAGTAACTAAAAAACTACAAGGCGTATGAAGTATATATTTACTTTATTCGATAGAGAATATGAAAATCTACCGGCTGAATTTTTTATTATTATAAAATTTCAATGACTCTTCTTGCTATTTAAAAAAAACCTCTAAATTTTACCATTTTCGCACGATAAAATGTTGTATATCACATATCAGGTGATATACAATTTTTTCTCGTGTTTCAAACATTAGAAGCTAATTTAGTGTGCATTTTTGCGTACATCCGTATATCCAGGGTATAGTAGGGCCTTAAATAACAATTCAAATGTTGATAACCCCTGACTGGAACAAATATTATTTTTTTAATTCTAATTTTCGGATTAAAATGAAATGTGAATCAATCGGATCGAAAGTTATAAGGGGGGATGGACATACACATTTTCACACACACACAGACACACTAAATGTTCTACTCCGAATTTTGAGTCAATCATGGAAAAAAAAGACCTGGCCTCGCAAATCTCGTGGATCTTGGCTTGAAACTATGTCGATGTGTGTAGAGAAAAAATTCTCCCAGACAAATCGACAGTTGGACAACATCTATATAATAATATGGCAATAATAATATTGCAATAATATTTGATTATTTTATCCAATCTGTAAATTTAATGTTTTTATTTGACTTGTTGTACACCGATAGATTTCCAATTGTTGTCTTGGTATGGATACCTGTCTACTGTAGATATAAAATAATAATGATCGTACCAAAAAGTAAGAAAACATTCTTAAAATTGATTCTTAGCTTGGATATTATTCATAACATATTACGTTTGACTATCTAAGGACATTCTAGAAATGTAATGTTTTAACATAACACATAATAATATGTAAGTGAAGTAATAACATGCATTCATTGTCTTCTATCTCAAATAATGGCACTCTCACGTTGTGGTCCGATTATCTGTTTTATTCATTACAAATGCGGGATTAATAAATAATGTCTATTTGTTTATCTCAAAAACAACTTACAATAAAACATTTATATCTATTATAATAATAATATGAGGAAACAACACGTTATTATATCAAACAACATAAAACTTGGAACGCTTGTAGATGTGAAAAAGGTATACATTTCCAAATTTCAACTCAAACAATGCAACAATTTCACGAAAAATATTCTTGAATAAAATTGCATAGATAAGTCATATTCAATTCTATATTGTTTTGCGGCAATACACTCGTTTACGAGTGATCTTATCCATTAATTATACAAGTTGTAATAATTAAGATTGAAAACGAGGTAGGAAAATATGTAGTAAGTTCAAATAATGCATTTCAAAGGTGCAAAAAATGTGTTATTATTTATTTATTTACCTTTTATCACACCATATTTATAATGACAACAATAAGTAGATTACTGCTGCCCAACTAGGAAATCCTGTTCTAGGGCTAGCAGATTACAATTTTTATTGACAATTATATGCAATTATGAACCAGGTGATATTCCCGTTCCACACAAAATATTTACACAATCTCAACTTTGTGCAATCACAATCATTACCTCAACAAACATATGGGCTCACACAAAACAGATCAACCAGATCCCAATGTCCGCCATAATATCTGTCATAAATCCAATCTCTGACGCGATTTTTATTTCAGAGCCATAGAAAGAGACTAGTTATGTTGGTGTTATGTATTCAAAAAGTGCAAAAAATAGCATTGTGTGTTCAAAAAGTGCAAAATTTATTGGTAAGCCATTAAATTATATTAAGCCAGTATTTTTTACATTCAAAAGTTTGGGAATTATTAGGTTGGTACATAAATAAGATAATTATTGTAATATTTTTCATTTATCTTTGTATTTGATTATTTTGTTATCTTAGAGCTTATTTCAATGTCTGAGTTTATTGCAATGCCTTGAAAATAAAAATAAAGCATATTTTTAATATTTTTAAAAATAGACAAATTGTAAGCCTCATTTGACATTTCAAAATTCAAAGAATATTGTTAATAAATTCCTTATATCTTTTATAATAAATAAACGAGATGACGAATACCTAATGGATATAAAGCATGGGTTCAAAATTGAAAAAATAAATTTAATAAAATGTATGTACCTATGTAAGTCCATTGTTCAAAAAACGATGAATAATGTGTGAGGTTATTTTTGAAACCTGAGAACGCCATTAACAATGCATTTTCATAAAAGTTATACAGCTCTGTTTTATTTCTTTATGTCAAACTTGTGTGGTCTAGTGGCCCTTGCAAAAATAGATACCTAATGTAAAAACACCTACGATATATATATATTCTTGTGAAACTCTAATTTATTCATTGGTCCGTTATAAAAAAATAATTTTATTGTTAAATATGTACACATTGGTTGATTGATTTGTTGTGTAATTTCTGATAATCAATCTAAAGTAATAAAGCAATCAAAATGTTAGTGTATGTGTGTGTGTGTGTGTGTGTGTGTGTGTGTATGTGTGTGTGTGTGTTTGTCTCACGCCTTCTGAAAAACCAAGAGCATCTAAAAATCTAATTTATGTGCGAACGTGTACCTGTATACCTGATGCAGTGTCACGCTAAAAATAATGCGATAAAAATGCTGAATTTTAAAAATATTTCAATAATTATTTTTTTCATACAAAATTTTCCAAGTCGTATCTGTCAAAAAAGTGTACATTTTGCACGCATATATCTGTTAGTTTAAAAGTTAGAAGTACGTATTTACACGAAAAAAATTTACTTTCAAGTATAACTTAGCGTTTAAGTGAAAAACATGGTGAATATTTTGTATAATTATAATGTTTAACTTATTTTTAAAGTAAGCGTTTTGTACATAAATGCCGCCATTTTAATATCTTTTCATACAATATTTCATTTTCCTACCGAATGAATATGTTCTTGAAAATAATAAACCTTTGAAATAAATATAAATATGAAATAATAAAATGAAACACAAGACATTACAGCAAGTTTTAAGACGTATATTGTAAAAGTCTGTTAATTATTAGTAAAGATATGGGCATAATAAAATTGCATAATTTGTATATAATATTTGATATTTCGGACAATTTTCATTTTTATGGCATCGAACAAACCAATGTAGGTACCTACATATTCAAAAAATGTATCCGAACCATTCGATATTACTTACGTGTTCGAATCGTTTCCATGGCTACAGAAAGAATGTGATATTCAAATAAAATTTGTTAGGAATCGAATTTATTTAGAAGGTTGTTGTAGGTAGGTACCTACCTAATACTATTTACTTACAAATCAACAATAATATACCTATACTGATTTCCTATAGGAAAATTATTTTATTTATTTATTTATCAACCGTTTGTCCGATTATAATGAAACTTTGGTGAATTGTCGAGCGTATGCCCAGGATGGTTTTTGGATTTAAACTTTTTTCTTATTCTTCTTCTTCTTCGTGTATTTGGTCGTTTTACCTATGAAGGGGGAGTATCCTGGGAAAAGAAGGTCCGACTGTCCCTCCATCTCTTCACAGGTCTTCCAGGACGGGTTCTGCATATAAACTTTTTTCTTCTTTTTCTTCAACGTGTACTTGGTCATCTTACCTATGAAGATGAACTATCCTGGGAGATGAAGGTCCAATTTTCCTTCCATCTCTTCGCAGGTTTCTGGATTTAAACTTTTTTCTTCTTCTTCTTCATCGTCTATTTGGTCATTTTACCTTTGAAGGTGGACTAACCTGGGAGAAGAATGTCCAATTTTCCTTCCATCTCTTCGCAGGTATCTGGATTTAAACTTATTTCTTCTTCTTCTTCTTCATCGTGTATTTTTGGTCATTTTACCTATGAAGTTGGAGAATCCTGGGAGAAGAAGGTCCAACTGTCCTTCCATCTCTTCGCAGGTATCTGGGTTTAAACTTTTTTCTTCTTCTTCGTGTATTTAGTCATTTTACCTATTAAGTAGAGCATCCTGGGAAAAGAATGTTCTTTCATCTCTTCGCGGTTCTTGCAGGATGGTTTCTGGATTTAAACTTTTCTTAACCGACTGATGGGACGGGATGTAATGAAGGGAAGGGATGCACTAAAGGGCCTGAAAGGACGGAAGGTATAAAACTGCCTGAAGGGACGGAAGGTAGTGAAGGGTCTGATGGGAAGGGACGTAATGAGGGATTAAAGGGACGGGAGGTACTGAAGGGCCTGAAGCGGCGGGTCCTGGAGTCTAATTCTGTTTCTTCTTAATTTTATGTAGACCTTTAGGGCAGTTTTTATACAAACTATTTCCTATTGTCTAATTCATCTTCTTCTTCTTTTATGTATACATTTGGGTCATTTTTTTATAAAAATTATTTCCTTTAGTCTAATTATTATTCTTCTTCATTTAAGTACGTAGACTTTTGGGAGAGTTTTAATACAAACTATTTCCAATAGTCTTATTCATTTTCTTTTATGTAGACCTTTTGGTCAATATTTATACAAACTATTTCCAATAGTCTAAATATTCTTCTTCTTCTTTTTTGTAGACCTTTGGGTGAGCTTTTATACAATCTATTTCCAATAGTCTAATTCTTCTATTAGGTATATGTATTTTTACTTATTTTATGTAGACCATTGGAATAGTTTTTTATACAAACTATTTCTTATAGTCTTATACTTATTTTTCTCTTTTTTATTTAGTCTTTTGGGTTAGTTTTAAGTCTATTAGTCTATTGTGCAGAAATATTATTAACGATATGCACACTTGATGAAAATACATATGAAATGAATGGGATATGGGATGTGACGATATAACCTGCACTAGAATCTTTTCAATACTTTTGTTTAATTAAATTTAAACCATTTATATCATCCTATTTTGAATAATTTTCAACACCTAATATTTAAAGAATGGGGGTTGTGGCCATTACTGAACTCTTCACAACATTTATATTCAAATTAAAAACTATTTACTATAGTTCAAGTCTTCTTCTTCTTCGTTAATGAAGACTTTCAGTCAAATTGAGCAAAAATATAATGCACACTTGATGAAAAAATATAAAAACGAATGGGATGTGACCAATACTAGATCTTTTCAGTACCTACGTTTGTTTAATCAAATTTTAACCACATCCCAACATCCAAAATTACTAAATTTTCAATAGGTACACATTACAATTTGTTTTCGATGATAATATTTAAAAATGGGGGTTGTGGCCAAACCAATCTCTTTACAACGTTGATAAACAGTCATATTTAAAACCATTACGCATAGTCCATGCGAGCAGAAATTGTATAAATATTATACTTCATTCACACTTTATAGCAATATATAAAAAAGAATGGGTTGTGGCCATCACTTGAACATTTTACAATACTTAAACTCAATCAAATTTCAAACCACTTTTCATAGTCTGATATTGCAAAATAATTGGGTGACAATATTATAAAAACGATTGCTTTTTCTTTCACAATTTTACATTCTTGGCCAACGGCGGGACATAAAAGCTAGTACAAAATAAAGTGTATTTATTATTCATTTTTAATCCTTAAAATTGTAAATAAAGATATAAATAAAGCTGTTAACAATGACATTAATATTTTTATCGTTATTCAAAAACAATAAAGAACTCTTGGGTGTCAGATAGACGTAAAAGGATTTTGTTTTACGGTGTCATTATTTTGACATTTGATTTATTAGCAAATCCTGTTTCATTCATCATTCCAAAACAAAACAAAATAGGTACCTAATAATAATAGTTGTTTATTATTCCAGTATATTATAAAATTCTATTTTCATAGTGACATTTTAACACTAACATGTATTTGCAGTAAAAAATGATTGATTATTACAAGTTTCTTATCTACCTTCTAGTATACAAATATGAATAAAATACAATTTATATAAAATAATGTCTTCCGTAATTGCCGAAAGTATACGATATAGGTACATACATATTTTTTTCACTCTTATTTTATGTCATTATATATATATTTCTAAAATAAATTTTATAATATATATGTAAGTGCAAAAAATAAAAAAAATATTATTATATATTTTGGCGATATAAGTTATTTACGTAAGGCAAATAAATATAATAAACCCTTCCTTACACCCCGCGCAATTGACGAGTTTATTGCCGTATACCAATTTCTTCCAACTAACCAGTGTTTCCAGCCTAGAGAAGCAACATTAGCGTGAGAAATGAATTTAAATACATTTTTCCTTTGCTGGGAATCGAATCCAGGACGCCCGCACAGAAACCGAACGGCTTACCATCTATGCCACGGCGGTCGGCATATACATATTTCTATTATTTTTAAGCCAACTTTAATCTACGAAATCAATTTCACTTCCTCTTAAAACACGGGTTGCCTCCTCGTTCAAATACTGAAATAACGCTCAGTATCCCAGTACACAATACTTCCTTTTTCACCACATCTTTCTCCGTAAAAGCAACGCATCTTTGGAATCACATCCCATCGCAACTTCGAGTTTCATTTATACGTCCCGCTTTCAAAAGAAATCTGAAATCTTTACATTTAACACTTAAATTTGTCTCATCCTATCCTTGTCCCCCCCCCTCTCCTGTCCCCTCTGTTTCTTTATTGTTTTTGTTTCATATGTATTAGGTATCCATATAAATTGTTTAATAAAAACAATATGCGTATAAGTGACAAATATTGATTTTAAAATATAATTACGAAACTTGAATCTGAAAAACTTTGATTGATAGTTGTGGTTGAAATTTAAAAATATTAATTACTTTTAAAGATCATACTAAAGAAAAAAAATCAAAGTTTCTTCATTTATGAATGTAATTTATCATTTTAATTAATATCTTGATGTAGTAAAATGGATTATAATATTTATTTATCTATCTTTTTATATATATATATATATATATATATATATATATATATATATATATATATATATATATATATATATATATATATATATATATATATATATATATATATATATATATATATATATATATATATATATATATATATATATATATATATATATATATATATATATATATATATATATATATATATATATATATATATATATATATATATATATATATATATATATATATATATATATATATATATATATATATATATATATATATATATATATATATATATATATATATATATATATATATATATATATATATATATATATATATATATATATATATATATATATATATATATATATATATATATATATATATAATATGAACAAACATAATGCACACAGGCGGGCTTATTGCCATTAATCAATTTCTTCCAACCAACCAGAAATAGAGTTTTTACGTATTTTTTATTTTGTTACACATTATATATTCAATAGGTCTTTTATTATATATTTAAGTAAGTAAGACATACATGTTGGTAAAAATTATCACTGCACTTGATTAGAAAAAAACTTACCCGACAAAAAAATAATAACAAAAATAATCAACATTATTTTGAAAATAATTATTGCCCACAAAAAATTAATTCAATTAATGTCCTCGTTAAGAACGAGATACCCAAACCCGTCAACAATTATAAATGTACGTAATGATATCAACATAATTACTCACGATGAATAAAATGAGCTTCACTCTTCACTTTTTTAACACCCAAGAGGATGTTTCAAGGACTAAAATATTATTATGTAAATAGAAAAATGTTGATTTATTTTGTCGAAAGATGTGAAAAGGGTGACCTTTGCCGTATGTCAAGGGCATATCGGTTAACAATAATAATTTATCAAAAGTATTTTAGTTGCATCACGACTTAGGCGACCATAACCCCTAACCTTCGGGAAATAACTGATGTATACCCATAGACAGTTATAATAAATCGCTTTTACTTATAAGACACGTTCATTTAACCCGGCAGATCTAACAATCAAAATAATGGATAATTATAGATCATTAACCACGTACGTAACCTAACCTATCAACTAGCATGATATATGGAAACTAATTATTAATAAAGTAATTATATATTTTTTGAACCCTTTATTTTGAAACGTCAGTCAATAATCTAATTTATAATTTCTATTTTCATATTTGTCGGTGATTTTCTAAGCTGGTTCTTCATTTTGACTTTGAAATTGCATACATACCTACATATCTAATAAAATACCAATATGAACAGTACATAGCCATAATTATGTTGAATATCACAGTGGTGTTGTGACACAAATAAGAATGAGGACCTTGGGCAAGCCCCAAACGGATATCAGCTCTATAGTCTCCATACCCTCATTTAATCTCCTGCGGGTCCTGGGTTGCGTTCACAATGAACGCCGAGCGCGCTTAGTGAACGCTCTAAGCCGTTCATAATAACCGGAAACAGACGCTCGAAAGACACTTTGTGGCGTTCTGGTTGAACGTCAGGGTGTACGCACCAAATTTTGTATTTAAAAAAATGGGAATATTGGAAGTAAATTTTTTATAAAAAATATTTTCTTAGTAAAAAAGTTTTACTCTGGTACTTTTCAAAAAAATCAAATTAGAAATATTGTATTTTGTATTCAGTGAGGCAAGTCTGGTCCACCGGCGAAATCAAAACCATCCATGTTTACCCATATCATGGATATAATTATCTTATGGAGTTCTATAATATCTTAAGATGTTGTTGAACTCCATAAGATAATTATATCTATGATATGGGTAAACATGGATGGTTTTGATTTCGCTGGTTGACCAGACTTGCCCCCCTGCTCAAACCTCAAAACCCTCATGATTAACAAATAATATCCTATCATATTATAGAACTCCATATGATAATTATATCCATGATTTAATTATATCCATGATTTGGGTAAACATGGAATGTTTTGATTTCGCCGGATGAGCGGACTTACCCCTAGAAATCTAAAATGTATGATTCTATATCGTGTATATTTCAATTGAACGTCCTATTGATAAACACATAAGCCTATTTTGTTCAAGGTTTTCTATACAATTTCAAGATTGGCAAATTACCATGCTCGACATTACACTGTCGGCTTTTCTAAAAGCCAATATACCAACAAACGATAAATTATCATTACAACATTGTTTAAATGACAAACATTCTAAAGAGATTCATCTTAACAAGGGTTACTAGACAAACATTTTTTTGAAAATTTTATTGATTACAAAGAAAAACAATCGCATTAAAAAATATTCTTCTTCTTCTTCTTCGTCAGCCCTCTTTCGTCCAGTAATGGACATAAGCCTCCCCCTGAGACCTCCACAGCTCCCTATCCTGGGCAGACCGCATCCATCCGCCTCCAGCTACTCTTCTGATATCGTCAGAACAACTGGTTAGAGGCCTTCCAACACTTTTTTAGTCCATCTGGAGTCCGTGGTTCGGGCGATATGCCCTGCCCAGCTCCACTTCTGGTTTGCAACCTTTTGGACAACGTCGGTTACTTTGGTTTTCTTTCTTATCCACAAGTTAGTTTTTCTGCCTCTTAACAAAATACCCAGCATTCTCCATGCTGCGAGAATGTTGCGAGAGTTACTGCGAGACTATGCAGCATTCTACTAGTAAACACAAGAGTTTCACAGATAAAATACAATAATTATTTAATGATTTATTGATAACAATATTTTGTATATACTGTGAAGTGCCGGCTTAGAGTAGTGCTTCCACTCCGTGAGAGCCGGGTTAACGAAAATACAACAGGTAAAATAAATATTGAGATTTACCACCCATTCTGGATATTGGTTTTTTAGGTGAGACGAAACTGGTGAGTGGAGATACACGCATGCGTTGGGCTTCACCCGCACACATGTCGCTGGTTGACCCCCATTGTAAAATATTTCGTGATAGTTTGTTTATATAATATTTTGATATTAAAATCAATAAACTACATACGTTCTTTGTATCAAATAAATGAACGTGAAAAAACACGGCATTATATATATTATACATATTATGTACATTTTTTGTTCAAAAGGTCTAAACGTTATTCATTCATTGAATGTAAAAAAATCTCTCATTGATTTCAGACGACTTTCATTCAAATTCCACAAAGACGAAAGATGGAAGTAACAATTTTGTTTCGCATAGTTTGGAAATTCCCTCGTTCATTAAAAAGATCCGCAATTAATTACTTTGTACTCTAAAAATTCGTTTTACGAAAACGATAGGTAAAATAATTTATTTTTGATCCATTTGTCTTTTCTCGTGAACAAATTGAAGAAAGCCAAACTACTATTATAAAACGAGTGGGTTGTGGCCAACGCTATACTCCTCACTACCAAATCACTTCACAAAGTATTCAAATTGTTTATGGAAAATTTTCTCGTTTTTTCATGAAATGAGTTTGTTGAATTTTTTTTATTTAACAATTTTAATGTGAAAACTTGATAATTCTTCAATACCATTCAATGAAAGTGATGTGCCTTTTTTGTATTTTGAAAATAAAAATATCCAATATTCAGTTTCCTGAGCTTGCGGTCACTTTGAAATATTTGACAGCTGAACAGATGTCCTTTAAAATTTAATGGGGTCTAACCGAGTATTGGACATACAAATTTGCAAATTTTGAAAAGAATCGAATGAGTTCTTTAGTCTATGTATAATCGATAAAGTAGAATAAACACGCCGTACATAGTACACAGCACACATACACATTGTGATGAAACTTTCAGAATAGAATCTCAGCTTAATACTAGTTGATAAACTACAATAAAAAAATAACCTCAAAAATTGCAAATTAATAACTCCCCACTGGGTCCTCTTGGGGTAGTGAGTAGTACCTAAAATAGAATTAACCAATAATTGGTTGTTTTTAAAATATATATTTGGTTTTCATGAATTTCATTAATTAATACGTGCCATGTAATATTTTGTTTATAAAAGGTCAAGTAATATTTCACTTATAAAAAGGCTTTAAGCCGTTAATGAATGGATAAATAAATAAATAAATTATAAGTTCGTAGAATTTTCGGCAAACATGTATCTCAAAATATCACTTGGACTGTGCATTGCAAAATCTTTTATTTTTGCTTGGTAAGTACCTAAATGTGAAAACCGTTCCCGAAAATTTTATACCAATTTTTATAAATGTTATACCAATCCTCCAGTCACCATCCTCCAGTCACCGCCTTGTATCTTCTACTTGGGTATATAATATAACAAGATATGTATATTGAGTTATTTTATGGGCACCTACATAATGTACCTTCTTAATAATCAGATAATATAAGTATGTAGGTACCTATAATAGATATACAGGCAATGTAAATTAAAAGTGGACAGATTTAATGACTGTATATTTATAGTTAGGACGCCGGCGCATTACTGTCTACTTGTCTGGATATAGAAATTGTAGAAGCTCTTAAATTGAATGGTACATATTGTTTTCAAGCAAAGCTTCCCGACGACCATTCAATATGCAAAGTCGAGCTTTTTTGCTTGTCCCTACATTAAACAAACGTAACATTACTCCGGGCCTAGGATTGTTTCGTGCGAAGCTATATTTATTAGCAGACCGAATAGATGTACATTAATAATATTGTATATGGCAATAACAAAATCTGTCTATTCAAAGAATATCTACTATTATAATATGTGTATTTTTTATATCATGTAGGTAGTTAATTTATACATAAGTATTTTTTTACATTTATTGGCTTATTTGTTTGAGAATGGCTGAAATAATAATGAACCCACCAATAGTAATGTCGGCCTTCGTGGCTCAGTTGGTTAGGTATCTGACTGCTGATCCCAGAGTCCCGGGTTCGATTCCCGGCGGACACACAGTTTTATGTTATGTTTTCAGTCTAGATCTGTCAGACGACTAATATCGCAAGTCTCCAGAATGTGGCAACTTGTTATTGGGTGCATGTTTAATATATTTTTTACATACTACCTGTTAACTGCCCGAGAAGCAATATAAAATAAAAATGTATCTACTAACTAATTTATTAATTTGATCAAGAGTTTACTATTCAATTAAATAGCTCAATTATGAATATAGTAATTAACTAATTGAATTGATTCTTTTACCATCCCACAAAATATTTCTTTTAAGTGTTGTCGCGTGGCGGCATTTCTTCTTAGAAACTTGACAACAATACTTCTTGCTATGTACACATTCAAACAATACTGAATAAATCTGCATAGAACTTACTCTACCACCTCGAAATGTATACAAAAATTGTTATTTCCAACAGAATTATATTAATTTCTTTGCGTTATCCAATGAAGCCGCCGATATCGCCCTCCTGTCATTTCCAATTTGCATTCAAGATCCTTTAATGTCACAAATCAAGTGAAAACGACACGACCTTTCAGATAGAATATAGAATTGTGGAGTTATTTTTATCGTCAATAAAACTGAACCTACTTGATCGTATTTTATATTATCATATATGTAGGTACGTAGAGACTATTGTATCAAAAGTTAATGCCATCAGTTGACTGAAGAATAAAATTTTTGCAGACTTGGTCTATATTAAAGTAAAGTCGTTGGTTCGTGTTTACACCTCAACTAGGCTTGCTTGCAGAACCAAAATCAAGAAAGACATGCAACATTCTTGCGATCCAAAATTTTATGTACCTACAATTTTTATGACCATTGTTTATGACGTTGACAAGGCCAAAGACAAGGCAGGGAAATCATAACCACGACCACTTCTTCTTCAACCTGGCCTCCCCCTTGATCCTCCACAACTCCCTGTCTTGGGCACACTGCATCCATCTCCCACCGGCACATTTTTTTATGTCATCAGACCAACTTGACCATGACCACAATGGTCAGAAATTCACGACACTTAATTTGAGACCGTGCTACATATTAGTATCTTCAGTCAGCAGACATGTGGTAAACTTAATTGCCTGAATTCTCAATTATTTGTTAATTTATAACATAAGGATCTATTATTTTTGCACTAAACTGTATAAACACTTTGCCAGTGCAAACTCCTCTCGTACACTGCAATTAAATAGTTATTCAACCACCAATACATACATATATACATACAGCCATCACGCCATGTCCTTAATGAGGTTAGCAGAGAGAACCGAGCGCCATACTTCTCTATTTTTGCACATATTTCTGGATTCCTTTACATCTATTCATCGTCTTAAACATGCTCGTTGACTTCAATCTTCTTATGTTTCCTTCTTTCAAACTATCATTCACATGGTCATGCCATCCCTTTTTGGGGCGACCCCTGCTATTCACTCCATCTCTTACCACCATGTATATTTTTTTGGTCAGTCGTTCATCGTTCATTCTTTCAATAAGTCCAAACCACCTCAAGGCATTCACTTTCATTTTACATATAATATCATTCTTTATCTTGCATTCTCTCCTTATGTTCTCATTTTTTATTCTATCATATATCGTTCTATTACATATATATTGGTGATCTCATTTCTACAGCATTTATTCTACTTTCATGTGTCTTTTGCCAGGTCCATGTTTCACTGGCATACGTCAAAGTAGGCACTACAATTGAATTGTGAACTGCAATTTTTGCTTGGATCGGACATTACTGGTCTGACTGTCTGAGTGCTCCGTCAACCATCAAAATATACAATTAATACAAAATATTCAATATACATCATTTTACAGTGAAAATAAAGTAAATAATAAACAAAACAATTAAAATGATGTAAATTGAAAAAAATTAATAAATCAATTCGAACAATTCAAAATAAAGCAAATAAAAAACACAGTACTAAAAAACAAGGTAAATCAAAACAAAAACAATGAAAATGAAGTAAGTATAGTGAAATATTGTTTTGAAGAAATTTTAATTTTATTTTATATACAAAATACGTAATATATTTTTGTTAATTTTTCCATTCAAATTGCTTAATATTTCTAAAAAAAAAAATTTCGATAAGCGCATAGTCGTAATTAAGCAAACAATAAATAAATAACATTAGCAATGGGGGGGAAACTCGCCCCATTTTAAATATAATAGTTTATGAAATAACATGGGGTCCCAAGGCTGTTACATAAATAAGTGACAGTTCAATGTGTGTTGGGACATTGTGTTTTGTGTGCAGTATGCACATTGGAAACTGAACATGTGGGCGGATGGCTGCTACTCTTCCTATTCTGTTCATAGAACAATCGAATAGAGAAAACCATCCAGAATCTGCTAATAACAATTGCCCATGCAAAGGAATAAACGCAACTTATCTGTTTAAGGGCTCTTTTGTATCTCACAATTACTATTTGCAGTCTCTTACAAGATAAATTTATTGTTTATTCACGTATTGTGAATATTATTAAAAATAATAAGAACTACATAAATACTATAAAACAACGGCGAAATAATATACATGGGGTGTGGGAAAATAAAAGAAATATGGAAACCACAGCTAACGATGTGCACAAGGAGTCTTGTTAGGAATGAAATAAACAGTTTGTACATACAACTTTGAGATGCTTTGTTAAAGTTATATTATGCCCAATAAGGAAATTTAACCAGCATTTTTTGTAGCATCTCCGACGCCGACGCTTGTAAACTGAATAATTTTTTCTATCCAACGTATCATCGAATGGCATCATTGAAAATTGATCGTTGTAAATCAAATATGTCATGACTCAATCAATTATTGTAATGATGTAATACGAATACATACAAAACTAGGCGCATGATGTTCTTCTAGAAATACACTTTTATATGTTGATCTTGATCATCTTCCTCTATTCAACATCGCTCGTAGGAAGAAATAAGGAACTCCATAACCTAATACATTTTTACGTATCAACAAATTAATATAACTGTTATTCTTTGTAATGAATAAATCACAGATCTCCTTCAAAGGTGTTTTCAGTCTAGATCTGTGAGACGATTAGTATCGTAAGTCTCCAGAATGTGGCAACTTGTTATTGGGTGCGTGTTAAATTAATATTTGACATAGTAGGTACATGTTAGTTGTCCGAGAAGTAATGTAAAATAAGTAAATAAATAAATAAATAAATAAACAACATAAAACACATATTATGTCGTTAAATCAAAACAAATTACGAATTTGTAAATGAAGTAGGTACATGCTCACGCCCTTACATAATATATGCAATAATACAATCCATAAAAATATTTTTTCATTTTCAAGTCCTTATAAATAATTAACACTTTTTTGTCCCCTATGTAACTGGCGAGTTAATTTCGAATTGCCTGTTTTCCAACAAACTAATGTTTCCATCCCAAAAATACAAGAAATTGATAAAATATATAAATTTCTCATTCCCCAGTACATTAGTATAGAATTCAAACGTCTAACCACAATGCCATGGTTGGTTTTTTAATATCATATTTCCAACATTTTTAGAATCCGAAGCTTTTGTGACATTTTGTAACCATAATTTAATAAACAATCATTTAAAATAGTTTAATAATTTCATACATTTGTAAAATTTGAACAATTTAGTTCCAAAATAAATATAGCTATGATGTTCTTTTGAAAGTGCAAAATTAACGAATGTGTAAGATTTATAATATAGGTGCGATTCATATAATAGGTACCTACGTCAATTGTTAGATCTTATTCAGTGTAAAGGTAGGTACATAGGTAAAGAGTAAATATTCATTTAACTTGTATTTAAATTGTCATTTTGCGTATTTAAATTTTTATTGCTAAAACATTATTTCTAGTAGAAAATACAATTATTCAGGAGTTAAAAACATGACCTTACATAGTTTTCTCGGTGGAAGTAGTATATTATATTAAGAAGTGGGCGTTTAATCTTCTGTAGTAATGTTTTACCTTCGACATAGCTCCTGCAGTTCTTATTATCATTCCTACACTCATCAATTACATAACAATATTGTGCTTTCCTAACAAACAGATACTTTGAATATCTCTCTGTTATATGGCCAATAACATAAGGTAGGTAGGTACATAGTTAAATTATCCAGTATTAAATAACATTTTATTGAAAGTACCCATACCATCACGACACTTCCCTATTTGGGTAGGCAGAGAGAACCGAACGCCAGACTCCTCTCTCTTGACACACATTCCTCGCTTCATTCACGTCCATACATCGTCTCATACACGCTCTTCTATTATTCTTACTTCTAACATCACCATCTTTCAAAATCCCATTTATGTGATCGTGCCAACTTTTTCTTGGCCGACCTCTACTTTTCGTTCCTCTTTTATCAGCCTTGTACAGTTTTTTTGTCAGACGGTCATCACTCATTCTTTCTATGTGGCCGAACCACCTTAGGGCATTTATTTTCATCTTACTTACGATATTTCTTTCAATCATACATTCTCGTCTAATATCCTCATTTCTTATTCTATCATACATCGTTTTACCACACATTCGTCTTAGTGACCTCATTTCAACCGCGTTAATTCTACTTTCATGCGTCTTATGCCATGTCCATGTCTCACTAGCATACATTAGAGTCGGTGCGACGATACCATTGTGTACCGCGAGCTTTGCTTGCCTCGAAATAATTGGGTCAGCCATTACCGTTCTTAATGCACCATTCACTCTATTACCTGCCGTTACTCTCCTTTCAATATCTTTTTCCAATCTTCGGAAGTACGTACTTAAAATAATCAATTCCCAATAAAAACAAAATATGGAAAAAAATCTAGTTTATATTTGATTAGGTAGGTATGTTTATTATTGTTTTTCAAAATATTTCATATTGCTTTCGTAAATTATTAAAATGATTAAATTTAAAACGAATATATTTTTTAATTGCACATATTATGCAAACATTGGATTTTTTCCCAGTCGGGAGTCAAAGAAAAAAAATCCAATGTTTGCATATATGCAATTATACCTACTGTTGCTTTCATTGTTTACAAATAAATCAACTTCTCAATAGATGGTGTTACAAAAAAGTTTCTTCGTTGCCTCATAGATGGCAATAGTATATAATAGTTTGTAGAATAGCCTAGTCTTCACACCATTTTTTTAAACCTAACCTACAAAAGTTTAGTAAAAATATAGGTTGGTTAGGTTTGTTCGTAGTTATAATTGCGACTGGCTTGAGCCAGTTGCATTATATATTAAAAAAAGTAACTAAAATATTAAAAGAAGTGACTAAATTGGTATTCTTACCAAACTTTTGTAGGTTATGTTTAAAAAAATGGTGTGAAGACTAGGCTATCCTAGTTTGTATAATAGTTTCGTATTATTCAGGTGAATTGTTTACACATTAGTCAAATATATAGAATTTTTAAAAATTACATTGATAATGGGACTCAATAAAGGCATAATTGGTGAACGTTGCGCAATCGCATAATGTAATCACGTTAACCAGCCGATGACAAGTCGTAAGCCCTGTAGGTGCTTGAGTTCCTAGTTCTTCTACAATATCCCAACTTCGTCTCTATTGATAACTTTATAAAATCATTCAAATTAACCAATGATACGAATGTATATTTTTCAAAGACTACTTTACTATCTCCATTAAAATATAGTAAATAATATTTTACATTTTAATATTTCAAACCTGAATAAGATATTCACACGAGTATAGAAACGCCTTAGATTAGGCAATTAGTTTTACGCCGATGCACTATTGCAATAATTTAAATCAAATGGTTGGCAATTCCGCATATAATATAGAATTAAAAATAACATACTATATGTGCATTTAACATTTATAATGAACATACATTCGAAATTTATTTCTAAGAACTTGATGATGTCTGAAATTTTCCTCATTTTCTATTCTTCGTATCTTCGGATAAAATATACCTACTCGATATATAGATTGTCGCTGCCATTATTGATCAGAATTCTGACAATGCACATTGAAGAGCGATAACAATAAATAGCAGTGGTGTTTTCAATATTAATTTTATATCATTTCAATCGTTTCATTTTAATCTATGAATAATATATTGGAAATCTTCAACTATAGATTTATAACTTTGGGTTAAAGGAGAAAAAAAAAATGATTTTGAAACTAATGTTCCGTTAAAAATAATAAAGATTTATTGAGCCAAAGAGTTTTAAACATATATAACATAAAAACGTAAGAGAAAAGAAGGTTTATAATATGTACATAGACAAACAACTTTACATCTTAATTAATTAGCGATTATTTATTTGGTAATTTTCCATTTTACATTAAAATTAGAATAAAACAATATATTTTTGATTGTATATGGTCATCTAAAACTTTACATCGCAAAATAATAAAATCAAAAATTAATATTTATACTGGAAAGCATCTTATATTTTTCGTACACGTTCTTCTATTCTGCTGATTTCCAAAATGCTATCTTCAAATATTTCATTTACATGGTATTTTCTATTATACCTTCATGGTATTTTCATATCTTAATTTTCGCATTTTCCTTTGGAGTCTACCTATAAATTTATGCTTTCAATGACATCGTACATACAGGCAAAAAATAAGTTTTTTTAAAACCAACTAAGTTCCTCTGTTTCTTAGTTGAAAAAATAACTCTTGAACTCCTATCCGCAGGGGTTCAATACATATTATACTTAATACTCGGATCATATAGAATCTGACTATCATATCGAAAGTTATTGATAAACTGATTGATGATGTGTCAAACAAAAAAATGAGAACAAGTATTAATTTTGTTCGTGTGCATGCGACAACGTTTGTAAATACCGGTCTCTCGTTTCTGAGAAAAAATGAACATCTATAATATTGTCTTTATTAGAGGTACAATAATAAAAATATAACACCATAATATATGATTCAAAGTAATTGTAAACTTTGTTGAACCTATTAAATTGTTTAAATTATCGAAAATAATCTACCAAGAAGATTTGTTTATCTTCGTTTCGTAATTTGAACTATTTACCTACGTCAAGTGTTCTTCGTGTTGTGTATTGTGTCCTGTGCTCCATATTTAAGAAATATTTCAAATTAATAAATTTCAAATATTGGCTGGTGGTAAGTAAAATAAATTTACGTTAATTGTTCTATGCTTCTCTTCATCGTTATAAAGCATTTATAACGATGTATTTTATATATGGTTCAAAATATGGGATCGTAAGGAGACAGAATAATAGGTATAAAAATTGTATTAGATGATGCATGGAAGCGAATGAAGCGAGAAAAATGATTTATGAAAGTTATTTCTTTTATTTAGATTTTGAAAAAATTGCCACAAATTGTGTAGGTAGGTAGGTAACTTATGTAAGTTATTAAAAACGAATGGGTTGTAGCCAACGCTAAACTCCTCAGTAACAAGTCACTCCATTGAGTGTTCCAATTTTGTATGGAAAATATTCAGCATTTTCATGAAATGAGATTTTTCAGTTCTTTTTTATTTAATTAAATGGAAGTGATGTGTCTTTTTACCAATTTGATAGTAAAAATTTCAAAGTTTCCTGAGCACTTTAAAATAGGTATTAAACGTGTAAAAAAAATTGAGAAGCACTATTCAGATATCCTTCAAAATCTGAGCGACGTCTAAGCGAGTATTTTTATTTATTTTTATTTATTTATTTATTGTTAATACAAAGACATTTTACACATTTAGGTTAAGTAAGTAACGCCCCACTAGGCAAAACCTGTTCTGGGGCTGTTACTTTTACAAATAAGGTATACAAATTATTTACATATAGAGGATACAAAATATATAAGGTGCACAAATGTTACATTCAAGTTATAAGAAAATGATTACAAAAGAGTAAGAAGTAAAGTTTTAGATTAAATAAAAGAAATGATTAAGAAGATTAAGAAGAAAGGAAATATATGAATAAAAGTGAATAAGTCAGATGTTAAGGATGGACAACCTCCTCAGCATAGAGCCTGCCTGAAGAAATCAGCCATTTTTTTATATGAATTTTAAAGGAATTGTGATGTGGTGTTTTCTTTATGTCATTGTCTAGTTTATTAAATATACGTGGAGCAATAAAATTAAACTGTCTTTGTCCAAATGAGGTCTTCATAATTGGTACAGTATAGTTAATGTTATTTGCATGTCTAGTGGTTCGTGTTTGTTGGGATCGGTTGTGTAAGGTTATGTTTTTATGGAAATTTACAAGTGCAGCTTTGAGGTACAGCTGTCTCGGGTCAAGTACGTCAAACATTCTGAACAAATCATCTGAAGGAAATGATCTCGCTCTTTTGTTTATAATACGCAGTAAACATTTTTGTGCCTTTTTAAGCGGATCCATGATTGATTTAACGCATCCTCCCCATCCTACAATTCCATATGATAAAACTGATTGTGTGAGGGAATAATACACAGTTTTCATAGTTAATCTGTCCAAAATATTTCGAAGGGTCTTATAAAGGTGGCCCAACTTTCTTATCCTATTAGAAAGATCATGAATATGGTCTCGCCAGCAGAGTTTATTATCTATTATAACTCCCAGGTACTTTATAGTGTTCGTTTTTGTAAGACATGTGCAATTACACAGATCCGCTGAGTGACAGCTATGAATTCGAAGTTTAAGTTCGGGATTTGTTTTGGGTTGACCAGCCTCCGTGGGACTAAAAGTTAAGAACTTAGTTTTGGAAACATTCAAGGAAAGTAAGTTATGATCAAGCCATTTTTTAACAGTTCTTATGCCGACTTCGGCTAGCTTAAAAGTATTCTGCCATGTTTTAGTCTTGAACAGTAGTACAGTATCATCTGCAAAAGCTATAACTTGGCCCTCCAATGGCAAGTTACACATTTCATTCACGTAAAGGAGAAATAATATAGGCCCAAGAACACTTCCTTGAGGAACCCCATAGGTAATAGATTTCGGTGTACTTTTGAAACCCTCAAGCGATACCACCTGTGATCTTTCAGAAAGGTAACTTTTAAACCAATCATGGGTCACGCCTACAAAGCCAACACGCGACAATTTATCGAGTAATCTATTGTGTGAAACAGTATCAAATGCCTTAGCAAGATCAAGAAACACAGCAAGGCACTTGAATCCATTATCAGTATTGTTGGTAACATAATCAGTTACTGCCAATATGGCGTCACTTGTATTCATATTCTCTCTGAAGCCGTATTGATTTTTAGACAAGATATTATGTTTTATTAAAAAATCAATTAATCTCTGCTTCACAATTCTTTCGAATATTTTGGAAAAGATCGTAAGGAGCGAGATAGGTCGATAGTTAGATATATCAAGTTTATCGCCTTTTTTAAAGATGGGTTTAATGATTGCACATTTTAACGCATTTGGGAAAATACCTTGAGTAAAGCTGTGGTTAATTATATGCATTAGTGGGGAGGCAATTAAATATTTAGAAGATTTTATTATGTCTGTACTAATCTCATCAATACCAACAGATGATTTGTTACATAGCCCGTTAATATTTTTAATTAATTCATCTTTGCTAGTTGGAGTCAGATATAAGTTAGGTCCGGAAAGGGCAGTAGAATGTTGATCCTCTACATTACTGTCATTATCATTTGAATTTATTTGGGAGGCCAACCTTGACCCAACACCAACAAAGTAATCATTAATTACATCAACGACTTTTTGAGGTTCTTTTTGCAAACTGATAATGGAATCATTAGTTTTGAGTTCCTCAATGGTGTTTAGAGATAATTGAGTATTTGTAGCCTCTCTAATAAGATTCCACGTTTTTTTAAAGTCTGATTTGTTTTCGTTTATTTTTTGTTTGTAGTATCTTTCTTTCGTGGATTTGATTAACTTGTTGCATAGATTCCTATATTTCAAGTAATTTTGATATTGAATAGGGCTGTTCGAGTTTTTACTAGCTTTATGCATTCGGTCTCTTCTATGTATGCAAAGGAGGAGGCCGTTTGTAATCCATGGTTTAATCTTTTTATATTTATGTGAACATTTGTTAATAATAGTTTCTGAACTATTATTAATATGTTCTGTGAAAATAGCTAGAAAAGCTTGAAATTTTAAATTTGTGTCTGAGTTGCTATAAACAGAAAGCCAATTTTCTGATTTAAGGGAATTTTCAAGTGAGTCATAGTCAGTTTTTCTTTTTGTGAGGCTTTTCTTTTTGTACAAATACTTTTCACCGTCTGTCAGTTTGAGGAATAAGGTGTAGTGATCCGTGGCAGTGTTCTGGTTTATGATGGGGTTGCAAGATTTATTAGACCTGCACATAATATGGTCAATACAGCTTTTTGACGTGAGAGTTACACGAGTAGGGCTATTGATTAGTGACTTAAGTCCATGGGAAGTCAGTAAGTCTAGGTAATCGTCTGCTTGGTTATATTTGTTGTTATTCAGGATATTTATGTTCAGATCTCCAGTCAGAATTAAGTTTTGTTCATTACGATACAACGAAAGTATTCTATCAAGAGAATTCAAGAAAATTGTCAAATTTTGTATTGATGGTGATCTATATATTCCTATTACTCTTATATTATTTTTAAGGCAAACGGTGATACAATTAGCTCCAGGCAATTCTATTTCATTAGTATTAAATGGAATGTCGTTTTTAATATACATTACTACACCATCATTTTGCATTTTGTTGATTTTAGTGTGTATCGGGACATAACCCGAAAGACTTTTGGTCAAAGAAATGTCATTGAGTCGACACTCAGTTAGTACAATTAAGTCAAAATTAACTTTTATGTCATCTAGAATCAGCAGGAGTTCATCAAAATTTTTGTTAATACTTCGTATGTTCAGAGTCAACATCTTAAGAGCAGATTTACCAGAAAGTTCTTTATGACATAATTTTATGTCTGAGGTTTCTACCTCATTTGAGTGAAGAAAGTTATTTAACATTTCTTTGTCGAACATGGTAAATATATATTGCTATCAAGACCTTGCTGTGCGCCGCAACTGACTCCAACCGAGAAGCTCTGAGCAGGGAATCGTCCTCCAACCAAAAACTCTGACCAACACTAATATAATGCGAGAGATTTTTGTAATACATGTAATAAATTAATAAGAGTATGCTGTTGATCACATTGCAAGCATTCCCAAGAATGTTAATTACATTTATAAATAAACAATTACATATTTCACTAGGTAGAACAAATACAAGCGAAATTATGAAGCAAATAGAAAAAAAATGATATTGTATATAAGTGAGAACACGTGCATACGAGGTTATAGAACTGCAGATATACACATTTATAAATAAATAATAAGAAATTTCACTAGATAGAATAACTAGAAGCAATATTACATAACAAATCGAATTAAAAATTAGGTTATGTAGTTCATTTGCAATGTTTATGTAAGTGAATATATGTGGTTCAATTACATACAATGTTACAATGGTATAGATATACAGTTTATACGAATACAATGGTATAAAATTGACAATATGCAAGGTGAATATGCAGTAACATAAATCATACAGAGTTAAAGAATGATAGGTATGTGTGTGTTTGCCATTATAGTGGAGAAGCAGTCATACAAGGGTTGAGAGAAAGGACTCGTGGTTGACAAAAATCGCAATAGCATCGTCATTTTTCTTAACAAAGACACGCCCATGACTGACCCATGCGTATTTATATGATTTTTCCTTTGCTGTCTTCTTCGCCGCCATTAATAGTTGTTTTGTAGGTGCTGAGAGGTGCTCATTTACATATATGGGAGACGGAGTAAGTCCCATATTTAAATCTGATGTCTTTAACTTCAAGCTAGGTTCAGAAAAGATCTTATTATGTTTTTTCACAGCGATTAAAAATTTATTGCGAAGGATTTGACTGTGGAATTTCACTATAATCGGTCTAGGTTTGGATTCAGATTTTTTTCCCAGAACACGGAAAATTGAGAAAATGTCTTGAGATGTGACCTCACACTTAGTCACGTCTCCGATACTCTGTACTATTGTTGTGAGATCCTCATTGCTTCGTTCCGGTATCCCCTTTAGCTCAAGGTTACATGATCGCTTCTGTTGTTCCATGTCCCGTACCTTTGCCTGCAGGATGGCTACTGTATTTTCAAGATTATTAATTTTAGTGCATATATTTTTATTGTTCAATGTCAATTCTTTAACACTCTCATTCAAGTCTTTCTGATTAGCAGAAAGGAATTCAATTGACCTTTTCATTTCCACATTTTCCTTTCTGATTTCTTCCTGTTTTTCGATATATGTTTCAATTTTTGAATGATACGCGTTAATAATATTTTTGTACTCTTGAAATTCCGTGTAAAACTGTTGTAAGAAGTTTTCTTTGTTTGTTTCAGTGTCATTTGTATTTTTATTTATTGTTAAGGCTGTTTTTGGTAAGGAGGGAGTCATGGAGACAGCCTTAGAGGACGTAGCAGAGGGTGATTGAGATCTAGGATCTTTTTCCTGACAGTCTTTACATTTCCATTGGTCCCTGTACATTTTACTCATTTTTTTAAAGTTTTCTATTGAGGTCCCCATACAGCTATGGTGATAAGTGCAGTAACATCTGCTACATTTCAAGCTTTTCTTGGGAGAGATGTGGTTTTTACATTTGTAGCAGTCCATTTTCGATCGGTATATATTTAATAATAAATTATTTGGTGAATAAATAAACCTTAGATAAACAACACTGATAGGTATGTATGTAGTATGTTTATATGAGTGGGTAGAGTTCAATAAAATTGCATGTAAATATATGAAGAAAATGTTATTTTTGTTGATAGTTCTTGTATCACACAAAATAGAGTATAGACCCCGCGAGGTTTTTTGTGCAGAATTTTATGTATTTTCTGATAGTATAAGAAAAATCTTTATATACCTTGAATCCTCAATGGCACTTCACAAAAATGTTATTTTAAGAATATAAATCGGTATATCTTCTATTGTCATCAACTTAAGAAAGTGTAGAAAATTGATCTTTGTATAGTTTTTTTTATAGATTTCACTAAACTAAAAAAAAATTCACTCGGAAAATTTTTTGAAAATTTTTCTACGGAAAAGTCGGATTTTCTTGCTTCCCAGTATAGATAGAAAAACGTCGCCGCGACAATTTTTTTGCGGGTTGACACCCTTGATAATGAGCCGAATATATTTTTTTATTTCAGCGATCAGGAGTGACGTAGTTAACAATTTTCCACAAATTTTTCTATCATTTGAGTTCACATATGCAACAGTTTTTCCAGTTCACAAAAAATCGAGGAAACAATCACACCACTGTAGAGTTCGAGAAATTCTCTATCGAAACACATAAAAAACCACTTGAATATATAAAGTTTTCACAGTAAAATCAATTTTAGAAACGGAGCGCAAATTAACACAACAAATCTATATGAAATACAACGAGATTCATGTATTAGATATACATATTTGCAAAATTTGAAATGAATTGAATGAGTAGATACTTTAGTCTATAATTGATAAAGTAAAATAAACACGCCGTACATATCACATAGCACACACTCACAGATACATTATGATGAAACTTTCAGAATACAATCTCAGCATGATACTAGTTGTTAATCTGTACTAAAAAAATATCCTTGAAAATTGCGGAATCATAACTCCCCACTATATCCCTTGAGATAGTGAGGAGTAAAAACATTATTATAGTTAAAAAAAAAACCATCGTGAAATAATCATAGTAATAATTTTACAATTTATTTAATTTTTTTTATATATTTTTCACTTACGTAGGTATTCGTATTTTAGTTTAATGAATTCATCGTAGATTTGAAATCAAATAGGTGTACTAATTTCCTATCATGTTTATATACCTAACAATTGCAGTAGATTTTCTATACAGCAGCGACATCCATTGTCTCGATGCAAAACTACTTACCGACAGCTTTATAAAACCGATACTAGAGCGTGTATTAAAATGTCTTAGCATTTAATATTCCATTTCAATGAAGTACATACCAGACATTCTAATTGGTTATTCAATAAGGTGAACATTCAAAAGCTAACCAAGTATTGAGATATTGTACGAGAAACTCGCACCAAACTGTATAATTGTGTATTTGAGCATAATGTGTTAAGTTATCAATAATAGCAATAATATGTATTGCTAAGAATTGTCTATCTGGGTTAGCATTGGTTTAGCAGAACTAATGTGAATAAATTACATTTCACTCTCAATGTCGAATTCTGTCGGCATGAATATAAATTGCATAACGATTCTTGTGAATATATGTATTCGTTCCCAATATTGTTATTATACGTTAAATAATACGTATGATAAAACACATTTAATACTTATAAATCAAAACGTAGGTAATACCTACATTTAAATAGTCCTATAAGTAGTGAACTTAGTTCAATATAAAATATAAAAATATTGAAATTAATACTACTACTAAAAATAATACTACTTACATATGGAAGGAAATTGTATTTTCGGTTTTGTCTGTTAATTTTGATTTAGGTCTGGAGGGCAAGTCCGGTCGAATCGTGAAATCACACCCTTTTGATTACCCATGTCATGGATATAATTATCATACGAAGTTCTATAATATCTTAAGATATTATATTATATTTGCCCCCCAAAGGGGCAAGTCCGGTCAAGCAATGGAATAAAAACCCTCATGATAACCCATATTATGGATATACCTAATTATCTTATGGAGTTATATAATATCTCAAGATATTATAGAAATCTATAACATAATCATATTCATGATATGGGTTATCATGAGGGTTTTGACAGCACCATTTGACCACACTTGCCCCCCCTGGTTTTTATACTTACATTTTTATCAATATTACTGTTATTTTTTTATCTGTTCCATGATAGGTACAACTTATATAAAAAATATGTCGAATTGATAAGCTTCCTTAGATTAATTTCTTGTCAATTTTATACTAAGATTCAAACTTTATAACATTTGAACTAATTTACATGTACATTTGTAGTTACATTTAAATATTGGTAAGTTAGTTATTATAATATTATATTCATAATTAGATGCGGTCCAATTTATTTTCAATAGAGACATCAATATGAAGAGTTTTCTTATAAAATATTGTTATCAATTATTTTGCATATAACCTACATTAAGTAGACTGTAAAAAAATACTGTAAATGCTTACCTATTATTTTTTTTTGGAATTTCATAATTTGTTTTCATATTTTTTAAGGTATATGCATACATTATTTGGATTTTCATAGCATTCGGAGTTTTGAAGTCGTTCAGATAACGAATTCTCTATTCTTCTTGACATCCTGAAACCACATCATAAAAATAAGAAAACGGGAATTAGAATTCAAATAAATACTGCGAAATTGTAAATATGCGAAAAAAACTTAAGTTGCCAGTCCCCGAAATAGATCCTTATACAACCCACAAAAGAGCAAATGCGACAGGGGCAAAGAAAACTGGGGCGACAAATTAATTTTAAGAAAAGAATAGAAAAAGAAAAGTTTTTCAAAACAAGAGCAGCACAAATAATCAAATATTGATGACCAATTTTCAACGGAAGAGGGATGTATGTATTTTAAATTTAATGTGCCAGATACCGAAAACAGCAGATTTGGCCCTGCTACCATGAATAGGGAGTCAATTATGCGCACTTTTCAATCTTTTGATTGCGACGGTTTCTAATTTGTAGAACTCCATCATGAAAATGAAAAATATGAACACATAATATAATTCTACAATCGATTTATTTCACTCCCAACGATCGTCGTCAGGAGTGAAATAAATCGATTGTAGAATTATATGTATTGTGTTCATATTTTTCATTTTCGGGAAATATAATTACTTATTTTTAGATATTGTTTTATATATGTAATTGAATGAATTACTATGATTAACTTACATAGTGATTTGTACAAAAGTTAGTTCATACAACTAAGTACTTTTTTTTAGTTTTAAGCAACTAAACTAAATTGATAAATGAATAACACTGACAAATTGCGGAACGATAAAATAAAATAAAAATATAATAATCTCAAGATAAAATTGTGTGATTTGTAGCCGAAGGAGAAATTGAAATGAAAATGACAATAATTATGTGTTTTCATTCATATTATTCTCGCATTGGAGCATCGACAAATTGATTACTCTCCATCATAGGAATTTCACATTCTTGCATACATTGATAGATCACATCACAACATCAGACAGTGAAGATATTATAGCGAAACCAAACACAAAATAATACGTGGAGAAACTAGATAAAATACATTCAAGGCTGTGTCTATGTATGCAAGTAATGGCATGATCCTAAAATACAGCGGTTCTCAAGTCTTTTTGATCGATTAGATTTTTTTTCGAATCTAATTGATCTTCCTTTTATGATGATCACCATCTAAAGATTAAAAATATAAATTGACAAAATTGTTTTTTTTTTCGACTCTTCTTCGTCATCGTATCATGTCAGATGGTCAACGTTGATTTTCTCTTAAAAAAATCTCTCGGTCCTGGGCAGTGCCAAAATCTCCTCAATGAGCAATGTGAAATGTGCTGTCGGAATCGAGATTTCTTTATAGGATAAAACATTTCACATGACTCATTCTTCTTCTTATTCTTCTTTTTCTTCGTTTCCTCAATGCTGAGGGTCGTGATCTATGTGGCCGCTAATGGACAGAATAGTCGCCTCCAGTCCTCTCTGCCCTCCGCAGCTCGCACTGCCGAATAAAGGTCGTTCCCAGTCAGCTCTCTCCTGGCGATGTGACCATAGAATCTCAATACCCGGCGGCTGCATACTGTAGACAATCATTCTAGACCCCCAATATTATGAATGACATTTTTTAATTAATTTGAAGTATGATTTTTTCGCAGTTTCAATAGCTCTAAAATTAGGTTTAATGTCCGACAGTTGAATATGAAGATCTGGAGAATCTATGCCAATAATTCATATAATCCTTTTAAGGAACCCCATGCTTCGGCGGTCCATTCTTTAGGAACCGCTGCTCGAATGTATAAGTACATACTAACTGTACAATATACGCTCTGTTTATCAGGTATGCACCAACACTAAATTCTTTATTGCTTATTAAAATAATAACTCCTCTATTACTCTTCTTACACTGAAAGTTATGTGTGAAAAATTCATTATTTAAAGTGTACGTTCTGTGACGACATTAATTAATATTACCTTCCTATCCACTAGGTTAAATTTGGTAGCGTTAAAAACACTTTTATTGTTGTTAAGAAATCATTTATTACTTACACATGTTTACTTTTAATTTCCATATCAGAAATCTTTGTATACTTTTGACTCTCGATCACTGTGGAATAGTGGAGAGACCTGATTTTATAATTTTCAAGCCTATCATTACTCTCCACACGACTGCAACTATTAATCTTAACAAATTTACATTATGTATTTAAACAAATTCCGCAAATTTTATAACTAAAAATAAACCAAATGTTGAGGGATTATTATGATAATTTACGCCAATACCACCAAACGTTTATCAACCTTTTTACTCTCCACACTATGGAATAGTGGAGAGTCATGAATTCACAATTTATAAGCGTATTTATTTACATCAATTTCTCAACGGGTATCATGTAGAGAGTGCACACTGTGAGTTTCGTCGTGATGTGTTTGTGTGTATGACATACAAACACATCACGGCGTACGTTCGCCGTACGCCGTATACGGATTATCCTTTTTATGTCCTCTCTACAGCCCAAACCATAAGTCTGATCGTCTTCATATTAACATCATATGTGTAAAGTGCATAGACCTAGAGCTTATTAGTTTTCCATAGACAACTTTTGATTTATTCCCTATGAATTCATCATTTACGTTGTTTTTTTTCGTGTCCTCTATACAGCCCAAACTATAAGTCCGATTGACTTCATATTGATATCATATATCTTATACCGAAATGTGTAACATCTTTAGTTTTTTCATCAGTTAAATGAAGGTTTCATCAATTAAACCCGCTTGATACATGCGGTTTCCAACATAGCTTTGGACCCTTCCATTGATATCATATATGTAAAGTCCATAAACTTAGAGCTGATTAGTTTTCCATAGATATCCGTTAATTTCTTCTCTATGATTTCATCTGTCCAAATTTTCAAAATGCTCTTTCTCAACAGGTATCATGCAAAAAATGCATACTATGAGTTTCGTGACAATGATTTTGTGTGTATGGTGTATTGTGAAAACTTTTGTGCTCTGGGAATCTTATATTTGTTTAAGAATCTAATAGAAATGTATTCCATAAAAATGCATAATGTTAAAAATCATTTTCCAAGTACATGCCAAGATAAAAATATGCGGCTCTCAGTTCTCTCTGCCTGTTCCGTTATGGACTGCGTGATGATATATATGCATGTATAGAAGTTTGACAAAAAAATATACATAGATAATGATAAAGCAATTTTAATATTTACATAATCCATGATCAAATAAAGCGGCGTTCTTTGTATTTGAAAGAATAACTTATTGCTTTGCAAACAAAAACACTTGTACGTAAAAAGGATGTTGAATTATTATTTATTGTATACAAATATACTTATGTCTATCAATTATTATCAAAACTAGGTTTGAATTTATCGTTTTTTATTTATTTAAACGTATAAAAAATCTACTTCTATTTATTTTACACACAATTGAATCGTTTATATAATTTTTAACAAAAAATACTTCACGAATTATTTACACTTCAGTGAGTAGATTATAATACAGTATTATAATCAAAAAGATTTTTATGTTAAAAAAATTTCGGTAATCATGACGTAACTCCACTTTAAAAATATTGTTACCTATATGCAATCGTATTTTAAAAAGAAAAACTTGGCTCCAACAGTTGGCTCTTGGCTCATCATATTTCATTAATTTTATTAATACCTACATAGCATCGAGGTATGTTATTTGTTGGGGTTAAAAGACAAAACCAAACGCCTCACAACTATATTCTTGCAGACACTTATGGCTTCCTTTATATGTAATGTATCGTCACATGGTTATGTTATGAATCTCTTTCTAGGACGACTCCTGCTTCCCTTCAAGTATTTTACTTTCTGCACTCTTCCATTTGTATATATTTTTTTATTAGACATGAGAATACTCCACAGCTCATTTTTACCGAGGTCGGATGAGCTGTCAAAGTTGACATTAAACGCCAAAATTTTCAACATGTAAAATAATAAATATTATGAAAAATCATAAAACTAAGTACCTAAATCATATGTTGAGATTTATAATTTATTTGAAAAATATGATCAAAAGCGAATACATAATTAACTTATTCCGAATGTAAATTGACAAAGGTGTTGATAACATTTTTCCTGCAATAAATTTCCATTCAATTTATAAAGCAACTCGCTCACGCGATATGCTATTATTATTTAAGCCTAACTGAACCTAACCGAAAATTATACGGGACGCAATAAAATACTAAGGCGAATTAATAGTATGATGTGTACTTACGTAAATCTCCATTCCCTTTAATTTTTGGTTAGGTTCAGTTACTCTTAATAATAGCGACTCGCGTGGGCGAGTTGCTTTCTAAATCGAATGGAAATTTCTTGCAGAAAAAATGTTCTCAACATCTTGGTCACCTTAGCATTTGTTCACACTTTCTCAAATAAATTAAATTACTTAACATATTATTTATGCAGTTGTATGATAAGTACATTTAGTAGGTACATACTATTTTTAATTCTACTTCTTATTTTATGTGTTGACAATTTTCGCGTTTAATGTCCACTTTGACAGCTCTTCCGATCTTGGTAAAAATATGGTATATTCTAAGGGCTAGTATACTTTTTTCGTAAGCCATTCATTGTTCAGTCTTTCAGATATGCTCATTACCGCCTCAAGGTATTTGATTAGACTCTACTCATATCTTGCATATCCTGCATTCTCACTTTTATCATACAAACTTTTTACTATAATAATAAACAGAACACAGTTTTCTACTTTCCAAATGCAGGCTAATAATTTCTACTCGTTCATCTCATGTTCCTCTAAGCCTCTATATATTTAAGATAAATATGCCAACTGTTAAGTTGTAATCAACACAAGGATTTAGCATATTCGTGATGTAGTGAATAATCACTTCTTCAATTAACAATTGTAGTTTTTTTGTATCTTTTTATAAAATAATCTTATTAAATAAATATTCTCGAAGTAATTTTTGACAAGCTACATCATTCATTGATTTCAATGTTAGAGGTAGAGGAATTATTTTGGTACAAGACGCCATTAATATGATTATGTAATGATTCAAAATAGAGTTTTTCACGTGTGTTTTAAAAAATTAGATTTTTTTATTTAACGATAAAAAGTAATGGTACTTAAGTCAATGAGTTCATAGAAATTTATATACATAATTCAGTTTTGTAAATAATATTTGTACTTACTTACTATACAAATATTAGAATTTTTTTTTTATATACAAATAATTTAATCTTTATATTGTTGTCTATTCATTGTATATATATATATATCAATATAGAGTATTATGTAGGTATGTGTGTATATTTTATTAAAGTGTAAATATAAGTACAGTTTCTAGTATAACAAAATAGTATAAACAATACCTAGTATAAACAAAATAATATAAAAAATTAAAAAAAAAACAAATTTACATTAGTTTGTCATGAAAATATTCCAATAACCATACACAGAAAACAAAAGAAGCACAAAATATCTTAAAAGAATTTTTCTTTATGTATTCAATGCCTAGGCGACGGAAAGCGGCAAGACCAGATGCTTCCTTTACACATTCTGGCAAATCATTATACAATTGAAAACCTTTGTAATACTTACACATTATTTTGTTAGTCTGTGGCAGTCCAAAGTCTCGCCAACTTCTCGTCCGGTAGGTGTGAACTTCAAAATTATAAAATAAAACATTTTTTTGTTAAATTTTAAGTGATTATAATTAAATATTCTAAATTGAATATGATTCCATTATTTTCAATTACGATGTTTATAGGATTAATATTTCTGAAAAAACAATATATATTTTAGAGAAATGTACTGAATGATAAATTTGATTTATGATGTAATAATGTGTATTTAAAGTCACTGAAAACATACTTTCAATCTTCTTATTATAACTTTCCCAAACAAACTTTATGATTTACAAGGAAAATCTCTCT
Source organism: Molanna angustata (assembly GCA_963576475.1). NCBI lineage: Eukaryota > Metazoa > Arthropoda > Insecta > Trichoptera > Molannidae > Molanna > Molanna angustata. The sequence goes on along the minus strand of OY754967.1, from coordinate 18,698,647 downwards.
TCAAAAACTTGTTTCGTTTCTATGAACAACAATTTAAATATACTCAATTTGGAAAGGGACATTTGGCTGCGGCCACTTGGATGCGGGACACTTGGGTGTGATGGACACATTCATTCTTTAAAAAGTCTAATAATATAATTTATTTTCTCATTACAATATATCTACATATATTATTATGTTTATTATTTATTTACATACATACATACATACCATCACGCCATGTCCCTTGCGGGGTAGGAAGAGAGAACCGAACGCCACATTTTTCTATCCTGGCACGCATCCCTCGCCTCGTCCACATTCATGCATCGTCTTATACATGTTCGTCTATTGCTCACACTTCTAACATTTCCGTCTTTCAAAATATCGTTCACATGGTCGTGCCATCCCTTTCTTGGGCGTCCCCGACCTCTCATTCCATTCCTTTCCGCTTTTTATTCCATTATTTATTTAAGAGGCACATATTTTAATTTCAACTTTAAGATAAAGTTAAAAACTAAATTATGCTAAAAGATACTGTTTATAATAAATTATAATAAAATTAACCTTTTCTTCCTCATAAAAATCGATAATACTTTTTTTTGTTTAACCAAGTTTTGTTAGATTTGTATGCAGATATTATTGATACTCGCGTGAGCGAGTTGCATTATTTACTTATTGTGTTATAGCACAGTCTATCAAATTTTTTAAATATAATAAGTCGTGACCGAATTGACTCGCTCCCAAGTGACGTCGCAACCAAGTGAACTCAGAACCAAGTGGGCTTGCACCCAAGTAACCGTCGCACTAAAATATCCCGCACCCAAGTGTCTATCGCACCCAAGTGGCTGCAGCGAAGTGTCCTAGGCCGTACTCAGTTAATATAAGAGTATAAATGAGGCATTATGTGAATCAGAATCGTGTGATACGCAAAAATTTATTTGAATTTTTATCATAGTGCGAGTTCCATAAATGATTTTTTTTTAATTTACCTATCTAACGACCCATCGAGATCTTGCATATGGAGATTTTCGAATCTACACATGAATCTTAATTTAGATCTGATGGACTTTAATCTTTCGTTGATCCTTTGGCAAAGTAAGCGCTGAAGAGGTGTCATAAATTTGCTGATCCGAACACCTTTCAGCTGATTTACTAACGAATTTTAATTAAGAAGCAATTTGTTAAGACCTGGCGAAATTCTGTCACAAACACCTCATCGAATTATAAAACACATTTTATTATTTAAATTGCATCATTTTGTATTCATAGATGATTTCTCAACATTTAAATATTATCCGTTGGATTCATATAAATATAGTTATATATCTACATTTAATTAAGATGGCGCCTGCTGCCAACGTACCTATTTTTCAATTTGATATTCCATCATACCTACTAATCGAATAATTTTGAATTTAATAACTTAGATAGTTTGAGAATTAATAAATTCAAATATTCCTTATTTTTTAAATTAGTTCTGTATATATTATTGCTGAAAATAAATTAGCATACCCAGATTTTTTACATTTATCTATCTTATATTTCTAATAAACAATTAAGGCGTAGAGCTATACATATTTTTTTTTATTAAAGAACACAAAAATATCTGAAAAAATGCCTTGAAATTTGGATTAATGCTTCAGGTTTAGTAAAGAAACATAAAAAACATTTATTTTGACCATTTAGAGCTCTAAAACTTTAAAAATGTTTGTATTCCCAATAAACAATGCATGTTCAAACTATTTTTAGCCTGGTTAATTTGATACTTTGATAAAATTGAACATATTTGTATTTTATACAAAGTAAACGATAATGCTATACTTATTGCATTAAAACAGGAGAATTTACTTTTACGTGAAAAAAAATTGAAATGATGTCTTCAATTTTTTTGCATTACTTGTTAAACTATTTATTGTGTTTTTTTTAAAAACTATTTATCATTCTGTTAATAATATTTAATAATGTTAAAAGTTGATGGTGACAATATTTTACTGCACAATATTTTTTTGTAGTTTTTCACCGAACTGCGCAATTAATATACATACAAAAAGTTTTGAAACCTCTGTATTAAATCAATTTTACTTGTTTAAAATAATCAGGAGGGCACATCAGCTGAGTGTCATCACTAAATGTTCAATTTATATTCAATATTTCTTGTACTTAAGTCATTTATCATTACTTCGTCACTGAATATAATAAATAAACCTTTTCTCTAAATCATAATATCATACATTTTCAAAATGCAGACCCAACCAAAAAATCATTTGCATACAAATTATTTGATGGGTATCCAATCAATGCGACTTTAGAGGACATATAAACTCAAACAACGCATTTTGAAATCTAATTTTTCACATGTGTTATAAAAGTATGTTACAAAAAAATAAACTGAATAAGCGTTACACAATTTAATAAAATAGCATAATATATTCCCCTTAAAAAGTATGAAAAATTTGTACAGCCTTTTTTAAATTAACTATATATAACTAATGGGTGGTGGTCAACGCTATACTCCTCACTACCAAGTCACTCAACAGAGTATTCAAATTTTGTATTGAAAATTTTCAGCATTTTCATGAAATGAACTATTTGGATTATTATTGATTTATAAATAAATAAATAAACCGTTTATTTGTTGCCATTATTTGTTACATCACACAAAAACAAAAAGAAAATACAATTTTGAACAACAATGGACAACAAAAAGGCTATTGCTCAGCTGCGCACTATCAGGTAGGTATCCCTGGAATGCTGCTGGTTTTCGGCAAAGCCTTGGGTCAACACAAGACATTGGGAACAGACCATAATATGTCATAACCTACAAAAAATGACAAAAGTAATTAAAAATAAAATGTATTTCTTCCTTCTCTTTTTTACTACTGGCACCCGTGTTGGTTCAATAACCATATCTTACAGTGTTTCTTAAACCTCTGCAAAGAGGTCATTGCACGTATCTTCCGTGACAACTCATTCCAGTTTTTTGAGGAAGCATATCTAAAACTACCCTCGAATGCGGAGGTTCGATGTCTGGGGAGAACGAGCAAATGGCCTCTCTGTCGCGTTGAGTGGACGTGAATATTATATTATTAAAACTTGATAATTCTTCAATGCCATTTTGTGAAAGTGATGTGCCTTTTTGATATTTTGAAAATAAAAATATCGAATGCTAATTTTCCTGAACTTGGGGTATCATTGAAATATTTGATAGTTAAAAAATTGAGAAGCATAGATCAGATTTCCTTCGAAATCTAACGGGGTCTAAGCGAGTATAAGATATACAAAGTTTGAAAAGAATGGAATGAGTATTTTGGTCTATAATCGATAAAGTAGAATAAAAATTCCGTACATAGCACATAGTAAGTAGTACGCAGCACACACACACTTTGATTTTTGTCTGCCAACGTTAAGCTTATTTTAAAACTTGACATTAAGTTTTTCTTCTTAACTTAGTTCTTCATTCCCGATGATCGTATCCATCTTGTAAAACCTTCCGATAAAACTCTTCTGGAACCTTCTGTTCTCTGCCTTTCTTATCTACTGAGGGACCTGTTATTTTGTACATACTTTTTATGGCACCTATTTCGAAAAACTAAATTTACATACACACATACCATAACGGTATATCCCACAATGTGGGGTAACCAACGACAGCCATGCGGATGTGCATTTACTTTTAAAAGTATCCACACACAATAAAGAACATCAATCGTATTGGGCGGTAAACTTCATTACTGAACTATATAAGATATTGTTATACCTAATAGAATTTATTTTTGATGTATTATTGTTACGAATAAATAACGTATCATAATAATAAAAAAATCAGGAATAGATAATAATATTGTTACTTCACAGCATGTTATATTTAGTTAAGGTACATAATGTATTGTACAATCGAGGCGGAAATTTCCTTATACATATGTATGTATGTGCATTAAAACAGCTTTAATTACATTACGGCCATTTTATTTTGAATAAATTCAGCCACATTGTATGAAATATTACCCACTCTATAGAAAGGTTAAACACCGTCCTTGCCAGCACATTCCTCTTCACTCGATCGGATCGGTTCTTGGGTGTTGAACATAATACAAAAATAAATAAATTCCTTCATAAATCGAGTCTTTTGTGGCTTAATATCGAGTAGCAGACACCTCAATACAATGAGGAAACCTTGAGTCTTGTTCATAAATAATAAGCAAGTGAACAATACAAAAAGTATTATAATATGGATCATTAAGCATGCTTTTCTATTAAATAGCAAACTATGAATAAGAAAAATTGCTCTCAATACTGATTAAAATCATATTCGTAATTATAAAATTGATTATTAACACGTCATATAATACAAAATATTATATTTTCAAAACATATAATGCATTAACTGTTATTATAGTGAGTTCACTATAGTAACTTTTTTCGTGTTTTTATGTCTGTAAGATTTCTTAGTTTTGTCAGATGTAAGAAACTAAAATTTCCCAGACGTGACATCATATATTTCATTTTTATATGTGTTATTGTTTTGATGACGTTTTTATTTGTTTTTATTTTTTCTTTATTTGAAATGTAAATTCCTTTTCTATTACTTTCGGTTTTGAAATGTTTGTTATTTTTTAAAATTGTTAATACATTCTTTATTTTTGTTATGTGATTTGTTTCATAGATTCTCTGTTAAGTATTTTTATTGTGTTAACAAAGAGCTTTCCTAAACACAAGCTTCCAACTTAAATTAGGAAAATTAACATTGTTTTTTTATAACATGTAATATTGAATGTAGGTAACTCATATATTAAAAAAAACTAAGATCAGATAGGAAATCTGTTCCATTTTATTGGACCATTCACGCTAAAGCTTCGATTTAATAAGTTCTCTAAAAAGTGGTAACTCTATTATCTAGATATTCTTTATGTTAAAGAATTAGGGCGGGAAAATTAATGAATAAAAAGTTCTTCGATAGATAAACAATAAGATATTTAAATAACATATCCATAAAATAAAATCATCTTCAATATTTTATCAAATTTAACTGACTTGCGAAAATGGATAGGTTATCAATTCGATGTGAAGTTTTTTTTATGTATGTTCAGCTAGTTATTTTTATTGCGTTGTTCGATATCGATGATTCTATTTTAATTAGAAAGAGGGTATCTTCCCATTGGGTCCATTTCAATATGGTTAAGATATGATCATGGCATGAGAAAATCATCAAACTCTTCAATTTTCACTTCAGATATAGTAATTCTTTACCATATTATCCGATTTTAATAATTTCTTTTAATAAATTGTAAAAAAAAACTTATAAATTGAAACACAGCTATATTCCACACTGAGTATTTTTATTTGCCTAAGCGCTTTCGCCAGTCACAGCTGGCATCCTCAGAGGCACACTATATACTGACTTAAAATTTATACAAGTAATGGTCAAATGGGTATGAACAGGTAAGCAGGGGAGGGGGGAGGGAAAAACCCTATCAGACATATACAGATATTATTACTTAGATAACAACTAATAGGTAGAAAGTATGGGAAACCCTTATTAACAATGGTTACAATATAAATACAATAAATAGCAAGCAACTAACAATACAATAATTATAAGAATTAAGAAATAAGATACATAATAACGCAAATTTCTTTTATTTATTTATTTTACTTCTCGGGCAACTAACAGGTACTATGTCAAATATTGATTTAACACGCACCCAATAACAAGTTGACACATTCTGGAGACTTACGATATTAATCGTCTCACAGATCCAGACTGAAAACACAATTAAAAACTGTGTCTCCACCGGGAAACGAACCCGGGACCTTTGGATCAGCAGTCAGATACCTAACCAACTGAGCCATGAAGGCCGACAAAAAATTTTAAATTTTAAATAGGAAGAGAGTGGTTCAGATCGGTGGTCACACATATATGTAGGTAAATTAATTTCATTTAAAAAAATCATCAGTCTTCAATTTCCAAAGACGACTGAAATCTGTATAATACCTATTATTGTATAGGTGAATTGTATGAAACATATTATTACAACATACATACATGCCATCGCGCCATTTACCTCAAGGGGTAGGCAGAGAGAACCGAAAATCGCATTCTTCTATCTTGACTCATATACATCGCCTCATCAACATTGATATACTGTCTCATACGTGCTCATCTTGCTAGTAATACAATTTTACTTAAAATTTCTCAACAGGTATCATATAGAAAGTGTATTCTATGAGTTTCTTGACAATGTTTTTGTGTGTATGGTGTATTGTGAAAACTTTTGTCCCCTGGGAATCTAATATTTGTTTAAGAATGTAATATAAATGTTCTTCATAAAAACACTTACTATGTTGTGGAGAGTTAAGTGTTGGCTACAATCCACTCGTTTTTGTCTTGACACGCATTTTATTTTTATTTATTTATTTATTATTTTTTTTAATTTATTTATTTAGTAACACAATATTAAAAACAAAATATATTAAAGATAACTGCTTCACTAGACAGAGTCTGTTCCGAAGCAATTATCAGTAAAGTTTGTAAAGTTAGTAAATTTAACAATACAAAAAAAATAATTTTGGAGTCGGTTTTTTTATATTATTAAGGATTATTGTACTACAACTTCAGTGTCACGGTGTTTGACTATGTATACCTATTATGAACATCGATCCAATAGAGAATATCCAATCACGAATTGATACGGACGGTTCAATTCATAATATGTACGTGTTATTTATTGAAGTACCTATAAAAAATGCGAGTGAATGGGAAATATTTCCCCTCGTAGTGTAAAGGTAGTGTGAAGGCCACACTTTAAATGTCATCTGACTAAGTACGTACAAGTCGCTGATGATACCATCAGTCAGGTGCTCCGATGCGACAGACGTCTGCATTGAAACCACATTATAATATATGTACACGATAATTTGTCTTCAGCTCTTGATAAAATTAAAAAAAAAAGCATTATACCATATAATATATTGCATTAAGAAGCTGTTTTAATCTTTAGTAAAATTATATTTTTTTGGTTGTATCATATTAATTTCGATTACTTTATTTAATACCATTTAATAATCACACATTTAATAACAATATCACTTGTATCTCCGATGATAATTCTTTGGAAATTGTAAGCAATCGTTATCCTTTTCATATAATTCTGATTCCTAAGATTGGTTTGAAGCACTCCATCAGGATAAAGGATTATTTCGAATTGTATATCATTACTTACCTTATCCGTTCACATATTTTCCTCTGTATTTATCAAATGACAATATTTGAACAAATTTAAATAAGACCCTGCGTATCATATTTTGTTAAGTATTTTTTCTGCATTCCTTCACTTATTTATTTATTTATTTATTAAAGGGACAAACACAGTCTTATACAAAAGAAATACAATATAAAATAAATAAAAAACAGACCAATTACATTTGTCCACAGATGGCAATCATAATATACAATATATAATCAAACATACACATATTTAACGTTATAAGTAAAAATATAATCAAAACAAATAAAAAATATTTTTAGAATAAATTAAAATGTTATTGAAAAATTATTGTATGTTTACCGGTGACGGGAAATAAAGGTAAGAGGAAAATAAAAAGGAAAAAAGATGGAAAAAGTATTAAATCTGCTACTATGATATAAGATTAAAAACAAAATAAAAAAATAGATACAAAAATTATAAAGTTCACGCCGCTATTCATTGGAAATAAAAATGAAAGAACATATTAGGTATTTTAACTAAGGATAATAAATAAAATATAAACTTAAAAAAATACATGAGGCCTTGAATCAGCAAATAATATTTTATCTAAATAAATAGGTATAATTGAGCTTTTATCTTTTTATTATGTTTATGATTTTTTGTACGAATTCTTTTAGAAAAAAAAAATCAAGTTGGTTTGTTTTAGTTTGACACAAGGAATTAACAACCAGACACGATTTGGGCAATCTTTTAATCGGTAAAATCGTGATTCAAATATTGTTGTCTGTAAATAGATCTCTGATTAATGTATGAACAATCGTATTGTCAAATCGTACTGCAAGGAAACGTATAATGTAATAAGGCAAAAAAATGGTTATTCACAATATACCAACATTACTTATATTCAAAATGGTTATTCACAAGTTTGTATTGTTTCCCTTGTTTTATCGATAGGTATATCCTTGACATTTTGGTCGATATTTCAAATGTTTCTAAATGTTTTTTTTTCAATTCCGTTTCATCGCTATAAAATTAGACAATTAACGAAAATGAGTTCTGAATAATCAGCAACAATCAGTGGCAAATCTGCTAGAATCCTAGGGAGGGATAGATCTATAGACAGGTTTTACCTATCAATATTCTCGAACTTTTACAATTATGACGTATTACAAAATATAATTAAAATTTTATTTTTTTCTATATATTATCAACTCCCTACATAAATGGCATTATATCTCTAAACCTTAAGGTCTCAAAGGCACTGATAATTTTTAGCGAGTTGTACTAAAGGTTCCCGCGATACATTTTGTACGATTTGACCAGCGCAAAAGGGGAATATAACTTTTTTTTTAAATCAAGAAACAAACTTAAAAATCTTAAACAGTCAACGTGTTTACATCATATTTAACAATATTTAAACGGATTTCGAGGAAATCCCGTAAATTTCAGAGGAACTTTCGGAATTATTTTTTATCGAGATAATTTTTATGACCAGTTATGAATAATCGCAACATATCAAAGGTTGCCAAAGTTGCCATTCATAACGCTATCTTAGTGCCAACGTTGACGTATGCAAGTGAAACCTGGACATGGCAGAAGTCGCACGAAAGCAGAATAAATGCTGTTGAAATGAGATCGCTAAGAAGAATCTGCAATAGAACGATGTATGACAGGGTAAGAAATGAGAACATAAGGAAAGAATGTAAGATGAAGAAAGATATCATTAATAGAATGAAAGTGAACACACTGAGATGGTTTGGCCACATGGGTAGAATGAATGTGGAACGCCTGACGAAGAAAATATACAATGCGGATAGGATTGGATTGAGAGGCCGGGGCCGCCCAAGAAAGGGATGGCACGACCATGTGAATGATATTTTGAAAGACGGAAATGTTAGAAGCGTGAACAACAGACGAACATGTATAAGACGATGTATGAATGTTGTCGAGGCAATGAATGTATGTCAAGATAGAAGTAAGTGGCGTTCGGTTCTCTCTGCCTACCCCGTAAGGGACATGGCGTGATGGTATGTATGTATGTATGAGATAATTTTTAAATATTATGATTCTGTAGCTTACAAGCAATAAACATTACTGCAGTTTATTGCTGTCTTTAGTTTCAAGACGATAATATTTCAGTATAAGCGGAGTAAATGAGGAAACGCAAATGCTATTAATCACATTCGAGAGTCTGTGCGTTATTAACAGGAATCTACTAAATATGATGCAAGTATATTTTACAAACATTAATTTAATTTTTACATATGCACATGCAGATCATAGCGCCATATCCTTAATAAAGTGAGCAGAGAGAACCGATCGCCAAAAAACTGTCCTTGCAAACGTTTCCTGGTAAACATAATTTGGTTGTTAACGACTTTCATTCAAATTTCGATATTGAACCCATTGTGTATTTATAAAAAAATATAATTAACAAAATGAATAAAAAAACACACATTCATGGAATACACGCTTAAATCTCAGGTAAATATAACATCTTACAAATTCAATTAATGTGTACAAATATTCCACCTCCACGCGAGATTATTAAGTAAAAGCGAATTGCGTCCACAATTGACTTTAGCGTATTATAATTCCCTATTGTTCGTCTCAATTAAGCGTTACATACATCAATAATAAGAGATGGTAATACGTTATATCTAAACCTGTAATTAAAACGATGTATCCATTGCAATATTATAATAAATTTAATAAAAAACTATTTCGTAGCCATGGGCATAAATCACCGGCTATTTTTGTAATAAAACCAAATTGTTTGTTGCTTCATTGTTAATAATAAATAATTAATTTCAACTGCGGATCGTTTAGTCTATGTTATTTGAAAGCGCTTCAAAATGGTGCCACATTCTGATAGTAATATTTTTTTACATTTTATTGAATTCAATTTCCTCAATGATCGACCTTGAACAGAAATTATCAAAGCGAATATTTCACTTTTATTTTATACAATACTGACAGCGTTTCCTTTGCAGATTTTACTGCCTGCGTTATTATGAACTGAAAGTAGGGGAGGCGGGGAATTTGTAACAAATCAAACACACACATTCAATTTCTAGTATGTAATTGAATCGTAGCATCTAATTTTTGTAATTTAATTTATAAATTAATCAATATGACTTTTTTTTTAATATGTGACAATATATTTCGAACATAAAAAGTAATCTTACTATAGGAAATATGAGACTGTAGGTACAGATCATAGAATAATAATAAAACTATAGAATACTCATTCCCATTCAAAACCTCGCTGAAAAAGTGAAGCCGTTTTATTGGCCGGCTCGTGTCAATATATGTATGACTAGTACCTACTACTCGTTATGACTGCGTAAATAATTTTGCAAGCAGTTAAAAAATTCCCTATTTGAAGAACGTATCACGCAGACGGCCAGCAAATGATTACTGAATGCTCGTAGCAAAATGTTGACCAAATTAGTCAACATAAGGCAGTCGCGTTTACTGCAGGCTAAAGAGTATTCTATACTATTATTATTCTATGGTAGAGATATATTATTTTCAAATTGAATGAGAAACTGCGGTGATCGGATCAAATATTCCATCGATAAACGAAGATTCTCGAACACAGTCTGCTGTCTTCTTATCTGAAAGATGCGACGCGACGTATTGTATTGAAAAACGAATCGAAATAAATAAAAGAAACACCCAGTCATCATAATATAAAGCTACTGATTTTCATATGGCATAATTATATTGCAATAGTTTCACCGGTTCCTGAACATTGGTATGTTAATACATTTTAAACCACACCTCAAGGAAATGAATATGAAAGTAGACGCAACAAACGCCAAATATTCAATGAAAGAAACGAACAGTTTTGAAACATACTGCTCAAGTGAATGTACATACCAACATTTGCGTTAGTAATATGACCACTAGTAGGCTGATAATACATATACATACATAATATATGATGGATAAATGACACCATAAAGATTATAAAATTTAATTCATACTCGAAATCGAATAATGACAGATTTAGTCTACTTTGTCGACATGCGCCTGTAAAAGTATTTTGACAATACATTATTCGACAGCTGTGGCATAGTGGTATCTTAGGTTCGATTCCCAGCAGAGGAGATATTTATTCAAAAATGTATCTGATGTTATTATTGCGTTTCTGGGCTGGACATACTGGCTATTAGGAAGAAATTGACATATGGCAATAAAATCATCACCTGTGCAGGGTGCAAGGAAGTGTTATTATAATTTCATTTATAATTATATTTTTTATTTGTTTAATTTATATATACAATCAATTGTAAAAAAATGGGTTTGTTGCCCAAAAGCAATCTATTTTAACCAATTCTAGCAAGGTGAAGTATATTTTCCTTTTCAAAACGACCACAGCAATGAAGAAAGTGAGGAAAAATTTATAGACGAATAAGAAAAAAATCTTAGTTTCATTTTAAAGATTAAATAAAAATTACTTGAAACTAGAACGTCTTCTGAACATTAATGATCGGAAAATATCATTAATCTAATAAATATTATGTCTTTGAATAAATAAGTTGATGCAGGGAACGAACCGGGGTCCACAGTTGGACGTTTACTACCACATTGCTATCGACCCAATATAGATATAAATGTTTTTATCTTGCAGACAATGCTATGATATTTACATAGAAGATAAAAAAATATATTTATACCCGTATTCACAGACAAATCTTGAGAAAACCTCAGGTCTTCGAGGTACCTTGAAGGCAATTTCGTTATTCAGAGTGAATGTAACGTCACAAAACTTGAGGAATCCTCAAGAATTTCAACAAAATGTATTACTTGACATTTTGTTGTAGATAAATATACATAGATATTCTGAGCATGCGCATTGCGCATTCTGCTAATCTGAAAGTGCGTACATTCCTTCAATAGTCGAACAATAAAAAACAAAAGTAGAGCGGAGACAAGATTTTGAATGACTACGAGAGAACGAGTGAGGAATACTTTGAATCTTAAAATATATTCAAATAATATTATAACATTGTTTTCCGATAATCTTTGTAAACAGATAATCTTTGTTTGACAAAAGATGTCATCAGTAGCTATGCTTTCCTTTTGTTTTTGAAGTGTAAGGCTTGAGGACGACACAAACCTTAAATGTACCTTGATGGCCTCATGTCTTCTCTATACTCGCGCGGGTATTTAATCTTATTTTATTTTTGGTCTTTTCTGAAAATATAGAGTTCATACATATACCTAATCTAAAAAGTATCATGAGATGTTCTTCAAATATATTTCATTTAAAGTTAATTAAATCATTGAAGTCTAATTTTTTAAAAAAGTGTAGGTACTTGATATTTCATTATTTAAATTTAAGGGGACATATAAACCTAAACACCCCAATTTCAAATCAAATTCCTCAAATATGTTTAACAATGTGTTTCTAGAAAAATTACCATAAGTGTTTTCAACATTTCTCTAGTGAATGTTCGTTACACAATTTTAAAATTCAGCCTAAATTCTTCTGAATAAAATATTAAAAATATCCTTTTTTACAGCATTTTTTTTAAATTACTCCATAACTGTGTGTCGTAAAGAAATAAATATTTTATATGCTTAAAGAGTGCATAAAATCAAAGTGAATGACCGATAAAGTTTTTTCATTTCAAGTAAGGTTTGTTAACAAAATGCAAAAAATCAACAAATTTTGGGTTCCGATAATTTAAATCACGTATAAACCTTTTTTAACGCACGCGATAGTTACCCTTACTAACGCGTACCTTCATAGTGCATAAGGCGGTTTTAATATATCATGTTTTCAGTCACTAGATTAAGCTTTATATGTCCTCTTAATTAAAATTGAGATACTAATCGAACCATAATTGCATGATGTGCAACTTATCAATCAAATAAAAATGAAATACCATCGTGTTGATTCAATAACCAATAATATTATTCACATTGAAGTTTATTGAGTAGTTTTCGTGGCTTTTCAATAATTACATCTTTATAAAATTAATAATAATATCGTGTACGATAATACTTTTGTATTATGTCGATTAATATTATTACGAAATGACTTTTTATTAGATTATCTTCTTATATCTTGAGATGATGGTTTATTTATTTTTCATTCCAATCTTTGAAGTCATTTTATTATATCTATGTACTTTAAGGTCTTGCATCAATTATTTGAATATTTCGTGTGGCTTAAGTAGGGATTAAGTTGCATCATATCAAATTTGTGTTGGAATGTTTTCTTTAAAAATAATCTCTTCATAATTAAACTAGTATTATCAAGTGAGTACCATTATAATATTAAAGTCATTTTTCATTAGTAAAACGCATTCTTCGGTTGCAACAGTTAGTTTCGCTTTTTCAAACATCTCCCGCTCTGCATATAGGGACCGTGAACGGCCCTTTCACAGAACGCTAAGTGAGCGACAAAAAATGCATAGCACGAATTGTAGCTCATGGAGCCCTCTAGATTGGAAATCTCTGCACCATAACGCAAAAATAGTAATCGACGAATATTTTTTTTAATTCAATTTTTGATTCTGGGAGGTTGGGAGAAATTGCCTTATTACAATAAGCCCACCAACGAGCAATATATTGGTTTGTGTACTATATCTGTATCATATCAACATATCATACTATATCAATATATCTGTTTGTTTTGTAATAATATATACAAAAAGATAAATATTTTTTAAATAAATTTAATGAAATACTCAAACAAATGCTACCAGATATGGTTTTTTCAGTTGTTTTATAAATGAGAATTATAAAAATATAATTATTGATTTAAAAAAACGATTTCAAAAGTAGGTATGTATGTCAAGATAGAAAAATGTGGTGTTCGGGTCTCTCTGCCTACCCCATGAGGAACATAGCGTGATGGGGTGAATGATTGTAGTAATATTATCTTTCATACAATTCGCCTATATAATAATAAATGATTCGCTATGATTGATAATTTTCATGATTCCCATCATCAAAAATTTTGGCCTAGTTCTGACGGAACGCACCCGAGAAGTAATCCCTTTCTAATAATAAATGAATCATCGAATTCAGACGATGTGGTAAAGAATTATCGCTAGTTTTGCAATGTTATTTAGTTTTTGATGATTTATCTTGGATGTCATCATCAGATCTTGACTAAATTGAACTGAGACCAATCGCAAGATTCCATTAAGGGGGTTGCAATGAAAATAGAATTATCGGACAACGTGGTGAAAAGCAATCGTTGAACGTCGAATTGATAACCTCCGTTTTAGGGAGTCGCTTAAAATAAAGTTGAAGAATAGACTTAAAACAAAAAAAAAAACTTTCTTGAAAAACTAAATTGAGTTCTGTTTTTTTATCTATATTTTTTTCCACGGTGACACAAATCCAAAATAATCATAAAAACAAATATAAGGAATAAACACTTCCTTACAACCTGTGCAAGCGCGGGTTTTTGTACTAATTATATCTTTTCAGCTTTTTATTTATTTTTTTTGAAAAATAATAAAAAAAACATAAAATATTAAAAAAAATAATGCTTCTGAGTCACGCCAAGTCTAATTTCTAGACTTGTCGGCGTGTTTTCAAGACAATATCTAAGTATATTCTTATAATAACAAACAACATTACTTAGGTACAGTAAAAAAAAGACACAAAAATGGTCTCCCAAACATAGGTACATTCCTTCCTATGTTACAAAACTTATCTATTTATTCTTATATAAATAAAATGGAAAAAAAATCGTTTGAGATCTGTTAATTACATATATTTATATAATACCACACCTCATTAGCCATTCCTTGACAAGTCTTTTTAAGTCATTCCTTGGCATTTCTTAATAGATGCCGGCATCATATTAAGCTATTTAGGTAGGTACATTATATTACATTATATTAGGCATTATAATATAGTTAACCAAAAATTATTGAGGGATTATAGAGAAATAGTTTTGTATGCGTTACGTGAATTCACAGATATGTCAATTTTATCAAAATTGAATTTTAAGCACGGTACCCAAAAAAAAATCCAAGAATAATTGTTACGACAGGTGGGAAAAATAAAATGTGAAAGGGAAAGCTTGGTGTTTTTTTTCGGACAATGAAATCCTATTTATGAAATTCATTCACGTTGCGTTGTGTTGTGTCAAAGTTATTCTATGGGATGTGTACAATGTACAAGTCTTAGGTTACGCCCCTGTCACAATATGATGAATTTGGTGAGTGCAATGATGCACCACTGACAGATGCATCGAACCGGACCATGAACCCGAAAGCGAAAATGTTTGGTCCGATGGCTGTGCTCTGCTCCGATGCATTCCTCTCACCAGTAACAAAAGATGTCGTGCTGCGAAGAACTAGATGGCGGACAGCTAAATCATTTTAACATTTGTATGAGATGTATGACTCTTCAAACGGCCTACATCGTCAGGTCTTATCGCTCAATCGATGTTGTAGATCTTTTTTTATTCCTGTCAAAATATTATTTTGATAAGCTTTGTGAAAAATTTCACCGCGTCGATGAAGCCTCATACATTTGAATTGCAATGACCGGTGGTAGGCTCTTAGCTGAGTTCTTGGGTACCATCACGAAATTCACTTCACGATATAGGCCAAGAGAATCGAACGCCTTATTTTTTTATCCCTACACGCATCCATCGCCTCATAACATGTTCGTCTGTTGTTGGTCTTTCTGAATATCGCTCACATGGTCGTGAAATCCGTTTTTCATGAGCCCCACGATTTGATTCTAAAGATGTAGAGTTACTATTATTTTAAATAATATTTTTTTTATCGATGATTCCTAGAGTTAAGCATAAAATTCATGCCGAAAACTCTTTTACAGTATGAATAACTAAAAAAAATAAAAAAACTCTTGTCGAATTAAACTGTATTTTATATATTTTTTGCATTTTTTAAAGAGACTGATTTTTATTTTCTTATTCATTTTAGATTACCACCATGTTTAAAAATAATTTTAATAAAGAATTTGTATATTCATATTAAAACTGTTAAAAAGTATAAAGTGTTTGTATATTCATTTTATGACTTATAACAGTCATATTCATAACATATTCGATCTTTGTGGCTCAGTTAATAAATTATATTTCCTGAGACAAAATTCCCAGGATCAATTTCCGATGGGGACACAATTTTTCAGTCTAGATTTGTGAGAAGATTAAAATCACATCAAGTATCCAAAAAGCGGCAATTTGTAATTGGCTCCTTCTTAAATTAATATTTACCTGTAATAAGTACCTGTTCATTGTTTGCATTGCTCGACAAGCCAAACAAAATATGAAATAAAACATATTACACAGGAAAAAAAATAAACATGTTGTGATAAATCTAAATGTTTATTTAATAACGGTCCCAAAATGGTACACCATAGAAATTGAAAAGCCCCATATGAACATGAGAAAAAATCACTTTCAATTACACGCAAGTTGAGAAACACCTTCTGGTTTTCTATGGTCTATCTACTTCCTTTAATAACATACGCTACCTACTGTTTAGTTTAAAAAGATATTAAGTACGTTCTTATTTATTTTTTTAAATAATTTATAATAATCGAAGTTGACTCTTTATTATTTTTTTTTTATAAAAAAAGTTTATTTCGACTATAAATATTTTGTTATTATTATTATTGATACACATTTGCCTTGCTGCAATTTGGGATTATAATATAAAATAAAATATATCATTGCAAAAAAATCCTTGCGCCCCGTGCACCGTTCAATTTATTGACGAATGAGAATTTCTTCCAATAAACCGGCCTTGTCAGTTCAGAGATGTTTTCCATCATCATCATTTCCTGCCCCTATATCCCAGTTCATCCGGGGTCGGGCCTCCTAGTCATCAGTCGATATGATCTGCGATTCTGGGTCATCTCCTGTGAGACACCCGGTGCCGCCAGCTCTCTCTCAATACTCGTCCACCATAGTCGATAGATCTGCCTCTTCCTCGTGGATTTGAGGGTATACCGAACACAGTTTTTACGTAGTAGGTGTCCTCCTTTCGCATGACGTGGCCATACCATTGTTGACTGATCTCTTTCAATTTTTCATCCTCTGACGTCATCACCAGTGGCGCTACAGCCCATCATGAGCCTCTTGAAGAACTTTCCGCCATTCCACCCGGTCCATCCCCCGCACCTACCAATTAGTTACACTGATTGCTTTCAGGTCCCTTTCTACACCATCCATCCACCTTAATTTGGGTTTTCCCACGTTTCGCCTACCATCTGGTCGTGTGTTGAGAATCTTCATCGGGATTTGGATCTCCTCCATGCCCTGGAGATATACTCGTGATCCTCTGATGTTCTCGTTGGCAATTTTAGATTAAGATATGTTTTCCGTTGTACAAATATTTATGGTATTTGTATATATTATGTGAGATAACACCTGTCTATAGATAATGTTAAATAGCTTTAAACAAATGAGAAAATGTAGTAAAATTGCTATTTTTTTTAATATTTTCTTTAATTGAGTCTGAGACCATACATGATACATTCATTGCTCCAAATTGTATGCAAAATATTACATAATAATCAATAGGTTGTTTTTTTACCTACATATTATTATCAGGAGAAACTATTTGCTACATAAATTGAAAATAATTACCCTTATAATCACATGATATTAAATCAGTTTAGTGTAAAAATGCTTAAAATAAAATTTATCGACCAAAGAAAACATTGGATTTTCAAATATATGCAAAACTGAGCTGCATCAATCAAAATTTAATATTGTAATAAACTACATAATACCTACCTACATGAAAAATGTGATGTTCGATTCTACAACCTAAATGTCGTAATTAACAATACGTTAGCGCTTGAATAACTTTTTTTTTAATATCAGAAATTTTTTAACAGATTTTTAATTATCTCAATAGAGACGAAGTTGGAATATTTATTGTAGGAGAACCGAGAAATCAAGGCACCTACAGGGCTTACGACCTGCCATCGGCTGGTTTACGTGATCACTTTATGCGCTTGCGCAACGTTCACCAATTATGCCTTTTTTAATGAGATCCCTATCAATTCAATTTTGAAACTTCTATATATTGTAATACTGAAATTCTTTTCGCTTGAAAATAAGGAATTTTTACTACAGCCATCTATGGGTGAAATTATGAACAACAA
The DNA here is from genome assembly GCA_963576475.1 of Molanna angustata. NCBI lineage: Eukaryota > Metazoa > Arthropoda > Insecta > Trichoptera > Molannidae > Molanna > Molanna angustata. Next base: position 18,680,339 of record OY754967.1, on the reverse strand, counting down.
TCTTTTTATTTTTTATTTATTTTGTTGTAACGCCATCTATTGAGAGAATTGGTTTTTTTATTTACCAAAAAAACCAATTAAAAAATATCAATAATTAAAAATCTGTTAAAAAATATCTTTGACTCCCGACAGTGAAAAAAAAATCCAATGTTTGTGCATATGCAATAATAAAAATATATTCAATATCAGAAATGTTTTTTGATACAAAACTGTATTGTGAAAATTTAATAAAATAACAAAGATCAATATGTTATTAAAATACAAAGCAATTAGTACCCTTTAAATGTGATGCAGAAGTTAAAAATATGAACTCATAAGTTTGGTACATGGAGAAATTGATATCCCGATTTGAATGCATTGATGGATTGTACACGAAAACACAAAGTCGATCATTAGAAGAATATTAAGTACAAAGTTTAAAAATATATCATCAATACACGTAATGAGAAAGGTGAGTGTTTAAAAATAACAATTTATTTTATCTTAAGGTTCAATTTCTTAATTTACCGATAACACTTTCACTGCCATCGACACATTTAAATATAATTTAATTTATGCACAAAAATATTTCAAAGACATGAATTGTTATGATGGCCCAAATTTATGTTACTTTTTTATATGAGACGAGACATGTGTGTGGGGATACACGCATGCATCATACTTCCATTTATAAGACAATGCACACCCGCACATTGTTTAATTTTAATATTATTTTCTTTGTGCCAAATATTATATATTTTTAATGTTAACCACTATAGTGTAGCATCCATAACTTGTCATATGAACACTTATTCTGATTTGACATCGTGTTTATTATTATTACAAATATGATACAACTAAATATTCTATTTTTGTTATTATCGCTAACAAGACTGACATTCACCGGTTTCTGAAAATGACGAACCATTCTGACATATTTAATAATATTTTAATAAAACTAGTTGCATGTAACACATGAGATCCAACTGTCGATAGCGATAGTATGTATAGTTGAAGAATATGTACCAAACTATAAACCCATAGATACAAATTATTGAATATTTTCAGATATTTTGTTTTCTATACAACATATGTAGGTATGTATGTCAAGATAGGATAGTATGGAGGAAGATCCTTTTTCCTACCCAGAATATGCAAATAGCATGATGGTATGTATGTATGTTTGGAGATGAAGTATCAAACTATTAAGTCTTCTTACATATTGTGTATAGGCGACTGCCATACAAAATGTATGAAGCGATGTCGTCACTAAATTCAATTTTTAAAAAAATTGTTAAAAAAAAATTGAGATCTTCTACTACAATGTTAATATTTTTTATAGAAAATTAAATTATCTAGTTGGGGTGTTTCGGATTTTTTCGATAATTGTAAAAGTTTTGGAAATATAGGCAGTTAAACTCATAAATTTATCATAAAAAAAATATTTTTCTTAATAAAAAATGTTTGAGAAACCCTGGAATTTTTTTGAAAAAACTAATTTTAGATTTTGTATTTGTCTATGTTTGTACCAATTTTCAGCGTTCTAGCGTTTATGGTTTCTGAGATATATGGAAAAATAAAATAAAAATTCAAAAGTTGATAACCCCTGACTGAAACAAAAATTGAAAATTCCGAGTATAAAAGTTTTGTAGGCCTGTAACTGTTTATATATTCTGAAATTTTAGGCTCTGTAAATTGAGCGGATCAAAAGTTATAAGGGGGGGACGGACACACACACACACAGACACACAGACACACACACAGACACACAGACACACGAAATGTTCTACTCCGAATTCTGAGTAAATCCGTGTATGGAACATATATGCTGCGAAGCCTCTAAGTTGGTGTTTTTTGACTTCAAAGTTGGAAATGCCGTGAAAAAAGTAGACCTCTCCATACATTTCTCGCGTGTTCTGGCTTGATACATTGTCGATATGTTAAGAGAACAAAGTTCTCCTGAACAAATCGACAGTTGGAATATTCCCATCTTAAAAAAATAAAATATTAATATTTCCATCGTTTATCATTTTTACTCCTCACTACCTAAGGGGGAGTTATGAGTTCGCAATTTATAAGGTTATTTTATTCAATGCAGATTATCGACAAGTATCATACTGAGATTATATTATGAATGTTTCATCACAATGTATCTGTGTGTGTGTTGTTCTTTATCGATTATAGACTAGAGTACTCATTAGATTCTATTCAAATTAAGCAAATTTGTATGTCTAATACTTGCTTATACCCCATTAGATTATGAAGGATATCTGATCAGTGCTTCTCAATTTTTTCACTGTCAAATATTTCAATCTCATCCCAACAGGAAACTTAATATTTCATATTTTTATATTCAAATTCATCAAAAGTCACATCGGTTTCATCAAATCAAGTTTTCATAATAAAATATTTAAATCAAAAATTATTTAACAAACACATTTCATGGAAATGTCAAAAATATCCATTCTAAATGTGAATACTTTGTGGAGTGACTTGGTAGTGAGGACTATAGCGTTGGCCACAACTCACTCGTTTTTTCCATACCATGACTTTTTGTTGAAACTTATTTTCGCATAGCAAGTTATATAAAATTGACAGTGTGATTTAAAATATAATATATGAGATATGAACATTCGAAGTACAGTTAAAGTGTTGAGTTGTGAAATATCAAAAGGCTGAGTGAAAAACCTAGTTAATTTATTTAAGATGTATCCGGTTAGTACACGTGTACCGTATAGGCATATATATGTAGGTACTGCTTACTAATACGAAATACATTAATCAAATAATTAACCACAAAACATTTTCAATAATTTTATTCCTTTATTTACAGAAAATTAATATGGCATTGAACGTATTTATAACTTTATATTTATGTTTGCGTGCCTATATATTATATTTTATTGATTCGATGAAACAATTAAATTTTAATCTGCTCTTAATGTTCTACAAATGAATGTGTGTTTATTTATCATTCCATAATAGTCAAAATACCCGCATAAATATTTTTTAATTTTTTGTATGTTAATTTATCAAACTACAACCTTCCTGAGATGAAACAAAGAACTATCACTGTTATTCATTCTATGTCTGCTGTTTGTATTAAGATGGCATATTACGAGTATAACCTCAAACAAAGCACTATCGCTGTTTTTCATTCTATGTCTGCTGTTTGTATTAAGATGGCATATTATAACCTCAAACAAAGCACTATCCAGCACTATCGCTGTTGTTCATTCTATGTCTGCTGTTTGTATTAAGATGGCATATTATAACCTCAAACAAAGCACTATCCAGCACTATCGCTGTTGTTCATTCTATGTCTGCTGTTTGTATTAAGATGGCATATTATAACCTCAAACAAAGCACTATCCAGCACTATCGCTGTTGTTCATTCTATGTCTGCTGTTTGTATTAAGATGGCATATTATAACCTCAAAAATAGCACTATCACTGTTATTCATTCTATGTCTGTTGTTAGTATTGAGATGAAATATAACCTCAACATCACATCGAAGAATATTTTTAAATGAAATTACTCAAATATGTTAGCGTTTCAAAATCATAAGTACCTATATCGAACATTTTTTTTTCTTACTTATTTAATAAAGTTTATAAAATGAACATTTATGGATAAGTAAGTGCCTGTCTCACTAGGAGTACATCGCGTGATGAGGAAGATTCTTCAAAAATAACAAATAAAATAGTAAAAAATCTGACAAATAAAATATAATAAAAGCCATCAAAAAGAAAAATAATATAACTATCGTCAAACAATTTTATAATGTATTTTGTATTCCCATGAATTATAATAAAATATATCGTTTTTAAAAATTACTCCTTAACTTTAAATCTTTAAAGATAAATAAAAAAAAATTAATAAAATCTTAAAAAATGTTAAAAAAAATCGTAAAGAAAAATCTTTTTTATGCTCGAAGAGTGCATAAAATCAAATGAATTTTCATTTCAAGTCATGTTTGTTTAAGAATATATAATAAATAAATAACAAATTTACGATGATTTGATTCAGATATAAATTATTTTCACGAGTACGCTTTAGTTACCTTTGATAATGTGGATGTTCATAGTACACTTGGCGATTTTAATATATCATGTATACAGTATTTTAGTGGATTTAGATTTAACGGTATATGTCCTTTTAAGAAGACCACACAAATAGGTTTCATATAGTAATATTCATGACTTAATAATTATGTTTATTCAATCGGCCCCTTCTTTACATTTTATTATACTAAATGAATCATCATGTGAATGATAATATGTAAATTTTAAAATTGAAATATCATTACACTCTAACGATTTACATATAATTTATTTTTAAATAAATGGCAAATATTTTGAAATGTATTTACTTTAAAATAAAATAAAAATAATTTCATACTCTTTCTTCCGCAATCGGGATATTTCTACATTAGTAATTCAATTATGTATGTAATGAATAATTATCATATTTTATTTTGTTTATTTTATATTCAACAATATAAAATAAACAAAATTACTGAGCAACATATTGTTATATTTTAAAGTAATCATTATTAAAAAAAAAACAAAAAATATTATAAATATGGAATGCATGAAATTATTTAAAATAATAAGTAAGTACTGGATGACATGAGTAGGTGAATATAAAATAAACAAAATAAAATATGATAATTATTCATTACATGTATACTGCCATACACAATTTTAATTGACTTACTAGGATTAAAACAAGATATAAAACAAGATAAGTTTTGTATGGAGGACTGAATTGTATTTATAATGATATTTTCTTTGTTTGTTTCTTTAACATTTATTTCGAAATATCCTAAAAACATAAATACTTCTATTATAGGGTATTATACCCTGGACGTCGCTTGAGCACTAGTCAAACGACTGATCTTCTTACTATCCGACATTTTTTTTGTTTTTTTTTTATTGTAAATTCATATTTACATTACAATAAAATGAATTTATCTTAAATACGTATTGGTAAGTATTATAAATGGAACAAAAAAATAGAATTATATGCTATCAAAGTTCTATTATAGCCATTGAAAGATCATTTATATAAATCTGTCTTATTCTTACGCCTGTTTATGAACATGCACTATGCACTATGGCCTTGCAGCGATTTAAAAATATTTGCATTTATTAAACCATCGTGCAGATAAATATCGGATATAATATTCAATCGCTAAAGATCATTGTTCTTCGTATGTTATTATAACTCAAGAACAGGGCCGGATCTGCTACAACTTCAGATACTGCAATACGCCAGGCATAAAAAATTTGGGGCGCCAAATGTGAGGATAAGAATCCGAAATAATACCAATAATCTTCTTCTTTGTTTTCAAGTCCTTTTAATATACCAATTTGACTTTGACCTATCATCATCATCATTGGCCCTACAGCCCGTTGTGGGCCTTGGCCTCCTTCAGAATCCGTCGCCATTCCTCCCTGCACTCTGCGGCTCTCTTCCAGTTGATAAGGCCCAGCGATCGTACATCAGCCTCCACATCGTCCAGCCATCTCATTTTTGGTCTGTCTCTGCTTCAGCTTTTATTTCTGACTTTAACCAATAACATTAGGTATTTTTATATATTTTAGTTGAAGAGAACTTTTAGTACAAGACGAAACGATCGTCCGATTAAATGGAATAAAAATAGAAGAATTGTTTGTCTTGATTTTTACCTTTAGTGCCTTTTCACACGATCTGGTTGCCGGGTAACTGGCACCGTAGTGTATGGGCACGCATGGTAGCTTTTACACGCACCGGCAACGGTCTAGGACACTTGGCTGCGGGCACTTGGGTGCGGGACACTTGGGTGCGGGACACTTGGCTGCGAGACACTTGGCTGCGGCGGACATTTGGCTGCGGGACACTTGGGTGCGACGGACACTTGGGTGCGAGCCCACTTGGTTGCGAGTCCATTTGGTCGCGACGGACACTTGGGTGTGAGCCCACTTGGTCGCGAATTCAAAAATATTTTTTTTCTGCCTAGGGCTGAAGTTTTTCGTGCTGATTTTTGTAATGCTCTTTATCATATAAGTAGTTGATATACAAGTAAGTACCTATATACAGACATTAAAAATATAAAAAATATATTTATTTTATTTATTTATTAAATCTTCTTGAAATTATAATTAGTACACTGGCGGGCTTATTGCCTAGTGGCAATTTCTTCCAATTTGTACTTATGTTTGAAATTGTAAAGTAAAAACAAGGTTATTAAGCCAAATTATTTTTTACACTATAAAAATATGAGAATTTTTCATACACACTAGTTGCATGTAACACATGAGATCCAACTGTCGATAGCGATAGTATGTATAGTTGAAGAATAAGTAAGTACCAAACTATAAACCAATAAATCGAAATTATTGAATTTTTTAAAGATATTTTGTTTTCTACACAAAACATGTAGGTATGTATGCCGACCGCCGTGGCACTGTTGGTAAGCCGTTCGGTTTCTGTGCGGGCGTCCTGGGTTCGATTCCCAGTAGAGGAGAAATATATTTAAATTCATTTCTCACGCAAATATTGCTTCTCTGGGCTGGAAACACTGGTTAGTTGGAAGAAATTGCCATACGGCAATAAACTCGCCACTTGCGCATGGTGCAAGGAAGTGTTTATTATTATTATGTATGTCAAGATAGGATAGTATGGAGGTCAGTCCTTTTTTCCTACCCGGAATATGAAAACAGCATGATGGTATGTATGTATGTTTAGAGATTAAGTATCAAACTATTAAGTCTTCTTACATATTGTGTATAGGCGACAAAACAAAAAATATAACGAATTAGAAAGATAACTTATCTAGTTAAACATCAATTCATACATACCATCACGCCGTATCCCTAATTTATGTGATCTAAACAGTTTTTACTCTCCACACTATGGAATAGTGGAGTCATGATTTCACAATTTTTAAGTGTAATTTTTTTCCATCAATTTCTCAACGAGTATCATGTAGAGTGCACACTGTGAGTTTCGTCGTGATGTGTTTGTATGTATGGCGTTCAGCGTAAGGAATTATTTTAATGTATCCTCTCTACAGCCCAAACTATAAGTCCGATCGACTTCATATTTACATCATATGTGTATAGTGATAGACCTATGTAAACCTGATTAGTTTTCCATAGATATCCGTTAATTTCTTCTCTATGATTTCATCTGTCGAAATTTTCAAAATGCTCACACGTTATGGAAATTCGAGTTTTTTGTAAACTGATAAAATTTCGATAAAACAAAAATACACTCATTAAAAATGCGTTCAAGGACTGTCAAAATTTAAAGAAAAAAATCTATGGTTTGCCATATCAATGTGAAATAAATTTCATATTTGTATGAAAAATGTATATAACAGAAGTAAAATAGCTTCTGTAAGGGAAAATTGAGTGATCAACTTCATATTGATATTGTATGTGTCTCTATAGACAAGTGTATATTTTACTCTCCACTTCTATCTTCCTCAAGGGGTAGGCAGTGAGAACCGAACACCTCATTCTTCTATCTTGACACATACATCGCCTCATCAACATTGATACAATGTTTCATACATGCTCATCTTGCAAGTAATGCAATTTTACTTAAAATTTCTCAACAGGTATCACGTATATGTATATACATACTATGAGTTTCGTGACAATGTTTTTGTGTGTATGGTGTATTGTGAAATTTTATATTTGTTTAAGAATCTAATAGAAAAATACTTCATAAAAATGCATTTAGAGATTGTCAAAATTTCAAGAAGAAAAAATGAACGCTTGCTATGGTGTGGAAAGTTTAGTGTTGGCCACAACCCACTCGTTTCTTTTACATGTTACATAAGGAGACTGAAGTTTGAAACGTTCGCGTTCAACGATTTTGGTCACAAGAGAAGTGGTACCTACAAGTCGAAAAAAATATATGAGAAGTTATCACAAAAGATCAGATAAACATATTTTTTGTAAGTAAACTATAGATAATAAACTATAGATAAACATAAGAAAAAATTCTAAACATAAAAAAAAACTATGTATGGAGAAATTTATAATTAATGTATCGCCTAAACTAGACGTCGCATTAGAATACTTAAAACACAATGAAACAATAAATAGAATGTAATTTAAAAAAATTCGGGAAATAACTGTTGTGATATTAAAACTAAAAAATATCATTAAGTATGGAGAAAATAAAAATTGATATAACACCTAAACTAGACGTCGCTTTAGGATACTGAAAACATCACTGCACACACAGTTAAAACAGTACAGTTAAATAATAAATAGAATAAAAAAATAAAAAATAGTTTCCCGTAAAGAACATTCTTTAAATATGTGTTTGTCAATCAAAACATTTAGACACTTAAAACGAATAAAAATCCACTTCGAAACATTCATTTTCAAAATACTTTAGTTCATAATAAATTTCAATCAAATTACCAAGATCAGTTTTCTGTAAAAGTTAAAATCATTATTGTCATTATGATAATTGTTAATTTACAGAGGAAAAAAAATAAGTAAGTTATTACAGCTAAAAAGTAAATAGAGGAACCACCGATTTCTTAAAGATCCTGTATTCCTGAAATAATTGAAGACTCGAATAAATGAACATGTGATGTAAGATACTAATGCAGGACTCAGCGAACTTTGCTGCAAATCTATTATAATCATTCATAACATATCTACTTTCTTATATATGTAAAAAATATTACATATAAAGGCTATTGGTATAACTTATATAACTTGAAATAATTACATATAACTTGACCTTGAAGATCGAATCTTGGAGATTGAAATGCGATAAGTAATAACAGCAAAGATGAAAGTAGATAATTGAAACCAATAGGTATAAATAATATATATTATAAACCGCAAATGTGGGGAAATTTCGTACGGATTTTTTTGAAAATTATGTGAGCTTCTGTCATAGAATATTGTAAACTGTTAACCTTGATAATAAAAAGATTGTTTTATAAATATATTTACTGAGAAGAACAAAACTGTATATTTTATAAAAATAATAAACATTATAGTTTCTGTTGTATCTTTTTATTTTCATATAGATTCTTTTTTGATATTCCTTTTCTTATAGATTTGTAGGCCGATATTTAATGCAGGATGTGGCACTTGTAATTGGCTGCCCAGTTTTGTAGTAGCTTGCCCTTATTTGATGAAACAACGATGTATAGTAACTTTTTAGCTGTAAGTGGTTCTTTAAATAAAAATAAATAAATAAATATAAAGAGCATTACAAAAATCCGTACGAAATATTTCATTCCTAAGCAGAAAAAAATATTTTTGATTTCGCGACCAAGTGGGCTCGCACCCAAGTGTCCGTCGCGACCAAATGGACTCGCAACCAAGTGGGCTCGCACCCAAGTGTCCGTCGCACCCAAGTGTCCCGCAGCCAAATGTCCCCCGCAGCCAAGTGTCTCGCAGCCAAGTGTCTCGCAGCCAAGTGTCCCGCACCCAAGTGTCCCGCACCCAAGTGGCCGCAGTCAAGTGTCCCATTCCGCACCGGCAAGCATGCCCATACACTTCGCTGTCGGTTACCCGGCGCCGGCTACCTGGCAACCGGATCGTATGAAAAGGCACTTACAGCAAAAAAAGAAGAAAAATTATATTCTAAAACAAATTTTTAACATACATTAGAAAAAGAACACATTGTTATAAGTTTGTTCTTAAAACCTGTACATAAAAATATGACTTTGTAAAATGGTTTGTTTTCTCAATATGAATAATTCTGATATTCAAAAATATCTAGTTTGATTTTTTTTAACCGATTGCTGCAACATTTAAAATTTTCAAAACAATAACCAGTTAAAGAATAAATAAAGGCTTTTTTTTGGCATTTAAATTTCGTGCATCAGGCACCGAAAGTTGTAGGTCCTGCCCTGGCCATGTATGTTCGCTGAACAAGCATTGCACATAAAAAATATTTAATAAATACTATGTGCTGTCAATGTAAATAAAATAAACGACTTTCATCTCTTTTGATGAATCGATTTGATGGAAAACAAGAGACAACGGCGGCGGTTGTGCCATTTTGTCAAGTAGATATTATTATTACTAACAACAACATGGCGAATGGAGAAAACCGGATTGTCTAATTTGATTAACAAATTATAAATCGAAAGTGATGCAGGGGACAACTAACGCTATTTAATACGTACGCAAATGTGTATAAACGGACGCCGTTTATAGAGAATTTCAAGCAAAGCTATAATTGCAGTAAAACGGTCACGTACGATTCCCGATACTAAGGCTACCTACCATGTTTTATGGGCAAATATTAAAGTAAGAATACAATTGAAATACTTCGATTCATAAAATTATGCAAAACTATTGATTGTTTCATTGAAATATAATTCCGTCAAACGACATAATTTTTAACATCTCAATAGAGAGACGAATTTGGAAATTACATGTTGTGAACTAGGAACTTAAGGCACCTACAGGGCTAACGACCTGTCATCCACTAATTTACGTGATCACTTTATGCGCTTGCGCAACTTTAACCGATTATGCCTTATTAATGAGTTACCTATCGATCCAATTTTTCAAAGAACTAGGTATATATTTTATGAAAAAATGCTTGTTTGAAATTTTGTGACAATTTTTTAACATCTGAATTTGGAACATTATAGGAGGACCAGGAACTCAAGACACCTACGTTGATTGTTGCGCAAGCGCATAAAGTGATCACGTAAACCCAGTCGATGACAGGTCGTAAGCCCGATTCTCCTATAATATTCCGAATTCGGCTCTATTGAGATGTTTAAAATTTGTTATAAAATATCATTGAATCCCGACACTGAAAAAAAATCCAATGTTTGCGTATATGCAACAATAAAAATATTCAACACAATTATTTTGCTGAATCAAAGTATTTTAACTACACTTTTTTAATCTTTGCCGAATCACGACAATTTTTGGGCGAAATCGAAATTAGTGCATATAAATGAAATAAAACCTACCTAAAACAAATTATTTAATGTGGGTCATGTTTAAATACTAAAAAAAGGTTTACCTACGCTGGATTGGCAGGTGTATTTAAAAATTGACAAATACCTAATAGACCTTCAACAAAGAATTAGTATGCAAAATAAGAGGACAGATTAAACAACTTGGTTTAGCAAAAAAGTCATGTAAAAAAACCGAGGCTAAAGACTTGAGTAGTTAGTACCTACATACATATACAATACACTCACTACATTCAAGCAATAGTTTCAAACAGGGTAGGTACCTTTGAATAAAAAGTTTTCGAACATTTTGACTCGAAATAAACTTATTTCAATACACGCACTATTCAATCGTTCGATTGTGAATATTTCAACTGCTGATTATGGCCTTATAAGCCGAAACGGTCGTCGGGAGTAAAAAAAATATATATATATATATATATATATATATATATATATATATATATATATATATATATATATATATATATATATATATATATATATATATATATATATGAAAAAGAATTTTCTGGGTTAACCCGTGTCAGATAGTCCTGAGAAGGACTGTTTAAGACCTGACGTTTCGCCCGAATATCATCGGGCATTGTCGAAGGAACGCAACGAAAACCGAGCGAGAACGAACGCGCACGAAACACGACCGCACACACCTAAGGCTTTCCGTCAAGTGAGAAGCGCCAGTCTATGCATGAGCGCAGAGGTAGCGAGCGGGTAGGTTCCCCTCCCCCCTCTACCCCTTCACTCCCCGCACCTATTAGCTATTTGTTCTATTATTTGTACCGTTAAGCCGACTTTGCGAACGAGTTGTCATTTTAATAGTGGGTTTTTCAAATATTGTTTGTTTTGTTATGTGTGGAGGTATTGAATTTCTAATTATTACTTTAGTTTTATGAGTATTACTATCTAGAATATTTGTCCATGTTTGAGGAATTCTTATCGCGTCATTTCTGCTGTTCATATTATTTGCATGTTTGAAAATCTCAATTGCCTCTCTGTATATGCGTTGTGGTTCGGAATTTAAGTTAGCGATGGTGGATGAATTTTCGAAATCAATAGTGTGGCCTTCGTTAAGAACGTGTTGGACTAACGACGAAGTTAACTTCTTATTTTTGACGTCCACTCTATGTTCTGCTACTCGTGAGGATATTTTTCTATTGGAGCGACCGATGTATACTTTGTCACACGAATTGCATGGAATTTTATATACTCCGTGCGACTCGAGTGCAACTGAATCTTTGGGATTGCGAAGAAAGGTAGATATTTTATTTTCTGTTCTGAAAATTGTTTTTATGTTATTTTTCTTCAGAATGCGGCTTATCTTGTCTGTCGTGCCCTTGATATATGGCAAAAAAGCTATTGAAGTCGGAGGAAGTTCTGGTTTTTTGATATTTTTATTACTGTAGCGTCTAATAGATTGTTCGATTCGTGATTTTGAATAACCGTTGGAGATGAGAGCGTTTTTGAGACAGTCAAGTTCGTTGTTTATGTTATTATTATCAGATAGTCTGAAGGATCGGGTCACTAGAGTATTAATTATAGAAGATAATTGAGTCGGGCTATGGTTTGAATTTGCATTTAGATATCTGTTTGTGTGAGTAGGCTTTCTATAAACTGTATGACCAAGTGTGCCATCGTCATTTTTGATGACAAGGACATCCAAGAAAGGTAAGCTATTATTTTCTTCGATTTCCATAGTAAATTGAATGTCCGAGTGGAAACTATTAATATATTTTAGAAAATCTGTCAGTTTATCGGTACCGTGGGGCCATATAACAAAAATGTCGTCGACATATCTACGCCATAAGAGTGGTTTTAAATTTGTCTGTTTTAAAATATCGGTTTCTAGGAATGTCATGAATATGTTGGCAATAACCGGACTTAAGGATGAGCCCATCGGAGCACCTTCTGTTTGCTTGTATATTTTTCCTTCAAATTGAAAGTAGGTATTATTTAGACAGTGATCGATTAAATTGATGATATCTTTTGATAATTTTAACTTTGTTTTTAATAATTCGATTGACTCTTTGATGGGAATTTTAGTGAATAATGACACTACATCAAAGCTTACCAGAGTGTCACCTGTGTTTATTTTATAGTTAGATAGTGTGTTTATAAAATGTTCAGAATTTTTAATGTAAGAGTCTGATTTTTCAACATGGGGCTGTAATTCTTTAGCAAGGTATTTAGCAAGTGATTGAAGGGGGGATCCGTATGAGCTAACTATGGGCCTTAAGGGTACTTCTGCTTTATGTACTTTAGGTAGACCGTATATTTTTGGACCGTATTGGATACCCAAAGAAGAAATAGTTACCGGTATCGAAACCTCCATCTCTAAACTACCAGAAAAACTTGCCGAAACAATCCGCCAAGAGACGTGTCATATCATAAGAAAAGCTCGCGACCCTAAAAGAAATATGTCTTCGGAAGAATTTAAAGCCCTCAAAGCATTAAAATCTAACCGAGATATAATTGTTCTACCGGCTGATAAGGGAAACGCGACCGTTTTAATGAACTCCGATGAGTACATAATTAAAATGCGTGACATTCTCTCAGATTCAATTTACAAAGAAAACAAATCGGACCCTACCACTTACTTAGAAAAGACAACAAAATCTAAAATAATGTCCACCAAATTCGATTCCGAACTCCAAAAACAACTTATCCCACGAGAAAAATCGTCACGGATCCCAAAAATATACGGTCTACCTAAAGTACATAAAGCAGAAGTACCCTTAAGGCCCATAGTTAGCTCATACGGATCCCCCCTTCAATCACTTGCTAAATACCTTGCTAAAGAATTACAGCCCCATGTTGAAAAATCAGACTCTTACATTAAAAATTCTGAACATTTTATAAACACACTATCTAACTATAAAATAAACACAGGTGACACTCTGGTAAGCTTTGATGTAGTGTCATTATTCACTAAAATTCCCATCAAAGAGTCAATCGAATTATTAAAAACAAAGTTAAAATTATCAAAAGATATCATCAATTTAATCGATCACTGTCTAAATAATACCTACTTTCAATTTGAAGGAAAAATATACAAGCAAACAGAAGGTGCTCCGATGGGCTCATCCTTAAGTCCGGTTATTGCCAACATATTCATGACATTCCTAGAAACCGATATTTTAAAACAGACAAATTTAAAACCACTCTTATGGCGTAGATATGTCGACGACATTTTTGTTATATGGCCCCACGGTACCGATAAACTGACAGATTTTCTAAAATATATTAATAGTTTCCACTCGGACATTCAATTTACTATGGAAATCGAAGAAAATAATAGCTTACCTTTCTTGGATGTCCTTGTCATCAAAAATGACGATGGCACACTTGGTCATACAGTTTATAGAAAGCCTACTCACACAAACAGATATCTAAATGCAAATTCAAACCATAGCCCGACTCAATTATCTTCTATAATTAATACTCTAGTGACCCGATCCTTCAGACTATCTGATAATAATAACATAAACAACGAACTTGACTGTCTCAAAAACGCTCTCATCTCCAACGGTTATTCAAAATCACGAATCGAACAATCTATTAGACGCTACAGTAATAAAAATATCAAAAAACCAGAACTTCCTCCGACTTCAATAGCTTTTTTGCCATATATCAAGGGCACGACAGACAAGATAAGCCGCATTCTGAAGAAAAATAACATAAAAACAATTTTCAGAACAGAAAATAAAATATCTACCTTTCTTCGCAATCCCAAAGATTCAGTTGCACTCGAGTCGCACGGAGTATATAAAATTCCATGCAATTCGTGTGACAAAGTATACATCGGTCGCTCCAATAGAAAAATATCCTCACGAGTAGCAGAACATAGAGTGGACGTCAAAAATAAGAAGTTAACTTCGTCGTTAGTCCAACACGTTCTTAACGAAGGCCACACTATTGATTTCGAAAATTCATCCACCATCGCTAACTTAAATTCCGAACCACAACGCATATACAGAGAGGCAATTGAGATTTTCAAACATGCAAATAATATGAACAGCAGAAATGACGCGATAAGAATTCCTCAAACATGGACAAATATTCTAGATAGTAATACTCATAAAACTAAAGTAATAATTAGAAATTCAATACCTCCACACATAACAAAACAAACAATATTTGAAAAACCCACTATTAAAATGACAACTCGTTCGCAAAGTCGGCTTAACGGTACAAATAATAGAACAAATAGCTAATAGGTGCGGGGAGTGAAGGGGTAGAGGGGGGAGGGGAACCTACCCGCTCGCTACCTCTGCGCTCATGCATAGACTGGCGCTTCTCACTTGACGGAAAGCCTTAGGTGTGTGCGGTCGTGTTTCGTGCGCGTTCGTTCTCGCTCGGTTTTCGTTGCGTTCCTTCGACAATGCCCGATGATATTCGGGCGAAACGTCAGGTCTTAAACAGTCCTTCTCAGGACTATCTGACACGGGTTAACCCAGAAAATTCTTTTTCATCTTATACCCGTGAAAACCTAAAAGTTAACATATATATATATATATATATATATATATATATATATATATATATATATATATATATATATATATATATATATATATATATATATATATATATATATATATATATATATATATATATATATATATATATATATATATATATATATATATATATATATATATGTATATATATGACATGTGTTCATTTTCATCATTATCATTATTTCGATACATTAATTACAAAACATTTCTTTATTTTTAAGACACCTTCTCTTGTTATTTATTCTTGTAATACCTACAAACAGGCAAGGCATTGCCTGATGAAATTTCAAGGTACGTATAAAATACTATCGAATATTAAGTGTATATATATATTTTTTGTGCATGTTTTGTACTAACATACAAACTATCATTTTATCTTCGATTTCGACTCAAATTGAGACAGTAAAATATAAATATTCCTTAAGGCTGACTCAAGGATTAGAAACTTAATAATAAGAGTATATACTATTTCCTTGCACTCTGCACGTATTGCGAATTTATCGCCAAATAGCAATTTCTTCCATTAAAATATTTATGTAATTTAAACACATTTTCTATGCATTCATTTTTTTAGCTTATTTCTATTGTGATACCAGGTAAAAACTTACATTTTTTAACAATTCAGTTTTTTAATTCATGATTTAAATATTTTAAATCGTTATACGTCTGTCGTGTAATTGTATACATATTTCTTGAGTTCATACGTAAATACCTACCTATAAATTTCATAAATTCAAATCCCAAATAGTTCCATTTTTCTATAAGAATATCTTGTATTTTACGTCTTACGAATTTTTAATAAGTTTAATTTATTTTGTCCAGCCTACTTGTATAATAGTGGGTCCAAATATGATAAGTTTTCGAAAAAAGTGTAGCCTGCGTAATAATATACATCTGCAATCGAAATTTTATCAACGAAGACTTTAATCATCGACCTTCGGAGTCACATGAAGGAGTAAAGAGTGTATATAGGTTGATATAAAGGGTGGAGTAAGATAACCTAGATACATCACGTCACGCGCCACTGTTACTTTGTTCGTCATGCTACTTGCCTCGCGTTCTATGACGTAGATCTTCACAACATACATACTTACATACACACACATACATCCATTCTAACATATGTATATATGTGTACAATCTATATTGAATTTACCAGGACCGAGATAAAATGATAGATAAATGACCGAGATAGCTGTGAGGCACCGGCTTAGAATAGTGCTTCCACTCTTTTCTATTATTGTTTTCGAGTGTCCTGTAAGAGCCGGGTAATCGAAAATACAACAGGCAACAATAACATCTTACATAGTTCAGCAATGAGGTTCACCACCCATTCTGAATATAGTGCCTTTTTAGGTGAGACGAGACTGATGTGTGGGTATACACAGATATGTTGTGCTCCCTTTTATAAGGCAATGCACACCCGCACACCTTTAGCTGGTTACCCCACATTGTGGGATATGCCGTGATGGTATGAATGAATGAAATAAATGAGATAAAATAACATTTAACTTGTGGCCTGCTGCAGTCTAAACAGGAAGCTAAAATGTGAATAATAATTGTAATTATTTCAAAATATTTTGTTCCCAGTGCAAATAGCGACCGTATTCCCAAGAATAATACCTGGGATTTCTCCTAACCAGCGTTTTAGTCCAAAGAAGCAAAAATAGCGTATAAACTTCTTCTTCTTCTCTAGCCCTCGTTCCTCTACTGCTGGATGCAGGCCTTATCCATACACTTCCACTCGTAGCTGTTCTGTCCCCTCCGCATCAAGATCTTACCGGACTTTTGGACAATGTCGTCAGTCCATCTTTTAGGGGTTTTCCAACACTCCTATTTTTTGACCAAGATCTCCTCTGTAGTATTCTGAGTGCCCACCTAGTATCTCCTTGTCTGGCAAGTGTCCCTTACTTTTATTTTTATTTTTACGACACCGAATTTACGGTTGAAACTCAGCCGCAACGCAAATTTCCATCGTTGGATCAAATTTTTAACGAGTATCGGGAAGATGGTTGAAATGTAGCAGCAGGAGGTCCACCTGTACCAGTAAAATTTTGAAATTGGTCTACGAGAAAAAAAAAATTGGGAACGTCTGAAATAGATGAAGGCAAGTTTCGAACCTGGGTCCAACGCAATTATAGCTATATCTCCGACTCGTATCAAAAATATAAATTATTGATTTTTGTCCAACCGTAAATTCTACATTTGTGATCATAAAGATGAAATTTCACATTAATACTTATTCTAAGCATTCATTTAAGGTTTTTTTATTTCTCGAATCTATTTTTTGTTATAAAAAAATATTTTATAACAAAAAAGCCACAAAAATCATCTACATTTCTTAAAATGTTGGTTTAACAATGATCGAGAAACGGAAAAAGTGTCATTTATTTACTAATTACAATTTACAATACTATATATTATGTTAATTTTTAATATATAAAATTATCCTGTAAATGACTAAATATGTTAATTATAAGAATAACAATCGAGAAAACATATCTTACACTGTTATTTTATATAAATGTAAAATGTCATTGGTCATTCGGTATTATTATATAAGTATATGTAAATGTCATTGTAGTAAAACCATAAGTAATGAAAAAATTCTATAATAATGAGTAAGCTTAAGAGCATAAAAGTGTTGCGTAATTTCATTCACATAAAATGACACATTAAGAACTTAGATTGTTTACCAATTATATATTATTAAAGGATACATGAACAATAAATAATAAATACCTAAACTGAAATATGATATTTTGATAAGAGTTACTTTGTATGAAAATATTTTTGCAATCTTATTTCTGACATAATATATATTGATATAGGTACTTTATACATACCTATATCAACATTATATCTGTTTATTATTATGTTGATATTTTTGACCGCCATGGCATGGTAAGTCGTTTGACTCCTATGTTGGCATCCTGGATTGACACCAAGCATAAAAGAAATTTATTTACAATGCTATTTCACACAATTGGTCATAGGCGAAGTCTCCGATAAGCCGATGGAAAGTAGACTGAGGTGGTTCGGACACATTCGAAGAAAACCGCCAGAAAACGTATATATGTAACACTGCACTAGTCTATCGAATTCCCGGCAAAAGATCAAAAGGACGTCCATGAAGACGATGGAAGAGTTTGGTAACGGAGGATATGCGTACATGTAATGTTTCTGAGAATCATGCTCAGTATAGAACGATGTGAAGGAGCGCATTAAGGAAAACTGACCCCACCATCATGTGGAATAATGGCTTAGGAGAGAGATATTTCACACAATTACTGTTTCTTTGGGCTGGAAATATTGATTAGCTGGAAGAAAAAACAAATAAGAAAAAGAAACACTTGCACAGGGTGCAATGAATCATTAAAAAAAGTAATAAAAAATCGTATCGGGGAAACAAACTCATACTTTCAAAATCAAACATCGGTCTCATTTCATTGACTGATAATTGGTAACAGTTCAGGTATAGAAGACAGCCGTTTTTTTTGTTCATAAAATTTCAATGCAGCATTTTTTTGCTACTCGCATAGTATAAATAAATGTTTTGGTCTCCGATTACAACGCCCATACAATATTGGTATTACAAATTCAATCGTCGAGTGCTTCTGAAATAATGGTTGCGAAGGAAAATCTGTGTACGTCTGTCGGTCCTACCATTGCAATTTCTTGGCGTCGTTTCGTAGTGGGAGAAACGCTCGGCGCCGTCACCGTGCAACGGAGTCTTCGGCCTTCAGTATCGTTGTAACACTCGCTGCGGTAGGCTGCTACTCGCCTCATAGGCGGAAGGAAGTATAGCGTAACTCAAACGCGTATTCCTTGAAAAGAAAATTACTCTAATAGATGCACTACCCCAACTCTCCTTAAAGCTTTTCCGCGCGGTCTTTAAACTTTACAAAGCTTTACTCTATACGTGTTTTTGTTGTTATTTGTTATGAATGTGAATTAACCAAGTGTTGCAGGTGTGTTTTTACGATAACTTTCTTTTCGCGTGTTTAATAATAATTTTATATATGGAAATATCATTGTTGTTTCTCTAAACGGTTCGTTTTGAACTCTCGTGCACGAGTGCTTTTGAACATATATGAACAAATTATTTTAAAACCTCCGCCATATGTTTTCATTTGGAGGGTGGGTGTTGTGGCATTGAAAATTCTATAAGAACTTTTAAATTTTCAAGTGACAGATGTGTATTAACGTTCAATATACTGAACACAAAAAGCAGAGTGAATTTATCGAGTGATAATTGGAACTGTCTAGGATACATTTTACACGTAATTGGATTTTTCCCAGAATTTAAGGTAAATTTCTACTTTTTCTCATCTTTAATCAAAATTTTCATTTCACCATTGATAATCAAAGGTATATAAATTTGACCATATTGAAAAACTCTCCGCTTTATTTTCGAAATATTTAAAAAATGTATATTTATTTATTCAGAATTATTTCAGACAAATTATTTTATGAAAATTTACATTATTCTTACGAAGTGTCAAAATGTTGAAATACAATATTATGATTAAGATATCATTGCTGGATTGGCACCCGAATTCACCCGATAACAATAAATTCTAGTGCATTAACAGCTCAACTATCTTATCTTTTAACCATATACAAAAAAAATCGTACGTAAAATTAAATAATTAGACATTGATAAATAACTACTAAATATTTAGAAGTTGAATTATTATTCATAAAAAAATCAAAGCATTTCTCCAATAAAATCATAAATTGTGAAATAATTAATTGATGAATAATAATGTGATGATCTTTAACACTTAGTGTTATATAAATAACACGATATACGATATTTTGGAGAAATTTGAAAACTAAATTAATGCGTATTATTTGATTCCAATCTAATTACCATATCTATTTCATAACACTGATATATGATGAACATAATTTTTACATGAGCACCGATAGTTGTTCAAAAGTGATACATCTTTGAAAGAAAATCGTGAATAATCAATCTCAGATAGATTGGTCTAGAGGCAATAGCTTTTATCTCATGTTGTAAAGTGATCACATCGTTTAACATAATAAAGTTACAATATGAAATTTATTTAATATTCTACAATTTTCATTCTTTTTTTTAATATGACGATTGTTTCTCCTTGTGAGGTTTCAACTGATAAATAACTGATTAGAAAATAAATAAAAAAAAATTAAATATATGTTTTTATTCAAATTAATATTTGTTTTTTGAAATAACACTGCCTTGATTATTGCGAGATCAGAACTCATAAAAAGGGTTAAATCCGTTTTACGACTCTCTCGTCGTATCCTTTCGAATATAATTTACCCTTTGTAAAAATGACAGTATTTCCCAAGCATTATGTTACAATAGCACCCAATGTCGTAAGAGCCATCAAGTTCCCACTGCATATCGCACGTTTAGAATAAGGTGTATTTACTCATTGTTATTTTATTAACATTATTATATTGCAAACTGTTCATTTTATTTCACACGAATTTTGCGACAGCATTCACACCCATTAGTACCCACTAAATGACTACAATTTTACTGACTCAAAATATACTTAAATTACTGTCGGTTTTTCTTTGTGTCCTTCGTAATGTTATATGACATTAATCTGTGTTTACAAAAGACATCATTTAAAGATACATTGTTGAGAATAAGCTCGGTATTATTACTCTATTATAACATATAATATATCTCTTGTATGTTAATATTACCCAGAACAGGCTTTCGCCTAGTGAGGCAATATTAGTTTGCTTGCAAATGTAATCTTTATGTTGCGTAATAAATATATAATAAATTGACGACCTTCGTGAATCAGTTGGTTAGATATCTGACTCCTGCGCGAAAGGTCCCGGGTTTGAGACGATAAATATCGTAAAACCCCGGAATGTGAAAACTTGTTATTGAATACATATGAATTTATATTAAAAATAAGAAATAAATAAGTTGTACAATACATTTATGTTTCAATAATTTACACGAATCAGAATGTCGGTATACACAAATACACATAATACCAGTCAATACACTCAATACTCATAAAATATAATTTTAATTCAAAAGATGTATTTATGTATCCATTGTCGCAATCAACAGTATCTACCTTTATGAAAATAATTGTTGACTGTCATCGGTACAGGTATATTATTCAATTATCTCAATATTGAATGAACAAAAGTTGCATCAACTACATAATAAATTTATTTTTGTATTGTTTAAAAGAAATAAAACTAGTATTTGCTAAAATAATTCACAATGGTATGCACTCATTGCTGAAATGTAACCAGCAGGGTTACTCGTGAAGTTGATCAACAAAGTTTATGATCAGTTTCAGAATTTAAAAATCTTTGAGCTCCAAATTAATTAAATACTGTATAAATTTATACAAAAATTAATGAAAATTTCATATTAAACGTTTATATTAACATTTTTTTTATGATCAAATGTAGAGAAAGATTAAAATTACATACTGATTAATACATTTTTAAGATTAAGACAAGATAAGCACGTATTAAGAATATGTCATGAGTTGCCCCCAGTTTCGTTTACATATATTCTAAAATAAATTATATTTATTTTTATAAGTATTTTTAGAGACTTTTTTTTCAATTGAATTTATTCAGACTATGTGTAATTCAAACTGTTTCAATTGATAAAAATGAATATATACATATTTTGAATCACTAATTTGCAAGTAATTATCTGTGTTGAAAATTAAAAAATAAGACCGATATCAATTAAATCTTTGTTATAAACCACAATACTAAATATACTATATGTATTTACCTGCTTTTATTTAAATTTATTTTTTTGACAAAATGTACATTTATACTTCATTTAGTAAAAATATCTTCAAATAACAAACAGGAAAGAAAAACAAATGAAATTATATTTAATCGAAATATGTAAAAGGTTAATAATATTTTTTTTTCAAATAACGATCATAAGTGCAATATTTATGTAGTTTGTTGTCCAACTGTCGATTCGTTCGAGAGAAAGAAATTCTTTTGAAGGATGAGACAGTTAAAATCCCAAACGCGTGTATGAAGGAATTGTATGCAGGGTCTACTTTTTTCACGGCTTTTCCAACTTTGTAGTCAAAAAACATCAATTTAAAGGCTTCGCAGCATATATATTCCATATACGGATTTACTCAGAATTCGGAGTAGAACATTGCATGTGTCTGTGTGTCCTCCCCCTTATAACTTTTGATCCGCTCAATTTACAGAGCTAAAAAATTCAGAATATATAAACAGTTATAGGCCTACAAAACTTTTATACTCTTGTTTGAATTTTGTATTTTTGTTTCAGTCAGGGGTTATCAACTTTTGAATTTTTGGTTTATTTTTCCATATATCTTACAAGCCATACAAGCAAGAACGCTGAAAATTTGTAAAAACATAGACAAATACAAAATCTCAAATAAGTTTTTTCAAAAAAATTCCAGGGTTTCTCAAACATTTTTAATTAAGAAAAATATTTATTTTTTGATAAATTTATGAGTTTAACTGCCTATATTTCCAATTTTTTTTTAAATATCGAAAAAAAAGGAAACACCCTAACTAGATAATTTAATTTTCTATAAAAATATTAACATTGTATTAGCACATCCCAAATTTTTTTAACAATTTTTATAAAAATTGAATTTAGTGACGACATTGCTTCATATAATTTGTATGGCAGTCGCCTATACACAATATGTAAGAAGACTTAATAGTTAATAGGTACTTAATCTCCAAACATACATACAGAACCATCATGCTGTTTTCATATTCCGGGTAGGAAAAGAGGACTGACCTCCATATTGTCCTATCTTGACATACATACCAACATGTTGTAAAATTTTCAATAATTTGAATTTTTGGGTTTATAGTTTGATTCTTATTCTTCAACCATACATACTATCGCTATCGACAGTTGGATCTCATGTGTTACATGCAACTAGTGTTTAGAAAATATAGGATAGATGACTTCATCTAAAATTGATCATTGAGTATGTAGTACCTACATATTGCAGAAGTGTATCAGCTGAGAAATTGACATAGCTGCAAGTTACATGTACATATTAGCTCACTTACTACCCGTTTAGAAAGTATTCCGACAACTTGTTACATTCTCTATAGATAGGTAGTCTGCGATTAATGTTTATTTTACAGACTGTAATA